>CM042143.1:50190048-50227548 GCA_023376005.1 Doryteuthis pealeii | reverse complement strand
GGAACTGGGGCATGTTGAGTACCCCTTCATCGCCATTACTCCCAGGTTCACTCTGACTCGAAGTGGTAGTACCTGTTAGGGTCCCATCTATATGTTAAATACACCAAAAATGTGTTTTGATAAAAATGTGTTTAAAAAAGAAACAAAACGTCTTTGGCATAAAATGACCCAACAGTGTTTGACATGCCGTAAAATCCAACCAACCGACAGAGATAAACCGAATTTTAATTCCGAAACCTCAAAACGCAGACCTTCTCATTATTGCTTCAAATCGAGATAATATAACCCGTTGAGCCCTGAGCACCGGAGCCTAAATTTACGCTCTGTTATTTGAGCGTGATTTCCTCACCAGTAGACACTACAGTGTAGGAGGAATGAAAGTACAGCCAGTCTACTGGGCTCAAAGGGTTAATCTATCTTGTCAATCAAACGCTTCCCTACTTCCGCTGTGAGGCTGTTGGTTGTGGCAGGACATTAATTAAATGGTTTTGTGAATAACTTTTTATTTTAAAAAAATAACAAAAAGTTATTTTAATTTTTATTAAGATTTTAGGAAGGGATGTAATTTGCAACGTACGTTAATGTTTGGGGTTTTTGTTTTTGCGTTTGAAAAATCTGGCGCCTCCACTGAGAAGTGCGACTAAACAGACACGAAATGATGAATTAAGAACTAATTGTTTTGTGACGACTAAAAAAAAAAAACATATACACCCACTCAGACAGATAGATAGATGATATAACGGTCTTCATTTTTAATCAGCATCACCCAGATTCTATTAGAGGGGGGGGGTATTTGTATACAAAAGTCTGAAACCGAAATTAATAAGGGTCGAGATCTTTTTTGTTATTGCCGTTGGTTGGTTGGTTGGCTGGTTGGTTGGTGGTTGGCTGGTGGTTGGTTTTGCCTGCATGTCAACCCTTGTTGGGTTATATCATGCCGAAGACATAAGCCCGTAGAAGCGCGTGATGTAATCGTTAAATTCATGGGAAATTGACTCGTCGCCACGAGTTCAAATCCTGGACGCGGTAACTGCATTTTCACTTAGCGCTAATACCCTTGGGAAAGGTATGAATCCAATTCTCCCTCCAGCTATGGGTAAATAGTAGGGCAGACCGGGCTCTTTAACCTTGGCTAGGCAACCGGTCTACAAGAAGGAAAACTCTGAATTCAAACCTGTTGAACTCCGCTTAAGAAATTGACCTTGTGTCACATCCTGCTCTGCGGAGGAGTTGGTAAATATATATATTATGCGAAAGACGTTTAATTCTATTCATGCGTGATGGTACTCATTTTTTTAACTCAATTTTTAAAACACATTTTTTAAACTCATTTTTTCTATTTAACCCATAGATAGAACAGCGGTACTCTACACTCCCCAGAGCACCAGAACCGGAACCTCAGCATCAGATAGTCATACCCAGGACATTAAGACCCCCAGCCACCGCTTTCTAGAACATATATGATAAAAAAAGGGTTGGCACTATAATCATATAGGTGCTAGGGCTTGACGTGACCGGCTGATGTTCTTGTTTTTGTGGTTTGATTGAAAATTGAAACCATGCCTTAAAAAATGTCAGAGCAAAGTGCGGGTATTACGGCTAAGTATATATGAGCAAAGATGGAAGTGCGTGGAGTAATGATTACCGTCGAAGAAAATGGGCACGGCTAGACGAGTTCAAATCCTGGACGAGACTGTTTGCATTTATCAAACATTTGACATGAATTCAAACCTGCTAAACCGCGCTTAAGAAATTGACCTTGTGTCACATCCTTCTCTTGCGAAGGGGTTGGTAAATATATATATGAAAAAATGAGACAAACAGGATTTTTTAAAAATAATCACCTTTTAATAATTCTCAATTAGTTGTGATCTTGGGTCCTCGTTAAGGCATAAAAAAATTGTATAGTTTCAAAAGAACTGATATATCACAAAATAAGCGACGTATATATATATATATATATATATATATATATATATATTATATATATATATATATTATCTATATATATATATATATATATATATATATATATATATGTGTGTGTGTGTGTGTGTGTGTGTGTGTGTGTCTTGTCCACAGACACCGTGTTTCGATGTTTCACGTTTCATCAGTGTGGCAAGACACAGCAACTATTTCTAAGAGCAAAACCCGACTGAATTTTCATCAGCCCGGTTCTTTAACCTCTCGACCGTCGACAACTGCCATTAAGGAGTGGTGTTTCAACTGATAGATGCATACATCGGTGTATATATATTACGATCACCAGAAAGATCAAATATGTAAACAACAGACGATCATTGCTTTATTACGCTAGCGATGAAAGTCAAATGAGGACTTGTCTAATTTTGCCTATGGGTGGAGAGGATTGGCTTTAGGTTTGAATCGGGGAAAGCATTTATTTTGGCAACGCAATTTCATGTAGAACTAACAAAATGACGGACAGAAAGTATCTGTCTATATAGGACACGGTACTCTAAACAGCGGTACTCTACACTCCTCAGAGCTGCAGAATATATACACAGACACACCTACTCACATATACCCCTCTCTCATATAAAAATAGAGGAGAGAGAAAGAGAGAGCGTGTGTGTGTGTGAGTGTGAAAGAGAGAGGGGGAAATCATACATGTACACATATTTGACAAAAACCAAGACTTCCCTGCACTCGTCCTTCGGGGCGGGGGTCTAGTGTGCTTCGGCCACTGGATCAGGTTAAGTAATAGATAATAGCGTCGATCCCAGGGGGCCATCCCCCCCCCAGGCAATACCTGCCCCCTTGGGGGGGCTGGGTTTATTGCCCAGCGCCTGAGGCGCCCCCAGGGGAATGCCGAAGGGATCGACGCAATTTTTGTTCTTTCCCACCCATGAGCTTCGGTTTGTGGGTGGGCCCACGTTAAAACGAGGCCTTGTGCCCAGCCCATACAAGTGGGGTATGAGGCAAATACCCTTATCTACTACATTTGTCAATCGTGATTCTTTGAGAACAACATCAAACCTCCGACCCACAGTTCTTTTGTTTTTTTTTTTTATTTTTAACATTGTTCCAGCTATATTTAGGTTTTCTGTCAGCGCTTTCAAGCTGGTGGTTTTCTTCAAAAGTTTTTTTTGTTTTTGTTTTTCTGAAGAAAGTTACTATATCTATTTCTTTGTTTTTTGTTTGTTTTTCTTGTTTTTTTTTTTTTGTTTGTTTTTTTGTTTTCTTTCTTTTCTTTTCTTTTCTTTTTTGTTTTTATTTTTGTTTCCTTGTTTTTTGCATAGCTTTTCCAAGGGTATTAGCATTATGTGAAATACTAACAGCCTCGTCCAGGATTTGAACTCGGATCGACGATTCCATTTCCTACGACTGTCGATTTTGGGGTCCTTTTTCAATTGCTGGAAATCTTTAATTGATATGTGAATGAGTTTATGGGAGCATGGTCAAACTCAAAGACCATGGGGATTCTACTATTGGGATTTAGGGATTTATTTTATAAAAGTCATGTCTGTTCAGGGTTGGTGCTTTTTGAATCACTTCTTTTATTATTTTATGGTGTAGTCACTGAGGCTGAGCTCATAAGTTTATATTGTAATGATATTTAAGGGAATAGGGCAAATACGTTTGATACACAGGAAAGAGCAGTGGGTTTAGTGTATAAGGATGTGGAGATTATGATTTTTTGTGTGTGCACTAGTTCATCAAGGAATGGATGTGACTATTAGATTGTTCTAATGTAAATTTCATGGTGTTGTAGCAGTTGTTTATGTATTTGCAGAAGTTTAATAGATTGTTTAGTCCATGAGTCGATACGAACAAAATGTTGATAACATATATGCAATAATTTGTTGGTTTTAGAGGGTATTTGTGGAGTAGTTCCGATTCTAATTTATGCATTAATATATTGGCATAACTGAAACATTTTGGTTTCCATAGCGTTTCCTCTCACAATATATATATATATATATATATATATATATATATATATATATATATATATATATATAGTTTGCTATATTTATAAATAATGCTCAGTATTTGTGATAGAGCATAATATATATGTCAAAGATAGGATTGCGTATACATAGTCAACGCCGCTTGGTAATATATATATAATTCTCAATCATATATATATATATATATATATATGTGTGTGTGTGTGTGTGTGTCTGTGTGTGTGTGTGTGTGTGTGTGTGATATTTTATTTATATTCCTTACACGTTTCTCTGTTTATTTCCTGTATGTAGGCAAGAAAATACAACTTTAATTTTATATAAATAAAAAAATTATATATGTATGTACAAAAGTAATTCTTATAGATTAAATAAGAAAATTAGCGAATGTTTTTCTCATTATTCTTTTGTTTCCTCCCCCCTCTCTCCCCCTCTCTCTCACACACACACGCATATATATATATATATATATATATATATATATATATATAATACTGTCTACCTTTCTTTTATATACACTTGCATGTATGTATATACACAGACACACCTACTCACATATACCCCTCTCTAGAGGAAAGATAGAGAGAAAGAAAGAAAGAGAGAGAGAGAGAGAGAGAGAGAGAGAGAGAGAGAACGTCATACATGTGCACATATTTTGACAAAAACCAAGCTGGTCTTATCTACCACATTTGTCAATCGTGATTCTTTGAGAACAACATCAAACCTCCGACCCACAAAAATCTTCATCCAAATAAGTAGACGCTAATTACTTTCATGCAAATGAAATGCAGGAAGAAGGAATAAAGAAAAGAAAAAAAAAGAATGAAATTTTATTTTTAAATCTTTCCTCCTACCCTTCATTCCTTTTCTCTTCCATCTTCATTCTTTCCTTTTTTTTTTTTTTTTTTTTTCCTTCCATGAAAAGAAATCCGCCCGCGGGGCCATCATTTCGAATGTAGATCAATTTTATTTATCTTTCTAAATAAGAATAACATGGAATTCTTATTCCGTGAAAATAAAACGAGCCGTTGTGTTCAAAATGCCTGAGATGGCGTCGTTAAACAAATTACATCAAAAACTAATTTAATTTAAACAGTTTTTTTTTTCTTCTTCTTCTCTTTCTTTCTGTTAATAGATGTTAGGAAGCTTGTACCGTGAGGACTTCCTTTTCCTACTTGACAACTTTCGAAAGTCACCTCCAACAATAAACGAAAATATCAATGAGGCAAAAATAAGTTTGAATTCACTGGTACCTTGACTTACGAGTTTAATTCGTTCCGCTCATAACTCAATTCCCTCGTATATCAAATCAGTTTTTCGCACTCTTTACAAGTCACCACCAATTTCCCTTTATAAAAAGGACGTATGTTCGGTCGGGGTACAAACAAACATACAGAAATACAGAATCTTCCTTTTTATATATATATATTTACCCACCCCTCCGCACGAGCAGGATGTGACACAAGGTCAATTTCTTCAGCGTATTTTAACAGGTTTGAATTCAGAGTTTTCCTTCTCCTAGACCGCTTGCCTAACCAAGGCTAAAGAGCCCAGTCTGTCCTGCTATTTACCCATAGCTGGAGGGAGAGTAGGATTCATACCTTTCCCAAGGGTATTAGCACTAAGTGAAATGTAAAAGTAAAGTCGACGGGGCGGCCTAAAGTCGGTATCAGCCAGTCAGCGAGGGAGTCTATCTCCTTTTCAATAGCGCTAGACCAAGGAGATTGTTTTAGCATCTGAGGTGGAGCGCCACACCTACCATCAGCTCCTTACTTTACCGCACAGATCCCTGCGCTACTCATACGCTGAGTTGGCGAGGACCGGTATCGAACTAGGAACCTTGTGGTTTCTATCCGAACGCTCTACCGACTGAGGTAACCCGGCCGATAATTACGGGTTTAATTCTTTCCGCTATTAACTCAATTTCCTCATATATCAAATAAAATATCTCATGGAAAATGAGGGGTAAAAAGTAAAGTTTTTTAACCCCTTCTTGGGAAGAGAGTGTGGATTTTATTGAACTTTGGTCTTTATTGGTTTCCACCATTTTTTTCTTTGTAAAAAAGACGTGCCTTCGGTCTTTGTACAAACAAACATACAGACATACAGAATCTTTCACAGTGGTACATTGACGTACGAGTTTAATTCGTTGCGCTCATAACTCAATTTCCTCGTATATCAAATAAATTTTCCTATGAAAAATGAGGGTTAAAATGTTTTTAACCCCTTCTTGGAAAAAAATAGAGTGGATTTTTATTGCTAGTTTCACCAATGTTTCTGGTTAAATCGAGCTTAACGGACCTAAATTTCACCATCGTATGTCACCCCTCCGAAAAAAATACCAAAAATTCAGGGAATTAACCGAATTTAATGAAACTTTCAGTGTTGATATATTAATAAATAAAATATATAATGCACCAGTTATTCTATTTAAAAACTTTTACATTTTCAGGTCAGTTAACTTTGAAACCACGTATCTTTGAGAATATGTGATACGCCTCGAAGATACGGGGTTCAAAGTTAACTGACCTGAAAATAGGTAAAAGCTTTTAGATAAAATACCTAGTGCATTATATCTTTTATTCATTAATATATCAACACCGAAAATTTCATTACATTCAGTTAATTCCCTGATTTTTGGTATTTCTTTTCTTTCGATGGTGGAATTTAGGTCCGTTAAGTTCTATTTAACCATTTTCCTTTATAAAATAACGTGCGCCTCGGTTGGTGTACAAATAAACATACATACATACACATAACAGAGCTGAGAAATATGTAGGAAAATAAGTTTCATACAAGATTCTTTAGACTTTTTTTAAAAAGGCTTTATATCAAAGATGATTTTATTTTGAAAATTTCCGTTTTTATAAGTAACTATTTTACTTTTCCTCACAGCTATTAATTCTATATTTTACTTAAATTTTTTTAACAAAGTTAATAGGAATTAGAAGTTTTGCCACACAATGGCAAAATTATTTGAAAAAAAAAGCCTGACATTTAGTATAAAATAGAAGAATGTTTCAAATAAAGAAACGTTTGAACACGTTACCGTAGCGCAAGGATTAACAAAGTACTGTAATGTAGTTCGATGACCAGTAAGTGACCCTTGCAACGGAATTTATACTGTACAATGTCATGCCATGAAAATACGTAAAGAAAATGACATTAGGTATTATTTACAGTATCACCCATAAATAAATACGACCCTCATTTTTTAATGAAAAAGTTTTTTTCTTGGTGGGGATCTCAACCAAAGATACTAGGATTTCATTATTTCTAGTAGAACCTTATGAAATCAAAACTCAATAATTGCTTGGGTAAGGATGCGTCATCTTCTCTGCTGAAACACATCCTCACTGGGTGCAAAAATAAGTCTCTCTCTAGGGTCTTTGGTTGCAGCCCTGGAGATAAGAAGAGCAACTGCTAATGCCTTGCCACATAAGGAAGTTAATATGAAAGCCAATTGGGGTTTTACGAGAAGAAAGCAGAAATGCCGATGGGTACGCGTCCTGCGTCCCCGACGCATAAAAATATAAAAAGACACAGTAAAATCACATCCATGCGTCCCAGTGTTTTTCTTTTTTCCTCCCTCACTATTTCAAGCTAACTGTAAATACATTTCAATAGTTTCTTAGGAATGAATTACACAGGATAGGTTACAATATAGGAGTTATACGGCTTTAGTTGTTTACCCAGATCATAAATAAAAACCCTGCAATTTATTAAGAAACTTTTGTTGCGACCCATCAAATTCCCGGGGACTCATTCAAAGCAAATGTGTGCGTCCCTGGACGCACTATCAGCATCACTGGCAAGTAAACCAAAACATATTTGTTAGACATTGGGTTTGGACATCGAGAAAGCAACCCGAGATTGGCAGTTGTTATGAACCAGCGGCTTGCAATATGTCTGACTAGTACCGACATTAGGCCACTCCGCCGACTTTAGTTACAGCATTGAAACTCTATAACCAAAAATAGAGTAACATACATATATATTTGGTGTATTTATTTTTTTGTACTGTTACATATTCATATTTTTGGTTTACAGAGATCCAACCTTATTATAATGGAGATTCTGTAACAAAAACTATGTAATCACTGAAGTCACGATTTCCTTAGTTATATTCTCAAAAATTATGAAATAGTCATTTTTAATCTTAATTCGCATCATATTCATTAATGATGTCCCTATTAAAGTCTATCTTAGATTTGCCGCAAAACTGCCAATATTATTAATGCATTTAAAATCCTGAAAAATGTGTTATATATCTCTAAGAAAGAAAGATTTACATAGCATATAGCATATAGTGGGAATAATTAACATAATGATTTTAACAAAACTGGGTTTAATGAATAATTAACTGATTTCTAATATTATCATGTTATTGTCAAATTTATTAAAAGCAATCCTATATATAATCTTATAGAGAAATAAATTAAAATAACATTAAAATAAGTGTAATACATTTGTATTATATTTTATTACATTAAAACCCAAATCGTTGCACCCAGGGGACGCATATTTTTACTAGTCCAAATAATGTTAAATATTGCTTCTTATTATATTTGCTGCTATCTAGGCTGAGCTCTCTGGTCTTCTCGTCTTCTGGGCCGTCTTGAGTTGTACATCCTCGCGTCCATTTCTTGTTCTTAATAATAAACACGAAAACGCATTTTAACTTGGACGTCTTTTATTTTCCCGAAGACCCAACATTTCCTGCACGCGGGGAGGAACTGAGAGAGACGCCTTATTCGCGGCTGACTCCTTCGATCACCTAAGTTCAACTCTATAAACTACTAAGCTTTCCCCACAGATTTTGCTATCACGTGGTATTCTCAACCAATGAGAATGCAATGCTATAGGTCAACAAGAGATCATAAGCTGTCAATAAAATCTATGGTATTTTCCATGACTCTTCTTAGAAATCAACAGTAAATTTTAAATGTAAATATTACACTTCATTACAAAATTAATAATTATAAACATTAATAGGTGGGTGCGTTGAACAGTTCATATAATGACATCATATATGCTGTTGATAATTTTTTCATCAATGGGATCCAAGCACTGCAACACTGATGCTAATATAAACAAATAAAATAGCGCAATTTAAAACAACATTTAAAACATTTAAATTATAGTTATGATTACAATCAAATATTTCGGCATTAAATAACCCTTAAGGATTGATATGTCATTAACCAAATAAACCAATAAACCTAACATATTGAAGGTCAATATCGATAAGCTGATTTTCAATCAGGGTTGCCAGCCTGCAGAATAAATCAAATAGTCTCCTTACTTTCTAGACCGACTTCGTTGCTCTCAATATGTCTTGGAGGCTATCGCCAAAAATGTTGTCTCTTCTTATTAAAATTCTTCAATGTAATTTCTTCATATTTGTTTTCTGCGACCAGAAAAATAATAGAAAAGATTGAATTAATAAACTGAGACAATGAGAATGGACTTTTTTCCGATAGTAGTCTTATTGAAATGCACAGTTTTCGTAGATTCCAAATATTAATTCGATCTGTAAAAGAAATTACTTAATTAAAGAAATCGATATCGATGTTTTCTGGAATTGCCAGGGAATCATTTAATTGGGAGAAAATGGTAAGAAAGAAAGAAAGAAAGAAAGAAAGATGTGAATATAATCGGGAGAATTTGGGGAATATCAAGTAAAATGTTCAACCAACCAACCTGCCTGTTTCCCGTCCTTGCCATTTCTTTGTGAACTGCAATTACAGTGACAAGAAAGGGAAAAAATGGGGGTGGATTGGATATGTCGAGAGAAAAGAGATCGAATGATAGATAGATAGATAGATAGAGAGACAGAGTGAGAGAGAGAGAGAGGGGTGAATGGCGGGGTGTATATGTCCACAGAAGAGACATCAAATGAGATAGAGGGAGAGAGAGGTGTATATGTCCACGGAAGAGAGATCGAATGATAGAGCCAGAGAGAGAGAGAGGGAGAGAGAGAAGAGAGAGAGAGAGAGAGAGAGAGAGAAAGAAAGGGAAAAAATGGGGGGGGATCTACAGACATAAGAGAGATCTAATGATAGAGAGAGAGGAGAGAATGAGGGTGTATATGTCCTCAGAGGAGAGATCGGATGATAGATAGATAGATAGATAGATAGATAGATAGAAAGAGAGAGAGGAGTGAATGGGAGTGTGTATGTTGACAGAAGAAAGATCGAATGATAGAGACAGAGAGAGAGAGAGACGAGGGGAGAAAATGGGATTGTATAAGCCGAAAGAAGAGAGGTCGAATAATAGAGAGAGAGACAGAGAGAGAGGAGAGACAGAGAGAGAGACAGAGAGAAGAGAGGGAGAGGTAAAATGGGGATGTATAAGTCGAGTGAGAGAGAGATCGAAGATGAAGAGAGTGAAAGAGAGAGAGAGAGAGAATAGAGGTAAAAATGGGGATGTATAAGTCGATGAAGAGAGATCGAATGAGAGGAGAGTGAAAGAGAGAGAGTGTGAGTGAGAGAGAGAGAGAGAGAGGGGGGGAGGCTTGATTTTATGCGCAAAATAATATTTTTTATTGAATGAAACAAATCAGTGAACACAATGAATAAAAATTAACCATTGGAATCCAATGCATTGAGCCAACGTCTAATGACAGTTTCGGCTACTTATCATTACAATTATCAACAATCATT
Source organism: Doryteuthis pealeii (assembly GCA_023376005.1). Lineage (NCBI taxonomy): Eukaryota > Metazoa > Mollusca > Cephalopoda > Myopsida > Loliginidae > Doryteuthis > Doryteuthis pealeii. The sequence goes on along the minus strand of CM042143.1, from coordinate 50,216,954 downwards.
CTTAAAACTACCTCCCCCACCCCCACCCTCCCCATCCTATAAAAAAAAGAAAAAAAAAGAAAAAGATGTTCCCTACAATTTATTGCATTTACGGGATGTCAAAATCATTTCCAGAAATTATTTCATCTAAAGTTGCTATTTTCTGAGCGTCAGAATTCTCTATTCGTGAGTGTATGTGTGTCAGTTTGTTGCTGTATGTGTATTATACGTACGTATTATATAAATCAGCATGTGCAGTTGCGTCTGAAAAATTGTATACGGATATGTGCATCTGTATTTAAGACGGTGTCTGCAAATGTATTAAGGTTTGTGAATATTCGTGTATATCTGCATATGTGGCATACAAATGTATACGTATAAAAGAAAACGAAAGAAAAATACAGAAACGTAAAGTACACCTGTAAAGTACCACGGGTATGCAGGTGTACTCTACTATACTGCAGTATTTCTTTTATCTTGATATATTTCATCTTAACTTGGGCTGGTCTGTCTATATTTGGGTTGGTGACTTTAGCTGGATCTCATGTTATTCTGGATCTGTTTGTCTTTGGACATGATTTATTTAACAAAGTAATGATTTCTAAACAAGCCAGTACCAATTTCCAATACTTTATTTTTTAGTATTATTAGCGTTATTCGGACTATTGTCCCCATCTTCATTGTTAAAAAAAAACACAATATGAGTCTAGGTAAAAAATCATACATAAGTAAAATAGGTAGATATTCTAGCCAAATCAAGACATTAGGTTTATAAGTTCCCAAAATTCACACTCAATTGTCCCATGGCCGAGTAGATTAGGCAGTTAGGTTAAAAGACAGTTCTAAGTGACAGTTATCTCTGGTGCCTGAGTGAAAGCAGTTAGAAAAATAATTAATTAACACAACTCCTACCCCAGCTATGGTTAGCGGAATGAGAACAGGATACCCCCGTGGAATAAATAAAGGGTTAGGTTCAAAGTTCCGTGATGGCTCCCAAATACGACAAGAAAGTTCCCGAGTTCGAAAAGAAGGTTCCCGAGTCCGACAAGAAATACCTGAAGAAGGCCAGAGGGTATATCGGCCGAAACGTTGTACAAATAACAATGAAGATGGGGACAATAGTCCGAATAACGCTAATAATACTAATCTTCAAGTCTCATCTCAAACATTGAGAGAAATACTTTATTTTTTAATCCGTAGTCTTGATACTTTTTGACCGAAACCTTCCGTAACTCGCAGAATCTGGCCTCCTTCACCCTTTTCTGGTCTCATAAGCTGAAAATTGACCCCAAGACTAAGATCTGTGGACATGGAGGACTTTGGAAGAAATACAACTGGCCAGCTCTATACAACATCAAAAAAGAAGTTTCAGAGATATTCCTTCAAAGTAGTTTCCTTGGCATTCAACACACTTCTTCCAGCGAGTCTTCCATTGGTCGAAGCACCTGCTCCTTTGATATGGTGTGAAGAAGGGCCGTCACATTTCTCTTAATGTCTTCCACATCCTCAAACATCTTGAGATGAATTTTCAGTCTAGGAAAGACGAAAAAAGTTTCTCAGTTTAACTAAGGAATGACATCGGTTTAGTTAAGTATCAGATAGGGTCCTGATAAGATCACTTAGATCGAAACCAAGGTAAACATTTAATTCTTTTTCACTATTACTTACAAATATCATGATTGCTCTATGTTTTTTTATATATTGAGCACTTTGGGATAATTTACTAATGCCATTGCAAAGGAAAAGTTAAAGTGGCAATTGGATATATATATATATATATATATATATATATATATATATATATTGTAATACAGGTACAAGTGATAACCTATTCGAGCTTCACCATAAGGATCTTCAGGGTTAAATCCACTGGAGTGTGCTTTTCGTGATAAACAGTTCGTTATCGTTTATCGTTTATCGCGAAAAGCACACATGTGTAATCGACTGCAATTAATCAACATCTTGATTAATCCAGTGGATTTAACCCTGAAGATCCTTATGGTGAAACTCGAGTAGGTTATCACTTGTACCTGTATTACAATAAATTTGCTCTACTAACGTATTGAGCACTTTTTATTTGTTATATCGCCGATTTACCTTTCTGAATTTTGCATCAACTAACCATTGTGACCATATTCACCGGTGTCAACTTTTCTATAATATGTATATATATTATAATGAAATATTTTGCCATAAATATAATTGGTCTGTTCACCCACTCGCGCAGTTGCAGATAAAAAATAAAATAAAAAAGTGGACACTACGCCATCGTCTTTAGTAGACGGAAGGATGCCAACATGATTAAATATATTTATTATATATATATATGTATATATATATATATATATATATATATATATTATATATATATATATATATATATATATATATATATATATATATATTATAATTAAATATATTTATTATATATATATATATTATATACATATATATAGATAGATAGATAGATAAAGAGAGTGAGAGAGAGAGAGTGCGTGTGCATATGTAGTATATATAGGGTACATATTAGTTAGTTAGTGTATATATAGTATCTATATATATATATATCAACAGCAAAGCCAGTAGAGTTTATTCCTGTGTGTGCGCGTGTCAGTGGGTACACGTGCTCTCACGCGAATGTGTGCCTACACGTACACGTGCTCTCACACGCACATACATGCGTGTGCGTGCGCATGCCTGTTTGCATGTGTTAATTTAAGGAATTTATTTTCATTTTATTAGATCTTATTGATTTCTTCAACATTTTTTTTTACCATCATTTTTCTCCGCTTGAGAAATTGTTCAATTAAGGTAATGTGTTTTTTAATCGTTAAGTTACCGCTTCTAAGTTTCTCTACGTTTGGTGTGCGTGTGTTCAGCTTGGTTGGTAGGGCGTCGGCTACGCGACGTTGAGGACGAGAAAGTTTGCAAAGCGAACGTTGCCTAACTTCTTCAGTTGGTAACGCGTGATGTACTAAAATAATAATAAAATAAAAAGATGATGCTGCATTATGTAACGGTTATCGTAATTGAATACGCTTAGGCGGTCACTACTAGAATAGGCTCAGTCCTAATTAGTGATCTATTTTACTAATTTAATTTAATTTATCCACATACTAAAATAATTACTAATGTTTAATTACACATTACTAATTACGTTTATAGTAAACGTTATTAATTAAGTCATCAAGCTTGAAATGTCATGTAATTACATAGCTTGTCGCAATACTAGTGCAAAATGTATTTATGAAGCCTCATAACATCATAGAAACCAAGCAGCCAATCAGGACCCAAGGAATGGAATCACCCAAATATATGAATGGACTATTCTTGACTTCAATAAATGCCAGCTATCTTGGGGCACTGGCAGTTGTGCTTAGCCAGTTGCTGTTGTTCAAACCAACAGTATACTGACTGACTTTAACTATTACACCATGCGCTTCCTAAATATATATATATATTTGTGTTTGTGTTTTTGCGGGTCCAGTACTGCTGGTTTGGATTTTGAGTTTTCCTTCTGTCGACTTGTTTCCATAACAAGGCTACAGAGCCCAGTCTGTTCTAATACGTACCTATGGATGGTGGTGGTGGTGGGGGAATATATGGGCTTTCCCAATGTTTAAAATGTTTATTTAAATTTAGCTCACCAAATTCATTTCCGCCCTGTCGTTGGGGCGTTAGAATACACCGACTGCACCTCTGCAGAGGCGTAAGATTCCTCCCAAATGAGGCTCCCTGATGGCCGTGGGTGGCGACCCGTGATGCTTAAGGACGGAGTCTTGGTGGATGACCTGCAACACTCCACTTAGAACCTTACGGGCGGTCGAAGAAGCCCCCTCCGATCAATCGGCTGTCACGTCAAGCCATAGCACCTATATGCATGCCCCAACCCTATTGCTCTAATAGCAAGCCCCAACACTTTTTATCATATGGGTGCTTGAAGGTGGTGGCTGAGGTGTCCTGGGAATGACGTTAAACTCTATCTGATGGTGAGGTTCCAGTTTTGGAGGTTTGGGGAATGACTTCATCACCATTGCTCCCTGGTCCAATCTGTTAGGGTCCCATCTATGGAAGAGATGTGTTCATGCCTTTCGTAAGGGCATTAGCACAAAGTGAAATGCAAGCAGCCTAGGAGGATGAGAGAATAAACTCTTAAGAGAGTGTGACATTGGATGGTGTAGACCGAAAGGCGGACTTTCTCCCTCTTCTCTTTATTACAGATATTCAAAAATATAAATTCTCTCCTTTCCCCGTGTGACACACCTGAACGATATATATATTCTTTAAAGGCAAATATGTTACACTCTGAACACTTTAAGATATAAATACATAGGTTTTGTTTTTTACCTCCTGATATAATTGTATTTAACCTTAAAGGTGACACATTCTTAATGAGAATTCCGTTTGATCTTTGGGAATTGAATGTTATTTTTCTCACCTGAGTAAGAATTTCATTAAACCCATATAAAAATATAATTTTTTTGTGACTACTTCATCTTAGTCAGTATGTGCATTAAAACAGATTTAGAAATATTACCTACTCGGGAATTTCTTATATACCTAGCGTAGCAATATAGAAATTAGCTTTTTCTACTTAACAACACCTGCCGATCTGAACCTCATGGAGAAACAGATCCCAATAGGCTTACCACATAGACATTAGTTATTAAGAAATTTCTTGAAAATAATTGATGAAAAAACATCTCAAGATGACCCACATTGTGGCCTAGCTACCCTCACACCACATGATCAAACCCATTTCCTGTCACTTTCCTCATACATTCCTTTCCCCATTTTCTTTGTTGAAGAAATACCTTATTTTGTTGATAACGCTATTATAGTTCTTTGTTTTTGTATTTTGTTTATTTATTTGTTTTCTTTTGTTTTGATTTTTTGTTTTGTTTTTTTTTTATTATTTTTTTTTTCCTGGGAAGCATTTGTGTTCTGGTGATTACTTTGAATAACAACAAAAATCGAGGTGTGTAGATGGTCTGCTTTGTTCTTTATATATATATATATATATATATATATATATATATATATATATATATATATATATATATATATATATATATATATAACTGGTCCATCTGAATTCATTCTCGAAACAAATGCTGATTTGTTATTTGTTTAGTAGAAATGACACCCCAGACACTCAGACTACTGTGACAGTGTCTCGCCCTTAGTATCTACGTTAATACATTATCATCTTTAATGACGTTACCACCTAGTCATAGTGGGTGGTAAACATTTTCTCTTTGTTTCTTTTGTTTATTTTTATTTTTCTACTTTTTTATTTTTATTTTTTTAATCATTTTGAACAAAGAATGTTGTACGGATATTGCAAGTAAATCACTATTATTCAATACCGAAACAAACCGCACCCGAAGTCAGGAGTCTTAACTAATTCCTACTGGATCATTTAAATGGGGATCTTGACCCTTTATAAGAGAGTATCGATTTCTACGGTGTATTTAATGATTAGAGTACTTGCCTTTGAATCGCAAGGTTTTGAGTTCGATACCGGTCCCTGCCAACTCAGCATATGAGTAGCACAGATTAGATTATCAGATCCGTGTGGTAAAGTTAGGTGCTGATGATAAGTGTGGCGCCCCACCTCAGCAAAAACAATCCCCGTGGTTTAATGCTAGCGAAAAGAGGATAGATTCCCTCACTGTCCGGCTAACACCGATAATAGGTCACTCGGCCAACTTTACTTATTTTACTTTATTTCAAAATCATCACTAACATACAATGTCGACGTGATGCTTAAGGGTGGAATCCGGATGACTGTGCAGTCCATTAAGCATACGGGTGACCATCCACGGCCTACAGGTGGCCCCATTGAGAAGGTGAGTCATACCCCCCATGCAGAGGTGCAGTCGGCGTATTCTAAAGGCCCATCCAACAGAACCGTTAAAGTTTAAGACAATTATCCGTATTTAAAGTTCATTTTATTTAATTTTATCATTTATTTTTCTACTTTTTTTTTTTCGTTCATACAAAAATATTCAATTCCTTTAAATGTTTACACCGATTTCGCTTGTGTCACATCCTGTTCGCGTAGAGGGGTTGGTAAAAATTTATAAAGGAATTTATAAATGCAAACTAGTAAATTCTCTCACTGTGGACCCCTATGTTTTTAGTTCTCCTGGCAAAATGTTATTCTTCTCTAGGCAGTGGCGTGCCAAGGGCGTGATCCTGGTGGGTGGTCACAGCTTAACCCGGCACCCCCCCTCCTTGTTGGCCAATGGATTCTGATTCAGATTTTTCAAACTTTCACCTACCCACCCACTTTCAAATTCTACGCATTCATAGTTCAGGAGTATACTAACAAAAGGTCGGCAATATATTTCAATGTTATACATATTTTCCAACCCCTCTGCACGAGCAGGATGTGACACGAGATCAATTTCTTAAGCGGAGATTAACAGGTTCGAATTCAGTGTTTCCCTTCTCTTTGTCTGGTTGCCAAATCAAGGTCAAAGATCCCAGTCTGTCCTAATATTTACCCATCGCTGGAAGGAGGGTAGGTGGATGCATACCTTTCACAAGGGTATTAGCGATATGGGAAATGCAAACAGTCTCGGCCAGGATTTGAACTCGCATCGACGAGTCTATTTCCTACGACTCTAACCACACCACACGCTTCCACTTCAACGCTATAGTAACATGGGTTAGGGCGATTTTGCGCCCCCTTAAGCTGTGCCCCAGGAAATCTGCCTCTCCCTAACCCCCTTTGTATCGCCACTACTTCCTAAGGTCTATATAGATGATGATTGGAGATGCGTAGTGTAATGGTTAGAGTCGTAGTAAATGGACTGGTCGATCCGATTTCAAATCCTGGACAAGGCTGTTTACATTTAATATAGCGCTAATATCCGTGGAAAAGGTATGCATCCAACTACTCTCCCTCCAGTTATGCGTAAATAATAACAGACTGGTATCTTTAACCTTGGCTTGGTAACCTGTCTGGGAGAATGAAAATTCTGAATTCAATCCTGTTAAACTCCGGTTAAGAATTGACCTTGTGTCAATTTCTGCTCGTGAGGAGGGGGGGTAAATATATATATATATAGACGATTTTGAGTAATTCCCTGATCTAGACACTGGGTAGGGGCGTAGCTCTCGGTGATCTGACAGGAATCAGTGCTTGATGTGTTGGTTGTCACACCTTTTCATTGTGTATAAAAACTTTCGAATTTTGTTCTGCACATTAGTGTGGATCGAACCATGAACCCTAATGTTCTCACGCGAATATTTTCATCATTATCAGTGATTACTCACGGATAATTTATTGGCGTTGTTTTTTTGTTTTTTTGTTTATGTTTTTGTTATTTTTTTGTTGTTGTTATTTTTTTTGGTATGATGAGGAAAACAAGACAGTGAAGAATTCAACATTACAACTAATTATCTATATAATTACTTATGTAATTTTATGCAAATCAAAAGTTAATACCTGTGAATTAATACAAAATTTTATACAAATTAATGTATAATAATACATTCAAGCAAGCTCATTTATGTCCCTTCTCTTCTTCGATAATATATGATTAATTTGTAACAATCTTACGGAAATATAAGAATGCAACACGCACTTGCACACGCAGATGTGTATAATTGCGTAATTAAGAATCACAGACTGAATTAATTCTTTACGTGAATTTCTGCGAAAACGTTTTCTTTGTTCATGTGTGATTAAATTCGAAATAAATTTTCGAGATACTTATTTATCTTAATGTTTGTGATGAGGCTTGATAATCTGTATCATTTGGATTTTTCAGACTATATACATACTGCTAATACCCATGGGAAAGGTAGGAATCCAACTATTCTCCCTCTAGCTATGGATGACTGGGCTCTTCAACCTTGGTTAGGCAACCAGTCTAAGAGAAGGAAAACTCTGAATTGAAAGCTATTGAACTTTGGAATATAGTTGTATGGCTATGGCTGATTGGTAAAGACAGAGTAATGAAAAGACAGGCTATAAGGGATATAAGTTCAAATTTTGTCAAAGATTTATTATATTTCGGACTAATATTGCTTATTTAATTGTTTTAGTCTAATAATGGGACAGTTGTGATAAAAAGCAAGGGATATAAGATGTAAAAAACGAGAAGAATTATGTATAAAAATTAAGTAATTAAGTCTTTATTGTTATATTATGCCCAACGTTTCAGTCGATGTGCACTCCGGCCTTCGTCAATTGTTTCTTGTCGAACTCGGAAACCTTTTGTTGAACTTGGGAGCCTTCATGTCGTAATCGGAAGCCTTCACAGAACTTCGAACCGAACCCTTTATTCAATCCACGGGGGTAGACTTCTCATTCCGTTAACCATGACCGGGTAGAAGTGTTAAGCTATGGTAGGTATTCTATGTTATTATTGCCCTTGGGCTAGGATTGAACCTGCAATCTACACATGATTGCCATCTAGAACTGTATTAAATCAACTCTTATATCCGTTGCGCTGTGTCCAACTGGACAAGAAGGTTCACGTTTACGAAGAGAAGGGAACTACAAATTCTCAAGAGTTTGAAAGTTCTTCTTCTTCTTCTTCTTCTTCTTCTTCTTCTTCTTCTTCTTCTTCTTCATCTTTAAATTCTTATTCTTCTTCTTCTTTAAATTCTTCTTTAAATTCTTCTTCTTTAAATTCTTCATAATCATTTACACGCGCGCTAGCTCCGGGCGAAGCCAGATGCCTTGCTTCGAACGATGTCCAATAACAACCGCTGTGGCAGAAAAAAACTGTCTCATCGTGTGTGTGAGTGGGAGGGGGGTAGAGTTAAAAATAACCCAGGCGATACGACGTCCGATTTACGCAGCAGAGCGTTGCGTAGTCGATACTAAGAGGGTGAAAGTCCCTCCACGTGTGAAATCCTATAAACGACATTAGCTACAACTGAATTGGAACATTAGCATTCCAATGGGTCACCCTCCGTTGCTGCGACCAAGACCGATAAGTCCGCTTTGTTCAGGATCTTCTTGATAGCTGTTTTTTTTTTATTTCAAAGGCATGTCAACCTGTCTAGGGTAATCTATGCTTAGATGTTAGGGAAACGCGTTCATTATACATTTATATTTACATTTTGCATAGTAAGATTTTTTTCTTAAAATATTCCTAAACCTAAACTGTTGTATACCGAAAATGAGATGCAATCGTTACAGATATGACTTTATGTAAATGAGTGGGACGAATCAGAATGTTCGGTATACTAGTACATCCAAATAAGGGTTCGTGCTAACAATAAATAATTTGCACAGATTTATATGGCATCAAGTATTCTTATCTAATACAAATAATTGAAACACAGTTATAAGTAGTTGTTTTTTCTCCAACGTATTAAAATCAATCCTATGAATGCTTTTATACAAAACCAATTAAACTATGATCTTTTATATGAGTTCTTATTTGATTTCGTCAGTCTAATTTGATATATTACATTACAATAAAATTTAATACTCACACACAGAGGGCACATATTCTTGCTAGTATAAATAATTTATACACTCAAGTATTCCTATCTAATACAAATAATTGGAACACAGTTATAAGAAGTTGTTTTTTTCTCCAACGTATTAAAATTAAACTATGAATGATTTTATACAAAACCAATTAAGATATAATATAAATAAGTGTAATCTTTTTTATACGAGTTCTTATTTGATTTCGTTAGTCTAATTTAATATATTACATTACAATAAAATCTAATACTCACACACAGAGGGCACATATTCTTGCTAGTATAAATAATTTACACACGTATATATCAAGTATTCCTAGCTAATACAAATAATTTAAACACAGTTATATGTCCCTATCTAATACAACTAATTTTTACAGTATTCCTATCTAATACTAACAATTCATACAATGATAATCCCTCGTAAAAAATACCTCCAAGTAATTATTCTTAATACAAATACTTCACAGTTATATGATATCAAGATATATGATATCAAATGATAATAATATTCAAGCTGATCAATTTTATCCAAATATGCATACTAACATATACTACTTCTCAGAGTGAACATAGTAATAATAGTAATAATAGCAATTAAAACGTACTTCACATTACCTAGAGCTCAACAACTGGAATCTCATTACCGGATGTAGTTTAGTGAACCTGCAACCTAAGCTGTTGTATGCTGGAACACAGAATGTTCGGTATACTAGTACATACAAATAAGGGTTCGTGCTAACAATAAAGTACTTTGCAATAGTACTAATAATTGAGGTTGTAAGTAGACGGTTCACGTAATGTTTTGCCGACTGCTCTAAACTGCAGTACACAAGTAATCTTGGACTGGTTCATAGATAGATAGATAGATAGATAGATAGATAGAAAGAAACATACTGATATACATATATAGAAAGAAATACTGTGATAAATAGATAGAAACATACTGAGTTAGTTAGATAGATAGATAGATAGATAGATAAATAGATAGATAGATACTGAGTGATAGATAGATAGATAGAAACCTACTGAGATAGATTAAAACCTACTGAGATAGATAGTTTGAAACCTACTTAGATAGATAGATAGATAGATAGATAGATAGATGGGAACATAAGAACTCACTGTTCACATCTTTTCATTCAGAACATTAGAGATCTAACTTTCTTTTCTTTTTTTTTCTTTCTATTTAAGATTAAAACCCATGATAGTAAAATATTTCAATGTCTGTTACCTCATTTTGGTGGTATCGCATCCCATCTACAGGGGCTAAAGTCAGCGTATTCTAAACCCCACCGACAGGGCGTTAATTAAGAATGAAGGGAGCTGGTCTGGCAGAGGAAAGGGATCAGAGTTTTTTTAAACAAGGGTGGGGGTAGAGTTATTATGCAATTTACTAATTATCCAAGAATTTGTTGTTTCAAAAATGTGAAGTTGAATTTAAAATTGTCTTTCTTTTACATGTGTTGTGTCAAATTATAAATATTTCCAGCAGGATTAGATAAATAACATTAATTACTGAATTAATGAGACAAACAAGACAAAAAGAAATAATAGGAACAAACAAAAAGTGCATAGAAATCCATGTTTATATTGTTATATAATATCAGTTGAATATGTGGAAATTCCATGGCTTAATTACTATATACAAATAACATTATACAATATGTTAGGAAATATTCTCATCATATTTAACTCTAAGTACATGGAGCCGGCTTAGTTTAGTTGGTATAGCACCCGCCAAAGAATCGCAAGGTTCCTTGTTCGATACTAGTCACCGCCAGCTCAGCGCATGGGTAGCACAGATTGGGTAATTATAAACTGTGTGGTAAAATGGGAAATTGACAGTTGGCATGGTGCTTCACACCAGAAAAAAGAAAACAATATTTCTGGTCTAGCACCAGCGAAAAGGGGGTAGACTCCCTCGCTGTCCAGCTGATATCGACAATATGCCACTACACCAATTTTATTTACATATTTTTTACTTATTTGTCTCTTGGTAAAATGGCACGTCATAGCGTGATTTTTACTTTCTTTCTTTTTTGGATTTTACGGCATGTCAGCCCTTGTTGGGTTATTTTATGCCGAAGACATTGTTCTATTCATTCTTGATGGGTATTTTTTTTATTTATTTAAACTCAATTTTTTAAAACACAACAAGATATATGATATCAAATGATAATAAGATTCAACTTATCAATTTTATCCAAACATGCATACTAACATTCCTCTTCATGTTTCTATTTAACCCATAGATAGGACCTAACTACCACTCTGACTCAGAGTGGACCTGGGAATAATGGCGATAAATGGGTACTCCACACTCCCTGGAGCTCTAGAATTGGAACTTCACCATTAGATGCAGTTTAACGTCATGCCCAGGATACTCAGACCGTCAACTACCATATCTTCTAGCACATATATGAAAAAAATTGCTGGGGGCCTTGCCATAAGGGCAATGGGGTCACGGGATTTTTATCTTCGTTCTAACGTTCTATGCTGTATCTGTATCTCGTGTTGTTGAATTTCTGCGCGTCTATTTCTTGTTCTTAAAAAGGAACACGAAGATTCATTTCAATTTCGTCATCTTTATTTCCCCAAGGCCCAATATGCACACGGAGTAGAACTCAGCGGACTTTCTTTGTAGCGTCCGGCTCTACGGAGCACCTAAACTGTTGTATACCGAAAATGAGATGCAATCGTTACAGATATTACTTTATGTAAACGAGTGGGACGAATCAGAATGTTCGGTATACTAGTACATCCAAATAAGGGTTCGTGCTAACAATAAAGTACTTTGCAATAGTGCTAATAATTGAGGTTGTATGTAGACGGTTCACGTAATGTACTACCACTGCTCTAAACTGCAGTACACAAGTAATCTTGGACTGGTTCATAGATAGATTGATTGATTGATTGATTGATTGATATAAACGTACTGATATATATAGAAAGTAACATACTCTGATAAATAAATAGAAACATACTATGTATGGTTCCTAGGTAGATAGATAGATTGATAGATAAATAGATAGATAGATAGATGGAAACATACTGATATACATAGAAAGTACCATATTGTGATAAATAAATAGAAACATACCGAGTATGTATGGTTCCTAGATAGATAGATAGATAGATAGATAGATAGATAGATAGAAACATACTGATATACATAGAAAAGTAACATACTGTGATAAATAAATAGAAACATACTGAGTTAGATAGATAGATAGATAAATAGATAGATAGATAGATAGATAGAAAAGATACTGCGAGATAGATAGATAGATAGATAGAAACCTACTGTGATAGATAGATTAAAACCTACCTAGATAGATAGGAACATATTGAGATAGATAGATAGATAGGAACATAAGAACTCTCTGTTCACATGTTTCCATTCAGAACATTAGAGATCTAACTTTCTTTTCTTTTTTCTTTCTATTTAAGATTAAAACCAATGATAGTAAAAGATTTCAATGTCTGTTACACATGTAAGTACAAAATATGTACGGACGTGAAAAACTTTCACAAACACCAAACTCGGACTAACTATGTTTATGAATAAAATGGAGAAAAAAAAAACAATTTTCAAGACATAAGAAAATTCTATCTTTTGAAAAATAAAATTGTTTTTTTTTTCAAAAGATGTTCTGGAATTTATCAGACTTGGACATTTTTGTCAATTTTCCCCTCGAAAATGAATTTGTTTTAATAAGTCTGGTTTTACTTAGTTGAAATTGAATCAATAAGATTCGTCCCACTCGTTTACATGAAGTAATATCTGTAACGATTACATCTCAATCTTGATAATTGGGAAAAGTTTTCTCTCCTTTACACATGGCTAAACGGTTTGATCAGTAGAGATACTAAATCTACAATGCATTTCTATGGTAAAATCATTTCCAATGCATCTATATTAATAATTGGGAAGAGTTCAATTGTCTACACCGTATAAATGGTCCAATGGTTTAATGAAGAGGTATCGAATTCACAATGCATTTTTATAGTAAAACTATTTCCAATGTATCTATATCAATAATTGGGTCATTTGTCTCTTCTCTATAAATAGACCAATGGTGTGGTGTAGAGCTACTAAATTTACAATGCATTTTTATAATAAACTTATTTTCAATGCATCTATATTAATAATTGGGAAGAGTTAAAATCGTAGCTTCTTTATGAATGAACTAAGAGGTACTAAATTTACAATGCATTTTTATAGTAAAACTATTTCCAATGCATCTATATTAATGATTGGGAATAGGTCATTTATTTCTTAACTATAAATGACTCAATGGTGTGATATAAGCTACTAAATTTCCAATGCATTCTTACTGGACCCAGGGTGAAGATTTTCATTTTAGAGTCTCTAATTATGGTTTAGACCAGTGGTTCTCAACCGGGGTCCATATGTACCCCGGGGGACCATATAACATTTTTGGGGGGCATAGACAAGTAAAATGTATTTAACTATAAAAATACAATGGGATTTTTAAACAACGAATGGCTATGGGGGTCCACCAGAGTAAAATAGGATTAAAAGGGGGTCAATAGGAAAAAAAAGGTTGAGAACCATTGGTCTAGAAAAAAAATATATGAAATTTCCAGTTTTTGCTCCTTCAAACAGCCCCAAAGAAAAAAAGGTGTTAGATCAGGGTTTCTGGTCGGATATTCATGCGGAACACGTCTACCTATCAATCTCCCAGGAAAATGGTGATTCAGCCATTCACGAGCAACAATAACAAAACGTGAAGCACCATCAAACAACAACAACACAGATATAATTGCCATATATTAAAGAACATACATTAAAGAATTGTGAAAAATGTAACTGCATATAAAAAAAAATTATAAATAGTTTAAAATTGGGAGTTACTTTTCAATCACTAATAGTGACTACGCCAACCGACTGACTTTTATGGCAAGTATTTGTAAAATCAGAAATTAATATAAACGAAGATGTATCAAAAATATTTTGCCTTCAGCGCACGTAACTCTACGTTTTTAAACTCAAATGTTTCTGTACTTCCTTTTTTCATTTTAAAGATCCCGACATATACAACAACAACAACAACAACAACAACATTTGCATTTCCAACTCATCTTTATTTTAAACGACTAATAAAACGGTTCACCTTCTTTCACAGTCGAAATAATAAACTTATTGCATCGGTAAGATTATCTTTATAATCCCCAAGGCGTTTTAAGCACAAAACCACTCACTAAAAGTAAATCCCTTGAACTGATATTCAAAAGCACTTACAGACTTTTATCCGCTTTTTATTCAACAATAAATGTTCAGAAATGCCTTCACTTAGTGGATTTTCAGTAGCTATACAAACGGGGATATTGAAGATTTTACTAGTATCGAACTTATAACAAGAGCGTAGAATCTTTTAGTATCAACTGAAAACTCAGGAAATTTATGATTCTGCACGATCCAGCCACTGGCAATACATTTATTCATCCGACAAGTTAAAAAGAAGCCTAATATATATATATATAAGGGATAGAGCCTCTCTCTCTCTCTCTCTCTCTCTCTCTCTCTCTCTCTCTCTCTCTCTCTCTCTCTCTCAGCCTCAGATATATTTTACAGATTCTATATATATTATATGCATGCGTGTGTGTGTATGTATATTCATATATATGTGTGTGTGTTTATATGCGAGCATATATATATATATATATATATATATATATATAATATATATATATATATATATATATATATATATATATATATATATATATATACATGCATCTCTATAGTAGCGAAGCCTGGACCACATACTCAAGCTACGAGGGGAAAATGGACAATTTCCACCTCAGATACCTACGCCGCATCCTACGCATTCGCTGGCATGACAAAGTGCTGGAATGAGAAAACATGAACAGCATGATCGCCATCATCTGCGAGAGACGTCTGCGCTGACTTGGTCATGTCAGGAGGATGGACAAAAGCTGCATCCCCAAAGATCTACTGTATGGCGTATTAGTAGAAGGCACCCGACTGGTAGGGAAACCACGCCTACGCTTTAAAGACGTCTGGAAAAAGGACATATATATATATATATATATATATATATATATAATATATATATATATATTATATTTTTGCTTTAAGGCAATTACAATGCATGTATCGAATAAAATTCGATACTTTTTTTTATAGAAAATTAACTTGACAAGTGTAATCCCGGCAAAGGATCGCTCGGTGTGTAGAATATCGTACAGACTGTTTCGACTTTATTAAGTCTAATCAGCGATGTATACTAACGATTTCCCTCCGACAGAAATCGAAACCGGGACATAGAGAGAGGTTTTAATATAAAACTGCCTCGAAACTTCTACAATTCAGTGAATATAATTCTCAATATTGTTTATATAAATGTCAGCTTCCAATTTTTAATAAGCACCTCCACAAAAAATAAAAATAAAAATCGTGTTGTGATACCATCAATTATCTCTTTAAAAAATAATTCTCCAATTAAAACTTATATAAACATCTTCCAATTTGATAATCTCCGCACACCATTTCGACAAGAATTGATCAACTTTTTACAATAAGATTCAAGTCTACAATGTTCAGCAGCTGTTCTTGTAACGTTATCGCTCTCATTTCCGAATAAAATGATTACGTATTCATTGTAGAAATAATATAGTTGTATACTTATTTCTGGACCGGTGCTACATTGGAGAGGCTCGAATCTTGGTTGCTGGGCTGATGCGGAGCAGGCTGACAATTTCTGGACGTTTAGAGTCTGAAAACCAGCTTGGGGTGCTGGGGGTCATCTTGCCTTATGCCATTTAGTGTTTTTAACACAAGGCTACTTCTTTTTCTCATGAGATTTTTGTTTTCCCCCAAGTCACAACTACTGAGAGTACATCTTGTACTCTCAATGCATCCACCCAGACTCCCTTCACACTCACACATCTCACTCCTCCTCTTTCCCACGTCTCACTTCTCGACCAACAGAAACAATGCCATGAGTCATTATGAAGATTCATCCTTAAATTTTTCCATTCTCATCTAATACGTAATTCTTATTTTCCTTCTAAAGACTTTTCTGTGTTAATTCACTTGTCAGGTTATATTCCTGTGTCTCCTCTTGCTATTATGTTACATTTGTATTCATAACCCATTTGACTTTCTACTCATTCTTCAATAAACATTCTGCTTGCATATATATATAATGTATGTCGTTAAAAGTAGCTCACGATGATCAAGAACAAGAAACACAAAGTCGTGAGTAGGTTTATTTCATATTACGTTTTGTTATTTGCTCTTCACTTTCGTTGCTTTACAACTTCTATGTTTCGAACAGTCATAGTTTTAGATTTTATCTAACAGCAAGTGTATTACACACACACGCACACACACACACACAAACACGTAAATACATTTATACTCACATCGACACCCACATATATATATACACATACACATACAGACATATATATACACACACATATATATATATACATATACATACAAAATATATATATGCATACACATATATATGCATACACATATATACACATATATATGCATATACATACAAACATATATACATGCGCATATATATATATACTTAGACACTCATACAACACATATATATATATATACACATACATCCATACACACTCATCTTTGTAGATTTATATATAGACACAAATATATATATACATATATATGCATATATACATTAATATACATATATGCATATATATATATACACACATTCATACATACATGCATATACATACACACACACACACACACACACACGCACATATAATTGCCACTCACTTGCCTAATTCATTATTAATTAATTAATTTTCAAAATTAGGTCCGACTCCAATTAAGCACTTATTCTCCCAAAAATTATCGGCAAAAAGCCATTCTAAACAAACCTTGTTTACATATATATATATATATATATATATATATATATATATATATATATATATATATATATAATTTTAATGCTAAAATCATTTTAAATAGTTAAAATAAATCATGGTAAAAAAACTTACTTCTTTCACGTGGTCCATCTTCAGCTGAATTTCTCTCATAAAGCCATTATTGCGAAGTGAAACTGAAAACAGCTTCGTCCAGGATTTGAACTCGGCTCGCCGTCTCCACTTTCTACGACGATGACCGTTACTATTATCTATCTTATATTATAAATAGATACATTCATGAATTTATAATCGGAGAGGGGGCGTTCAATCTCTAACGTTACGAGGCACATGGGAAATCTTTTTGTAAACTTATAACATTATTTTTTTTTTTTTACGGAACAAACAAAGCTATGAATAACCACGGTCAGTAGAGTCGCTAGAAAGAATACAATGTTGACGTAACAAAAAAAAATCAAACTAATGAATCGTGAAAAGACTACAATGCTGCAACCTTTGAGCCACATGTGCAAGTGTGATAAACATTAAAAGAAATATTAAAAAACATTAATTTTCCCCGGGTTCAGTGGCGCGAGAGTAAATTCTTCACATCACATAAGCAAACAGAATTCGACTTAAAAATGGAAGTTTGAAAACCGGCAGCCAATTAGAGAAAAATACAAATCCTCTGAGCAGACGATGAAGAAAAGAAAAAAGAAATGAAAATGGCCGCCAGCAATTAGGCACGGTAAAGTGTTTTTATGCATTGCAATTGGCTGGCAGAAAATCAATAGTTAATTAGGAAACAATCACAGAAAGAAGCCAACAAACTCACGTAGATAGATAGATAGATAGATAGATAGATAGATAGATTAGATATAAACAGGCTTAAATGGATAGATAGATAGATATAAACAGGCTTAGATAGATAGATAGATAGATAGATAGATAGATAGATAGATAGATAGATAGATTGACTGATTGATAGATATAGATATAGATATAATAGGCTTGAATAGATAGATAGATAGATAGATAGATAGATATAAACAGGCTTAAATAGATATAGATAGATAGATAGATAGATAGAAACAGGCTTAAATAGATAGATAGATAGATAGATATATAGATATAAACAGGCTTAGATATATATATATATATAGATAGATAGATAGATAGATAGATAAATTGACTGATTGATAGATAGAGAGATAGATATAAATAGGCTTAAAGAGATGGATAGATTTATAGATCGATATAAACAGGCTTGAATAGATAGATAGATAGATAGATAGATAGATATAAACAGGCTTAGGTAGATAGAAAGATAGATATAAACAGTTTTAAATAGATGGATAGATAGATGCATAGATATATAAACAGGTTCAGATAGATAGATAGATAGATAGATAGATAGATGATATAAACAGGTTCTATAGATAGTATGATAGATATAAACAAGTTCTGATAGATAGATAGATAGATAGATAGATAGATATAAACAGGTGATAGATAGATAGATAGATAGATAGATAGATATAAAACAGGTTCAGATATGTATATATATATATATATATATATATATATATATAGATAGATAGATAGATAGATAGATAGATAGATAGATAGAAACAGGTTCAGATAGATAGGTAGATAGATAGATATTAGTTGGATATTAAAACTAAAATGGCTTCATCTTGGAAAGCCATTGGAGACCTTAAACAGCTCCTGGGGCTCATTGCTCGCTGATAACTATTTACTTACGGCAACCAATATCCAAATAAATATGCAATATTTCAATTAAAATCACGAAACTGTATATACATATATTCGTGTGTTCTACAGTGTAATTACATCATATAATTCATGCATATCTACATGTAGATTACATTATATATATATATATATATAATATATATATATATATATTATATATATAATGTAATCTACATGTAGATATGCATGAAATATATATATATATATATATATATATATATGTGTGTGTGTGTGTGTGTGTTGTGTGTGTGTGTGTGTGTATTAGATATACACAGGGTACATTATACATTCTATATATTTGCAAATTACATAAATATTTTGTTTCTCTTGTATAAAAGAGTGTGTATGTTTCTCTTGTAAAAAATGAGTGTGTATGCTTCCATTATATATATATATATATATATATATATATATATATATATATATATATATTCCTATTAATAATTTGAGTACAACTATACTTATAGAGTAAATTTTATTATCAATATTGATATATATATATATATATGTATGTGTGTTTTTGTATGTGTGTATGAGCGTGCGTGTGTGTGTATGAGCGTGTGCGTTGTGTGGCATCTATTATATATATATATATATATATATATATATATGTATGTATATGTATATATAATATATGTATATGTATATGTGGTGTGTGTGTGTGTGTGTGTGTGTGTGTGTGTGTTGGAACGTTTGTGGTTATATTTAGAAGCATAGGAAAATATAAGAAAAACAGAAACAGAATTCTAAAGGATGAACTTTGTATTGCTTTTCATCTTGTTTACTTATATATTTATATCTATAAATATGTTGGGCAGCAAAAGCATGAAATCTACGGCGTTTTGTAACTGACAATTTCTGGCCGATGACAGTTTCTCGCCAATGAGAGAAAATCTTAATTGCCTAGGGCCTTTGACTTCATGTCTTCCCTCCCCTAACTTGTATATACATACTCTATCAGTGATATTGAGCACTCTTTACTTATAAATATAGCAAGGTATATTATCAATATATATATATATATATATATATATATATATATATATATATTCATATATATACGAATGTATGTATAATAATACATTTATGATATTTGTTTCAGATACTGCATGTAACTATAATAATGCTGTATATATTGGCATACCACTGTCTCACCAAGTGAGATAGTGTTAACATATATTGTGGTAACACGCACAACACACCACACCGCGCGCACACACACACACACACACACTATATATATATATATAGTATATTATATATATATTATATATATATATATATATTACTAAACTTGCGGTAAGAAAAGAACCAGCAAAGTCGTTTCATAGTAAAAAGATATAGAATATACTACCAAACTTCACCTGGGAAAAATGAAAAAAATATATATATATATATCATAGCCACAATTATCATCGACTCGTACGAAGAGTGTATTAGCATGAAACACTGAGTCACGGCGAGGTCCATTCATAACATCATAATTTTTTTTATAAACTAGATTAGACAGATTTCGGCATAGACGAAGCCTATAATAATGGGTTGTTCCTCTCAACTTATTTTTGGGGAATCCACTGAGAACAGTTCTTCTGTAAAGGAGTGTGTATGCTTATATATATATATATATTGTAATACAGGTACAAGTAATAACCGACTCGAGTTTCACCATAAGGATCTTCAGGGATAAATCCACTGGATTAATCAAGATATTGATTAATTGTAGTCGATTACACGTGTGTCTTTCACTCACGTGTAATCGACTGCAATTAATCAATATCTTGAATAATCCAGTGGATTTATCCCTGAAGATCGTTATGGTGAAACTCGAGTAGGTTATTACTTGTACCTGTATTACAATAAATTTACTCTACTAACGTATTGAGCACTTTTTATTTGTTATTTCGCTGTTTTACCTTTCTGAATGTTGCATCAACTAACCATTGTGACTATCTTCACCAGTACGTCACCTTTTTCAAAATAACATATATATATATATATATATATATATATATATATATACAGATTCTCAAATTATTGTCAAATCATCACTCGTCTGGTGTGTTTCTTCTGTCACCCTCTTCATCTAACCCCCTTTTATGAATGCAAGGACCATCCAATGTCTCATAAATAAGTTACGGGATCCGTGGGATTTCCACAAAGCGAAACGAAACAAAAATAAAAGCCAGAAACGATGATTTGCAATTTCATTACATATAAATCCTATTGTTGTCTTTGCAATAAATATATACAAAAATTGACAATAATAATCGATATAATACTTAATACACATATCATTTGTAAGTATTTAGTTCTACAGAAACTTCAAGATCAATGTAGTTAATCATTCTATTTTGGTGATAACGGTATTGCTGGTACCGAGGAATCTTGGGAGCTCTTTTTTCTTTTTCAATATCAAACTTCAATAGTATGTTATTGGAGCTCGTCAAAAAAGTTTTATATTATTGCATTTCATCTTGGACGGTCTCATTTTTAACCAGAGAATGTTCCAAGATGATAACGGTCGGAAGATTAAGGAACAAGCGTATTGATATATGGATAAAAAAGTTGGAGACACCTGCATAGAAAATTTAAAACAAAAACTGGGAATATACCCTACATTCCAAAAACAAGTACACTCTTCATATATATTTTTTTAATTTGGTTACAGAGTTTCAATGTTGTAAAAGTTGCAAATTAACATAAAAAATTACCACACAAAATATCTTTCTTCACAACTTTGTTTGAGGAAATAGATTTCAATCTGTTAAAATGTTATCACTGTTACAGCTTAATTATTAGGTAAAAAGCAGCATATCAGTCTGTCCTGGAGAAGGAGACGCTCACAATTCTCTGGGACTTCGAGATACAGACGAATCACCAACTCCTGGTCAGGAGACCAAACCTAGTGTTGATTAACAAGATGAAGAGAACTTGTCATCTCGTGGATTTTGCCGGCCCGGCCGATCACCGAATGAAAGTGAAAGAAAGCGAAAAGATAGACAAATACTTAGACCTTGCCAGAGAACTAAGAAAACGGTGGAACCAGAAGGTAAAGGTGGGAAAAACTCAATAATAATAATAATAATAATAATAATAATAATAATAATAATAATAATGAGACACTCCATTCAACAGCATTTTTGAAATTAGCTATAATATTCAGAATATTCCTAAAGACCTGAGAAGACTTGTTGTCACTCATTCCAGTTAGCCTACGCTGGTGTGAAAAACTCGCATGAGTGAAATGTTAATAATAATAATAATAATAATAATAATAATAATAATATATAATTAATTATTATTATTATTATTATTATTATTTTATTACGAAAAAAGAAAAAGAAAAAATGTAACGTCCCAAATGGAAATGGCCAGACAGTTAAAACAATGAATTTTTAATCTAATCTGATATTTTATCGTCCAGAAAATCGACAATAATTTCTGATTTTGATCTGGTGCCACTGCTTGTTGTGATGTCATTCGTAAATGAATAGGACGCACTTAGTGACCTTTATTAAATTGATGTTCAACTTAAAGAATAAAAGTCTTTTCCAAGAGTCACGTGGTTTTTCATTTTTTTTTTTTTTTTTTTTTTTTTTTTAATTCTTTTTTAGCAGTCATGTGAATTCTGAAACATTAAAACTCAATAAGAAAATGGCGATTTTTTTTTTTTTAGATGTTCAGATTTCAATTGTATTCAGTCGTGTTATTATACCCTTTTACATATGGGGTATATAAATGGTGGGAGGAGAGAGGAGGGGAGAGGGGTTCTTACTTGTTCTGCTTCGTCGCTGGCCATCTTCCTCTGGGCTTATTCCTTCTGCTGCTGGGCTGGGTCGTCTGCTCACTTCGTTGTTAATAACTAAGCAAGACTTATTTGTTTTTCAAGACGTCTATTCTTTATTAAAAACCCCGAAGCCCAAAAGGGTCCCAACAGCGGTGAGAAGTTGGCATCTTAAGAGCAAATGATCCTGACGTCTAAGTTGACTAACGGACAAAATCTCACTGAACTTAATTTCCGTTATCACGACTTGCCATAGCCGGAAGTTGGGGGGTCAAGTAAAGGTCATTACCTATTAATAATATAACCGCCTCCGATTTTGAATCTTCAACAAATTTTAATTCAAAATCTAACTACACTTACAAACATAATTCGTAGGCTACCCTCGAATTATGTAACAGTCAGATTTTTACGAACATCCACAATTTTCTTAACAACCAGTTTTTCTAAACATTAATCTAACTGATTAATTTTCATTCTTGGACTGTTGTCCTCATCTTTATTGTGGTATGTATAAGCACAATGTTTCGGCCGCTCTATCCTCTGACCTTCCGCCCAAAAAGAGCCCAGTCTGTCCTACTATTTATCCACAGTTGGAGGGGGAGTAGTTGGGTGGCTACCTTTCACTATGGTATTAACGCTATGTGAAATGCAAACAGTCTCGTCCAGCATTTGAACTCAGTGTCGACGAGTCCATTTCCTACGTGCTCTTTAACCATGGCTAGGTAACCAGTCTAGGAGAATAAAATTGACCTTGTGACCGTGTGGAGGGGTTGGTAAATATATAAATGGGTAAATTCATATACTTGTTTATAGACAATACCGAGTATTAATAATTTGAATCTGTCAATTTGTGGTTTGAATTCGTCTATAAAATCCTTCCCGCCCACAGCCAAGTGGAAAGAATTTTTCCTTGTGGAGAACCGTTTTTTTTTCAAAGTGACGCTTCTTAATTCATTTGAATAGTGTTTGCCTCTTTGAGAGATTTTCTGTAGAAGTCTATGGGGCTTACCATTCCAACAGTTGTAGACTTTGAAGTTTCCAGATCGTCTTCTTTCCAGTATGAGATTTCGGTTCGCATGATGGTTTCCACTTTGAGCCAAGTTAATTTCTTAATCGGACAAAACAAAAAGAAACAAAAAAAAACCTCAGCAAGTGAACCTGGTATTATAAACGGGGGGGGGGGGAGTGTCCATTCCATTCCTAACTTATCAAAGCATACACACACACACACACAGAGAGACACACACATACACGAATCGAGTTGAGATATTCGGAAAAGTCTTGAGGTAATCACAGTCTGGCTAATCGTGTTGGTTGTAAGCCGATCAAAATAGTCACTGGGATTTGATTTGGCTCATTACATAAACGCAGCAGAGGGGAAAAATATGATTTCAAACCAAAGCATACACCATGCAGACACAGACGACACAAACATATATATATATATATATATATATATATATATATATATATATATATATATATATATATTATAGGCATGTATATATATATATATATTATATATATATATATATATATATAATATATATATGAGAAAAAATTAAGGGTCTACCATGGTTTCAATCAAATTGAAATGATTTCATCAGGCTCCTACCCTACATTTAACTAAGTTGATGTGATTCCTTATTTAGATTAAATATGTTTTTCGGATGATAACGGTTGAACGCTACCTTATTTTATATATATATATATATATACTAGCAAATATATGCACCCTCCGGGTGCAAGTATTAAAGTTTTAAAGTG
Organism: Doryteuthis pealeii; assembly: GCA_023376005.1. Taxonomy (NCBI): domain Eukaryota; kingdom Metazoa; phylum Mollusca; class Cephalopoda; order Myopsida; family Loliginidae; genus Doryteuthis; species Doryteuthis pealeii. Next base: position 50,192,278 of record CM042143.1, on the reverse strand, counting down.
ATAAAATATTATACTAAATTATAAATGAAACTATAAATAGAATGCAGATAAAAAGATTTGAAACAGAGGAGGGTATAATCGAAAAATTGAACTACTGAAACTTACTATTCCACCACTCCCATCTTTCATTGCTAAATTTTCCTAATTTAACTATTGAGTTAAAATAGGAAGTAAGAACAAAATTACAGTTATTTCTTCTTGTTAATCGATTTCTTTTAAGATTTATCCCCGAGATCTTATTTATTAAGATAAAACCAGACAATTAGAAATCAATAATACTAAGCATAACATTAAATTCATATTTTAAATATCAATATGCAAATTAGCCTTCCCGTTCACAGTGTAAACCGCTATTTTGTTGTATATATAAATACAATTGCATGTTATTAGTATGCAGATGTGGCCAACAGTATTAATAATGTATAACAGTTTTATTGATAATAGATAAAAATAAAATCATGGAGAATGTGAGGTAAATAAGTAAAGGAATTGTGACTTGAGTGGTAATATAGTTTCGGTTACAGACAGAAAAACACACAATCTCTATTATAATAAGATATATATATATATATATATATATATATATATATATATATATATATTATATATATTATATATCCACAGTTGGAGGGGAGTAGTATATATATATATATATATATATTATTATTATTATTATTATTATCTAAAGCTGAGATAATTACCTTTTATTGTCTAAAGGCTTTTTTCCTGTTTAGTTTAATGACACAAAATTTATATTAACATATACCTTGATTTTAGGATTACGTTATGTTTGAAAAGATTCCATTTTAATTGGGTCTAATTAGTCGTAATTAGCAATTAAGTCAAAACTGATAAATCTATCTCTCTCTCTCTCTCTCTCTCTCTCTCTCTCTCTTCTCTCTCTCTCTCTCTCTCTCTCTCTCTCTCTCTCAGATTCTGTATATTACTTTCATCCTCTGTGTATATCTTTATTGCCTTCTCTGTATATAAATATTAATCTCCCATGTGAGAAAGCGGTAGTGGGAGAGTCATTGTGATACATATAACTACTGACTTCATTTGCATATCAAGATTCGGCGATAACTTGTAGATTAATAAATTTGCATGATCCATTTCAATTGTCCCACCCTCTTTAATTGTTAACATTCTAAACCCATAAGAGATAATAGCTATCACTATTTCTTACTACAACTAAAAATAAACGGTCTTAAATTTAAAAAGAAATAAAAAATAAAAAAGGGTGCAAGTTCCAAATCAACTTATTTTGTTATAAAATCATGATTGGGGATTAATACATGCACATACATATGTATATCTATATACAAAAAAGTATATATTTACGTACATTAGATATTAATAATATAACCGCCTCCGATTTTGAATCTTCAACGAATTTGAATTCAAGATCTAACTACACTTACAAACATAATTCGTAGGCTACCCTCGAATTATGTAACAGTCGGATTTTTACGAACATCCACAATTTTCTATCATCGACGACCATTTCTTGGAATTAACAACCAGTTTTTCTATGGATATATGTATATGTATAAAGATATATAAAACAACACTAAAAAAACAAAAAATAATTGTAAATGAGCCAGTTCCCCGACAACGCTAAACAAGGATAACCTGTTTTGCGAAGTATCTTTACAAGTTGTGTAATAAAAGTATCGAGATTAAAGCTGTATTTACCAAGACAGTAATGAACAATGAATGGAATGTTCATTTTTTTTCAGAATACAAGGTGTGTCAAAAAAAATCTCGATACTTTTTTGATACACCTTGTATATATATATACATACATACATTTGCCTAAGCAAATAAAAAATAAATCCCTCAGACATTTCTATCTGTCTGTCTATCTAACTATCTTTTTATCTATCTTTTTGCTTACTGTAATCGATATAGTGTATATACATACACATATACACACACCACATACACACACAATATATATATATAATAATATAATATATATTTGTGTGTGTATATATTATATTATATATTATATATATTATAATATATGTATGTATGTATGTATGTATTCGATAGAATACAGTAAGCAAAAAGATAGATAGAAAGATAGTTAGATAGACAGACAGATAGAAATGTCTGAGGGATTTATTTTTTATTTGCTTTGGCAAACGTATATATATATATATATATTATATATATATATATATTATGTATGTATGTATATAAATATATATATATATATATATTACAA
>CM042143.1:50182548-50185048 GCA_023376005.1 Doryteuthis pealeii | reverse complement strand
CAATGCTATTTCTACGTATGTTTTAATTTTTAAATATCTTTAGATATAAATCAAATCTTCATAATCTTTGCACAGAAAGTAATATTTAATGTGTGTCTCTATAGGTATTCGAAAACCGTAATTATTACCATTTATGATACTGGTCAATAATATTATTCTTTAGCATAATAAATTTGAAAACTTAAATGTTTTCAGTCAACTTATTAACATAAGCGTATCTGAAGCTCGCCCGTACCTCAAGTTTTAGCTCTCAAAGCAAAAATTCGACCGAGTAACACCGAAGACTCGCAAATTGGGGCACTCGTAAGTCAATGTAATACACTATATATATATATATATATATATATATATCCTTGTTGTATGTCCACTCCGCCACTGAAGATTTCGCTCTTTTTATAGCAATTCTTTGACACTGAGAATACTCATGGAATTACCCAAAATGTAAATCCTTAAATAAATTTATGTAGCAAGAGAAAAGACATATTTCGTGGAACGAAGCGGGCAAGGACTTGTCTCGTATGAAGGTCCATGATTAAGGTGAGGTGTTGTCAAGATGGCCAAAAAAGAATACATATTGCTTTCCTTAGCTACAAAGAGAAAATGCCTTGTCTCTCATGAAACCAGACGTAAAAAAGAGATTCACGACAGAAAAGTCCATTTATGATTGACTGATCTGACCAAACAATCAGAAATGAGCCACAGCAATATAAACTCAGTATCGCCTGAGACAGGGATCATAGTCTGACTTTGAAGCAAGATGATGCTAGTGACAAGAGGAAAGTGTGTAAATAATATCCAAGGAAAAGTTTGTGTTGCCCCGAAAACAACATGAAAAATTGAATTTGGAGAGTTTGTGGGCTTGGCTTGAAGCAGTGTGTGATGTTGAGGCCATAATATTGTAACTTGGGGTTCAGGCTCTGACACCTGGTTCAAATGTTGATTCTTATTGTCTCTTTCATTCACTGAGTGAATGATCAAACTTTAAAACTGATCATCATTTTAAGTGAGAAAAAATGATTTTGTGCAACTGTGTAAAATTATTTATATTAGATAGGAATACTTGATAACTGTAAAAAAAAAAGCTGCAGAGAAAAAAATAGCTTGACTCCGTGAAACCGAACATGACAAAAAAGAGGTTCGTAAGAGGTAACTAGTTCATTTATATGATTAGTTACCCATGCTGACTGGTCTGACTAATCGATAGAAACGAGCCACGGCAATATAGATGCAGTGTCGCCCGAAACTGAGATTGCAGTCTGACACAAAAAAGGTGCTAGTGACAAGTTTTTTAAATAATATCCAAGGAAAAATTGTGTTGCCCTCACAAAAACTATGATTTAAATTATCGGAAAGGAAATCCCAGATTATTTACATATATCGAATTTATATACTGTTTAAGAGCAAACTGTCCAATTTTAAATAAATAAATCGAGTGAAATATATGAAAGTTATTGCAAAAAACAGAATATTCCATTCAATGAATTTGTGTAGAGTATATATATATATATATATATATATATATATATTATATATATATATGATGTGGCTGTTTTGGGTTGGTAGGTATGAACAGATTAAAATAGGTATTTGCTAAGAGAAAATAATAGAGAAGTGTATACTAGAAAATAAAAGAACAAACATTTTTTTTAAGTTTATGCCTACACATAATATTATACGTGTATATACACATAGTAACACGCCCACATATAGTCTCTCTCATATACACATACACTCACTCATATATATATATATATATATATATATATATATATTATATATATATATATACGCACATACGTATAGTTACATACATAGGTAAAAAGCCTATATGCACATATGTGCAAACACACACATACGCACACACACAACACACACTATATATATACATACATATATATATATATATATATAATACATATATAATATGTATGTATGATTATATTTGTATATATATATTATATATGTGTGTGTGGTTGTATGTATGATAAATAGGTAGATAGAGCAAGTGGAATGCTTAAATGAAAAAAAAACTAATTACAATGGTGTATGTGTTTGGTGGAATGTCTTATAAGGGTCATGCCTAAAACGAGCTGATAAACTAACAAGAAATCTTATTAGAATTAGAAGCAATGGTGATGAGGATATAAAAAGTGTCATTGTCGTGTCGTCGAGTAGGTAAAAAGACGGAGGCGATCAAGGCAATCAGAACGACGACGACAATTACATAGAGTTTCATGACAATAGAGACTCACTCTCGCTTCAAAGGAAGAAGAAGAAGAAGAAGAAGAAGAAGAAGAAGAAGAAGAAGAAGAAGAAGAAGAAGAAGAAAGAAAGAATTAAAATGATAATAAGAAGAAAGCAAAAAATAATAATAATAATAATAATAATAATAATATAATAGGAAGAAGAAGAAAGAAAAGAATAATAATAGAAGAAGCAATAATATAATAATTATAATAAAATAATATAATAATAATATAATAATAATAGAAGAAGAAGA
>CM042143.1:50122548-50172548 GCA_023376005.1 Doryteuthis pealeii | reverse complement strand
AATTACAGCTGCAAATGAATCCTCCTGATATATTTTGTATTGTAATAACGACTTAGTGAAAAATGCACTTGAGTCTAGCAATTAAACGTTAATTCAATAGCCAACCAAAATACCGACAGTTTAACGTAAGCTTCAAATGGAAGGTTGAGACAACCTTATTGCTTATCAGAAACAAGTGTTGCTTTTCCTGTTTGTTAATGTCCTTTTTCTAATAACCAAACCAACCATATACAAGATACAATAGTGTAGGCACGTGGTGTAATGGTTAGAGTCGTAGGAAATGCACACAGCGAGACGAGTTCAAAACCTGGGCGAATCAATTTGCTATTTCACATATCTCTAATAACCTCGAGAAAGTATGCCTCTAACTATTCTCCCTCCAGCTATGGGTATATAGTAGGTCGGGCTGGGCTCTTTAACCTTGATTAGGTAACCAAACTAGGTGAAGGAATACTGGTGCCCGTATAGAATTTTACATAAAACGTCATGTTGTGTGGGTTCTCATATTAATTTTTTGTAAAAATAATGATTCAAAAATAAATTATAAGATTCTTAAAATGGGAAGTTACTGTAGAATCACACTTTAGCTCAGTCGGTAGAGCGTTCGGCAAGAAACCACGAGGTTACTAGTTCGATACCGACCCTCGCCAACTCAGCGTTTAAGTAGCACAGGGACTTGTGCGGTAAAGTAAGGAGCTGATGGTAGGTGTGGCGATCCAACTCAGACGCAAAAACAATCTCTTGGTCTAGCGCTAGTGAAAAGCGGATAGACTCGCTCGCTGATTGGCTGATAATGACTTTAGACCACCCCGACGACTTTATTTACTTTATATATATATATATATATATATATATATATATATTGCGCGTGTATAATGAAAACGTTAAATCATAAAATACCGACTTTAGGCCACCCCGACAACTTTACTTTACTAATATGATAAGAAGCATTTGTTACCAAAAAGTATATCACGAACAGATTGCATTTTGCAGCCCAATATTGTAACTTTAATAAAATGGGGTTAGACAACAAATAATGTGGTTAGATAAGTCAAGATTTTGACTTTATATATATTTACCCAAACCCTCCGCACGAACAGGATGCAGCACAAGGTCAATTTCTTAAGTTTAACAGGTTTGAATTCAGAGTTTTCTTTCTCCTAGACTGGTTGCCTAGCCAAGGTTAAATAGCCCAGTCCGCTCTGCCATTTACCCATAGTTGGAGGGAGAATTGGAGAGAGATTTTGACTTTATTGGGATGTACTGTGAATGTTATCTAAGAAGATCAGGTGAAATATTATTGCCAAAATATCTGAAAACAATGGTTAAACATGGAACTAGTGAAATAATGGTGTGGGACGCTTTCTTGTATTCTGGAATTGGTGATCTAATTCGATGCGATAATGCTTTAAAAAATACATTAATATTCTTTAGTAAAGACTACTACCAACTATTGACAAACTGTTCTCTACAGATAAATTGAGCAGATATTATTTTTCAATATGATAACGCCTCTCCTCACACTGCTAAATTGACAAAAAAAACGTAGCTTTCTGAAAGCTCATTACAAATGGTCTGAAAAACTGATACTACATCTTTCTACTTCAAGAAAGGGTCAAACTTTATGCCCCAAGGGATCTCGACTGTAAAACTGCTTTCACCTACAACCCTAAAATGGCCACACGAATCGTAACAATGATACAAAAAGTACAGAACATAAGAAATGAAATGAAATCTATTTGTTTTATAATTGTTCTGGCCTGGACAAAGTCCGGATTTAAACCCAATTGAAAATATTTAGAGTATATATATTTTATCAACCCCTCCGCACGAGCAGGACACGCCACAATGTCAATTTATTAAGCAGAGTTTAACAGGTTTGAATTCAGAGTGTTCCTTCTCCTAAACTGGTTACCTAGTTAAGATTAAAGAGACCAGTCTGCCCTACTACGTACCTACAGCTGGACGGAGAGTAGTTAGATGCATACCTTTTCCAGAGGTACTCAATTGAAAATATTTAGAGTACCGTATTTTTCGGTCGATAAGGCGCACCAGATTATAAGACGCAGTATCAGTGAACGGATCTATTTTCATATATAAGGCGCACCGGAGTATAAGGCGCATAAAGCAGAACAAAGCAGTTGGATAGGTCAGATTTATTCAAGTCACTAAAAATAACTATCAATATTGTTCACTTGTAATACACAAAAAACAGGAAAATACGCTCACTTTTTCAATCATTCCTCTTCTACAAATCCATCAAATTCTTCATCTTCGGTGTCGGGGTTTAACAGTTGGGCGATGGCGGCATCAACCAAACCTGAATCCCTTTCGTCATCCTCTGAGTCAGTCTCATTGCTGTTCGAGGTCACAAAGCCTAAGCACAACCAGGTTTCATACATAAGGCGCGCCGGATTATAGGGCGCACTGCCGATTTTTTAGCAAATATAAGGATTTTAAGTGCGCGTTATAGTCCGAAAAATACGGTATATATATTTTATCAACCCCTCCGCACGAGCAGGACGCGCCACAATGTCAATTTCTTAAGCGGAGTTTAACAGGTTTGAATTCAGAGTTTTCCTTCTCCTAGACTGGTTACCTAGCTAAGGTTAAAGAGACCAGTCTGCCCTACTACTTAACCTCAGATGGACGGGGAGTAGTTAGCTGCATACCATTGCCAGGGATATTAGCGCTATGCGAAATGCAAACAGTCTCGTCCTAAAAACATGTATATATATTTACCAAACACTCCGCGCGAGCAGGATATGACACAAGGTCAATTTCTTAAGCTGAGTTTAACAGGTTCAAATTCAGTTTTCCTTCTCCTAGACTGGATACCTAGCCAGTGTTATAGATCCCAGTCTATCCTACTATTTACCCCTAGCTGGAGGGAGATTAGTTGGATGCATGCCTTTCCCAAGGGTATTAGCGCTAACAAAGTATTACGATGACTTGAAACTAACAATAGAATAATATGATAAAATAAAAAGATTAGTAAAATACGTTGAAATACAAATAGTAATAAAATAAAATAGAATCCAGAATACAATCTTGGGTCGACGAGTCCATTTCCTACGAGTCTAACCATAACAACACGCGCCTCCACATCGAGTAAAAAAAAGAAACTAAAGCCGTCTGGTAAGAATGAATGAATACGCTGTGGGAAGCAATTAAGAATAAGTGGGAAAACATTTCTATTGAACAATGTGAGAAACTGACAGACAACATGCCTAAAAGAATTGCTGCTAAAATAATTCCCATGGTAAAACAATCCTATATTAAAAAGGTCTATGTCTACATATTAAATGTCTTGTTTTGTATTTTTCTTACTTGTGTTAACTCTTTTTGAATAAAATTATCGATATTACCTTGGTTTATGTTTGTTTGTTGTTTGTTTTTTGTTGTTTTTTTTTCGCCCACCAGTGTAGGTACGATAAGGAATACAAGGGAAAACAATCTATATATCAATACCCGTGTTCCTTAATTGTACGACCGTTATCATCTTACGACATCCTCTAGTTAAAATTGAGACCGTCCAAATCATCCAAGATGAAATACAAAAATGTAAATCCTAATTATTTTGTGTTGCTTATCCGCCGAATTCTTATTTGTGTTATCACCTCAGCTAAATAATCGGCAATTCCGTTTTTATTATAAAGAAAAAAGGGACGAAAAGAGACATGCTACTCAGAAAAAAATATAAAGAAAGAAAGAAAGAAAGAAAATAGGTGAAATATAGAGAAAGGGGGTGATCACGCGAAAGTGATAACACTAATCTGTTTCAATCGAACATTATGAAAAGATGAAAAGAAGGAAAGAAAGAAAAAAAAAGAATGAGAGTGAGTTAAATTAAGATTATGATACTCTTTACATATTGAACTATTAGCTCTTAAGTAAACATATCAAACATTGTAATAATTAAATTATCATACTGTGGTATATCCACAGATCCTGTTAGTCAGCTAAAATCTGAAAGAGTCTTTAGGCCTGTACCTGTGTTTTCGAAGAAGGAAATGCATCAATGAAAGATGGGTTATTTAACCAGCATCTCGCGATGCTGGTGTGCGACACACGGTCGAGTTAATATGTTCACCTGTGGGGACACTGCAGGAAGCACGCCTTCCGGAAGGATTCTAAAAATTGCTTAGTTCCGTCGGCATTCTTCTCAATCTTTGGGCAATAAACTCAACCCTCACCTCTTTTAGATGAGGTGTAAGTGATGTCTGTAAGGATGCCCCTCCCACTATGTGCTCCCCTCCAAGCACATATCATTTTGTTGTATGGTCAAAATTTAGATTTTTGCATAATTCCCAGTGGATCACCTTTCCAACCCAGTCATGCTTGGCTTTGTATTCTCATTGTGCTAGTTTGCTACATTCGCTTAATACATGGTTAATGGTCTTAGCTTTGTCACCACACCCTCTACATTTGCTGTTATGTTGTGTCTTATCATTTTTTTTCTTTGATATAATTTGTTCTTATGGAATTGTTTTGTGTAGCAATTATTAACGATAATAAACATCATTGTCACAACCTTTAGCTTATGTGAGGATAGACAGGGCTTCTCCCATTGCTGTGATTCCCAACTCTTTTAGCATGTCTGGATCCATCATTTGAAGATTCTCTTTCGTCAGCTTTTCACTCGCAAATGTTGCAGCATAGCTCTTGGCTGCGTCGGCAGAGATACCCACTTTGATGAAGTAGCTTTCCCAATCTTCAGGTTCCATTGCTGTTCGCAGCGCCATGTCGAGATTTGTGTAAGCTGATCCAATTTGCAACAGTTGAATACTGATTAGTTTACACAAATCTCGACACGATTCAGTTTCTCTCTTGAGGTTTCCTTTTCTTAAGCATGTCCAAGTTTTTTCATGTGCAATCTCCCCAATTTGTCGTTTGAAGTATCTATAGAATTGTTTAAGTGTTGTTTTTTGTTTTTTGTTTTTGTTTTTTTGTTGTTGTTTTTTTTTTCCATTTCTGTTTTCTTGTTTTTGTTGTTTTTCTGTTTGTCCATATGTTGCAGCTGCTGTTATTGGCTGTCCTAAGTAATCTTTCTTTGCTCTTTTTTTTTAATATTCTGCTAGTCCTTGGATTGTGGCATCTACGCAATCTATGTTGGCAAGACCTCTCCCACCTTCATTATTATTATTATTATAAACTATCACTTCCAAGGATTTACATGAGAAGCTCGTTGGGTTCAACGTTTTGTAATTGTCTTTAATTTTCCTTCTCTTCAATTACACTTAAGAGCCAAATTTTTACGCAGCTATTCCAAATGAAACATGGAATCGCAATTGAAAGAAGTAATAATATTTCCCCCGTTTCCGATCAAGAATAATCAAGCGGTCATTTTTATAGTTTTCTTAATTTTTTAAAAGTATTTTATTATTATTATTTATTTTCTTGTATTTTCGAACTATCTTCATTTAAAAATGAGTGATTTTATGTAAACTATTTTACTTCAATGACATCGCAACATTCCATTAATGTCTGAAATTGAATTATTTTCCACGGACAAAAAATATTTCTTCTATAATTGAGTTTCTTAAAGAACTTGTCACATTGTGTTGTACGCTGTGTCAAATCAAATTAATTTGAGGGAAGGGTTATGAAAATATTCTTTACACAGATTTCAGTAAATTGTCGGTCAAAATTCCTTTTAATTTACTCTCAACAATTTCCCAATATACTCGATTGATAAACTGCGGCTTCGGAAAAGAACGGAGGAACAACAACACAATCTTCCGGAGTCACTCATTATTATTGACAGTTGTACAATCTACACGATTCTATTACACGTCACATATATTTGGATAACCATTTACAGGATAGGATGTCCTCTATAAATGCCAGTGTTTAATATGTAGTAGTAGTAGTAGTAGTAGTAGTAGTAGTAGTAGTAGTAGTAGTAGTAGTAGTGTTCTATTATAGTTGAACTCATTAGGAGTATCGTCAGGAGTAATCAGTTCTGAAGGTCACACTACTGCATATTGGGATAATTATTTAGAGCAGCGTTTGGTTCCAGAAAAGGTCCCTAAGGGTTCCGCAAGAACAAGTGAGATAAGCTAATGAACTTTTGTTTAATTTTTATTTAATTTCATATTACTAAACACGCACAATATATTCTTGATTATTGTAATATAAACATTATCCTTTCTAAACTATTATGTTATTAAAAAAAAAATGATCATTGGGAATATATTTAGTGATGTCTGTACGGCGCCAGTGTGAATTTATATTATACGTATATGATATTTGTTACGTATGTTTATTTTTTACGTTTGAGTTTAGAATTTTTTTGTGTGAATGAAAGCTTCCAGATGAAGTATATTAATCTAGCAGTATGAATTTTATTTAACATTAACCAAAGATTTGACAAAGAAGTATTAATTTTTCCTTAAACCAGTTATTCAAATATACATACTGATATTTGCCACGTGAACTACGATGGAAATAAAATGAGAAAGATATGTGATATGTTCCGGGAAGGGGTATATTTAGTAGAAGTAGCAGAGTGGTGGGGCTACGGTAACAAAGTGGTACAATCAAGCAGGTAAGTAATAGTACTGGTGCGACGTCGTAGTCGTAGGAATTGTACCTCTACATTGCTCTGTATTTATGGCTGACACCAGCCAATCACACTACTGTGAGAGGGGCCCAGGTGTATGCATATTCATTATATCAATATGATATATAATTTTGTTTTGGGCAGGGGTTCCTTAAGACATGTAATTTATTTTAAGGGTTGCGCAAGAGTAAAACGGTTGAGAAAGGCTGATTTAGAGTATAGGATGTCTTCTATAAATGTCAGTGTTTGATATGTAGTAGTAGTTCTCTGTAATAGTTGAACTCGTTAGGAGTATCGTCAGGAGTAACCAGTTTTGAAAGTCACACTCTTACAGTATCGTCCATAAATTTACTGCACTAACATTTGTTTTTATAAAAAATGTTAGGGCAGTACTTGTTAAGGGCTGACACTCTAGGAGTGTCCCCTTCAAAACTGGTTACTCCTGACGATACTCCTAATGCGTTCAACTATTACAGAAAACTACTACAGCTAAAAAAAACAGCACCTGCCCCATCATCAAAAAGGGGCAGGGCTGGGTTTATTGCCTGGTGCCTGAGGCGACCCATATGAGGAATGCCGACAGGATCCACGCTTTTGTTTGCCCTTGCCATCGCATGAGCTTTGGTTTGTGCGTGGCTTCTCACGTTAAAAATAACTTGTGTCACATTCCAGCCCCGTGGGAGTTGAGGTAAATACCTAAAAAGTTAATTTTCTAATAAGCCAAACATTCAAGGCTTATTTTACTTCTAGTGTAATATACAATCAAAACGGATATCATTAGGTATTATTTACTGCATTTTCCATAAATAAGTTCACCTCTGACAATCATTTTAAGCCCTGTCAGCTGGGGCTTTAGAATACACCGACTGCACCTCTGTAGAGTGTAAGACCAACTGTTGTAAGGATGGAATCCTGGTGAATGAGCATTCCATGACATACAGCACTCCACTTGGACCCTTACTTAGGCTAGACGGACGGTCGATCAAGCGGCTGGCCACCCTAAGCCTAGCATCTATATGATTGCCCCAACCCTATTGGCCTTATGGCAAGCCCCTAGCCCTTTTTATCATATGTGCCAGCAGGCGGTGCTGAGGGTCTTCATGTCCTGGGAATGACGTTAAACTCTATCTGATGGTGAGGTTCCAGTTGTGGAGCACTCCTTCATAACTATTGCCCAGAGCGGTAGTACCTGTTAGGGTTCCATCTATGGGTCAAATAGAAAAAATGAGTTTTAAAGAATGTGCTTAAAAGATTGAGTTTTTTAAAAATTGAGTACACATGAAGAATGAATAAAACGACATACCCAACAATGGTTGAGGTGCCGTAAAATACAATCAAATTACCAGCCAACCAATATATTATAACCTATATTGCCATTAAATGAGAAATGGCATCATCTTGATTAGAACCCATGAACTCTATGTTATGATTAGAACCCATGAACTCTGTATTTTCTGAGTTTACGTAAAGATCATTGCCTCTTGCTGCATAGTTCAGGCTATGCAGTAGAGATTCAGAAATTGAATATCCATCAGGAAAGAATTTATTTCAAATCTTTGACGAGGTTGATATGCCGTAAAACAAAACACACAATCAATCATTTTAGAGAAAGTTAATTTTCTTCGAAACCAAAGATACCATGATTATATTTTTCTACATATTGCATAATAGTAGTAGCAAAGTCTGTGGAGTAGCTTATTTTCGACATGAGCTGAACAGTGACGCAGTCTATCCCCTTTTTGCTAGAGCAAGACCAGGGAGATTGTTTTTGCTGAAGTAGAGCACCACACTTAGCTCTCGCGGATGTTTTACCTCACAAATCAGATTACCTTAGCTGTGCTACTCATGCGTTTTAGCGAGGACCGGTATCGAACCTGGGACCTTGCGAATGCCAGGCAAATACTCAAATTGACTGAGCTAACCGATCCTTAGATAATATTTACAATATCGTCCATAAACAAGTTCTGGGTTTCAGGGGAGTGTGGAGCATCGCTTAATTACCCTTAACCTAGGGTCCATTATGACCCGGAGTGGTAGTACCTGTGAGCGTCCCATCTATGCGTCAAACAGATCTTTTTGAAAATCTCATCTCACTTTTAGCCCGCTGTGACTCTCTCCTAGGACGTAATGACCCTTTTGAATCAGATATGCCTGCTGTACCCCTATCCAATACAAATGATATTCAAAAATGTTATTAGGGCGTTTAAAATCCTGTAACATGTCTTATATATCACTAAGAAATAAAAGTTTCAATAATATATGGTGTAATTAATTTGCAATCTGGTTTTAACAAAACCGGATTACTTGGTGTTATTGATTTTTAATATTATTGTTTAATCTCCAACGTATTAAAATCAATCTTATGATTTTTATATAGAAACCAATTAGAATATAATTAAAATTAGTGTAATCTTTTTATATGCGTTCTTATTTAATTCGTTAGTCTTTTTTAATTTAATATACTTCATTACAGTAAATTTAAATATTTACGCCGGGGGTGCATATTCTTGCTAGTATGTATAAGTAAACTTTTAAGTAAGTAAGTAAAGTCGTCGGGGTGGCCTAAAGTCGGTATCAGTCAGACAGCGAGGGAGTCTATCCCCTTTTCACTAGCGCTAAGACCAAGAAGATCATTTTAGCATCTGAGGTGGAGCGCCACACCTACCATCAGCTCTTCACTTTACAGCACAGATCCTTGTGCTACTCATACGCTGAGTTGACGAGGGCCGGTGATTATTTCTACTTTTGCGCTTTTGATCTTGAAGGGAAAGCGACTGATATATCAAAGTACCTCCCCTCTTCTATGGAGAGAAAAATAGTCAGGGACGAGGATCAAATAATTAAAGGAAATATCTGTTGAATTGAGTTATTGCATTGTTGATTGAACAACAACAACAACTAAGCATAACTGAATTTGTCCATAAATCAGTTGGAATATTCCATACTTGCATCTGGTTGATACTATTCCTTGAGTCCTGGTTGCTGGTCTTAGTATAGCTATGGTACTAGATAACTATCCCCAATTATACTGGTAGCAATGCAGGTTCTGTATTGAGTTACAGCTTGCTTGTTGCTTTGTCTGTCAATTCGATGGTAATTGGAATTGGAATCCCACTGCGATGGTGAATATTGTATTATTTCAAGAATAATAATCACGAATAATTGTTCCGTGGAATTCCGTGGTTTAAAGAGCCGTGTGTTTTTCAGACATGTGGTATACAGCTATTTTCGCTATATTAACTGGATCGAGTAATTTGCTAACTGAACAATCATGTTTAATGAAATGTAGTTTCGTTGGGAACATTTTGAACAAATAAATGCGACAATTCCAGAAAGAGTTCAGTTTCCGGTTATTTTGACTGATCGTTCAATATCGATCCCTCTCTTTTGGATCGATTATAAACTACGAGGATCATTCAAAGAGTTGTAAGTCTCACCCAGATATGTTATGACTGAGTACCCCTTCATTATCATTAAACCCAATTTCACTCTGACACGAAATGGTAGTGCGTGTTAAGTTCCCATCTATGTGTCAAATAAATCTTACAAAATTATTCGTATTCGATAGGAATAATTGAAATCGTATAGCAGTAAATTATTTGTATTAAAGATACTTTAATTTCTTTTTTTTACTAAGGATTATTATTAGTTACTTAAAATCATATAACTGTGTGCAAACAAATGACTATTATTAAATATGAATAATTACTTGAAACAATATAACTATTAGAATTAGATAGGAATACTTGGAACCATACAACGGTGTTCGAATTATCTGTATTAGATAGGAATACTTCATATCATAAGTGTGTAATCTATAAAAAGTATTCTTAAGAAACAATTACACAAATGTAAATATAAAGGTACAAATAACCCACTAGACTCGAAATCCAATGGGTTATTCCTTCATAGGTTCGAATCCTGTTCGCAGCGGCATGTAGAAATTCGTATAATGTGATCAATATTCAACTCTATTGGAAGTTGAATCTGTTCTCCGAATCCTGAGTGGTTAGGCTATTCTGCTGTGTACCTTGGCCAAGCTTATTCCCATTATTCTGATTGGCTGCTGGTTCTGACGTGGATACTTTGATCCATATATACCCAACACAAGACTGTGTTCTGGCAGTTAGTACAGGGTCTTTACTCGGTTACAGTTCCCTTTTTTGTCTGGTAACTGGACGCTAGTTACAGCCTTCCTGTGAAAGTGAATATATGTTGATTCTACAGAACACAATTCCCTAGACATAACACACGGGTTGACATGCCGTTAAAATCGATCAACCGAGAACTGTCATATTTTCATTAACACTTTCCAGTCCGTCTCCAGTTTGATGTTTCTGCTTTCCCCGATTGTCTCCCTTTTGATTTGCTCGCGTCTATTTTGCTCTCCTCCTTTCCGCCACGGATGTTTCCTTTTCACTTGGCGAATTTTAAATCCCCGTGAACTTATTCACCCCCCGACGCCCATCATGCACACCCAGCTGCGAGCAATTAGAAGTTTCAGGGGCGCATAAAGAATCCGTTATCTGCGATAAATCTAAGGAAATTTGGTCCAGCCTCCAACCGAATAATTCCGACTTGTATATTGGAATTACAAATATCGAATAACGAAATGGAGAGTTTTCTTTTTAATTGTACATATAACCTGCTATTAATCAGATAAGCAAGCAGTGAAATAAAACCAATCTCTTAAAGGTTTATCTAATCAAATCCCCGACTGTCCAGAGCCGAAGAGAGCTCGTTCTTAATCCCAGAGTTATGAGCGTGAATCATACTCGGGCATAGACAGAGATTTCTACTGCTGCTGCTGCTGCTGCTGCTTCGCCTAGCGAACGAGCATTTGACAGATTCCAGTATGACTGTCTCTGTGACGCCATATTGTTTCATTTAATTCATATACTCGACAAGTCAAAGGGTCGAACTTATCGTGTAGTTATACAACTAAATGGCATGGTTTGACTGTTGGGGGTGTTCCGAGCTCGTTACCATTTTCCCTTTTAATTTCATTGGCTCATCTTATTATAAATGGAGATTCGGTGTCTGCCTGTAACCGAAACTACGTCACTTCTCATGTGTCTAAGTTTATCAATGAGTATTCAATTTATTGTCAAAATCATTAATATATAGAATAAATCTTATTTATGAACGATGTCTCTATGAAAATCTGAGTTAGATTTGCTTAGATGGTGGCCTGTGAAAAATTGTGTTGGTCCAGTCGGCATTCACCCTCAAGGGGGCGCCTCAGGCACTGGGTAATAAACCCAGCCCTGCTCCTTTAAATCGAGAGGGCAGGTATTGCCTGGGGGGTGACTCCCTGGGATCACGCCGTTAATTTCATTGATAGACTCAGGCCCCGAAAGGCCAATGTTATGGTATTTGCCTCTCATCCCACTTATGAGGGCGTGACACAAGGACATTTTTATGTGGGCCCACCCACAAGCCGAAGCTCATGGGCGGTAGGCACAAAAATGCGTTGATCCCGTTGGCATTCCCCCTCAAGGGGGCGCCTCAGCACTGGGCAATAAACCCAGGCCTGCCACTTTAAATTGAGGGGGCAGGTATTGCCTGGGGGGATAAGCCCCCTGGGATCAACGCTGCTAATTTACATTAACAAACACAGGCCCCGAAAGGCCTGTGCTATTGATACGTTTGAAATCCTACAATGTGTCTTAATAAGAAATAAAGGTTTACATATTATATCGTATGGCAAATTTGCATACTGGTTTTAACAAAACCGAGTTTAATGTTTTATTCTCCAACATCAAAATCAACCCTACGAATGTTTTTACATAGAAATCAATTGAAATATAATTAAAATAAGTGCAATCTTTTCTATATGGTATTATCTAATTTCGTTAGTCTTTCAAATTTAAATATTTCATTACATTAAAACTTAAATACCTATGCGCGGAGGGTGCATATTCTTGCTAGTAACATTAAATGAGATGCATCTTGGGTGTGACAATAAACTTTATCCGATAATGAGGCTCCAGTACTTATCTACTACAGATGGAAGTCTCTATCAGTCAACGTTGCTGTAAAATAAACATCATACTCACCTTCACGGGGATGCTGTAACTAGCGTCCAGTCACCAAGACAAAAAAGATAGTAACTGAATACACTCTCTCAATATCATATATACTGAAGTGTTCAGTATATGTGGATACAAATATACACACTAAAACTACCAGCCAATCGAAATGCTGGAAATAGACTTGCCCATTCCACAAAGTAGATTAGCCCAAGCTGCTATTTAAATCACTTACCAACTCTGGATTCTCAGAAGCTGATCCGAATTGGTAAGAGACAGGGAGTAACTGAACACTTGACATTGTCCTCTCAGTTGTTACAGAGTGTATTCAGTTACTGTCTTTTTTGTCTGGTGACTGGACGCTAGTCACAGCCTTCATGTGAAGGTGAGTATGATGTATATTTTACAGTTGCTGTTCTACCAGATTAGACTTTGAATACGCTAACTGTAACCCCCCTCCCTTAAAAAAGAGGATGGCCTGGGTATGACACTAAACTGCATTGAGTGGTGAGTTCTGGAGATCTGGGAAGTATGGAGTACCCCTTCTGGAGTGGTAGTACCTGTTAGGATCCCATCTTTTGGTCAATTTTTTTAAAATTATTAATATTAGATAGGGATACTTAAAAACCATATAACTGTGTGCAGATTATAAGTATTAAGAATAATTACTTGAAGTAATAATTATTTACAAATGATCATTGTTTACTTGAAACCATATAATTACCAGAAATACTTGAAAACCATACAATTGCTTGCAATATTTGAAACCATACAATTTCTTTGAATACCATACAATTGTTTGTAATACTTGAAACCATATAATTGCTTTGAATACTTGAAACCATACAATTGTTTAAATACATGAAAACATATAATTGATTAAAATACTTGAGACTATATAATCGCAAACAAAAAGGGAAAAAAATCTAGTTCCGTTTGCACTCACATTTTTGGGAACGCCTCGAGTATTAGCGGTGGCATGATTTGCCAAACTGTCAATTATAATGCTGGTCTCTACTCGCATACAGGAAGATATCGACAAAAATTGTCTAGCTCCGTCGGTATTTCTCTTTTTGTGGAAGGGTGCCACAAGCATGTATCTCTTTTTTTTAAGAGAATAGGATAGGTGCAACCTGAGACCCCCCCCCTCTCGATTAAAACTGGATTTCAAAAACATATTTGGCACCGAGTTCCGAAGGGTGACGTGCAAACAAGTTGACTAATAACATTATCGGGGCTTAAAATCATCATCATCATCATCATCATCATCATCGGCATCACAGTGACGGAAGAGCATTGATTTCTCGTTCACTGAAGTTAGGTTCTAAAGCAGCACCTTTTGTGATTATGAAGCCAATGTTTGAAAAACAGTTTCGATCAGGTGTCGCATGTGACGACCGGCCCTGAAGATGTTGATGGTGTGCCGGTGCTCTGTTGCTGTTGCTTTCTCTTCGGCACCCTCCCCCAAACGAGAAGCGGCTTAAAATGCGCTGACTGTATCCCCTATAGAATGATAAGACACCTCTCCCCACAAAAAATGGGCTGTTTTGGGAATGACTCCTAAACTGTATCTGATTGTGAGGTTCCAGCTCTGGAAAGTGTAACATACTCCCTCATTGACATCATTGACATAACTCCCAGGTCCACATTGAGCCGGAGTGGTAGTACCTGTTAAGGTTTAGATTTGTTTGAAAATTAGGAGGCGGTTTAGCTCACACGGTAGAGCATTCGCCAAGGAATCGCAAGGTTCCGGGTTCGATACCGGTTCTCTCCAACTCAACGCAAGAGTGGCACCGCTTGAGTAATCTGATCTGAGCGATAAAGTGGGAAGTTGGCAGTAGGTGTGGCGCTCCACAAAAAAATCTCCCTTGTCTTGCGTTAGCGAAAAGGAGATAGATTCTCTCGCTGATCGGCTGGTACCGACAAAAGGCTACTCACTAGCATTCGTTAGGAATATTTGATACCAAAAAATGTAAATTATTTCTATTAAGAATTGTATTTGAAGCTATAATTGTTCACAAAAAGATTATTAATATTAGTTACTTAGAACCATATAATTGCACAAATGAATAAAAATTAAATAGAATAATTACTTGAATCCATATAATTATTAGTCTTAGATAGGAATACTTGAAACTACATTAATGTATGCAAATTATTTGTATTAAGAATAGTTACTTGAAACTATACTTGTTTAACAAAGGTTTGATGTTAGTTACCAGAAACTATGTAACTATGTAAACAAAGGATTATTATTAAATAGAAATAATCCCTTTAAACCGTGGATTTTATAAATTATTAGTTTTAAATAGGAATACTTAAAACCAGCGGTCCCCAACCACCGGGTCGCGACCCGGTACCGGGCCGCGGGCCATTAGGCACCGGGTCGCAAAGAACGTTTTAACGATTATCGAGCAAATGTAGGCCGGAGCATATGAAGGCCGGTCCGTGAAAATATTGTCTCAGATGAAACCGGTCCGTGGTGCAAAAAAGGTTGGGGACCACTGCTTAAAACCATAAAGCTTACGGTCAATTCACGCTTAAAGCACCTGTTCCCGCTAGATCACCGAAGTTAAGCGAGCGATGAGCCTGTTAAATACTTATATGGATGACCATTTAAGCAACAGCAGGTACTGTAAGCAACCAGATATCAAATTCCCTTGATTCGGCATTAAATGACGCGAAAAGGGTTGATATGCCGTAAAACAAAACAACCGCAACAACCGTATTGAAACCATACAACTGTGTGCGAAAAACAATAACAACAACAAACCAAAAAAAACTCTGAAGAAACACCAATACATAAAGATATAAATCTAAGCGTACAAAGAAACTGTTTTCCCAAAGTTTTAACGCATAAAATAACCTCAAACGGATCGGCATGTCGTTAAAATTTAACAAATCATAAATCCATGGTAGGGTCTCGATAAAAGACTTCCGTTCGGAGCCCTGTCGGCTGGAGCGTTGTAATACACTAACTGTAGCTCTGCAGAGGGATAAAAAAAACCAGTGGGGTGACCTATTGGCTATTAGCAATCCTTGATACGCAACACTCCACTTTGGTCATTACTTAATCTAGGCGGACGGTCACAAAGGCCCACTCCGATCAATCAGCTGGTCACGTCAAACCCTAGCACTTATAGGATTGTCCAAACCCTACTATCCTTATGGCAAGCCCCACCCCTTTTTATCATATGTGTGCTAGAAGGCGGTGACTGAGGGTCTTAAAGTCCTGGGTACGACGTTAAACTCTCTGATGGTGAGGTTCCAATTCTGGGGGTCTGGGGGATGTGGAGTACATCTTCATCACCATTACTCCCAGGTTCACTCGAACGCGTAGTGGTAGTACCTGTTAGGGTCCCATCTATGGGTTAAATAGGAAGAAATGAGTTTTTAAAATTTGTTTTTAAAAATTGGGTTTACAAAAAAAATTGAATGAATAAAACAAAACGTCTTCGGCATGAAATAATCCAACAAGGATTGACATGCCGTAAAACGCAATCAGTCTTGAACTAAACGTAAAAGAAAAATGATTTCCCAGAGTCCTAATGCATAGATTAACCCCAGACGAGTTGACACTGCGTTAAAATAAACAAATCCTAAATCAATAGTAATGTCTCGGTAAAAGCATAACCCCAGACAGGTTGACACTACGTTAAAATAAACAAATCCCAAATCAATAGTAAGGTCTCGGTAAAAGCATAACCCCAGACAGGTTGACACTACGTTAAAATAAACAAATCCTAAATCATAGTAAGGTCTCTGTAAAAGCATAACCCAGACAGGTTGACACTACGTTAAAATAAACAATCCCAAATCAATAGTAAGGTCTCGGTAAAAGCATAAACCCAGACAGGTTGACACTACGTTAAAATAAACAAATCCAAATCAATAGTAAGGTCTCGGTAAAAAGACTTCCGCTCGGCCTCAGGAACAGGGGTGACTATTTTGGTGGGGCAGAGGAAGCTGCTTGATGAAAACACTTTGGTCAACTGGTTGGTCGCTTTAACAATTTAAAACACTGAATGCAAAGTCGTTCGCTTGCACGCACGCACGCACGCACGCTACTAGCGACCATCAGGGCCGGCGACTTCAATTGTCCACTAATTAAATGTGACAGTGATGCTTAGAAGTACCTTTAGTTATGTTGCATTCACTAATCCGATCAGCAGATTATTTCGTGTCAGATTCATTTAAGTAGAGCTAAGGACAGTAGGTTAACTGCTTACTTGGGAGGCAAGTGCAATTATAGTGAACAGCTAAAAGTACTAATCAACGGAGAATTAACACACCAGTTATTGGAAATCTCTACCTGGCAACGTCACTTCTTGATTCGATCCCATTCAGCTCCCTGCTTCCACCGAAACTCTTTTGAAAGAAAACCGGAAATATATTCGGTGCAAGCCTCCAAGAAGATAATGGGCACTAGCGGTTAAAGCTAAATGGTTACGAGCCGTAACTGAAGGCGACACGAGGAATCTAAAACTGCAGTAGTATAGGTGGGTCGGGCTGAAATTCCAATGAAAGTATGGAATTTTCTGGTACAGTTTACGTTCACTTCCCAATAATGTCTTTGGAAAAGGCATGAATCCACCTCTCCCTTTGACTATGGGTAAATAGTATCGCTGTTAATCTTGTAAATAAAACAAAATATAGAATGCCAGTTCCTCAATAACACCGTAAACATAACACCGTAGACATAAAGAAAGGAAATCCTAGTTAAAATTAAACTTACCAAAGTTTTACTTCCTCCTGGGCTCGTATTGATGGTGATATCTTAATAATTATAGAGTCTTAGAACTTATGCCATGCATCTTAATACAGAGAATTTATACTTATAATCAGTAACATTCAAATCAAAGTGAATAATTTCTTGTGCAGTCACAAATTCTAATAACTTCAGATTTTCAAGCCCTATTTCTTATTATATACATATATATATATATATAAATTAATAATGATAATATAGTATGCTATATCTATAAGTAAAGAGAAGGAAAAATCTGAATTTAAACTTGTTAAACTCTGCTTAATAGATTGACCTTGTGTCACATCCTAAACATGCAGAGGAGTTAGTAAATATATATAAGTAATAAAACCTCTATATTATTGATAGAGCATGTATATCTAAGTTAGGGCAACATGGACATGAAGTCAATGGCATTTGGTAAAGAGTTTCAATTTACAATCATTTCAAAAACTGAAAGAAAAAAAGTGACCATGATTGACTGTGATTTTAGACTTTGGTTTACAAATAGTCCTCCCTCCCTTCACCAGAACCTGATTTATACTATATGAAAATGAAGACTGTTTTAATATTTTTATATAATTTTATAATATTAAGCAAAAACCTTTAGTGATATATCCAAATTGATTTTATAACAACAATCATTTTAGTTAGAAACTTTTTCAGTCGAAAGATTTTTTTCAATTTTAAAATAAATTTCTTAAATTTTATCAATAATTTCATGTAAGTAGTTTGAAATAGACGTCATAACACAAAACCAGAAATTTTCAGTTTAAGAAATTTCACTCACAAAAGATTTCTTTAAAACTCATTACATTACACATTAACATTTGATAAACAAAAATATCATTAACTTTTTTCTTGTTTGAAAATCCTTCAGTTGTCTTTTTAAAAGGTTTGATTGATGAAGGGGAAATGTTACCTGGGAAATAAAAAGAAACTGCACCAGTCTCAGAAAAGAACATAGAGAGTTTTCAATGTTAGCTGATGTTTTATTTTTGTGGTCTTCTTGTGCTTAATTTCTTTTCTTTGATACAGTTGATGTTTAATAACACTGTAAACTAAAATGATAGAACAAATAGCAATAAAATAGAATAAATGTATAAAACAAATTAGACATAAAGAAAGGAAATCCTAGTTAAAATTAAACTTACCAAAACTTTTATTTACTGCTGGGCTCGTATTGATGGCGATATCTTAATGGTTCTAAAGTTTTCTCAGAGTTTTTCATCCGGTGTGCCGCGGCACACTAGTGTACCGTGAAGCTTCCGTGGGTGTGCCATGAGTGTTGAGGACGGTTGATCATCCTCTTATATTTTTATTCTATTACTTTTCATTGATTAAAAATATACCTTTAGAAATAAAATTATGTAGTTTTCTTTTACACTTGTAGCACATTTTCACGATTCCATTTCTTTTAAAATTTAAATGATAAAATAATTATATGTTTATATACTGATGGTGTACAATTTATTGCCCAGCTCACTGTGCCGTGAGATGAAAAAGGTTGAAAAATTATGTTTTAGAGTCTTAGAATTCATGCTAAGCATCTTAATACAGAGGATTTATACTCATATTATCAGTAGCATTTAAATTGTAGAAAAATTAATCGTTGAACACTGGTGACCCAGGTAGAGCAAGCCGACGAGTCGGGGTTGCAAAAGGAATAATCTTTTGCGACCCACTCCTGCCTAGGGTCTGGTAACAATTGGTAACAAGTAGTAAACACTCCGTAAAAACTTCTTTAACCGTAGTTGATCACGGGAGCGAAGAAGATAGTTGAACGGGGAAGGAAAGCACATTATATAGGCGCTGCCATGTCTCCCCACCCCTCCAACTTCCGACAGGAAAACTACATAATGCAATCTCTCTCTGGTCTCGTGTTCAATCACAAGAGTCAGAACTTCCTCAACCCAACCAGCAGCTCCAGACGGTAAGTCACCAGTCCTCACCCTTTTTTTTCACAAAATCAAGGTGAATAACTTCTCGTGCTGTTACACCTCAGCTATAGGTAAATAGTAGGGCAGACTCAGTTATTTAGCCTTTGGCAATCAGTCTAGGAGAAGGCAATCTCTGAATTCAAATCAGCTGTATTTCACTTGAAAATTGGCCTTGTGTCACATCCTGCTTGTGTGGAAGGATTGGGTAAATACATACTTGAAACCATATAACCGTACAAGTTTTTATTAAGAATAGTTACTCAAAGATAGCAACTGATTATGAGTAAATGTGAATAACTACTAGTGACTTCGGCATAAAATGACCCCACAAAAACTGACTTACCGTAAAACTGGCCGTCTAAAAGAATCACAACTTGCAGCAATATGGCTTTTTATTTTCGTTGGGGATTCCCTTTCCATGATGAACAAAAGAAATATTAAAATTCAGTGTCCAATATGTATGCATGTCAATTTTGATAACACTACAATAAACGCTTTGGGCGTCTATCGAGGACTGACAGATACACTTTTCAAAAGTATTAATATAGACTAGCAGGACCTGTGGATATACCACAGTATGATAATTTAATTATTGCAACGTTTGATATGTTTACTCAATAGTTAATGCTAAATAGTTCAATATGTAAAATGTATGATAATCTTCATTTAACTCTCTCTCGTTCTCTCTCTCTCTCTCTCTCTCTCTCTCTCTCTCTTCTCTCTCTCTCTCTCTCTCTCCTTTTTTAAAACAGATTAGCGTTATCGCTTCCGCGTGCTCACCCCTCTCTCTATATATTTGCCCTACTCTTTTTCTTTCTTTTTTATATTTTTTTATGTAGTATGTCCGTCCCTTTCTTTCTTATAATAAAAACGAAATGGTTCATTATTTAGTTGAGGTGACAACACTCATATGAAATAAGCATGCAGCGGATAAGCAACTCCAGATAATCAGGATTTACATTTTAGCATTCATCTTGGACGATTTGAATGGTCTCGTTTTTAACCGGTCGTACAATTAAGGAACACGAGTATTGATATATAGATATTGGGTTCAATTCCGCCTGTGATTGAATATTGGCGAAGAGTTTTGTTCTCGAAGAACTGATTTCCAGAAACGAACACACGAACACAACGATTTCATGATATTTGCAAATCCGACAAAACTAAATGTTGACTACATCCTCTTAACAAAATAAAACAAAACAAAACAAAAATGGTAAAAAAATAAAATATAAAAACTAGAAAAAATAAATAAAAACTCTGGCCAATATTTTGGCCACATTAAATGACTTTGTCTAGAGTCTCGATAAAATTAAATTAGAAATCAAAATGGAGGCTTGAATACTGTGGTATTCAACGAGTCGATGATGTTCGTTTAAGGAAGCCATATTTAATTCTCAGTTAGTAGATAACTTCAAAAGCTTCCAAAATAGATTATGTCTTCGTTACTAAGATTAATTCATTATTTAAACATGGATTTTTTTAGTCTTCTTATTATAATTGAGATGCGGCGTTTGTCTAGCAGAAACTACGTCACTGCTTACGTCACAATACCATCAGGAATTGCGTAAGTTTATCAATGAGTATTTAATCTATAGTCAAAATTATTAATACATAGAATAATGAATCAACAAAACTGGATTTGATGAATAATTACTTGGTGCTATGGATCTCTAATATTATTGTTTCATTCCCCCAATGTATTATTTTATATAGAAACCAATTAGAATATAATAAAAAATAAGTGCAATCTTTTTATATGCGTTCTTATTTAATTTCGTTAGTCTTTCTAATCTAATATATTCCATTATAAAGTAAAGTAAAATCGTCGGGGCGGCCTAATGTCGGTATCAGCCAGACAGCGAGGGAGTCTATCCCCTTTTCACTAGCGCTAGACCAAGGAGATTACTTTAGCGTCTGAGGTGGAGCGCCACACCTACCATCAGCCCCTTACTTTACCGCACAGATCCCTGTGCTACTCATAACGCTGAGTTGGCGAGGGCTGGTATCGAACTAGGAACTTTATGGTTTCTAGCCGAACGCTCTACCGACTGAGCTAACCCGGCCCTTAAATAGAGGGGGGCGCATATTCTTGCTAGTCTAAACTTTGCCTTTCATCGGTGATACGCCTACAAAATGAGGAAATCCAAATGATCATCTCTCACTTATACTTTCCTTATTATACATACATTCTACATACATATCTTCTTATATCTGCTATTCTTCTATTCTTCTATTCTCCTATTCTGCTGTACTGTGCTGAATTTTTCTCTATGGTCTTTTGATCTTCTGATGACTTCTTAGATTGGCTTGGGTGTTTCTTAGTCTCTCTCTCTCTCTCTCTCTCTCTCTTCTCTCTCTCTCTCTCTCTCTCTCTCTCTCTCTCTCTCTCTCTTCTTCTTCACCCCAGCCAAGGTAAATATTAGGGAAGACATGTCTCTTCAGCGTTGGTAAGGCAACTGATCTAGAAACTAAATTCAGACTAGTTGTACTCTACTTAAGAATACTCTTAAAAACTAAAACTCTTAATATTACTAGCAAAATAATTTCAAAAAACACACCCTCCGGGTGGTGTAAAAAATAATTTTGAAGGATATTGTCTAAGAGAGGTGGGAGTTAAAAATTCAATGTCAGAGAGTGTGTACCATAAGTAAGTAAAATGATCAAATTTATTAAAGGAGTAAAAGAAATAAGACAATTTGAAATGAAACTTAATTCTATCCTCCTCAAATAAAATGTAGCTCATATCTATCAATTATTAATTAAATAATTATTTTGAATATTTTACACATGAATTTTACACAAAATCGTAAGTATTTATTTATTTGTAAACTTTTAGTAAACTTGTTGCTGAAAAAGCGTCGAGAGTAAAAAATAATTTTTGAAATTGATTACAAATTTCGCAAATGATTTTTTTCATTTAAAGTAATATAATTCTTTAATTATTTTCATAGTTTATATAGTTTATTTATTCAAATAATATATAGTTCATTTATTATAATATAAAGAATTCAAACGTTGGGTTATAAGGAATAGCTTTTATTTATTTTATTAGTAATAATCATTCTTTATTCTATGTATTGACGACTTTTGTAATTGTGACGTAGGCAGTGACGTAGTTTTTGTTACAGACAAATAGAGACCAAATCTCCATTATTAATAGAAATGAAATAATTAAGATCAAAGTTTTAGGAAGAGTAATTAACATCTTAAAGCGCTCTGTTCATTCTTCAAACACGAAGCCCTAAATGTGGGCCACCGATTTTACAACCCTTCCGATCAATCGGCTGGTCACACCAAGCCCTAACACCTCCCAACCCTTTTTATCATATACGTGTTTGAAGGCGGTGGTTGAGGGTCTTAGTGTCCTGGGTATGACGATAAACTATATCTGATGAAGTTCCAATTCTGAAGCTCTAGGGAATGTGGAGTACCTCTTCATCATCATTACTCCCAGATGAACTCTGAACCGAATTGGTAGTACCTGTTAGGGTCTCATCTATGGGTTAAAAAGAAAAAAATGAGTTTAAAAAAATTGTTAATAAAAAAGAAAATTGAGTACCCATCAAGAATGAATGAAAGAAAACGTCTTCGGCATAAAATAACCCAATGGGTTGACATGCCGTAAAACCCATTCAACCAATCTACGCCTGAAGAAGGCCGAACATCAAAATGCCGTATGAACAACAAAATCAAAGAATTCAATTGTCCCAAGAATTCTTCAAATCATTATTTTTAACTTTTTAAATTTTTGGTTTCTTTTCGTTAAGAACAAAATGATACATGAACTCCATTAAAGGTCATTTTAGAATTGAATAAATAAAAAAATAAAAGTAAAGTCATCGGGGCGGCCTAATGTCGGTATCAGCCAGACATCAAAGGAGTCTATCCCATTTTCACTAGCGCTAGACCAAGGAGATTATTTTAGCATCTGAGGTGGAGCGCTACGCCTACCATCAGCTCATCCCTTTACCGCACAGATCCTTGTGCTACTCATACGCTGAGTTGGCGAGGGCCGGTATCGAACCAAGAACCTTGTGATTCCTAGCCGAACACTCTACGACTGAGCTAAACCAATTGAAATATATGGCTTTTCCCGCGCTCTGTTCATTCTTCTAACACGAAGCCCTAAATGTAGGCCACTGATTTTACAAATACGACACTGTTTGAAGGAAAAGACCCATTTTTATTTTGGATCAGTTCGTCTTGATCTTTTACAACAAATGTTTGCTTGAAGCCTCATTTCAACATTAGTCGAGTCTTGAGTTGCTGACGTTTTCTGGCTGAGTGTCAGAGAAGGATAACAAAAAAAATCAATTGTTCTTTGGCTGAGTAGCCATTTATTTTGTCCATAGTTTGGTAAGCTTTTAGAGCTTCTTATAATTACAAGAGACTATCAACCGGCGTAGAAATGGAAAAAGAAACTAACGACCATGGTGGGAAAAAATCAGTCTGCTTTTCAACTCAGAAATGTTCGTTCTTCTTTTTTTTATTTATTTGTTACTTGTCTTGATACTTAATGGACGGTCTCCATTTAATTCTTGAATTTCAATGTTAGACCATCGGATTTAAGAGACTTTCAATCGAACTTGATCCACACAATCTGGGTCAGATAGTTATTTATCTTTTTTTAAATTATTTTTTTTTTATTCAGGTCGGCTACATAACATCATTAAAGAGATCATCAATTTACAAAGTATAACAAGGTTTCTTTTGTTATCCTCTTCTTTCACTTTTTTTTTTCATCTTTCCTTAGAAGCGTTTTTGATACCATTGAAGAAAACAAAAAAAACAACAAAAAAAAAAAAACATTCAAGAATCACACAGACCAAAATTAATACGAAAATTTTCAGGTTTATTAATGTTAAAATCCATGTGAATAAATCGCTTGCAGATTAGGATTGTAAAATGTCCAGTGTTGGGATTATTAGCTGTCTCCTTTTAACCCTTTCAATACGAACCCGCCATAACTAGGCATCTAAACATGGACATTTTTTCATAACTGAATCACGACACGATATTTACAATGTCGGCTGGGGTTTTAAAATACACCAACTGAACCTCTGTAGCCACCTTTTGACCTTGGATGGCGAACCGTGATGCTTAAGGATGGAACCTTAGTAGCTGAGCAGTCCATGACATGCAACTCTCCACTTTACTTAGGCTAGTCGGACGGTCGGAGAGGCCCCCTCTGATCAATCAGCTGGTCGCGTCTTCCCCTAGCACCTATATGATTGTCCCAGCCCTTATGGCGAGTCCCCAAATCCTTTTATCATATATGTGCTAGAAGGCGGTGGTTGAGAGTCTTAATGACCTGTGTATGACGTTAAACTCTATCTGATGGTGAAGTTCCGATTTTAGAGCTCTGGGAAATGTGGATTGTCCCTCCATCACCATTATTTCCAGTTCCACTCTGACTTGGAGTGGTAGTACCTGTTAAGGGTCTATCTATGGGTTGAAAAGAAAAATGAATTTGTAAAAATGTGTTTTAAAAAATTGAGTTAAGAAAAAGAAATTGGGTACCCATCTAAAATGAATAAAACAAAAGGTCTTTGGCATAAAATGACCCAATGGGCTGAAATGCCGTAAAATCCAACCAACCAACCAACCTGACCAGGAGTGGTAGTATCTGTTATGGTCCATCAGTGGGCTAAATAGAAAATGAATTTGAAAAAATGTTTTAAAAAATTAGTTAAAAAAATAATTTGGGTACATCTAAAATGAATAAAACAAAATGTCTTCGGCATAAAATGACCCAATGGACTGAAATGCCGTAAAATCCAACCAACCAGCCAACCAACCAACCTGACCCGGAGTGGTAGTATCTGTTATGGTCCCATCAGTGGGCTAAATAGAAAATGAATTTGAAAAAAAAATGTTCTAGAAAGTGAGTTAAAAAATTGAGTACCCATCTGCAATGATAAAACAAAACATCTTCGGCATAAAATAACCCGACATGCCATAAAATCCAACCAACCAACCAACCTGACAAAGAGTGGTAGTATCTGTTATGGTCCCATTAGTGGGCTAAATAGAAAATGAATTTGAAAAAAAATGTTCTAGAAAGTGAGTTAAAAAAATTGAGTACCCATCTACAATGATAAAACAAAACATCTTCGCATAAAATAACCCCCAACATGCCATAAAATCCAATCAACCAACCAACCAACCAAAAGGTGTTAATAGTTGGAAGAAGAAAAACCAAGAACAAAACTGGTGTTTATTTCCGTTAGTGAATATTGATGAATGAGCTGGACTTGATTCTTCTCTTCGTGCACTGTCCACCCGATCCGCAACATTTCTGCTGACCCGCGCATAAACTTTGTAATAAGAATCTCATAAGACTCGAGCAGGTAACAGGTGTTGGTAAACCGTGGCAATCAATTGACTATTGTAACGGTGACAGGAGCCAACCAGCTCTCTCTCTCTCTCTCTCTCTCTCTCTCTCTCTCTCTCTCTCTCTCTCTCTCCTCTCTCTCTCTCGTTTGTGCTCCTATCAATTAAGCGAGCACTTGAGAGTTGGCTTGGTCCCTAAACGCTCGTTGATGGCGCTCACTGTTGATGGCCAATGCCTAAGAGGCAAGTCTCGTCTTTTGGAATTGGACAAGAGGCCAACACAGTGCAGCTTTTTCTTAATGACGACTGACAAGCACTTGAAGCACTTTCTTTAAATCGACGCGTTGACACTCTGCGCATGCGCGGAGTGACGGTGTCAGCCATGAAAGGTGATGGGTAGTTATTACCTTCGACTTTTGTCATCGACAAGATCTTTTGGTGGTGCTTCGTTTGATGACTGAAAAGCATCAATGAAGTTCGCTTTGTCCTGCGTGATGATGCAGATATTCGACGAGGGAGAGGTCGCCAAGAAGATGCTTTGACTGCGACTGTCAGAATACACGGGCTTATAAACTCGAAACAATGATAAATCATGACTTCTGATTAGAACAATATATATAAATATATATATATATATATATATTATATATATATATAATATATATATATATAACCACAGTGTATAGTTAAAATGATCTAACTTGATGAGAAAGTAGTAATTCAATATATACAGTATTATTAGGAGAGTGCTAAATATCTGTGACAGAGCACTTATATAATAATACATAACATACATACACGACACACACCCCCCCCACCACACACACGCGCGCGCGCGCACGCACACACACACAACACAACAACAATATATATAATATATATTATAATATATATATATACTACAAAACCTTTATATATATATATATAATATATATATATATATATACAACTCGCTCGTGATGAAGACCACCTTCAATAAAGGCTCGAAACAGATTTCTGTCAGCGAATTTTAAATCATCATGTTGTCTTTTTCTAAAATATTTATTTCACACTGTCGGATTCACTTCCATTCATTTTTCACCATATATATATAAATATAGTAATATATATATATATGGTATGTATTTAATTGCATGGGTGATTATCTGCGATCATATGGTTTCATGCTCGTATAAACAGAGCAATCATCAGATAAACAACTGCCCGAATGATTGCTCTCTTTAGCGAGCATGAAACCATATGGTTGACATAAGCATCCATGTAATTAATATATACGAAAACACACACACACACACACACACATATAATATATATAATATATAAATATATACTAGCAAATATATGCACCCTCGGGTGCAAAGTATTTAAGTTTAATGTAATAAAATTATTAATTAGAAAGGCCAATGAAACTAAATAAGAATGCAGATAAAATATTTGAAACAGAGGGTGGTATCATCGAAATATAGAACAACTGAAACTTACTCTTCCATCACTCTCGTCTTTCATTGTTATTTTTTCTAATTTAAGTATTTAGTTATAAGAGGAAGTAAAGATAAAATGATAATTTTATCTTGTTAATGGATTTCATTTAAGATTCATTGAAGAGATTTTTGCTTATATTCATTAAAATAAAACCAACAGTTAGAAATCAATAATACTAAGCACATATTTATTAAATTCGATTTTTTAATATTAATATGCAAATTAGCCTTCCCGTTCACACTGTAAACCGCTATTTGTGTTGTATATATATAAATATAATTGCATGTTGTCAGTATGAGACACAGTTAACAGTATTAATAATGTAAAGAATATTAATAATGTAAGACAATTTTATATAATCATGGAGAATGTGATGTCAATAACTAGAGAATTGTGACTTGAGTATAAATATAGTTTCGGTTACAGACAGAAAAACACACAATCTCCATTATAATAAGATATATCATTAGAGGCGCGTGGTGTAATGTTTAGGGTCAAATGGACTCGTCGACCTGAGTTCAAATCCTGGACGAGGCTGTTTGCATTTTACATAGCACTAATACCATTGGGAAAGGTATCCATTCCACTTTTCTCCCTCCAGTTATGGGTAAACAGTAGGACAGACTGGGCTCTTTAACCTTGATTAGGCAACCAGTCTAGGAGAAGGAAAACTCTTAATTCATCTCAGTTTAACAAATTGACTTTTTCAAATTTTGCTCTTGCGAAAGGGATGGTATAATATATATATAATATTATATATAGATATATATATATATATATATATATGTATAACCCACCGACATCGTTTCGATATATCACGTCTCCTCAGTGTGATAGACATTAGCAGGCTATCTCCAGCCGGATCCAGAGTTCCTAACCAAGGGCCATAACACACTTACAAATCGGAAGGAGAATTAAACTCATAAAATACATACCACACACACACACACACACATACATATATATATATATATATATATATATATAATATATATAATATATAGGCTATCAAGAGAGAGAGAGTCTATCGTTATAGGAGAGCCTTGCATCTAACGTTTATAAAATATCATTGAATATATACGGTTTTAACATTGTACAATTTACAAAACAACCACACACACACACACACACACACACATATATTATACTATATATATATATATATATATATATATATTATATATATATATATTGAATGATAACACTTTCGTTAAATTAGTGTAGGTTATTACGTTGTCGTCATATTAATTTAGTTGAATGATATATTTGATCTTTATTAATGATATTTCATCTAATTTAGAATTTTATATTTCAATTCATAATTTAATGAATCTGTTTATTGTAATATTTTATAATGAATTTATAACTTAATGGATTTTAAATGAGAATGTAATCTAATTTAATATCTTACATTTAATCTCATTTAAAACATGTTTAATGATGTCGTTAAATTTATTGTTTAAGGTTTAGTGATTCAGCTGAAGGAAAAACATCTATTCTAAACAAGACAATATTTCATATTGGAACGCGCTAAATTTAAACATTATACCGTATGAAAATTGATAAACACCTGCGTACACCTTTTTAGCTCCTTCTAATGCAGTGGTCACCAAAGTGGGCGATACTGCCCCCTGGGGTCTGTGGAAAGATCTAAGGAGGCGTCAAAGGAAAAAATGACGATGGGTTGATGAGGCAAAATGGGGGTGACAGAGTGGCTTTTGAAGCATCTAATAAATAAATGTGGATTATTTTGATTTTTCGGACTATTGTCCTCATCTTTACCGTTATATGCACAACGTTTCGATCGATGTTCCCTCCGATGTGTATATAACAATGAAGATGAGGAAAAATCAAAATAATACAAATTGTCAAGACTCATTTCAAAAATTCAGAAAAATAATAGATAACTTGTTTTTTTTGGGGGTTTTTTTTTGGTTTTTTTTTTGGTTTTTTTTTGTTTTTTGTTTTTCTAGAATCTAAATGACAATATATTTGTCGTAAAATAATAAATTAAGGAACATGCATGCAGTTTATACATAATAAATCAGGGTTTATTTGTGAAATACATTTTTGTGTTTAATCTTGTTTTCAATTAGAAGCATACCAAACATAGTGTGTTCGCATGTATATGAGTGGGCGCTATGAATCCACCGGGAAGCCAAGTCGCCGCTATGAATCAACTGGGAAGCCAAGGGGCACTCTGAATTCTACTGGGAAAGCCAAGTTGCCGCTATGATCCACTGCGAAGCCAGGAGGTGATGAATCCGCTGGGAAGCCCAAAGGGGCGCTATGAATCCGTTGGAAGCCAAGGGCGCTATGAGTCCACTGGGAAGCCAAGGGGGGCGCTATGAATCCGCCGGAAGCCAAAGGGGCGCAATGAATCCACTGGAAAGCCAAAGGGCGCAATGAATCCACTGGAAAGCCAAAGGGGCGCTATGATCCACTGGAAGCCAAAAGGGGTGCTATGACCATCCGCTGCGAAAGCCAAGGGGGCGTATGAATCCACTGGAAAGCCAAAGGGGCGCTTGATGAATCCACTGGAAAGCCAAAAGGGGTTGCTCTATGAAGTCCCTGGCAGCCAAGGGGGCGCTATGAATCCACTGGAAAAGCCAAAGGACGCTGATGATTAATCCACCTTGGAAGCCAACAGGGAAGTGCTAGAAATCCGACTGGGAAGCCCAACTTGGAGGCCGCTATGAATCCACTGGAAAGACCAAAGGGGGCGAACTTGAATCCCACTTGGGAAGCCAGAAGCGCTATGAATCCACTGGAAGCCAAAGGAGACACCAGGAACCAACGACGCACAAGCACAGTGGCTATGGAGCTCCACTGGAGCAGCCAACAAAAGCCGAGGCTCTATTGACATCCGCTGGAAGCCAAGGACGGGGCGCTAATGAATCCCTGGACAGCCAAGAGGGGTGCTATGAATCCGTGCTAAGCCAAGGGGGCGACTATGAATCACTGGAAGCCAAAGGGGCGCTGAATGGTAAATCCACTGGCAAAGCCAAAGGGAGGTGCTACTGAATACCAGCTCGCGAAGCCAAGGGCCCCGCTATGATCACACGGAAGCCAAGGCGGGGGCGCTATGAATTCCACTGAAAGCCAAAGCGGGCGCTGTGAATCCACCTGGAAAAGCAAAGGGGTGATCATGAATCCAGTCTAGCGAAGCCAAGGGCGCTATGATCACTGCGAAAGCCAAACGGGGCCGCGGAATAGACATCCCACTTGGAAAGCCAAAGCCGTGCTATGGGGAATCCGCTGCGAAGCCGAAGGGCGCTCATGAATCCACTGGGAATCAGGCAAGGGCGCTATGAATCCATGGAAAGCCACAAGGGGTGCTTCAATGAACTCCGCTCGCGAAGCTCAAGGGCGCTATGAATTCCACTGGCCGAACAGCACCGAGCGGGCGCTTATGAATCACTGGAAAGCAAAGGAGGTCTATGATCCCTGCCAGACCAAGGTGCGAGCGCTCATGAATCCACGGAAAGCCAAAGAGGCGCTATAATCCAGCTGAAAGCCAAGGAGAAGTCTAGTGAATACCGCTGCCGAACGCCACCAGGGGCGCTATGACACTCCACATGGAAGAAGCCAAAGGGCGCTCATTCGCATCACACGAAAACGACCCAAAGGAGCTGCCTATGATACGCTCGGGAGCCAAGGGCCGCTATGTAATCCACTGGAAAGTCCAAAGGGGCTCTATAGAACACTGAAGCCAAGGAGGCGCTATGATCCCACTGAGAAGCAAAGAGGTGCTATGCAATCCGCTGAAAGCACAATGGCTCTATGAATCCGCTGGGAGCCAAGGGAGCGCTGAGAATCTCACTGAAGCCTAAAGAGCGGCTAAAGGCATGAATCAACGCTGCGAAGCCAAGGGCGCTATCGAATCCACTAGGAACACGCCATAACGAGGCGTCTATAGAACTCACTGGAAAAGCAAAGTCTATGAATCGCTGCAAAGCAGAACTGAGGGCGCTATGCAATCCATGGAAAAAGCCAAGGGGGCCTGATGAATCCACTGGAACCAAAGGAGAGCGACTCATGAATCACTGAGAGCCAAAGGGGCTACGATGAATCCGCTGGGAAGCCGAAGGGGGCGCTATGAATCCACTGGAAAGCCACAAGGGCGTGCTATGAATCCGCTGCCGAAGCCCACAGGGGGCGCTATGAATCCACTGTGGAAAGCCCAAGGGGCGCATATGAATCCACTGAAGCCAAAGGTGCTATGAAATCCAGCTAAGCGAGCCAAAGCGGCGCTATGACATGGGAAGCCAAAGGGGCGCTATATTCCACTGGACGAAGCCAAAGAGGCTTATGATCCGTGGGAAGCAGGGGGCGCAGAATCACTGGAAAGCAAAAGGGCGCTATGAACACCTGGGGAAGCCAAAGGGCGGTGCTATGATCCCGCTGCGAAGTAAGCAAGGGGGCCTAGATGATCCATGGGAAAGCCAAAGGGGCGTCTATGAATCCACTGGAAAAGCCAAAAGGGCTCTATGAATCCGCTGGGAAGCCCAAAGGGGGGCGCTATGAATCCATCATGGCAAGCATAAGGGGGCTTATGAATCCGCTGCGAACCAAAAGGGCCTATGAATCCACTGGAAACCAAAGGGCGCTATGAAATCCATGGAAAGCCAAAGGGGGTGCTTGAGGAGTGCGCGTGGGAATAGCCAGAGGGGCCGCTATGATCCACTGGAAAGCCAGAAGGGCCTATGAATCCACTGGAAGCCAAAGGGGCTCTAGATCCGCTGGGAAGCAAGGAGGCGACGTAATGAATCCACTGGAAAGCCAGAGGGTCGGCTCTGAATCTACTGGGCGAAGCCAAGGTGGCTGGCTCATGGAATGGCCCTGCGAAGCCAAGGGGGGCAGCTATGAATCCACCTGGATCGCGAGGAAAAGCAAAGGGGCGCTATCGAATCCCACCGGGAAAGCAAGTCGCCCATGTATCTATGGGAAGCCACAGGAGCGGCTCTGAACGTTACTGGGAGCAAAAGCGCCTACTCGAAATCCACGCAGGGAACAAGGACGTGCGCTCTGAAATCCATTGCGTCAAGCCAAGAGCGCTATGAATCACTGAGGAAGCCAACGGGCAACGACACATGTGGGCGCTTGAATCCACTGGGAAACCAAGGGGGCGCTATGTATCCACCGGAGAAGCCACGTGGGCCGCTACATGAACTCTACGGAAGCCAAGGTGCGGCGCTATTGCTATTATCCACCGGAGAAGCCAAGGGGCGCTAATGCAATCCACTGTAAGCCGAAGGGGGCGCTATGAATCCACTGCGAGCAAGCGGAGGCCTATGAATCACTGGAACGCAAGGTGCCTATGAATCCACGGAAGCCCAAGGCGGCTGCTTGCTAATTGATCACTGGAAGCCAACGGGTGTATGAACTCCACTGGCGACGTCAGGGAGCGCTATGAATCCACTAGGAAAAGGAGTGATGTATAAATCCACTGGGAAGCCAAGGGACGCTACCTGTAAATAAGTTGTATCTCATTGACTCTAATGTGGTCCTGTGTATTACTCTAAATGCCATCTGATGATGAGATTCCATTCTGGAGCTCTTGCAGTAGTTTCAGTGTAAGCCTTCTTGTCATCTACTCTAGGGCCACTCTGCTTCGGGCCAGTAGTGAGTACTTGTTGGGTCTCATCTATGGGTTAAATATCCTGTTAGTCATTCTGCTATTCGAAAGAAACCGTTCAAAATTACCTATTAAGCAAAACAACACACAAAAAATGTAATATAATCTATACAGGAACGCACCTTCCTTAACTCTAGCTATAAACTACCCTAACCGGGTTGACTTAGGCGTTAAAAACCAATCACACATTGGCAGTATTTTTTTAAAAAACCAAAGTTATATGCAATTAATTCTTTGAACAGACGTCACCGTCTTTTTTTTACGAGACGTTTAAAAAAATGGCTGACATTTCAAATGTTACATAACTGGGACAAGACATTTTATATGTCAATATCTGTACTAATTTTAAAAATTGTAACAATATATGCGTAACGTACTTAAATGTACTATACAAAATAAAAACACCCTCCGGGCGATGTAAAAATAGATTTTGAATTATTTGCCGGGGGGGGGGAGATAAAACATATCATGTCAGCCGACAGTTTGTACCCAAGTAATGGTAAATCTTAATCATTAAAGGATAAAAAATTAAAACAATTGAAATGAACTTTTAAATATGTATTAAATAAAACAACTCAATAGAGATATATTAATACCAGTCATGTTTATTAAAATATGTTTTTAAAAAACAATGAGGGACTGTCTAATGTTGCAGGTTCAAGATTTTGAGTGTATTTATTCTGTATATTGACGATTTGTGTAATGTGACCGTATACGCAGTGACTAATTCTTGTTACAGACAAAAACGAAGCGAATCTCTTATTAATGACTAGCAATTATATGCACTCTCTGGTGCATTTTTAATGTATTAAATATTGAAATAGAAAGGCTAAAGAAACTAAATAGGAATGCAGTAAAAATTGAAACAGAGGGGGTATAATCGAAAAATGAACGACTGAACTTCAGCCTTTTCATTGCTAAATTTTCCCAATCTAACTATTAGTTAAAATAGAAGTAAAGAATCAAATACATTTTTTACTCATTAATGGACTACTTTAAATTTATCCCCGAGATTTTGTTCATGATTCATGTAAGTAAAACACACAATTATAAATCAATATACTCAAGACATATTTATATAAAATCAATTTTTTATATCAAAGGCAAATTATCCTCCCGATAACACTGTAAATCGCTATTTTGTTGTATAATATAATACTATTGCATGTTATTGTACGTGATAGGCCAACAGTAATTAATAAGGTATTAAAAACAATTGGTATTAATACTTAATATTAAATAAAAATAAAATCATAGAGCAATTGACGTAAATAACAAAGAGGGTTGTACTTTGAGTAGTATATAGTTCGGTTACAGACAGACAACACACACAATCTCCATATAAGATATTGATGAATTAAATCAGTGTGTCATAAAACAGACCTCATTCTCTCATTTACGTTTATTATGAAACTGCAGCTCCACTACGACCACTCTAGTTGAGCCACATTAAGTTTTTTCAAAAAGAAAATCCTTGAAAAGTGAAACTCTGTTTTAAACAAAGCAAACCTCTATATAATATCATGGGAACCTCTTAATATACGAAAGCATCATCATCAGGTGTGCAGCAGCATTGACTATACATGGCAATCTCTCCACGAACAGTCCCATCGTTTTGGGAGGTAGGGTTGGAGTTCTTTGTATCGGACTGTGCCGACTAGCTACAAAGATTACGAGTTTAACAATCTCCTTTTAAATTGAGAAAAAATCAAAAGGTAAAATTTTCTATAGGACTAATTCTCAAAGGACATAAAGTGTGGCGAGAGGAATCACACGAGTAGTTTCAAAGCGTACACGACATGTCTCGCGATTGTAAAATGAGATTTCGGAGGGGATATAAGGCGATGGAGGAGATGGACTCAGATCCTCCTGATTGTGAGTCGTAGCTTGACGGTTGACTACCTCGTTGGCGCGCAAGTACTTACTAACTGTGAGATGACCA
Source organism: Doryteuthis pealeii (assembly GCA_023376005.1). NCBI lineage: Eukaryota > Metazoa > Mollusca > Cephalopoda > Myopsida > Loliginidae > Doryteuthis > Doryteuthis pealeii. The sequence goes on along the minus strand of CM042143.1, from coordinate 50,137,866 downwards.
GATAGGATCTTTATGTGTGTTTAAAGGCCTGCTCTTAACACACTGTGCAGTTCGCTTGAGTCTTGCTGACGTGGGCGAAACGTACTTACAGGAACGAAAGTGACTCTGAGAAGAGGTGAACTTCGGCGGCACATACTGTGTTTTGGGTAAAGAAGTACGAACAGTCAGAGGAACGCGGTTAGTGATTGAGAGCAGTTTGCTGAAAGAAAGGGATTTACTGTGCTAACTGAACAGACTCCGTTGAAAAACCATTATATAAATAAGGATGTATTATTAATTACTCGTTGTTCCTAAAAAGTACGGACAATTTCATATTGTGTGAAATGAAACACAAACATTCTCGTCTAGATTGGAACTAAGATCACCAGTCATATTTAATGTCTTTCTACTTTGAAGAAGAAAAAAAAATTGCTGACATATAAAGCAGGACCTGGATATACCACAGTAGGATAATTTATTATTATAACGCTTTGAATGTTACTCAAGAGGCTATTGGGTCAAACAAAAAGAAAAAAAAAAAAAAAAATAGTTCAAATATAAAAAGTATTGTATAAGTAGGTTTAACTCATCTCACTCCTCTCTCTCTGCTCTCTCCTTTCTTCTTCCTTTTTTCATTAGTTCGATTGAACTATTAGGCTTAACACCCCCCTCTATTTATCTCTCTACCTTTCTCTTTCTTTTCTTTCTTTTATTTTCTGTGTAGCATGTTCTCTTTCTATCCATTTTCTTTCTTATAATAAAAGACGGGAATGACCATATTTAGATGACGTGGACGAACTCATAGAAATAACTTGGCTGTTAAACAACACAGATACAAGATTACATTTTTGCGCATTCATCTTGGACGATTTGGACGGTTTCATTTTTAACCAAGAGGGATGTTTCAATATGATAATGGTCGAATGAACAGAGTATTAATATATAGAAGAAAAGTTATGTAGCAATCCACGCAGAAAAGGAAAAAAATTTTTAGTTCACTAAGATTTTTCCAGCACGTTTTATTTACAGCCAACCGAAAAGATAATTCAGATTGCAAACCTGCACTATTGAAACATCAAGTGAGGGTTAATTCGTAATTATACTTACTTGTAATTCGAAACATCCTGCTAAAATTTAAAAAAAACTTTTTATAAATTTCAAAAATTAGTTCTTAATTTTATCCATGAGGCCTGAATATTTTTGATTTATTTTCGGACTCTTGTCCTTCATCTTTATCGGATATATAAAACACACGTTTTGTCGTTGGAGTTAACGCTCTCGGAATTTCCAGGTAACGACAATAAACACAGTAAATACGTATTGTTTGGATTATTCGGACCATTTCCTCATCCTTTAATTTATCTGTTACAATGTTTGGTTATTGCCCCCGGCCTTCTATCGGTATCTATCAATTGTCGGACTCAGGAGCCTTCGAAAGAAGGTTCCCCGATCTGACAAGGAAATCACCTGAAGAGGCGGAGGACACTCGGCCCGACTGTACAGCATAAAGATGAGACAATGTCCGAATAATCCACATTACATACTATTATCAAGCCTGATCTCAAAAATTCAGCAGAAACAATACAGCTATTTTCTTTTTGTTTTGTTTGTTGTTTTAAAATGCATCATTACTCTTCTCAGTTGATGACGACAAAAAAAAAAAAACAAAAAAAAAAACTGCCTCTTTTTTGGATGAGATTTTTATATTCTAGAAAACCAAACTAAGTCAAAATTATCCCAGGTTGCAACCATTGCTATCTCAAATAATACAACGGAGAACACCTGAGGAAGGCCGGAGGCTACAACCGGCTGAAACGTTGTTGATTTTTATATATCAAGACTAAAGATGAGAACACACAGTCACGAAAAAATCAACGGCAAATCTCATTCAAAACGTAAAGTGATCGGTTGGCTTATTAAGTAGGCGGTATAACTTAGCTGGTACCGAGCACTTCGACTAGGAATCGCAAATTCCTGAGTTCGATACCGGTTCCAGCGTTATGAGTAGATACAGCTAGGGTAACAAATCTGTGCGGGTCAAAATGGGGCTGATAAATGTACGCTCCATCTCAGCAAAAAACAATCCCCGGGTCAAGTGCTAACGGAAAAGATAGGACTCCATCCTAGTCCGGCTTGATACGGAAATACCACTCTGCAACTTTTTTTTAATATACATTGACGATAAATCGATTCAAGCCCGAACGCGCCTCTACGGCGTGATGTAAGATTAAAGATATTCTTCTTATGAGACTTGAACTCGTAAAACATATAAATAGAATTCACTACAGAGATCACATTACTATTAGCAGGCCTGTGGTATCCACAGAATTATAAAAATTATTAATATTACAACGTATTGATATGTTTATTTAAGGAGCTATTGATAATACTTTTAAATATGTAAAAAGTATAATATCTTGATTTATTCTCTTCTCTCTCTCTCTCTCTTCTCTCTCTCTCTCTCTCTCTTCTCGCTCTCTTTCATCTTCGTAATGTCTCGATTGAAACAGATTAGCTTATTGCTTCCTGCCCTCGCCCCCTCTCTTTTCCCTCTATTCTTTTCTTTATTCTTATATCATTTCTGTTTAGCATGCCCTTTCTTCCCTTATTTATAATAGAACAAACTGGCTTCATTATTAGCTGAGGTGACAACACTGGTAGAGAATTAAGAATGCGCGATAGCAACGACCAGATAAGGTTTACATTATTGCACTTTCATCGTTGAACGATTTTGGCTGTCCCACCCATTTTTAGCCAAGATTAAACGGTCGGAAGATAAGGAACAATAGTATTTAAATATATAGATTGCCCACATTGGAACGATCTCAAACATCATCATCATCATATGTCGCGCGTTGCACAGATATCATGGACAATCGTCTCACCAACCGTACCTATCATCATGCCCTTGAGACGTGGTCCCCTTCGAAGCATCTAGTATCGCGCAGAGTTGGGCTATGTACCTTTTTGTTGGACGAACCTCATCTGGCTGCCCACGTGATGGACTTAACGTCACATGATTCATCTTGCTATCTCAGCAGTGTTCACAGCGTATCTTGCTCGTCTTCACACGGATGGTCTGTGTGTATGGGAGCAAGGTAGCCTTACAGCGTTTTCTCGTGGGTGTTGATTTAATTGCATGCAGGATTCTTGTACAGCTACTATCGTAGCTTATTCTCCAGGCGCTTCGTTAGGCTCAAGTAGCTGCAACCGTAAAGTAGCCACTTGAGTACAACTACGCTTGAATAGAATTTTCGCTTTAACTTGTCAGTAATCGGACTTCCATATTGCTGACAATTTGGGTTAAAACTTCCCCATGCTCTCCTGTGCGTGCATACACGTGCGCTTTCTGTGAATATACTTACCCTACTCTACCTGAATGTTCACCGAGTTTGGAGGACATCCAGATTGAGATGCTTCTTCATTCTAAACACAAAATCGAGTTTTATCGCGAGTTCACGTATAGGCAAGATGTTCCGTGCTGCCTTATTCCAGGGATGTTGTAGCAAAGATTCGGCGTGTGCAGGGCATTTGCGAGAGAGCAGATCATATGCTGAGTCTGCAGCCGTAGTCTGTGCGGATACGCCTGCTCTTGCCTTTCTTGTGTTATGCGACAAACTGTACCCGGATTCGGTGTGTCGAGTGGCTATCATATATCGCCTGTCTTGGGTCTAACAGCCTTTCCAGTCTTGGAAGTATAGATGATATCTTAATCTAACCACATCAAAGAAATTTAAATTGATCTTCGTTTAAATCGCAAATCAAAACCTTTTATCTTTAATGTGTTGAATCCAACTGAATCGAAAGACACCGAATGATAACTTTGAAACTTACTAGGCATTTCAGTATGGAACTGCCTATGCAGATATATTATTACTGGTTCTATATAGGTCTTCAAAAATAGCGGTGCATTTCAATAATTTTGCAATTTGATCATACGGAAGATATAAATTTGAAAAAAGCAAATTAGAAGGAGTTAGGAAGACATAATTCATAGGTATGGTGCTGGGGGATTGTAGGAGGATTATAATGATCATTAGTTTATTTTCTATAATATAATAGCATTTGAAGTTGGGATTTTCCATATTACTTCGCTTACCATAAACAACGGATCTCTCTCGCCATCTCTTTGAAATGAACACGAGGATTGGGCTGAAGAAGTTCATAGGAGCTAACCAAGATACTCTCATTGAATTGTTGAGTTCTTGTCAAGTGTAGGTTCCCCTTCGCGGTCCGCCACTTTCTTCAGTTTGTGTGCAGTTTTTGGTCCCATTTGTAAAAAAAGAGGTAATCAGACACAGACTATGACTCAGTCATAATAAACTTTAAACGCGACCTCATATGTTAGGAATGATATGATCGCAATATTACAGATTAGAATTAGTAACGCACTGCTTAATTCGGGCGCGCAAGACACCGTCATTATTATTACAGTGCTCGGTATACAGAAGCAATACAGAGTAGATTGCGCGACACGACACATGATGTGTAGTGTGTATTTGAACCAAACCGAAAAGGGTGTTTATATTAAGAATAAAGCAAAGCGTTATAAGGTCAAAATCGTGATTTTTTTGATACTAACATTCATGTACGTGTGAACTTACGAGGTTTAATTCGTTCGCTTATTTAACTCAATTCTGGGAGTATAAATCGAGGTTGTTCAACAGTGAAATAAAACTGGAAAGCCATGTATTCGTTCCAGTGGGCCCACCCAAAGACACCTAAATACTTTGAATTATTAACGATATCTATGAAATGGCTGAGTTACATTGCTCACAGCACAGTTATTAGTGCGGAGAGAGAGAGCTGAAGAGAGGTGTGTGTAAAGAAATATTAGGTGTGGTTAGATTTGTTTAGCTGTTTTAAGGGAAAACCGGGTGTAAGAAGTATTATACGGCTTTGGTATTGAGTTATATTCGTTCGTCCAACGTTATTGAATCGGATTGCTATGAAATTTTTGTATAAAGAAACCAATTAAAAGAGTGAAACGTAGTCTTTTATGATGCGTTCGGGTAATAAGCTTCTGTGTCGTTGTCTATAGTATGTTCCGATAGCATTAACCAGCGCCGGGTGGCGCATGTATTTGCTAGTTGAAGATGGAGACCCATTGTAGAAAGTTGCATCTGTAGATGGGTTTGTGGTCTACGAATCAAGAGGGTTAAGCAAGCAACTCTGACCAAAAAGGAAAAAAAAACGCCTCCATTGAGAATGTTTGAGACTGTGTGTTTCTTGAGAACCCGAGACTGGTGCGGTGTAAGTAAGTGTTTTGACTGATTGAGAGTTGTGGGTTAGGATGAGCTTCGGTGAGCCCGAGTCACAGTCAGTTGTGTGAATAGTGATAGTGTGATTGTCGGACTTCGAACACACGAGTCAGCGATGAAAAAGTCGCGCGAATGATTGACCGTCTTCGGTTTGCTTGCTAAACGGCTGGTCAAAATTACCTAAGCAAGTCATTACGTCAGTCCTTCTGAACGAGCGTTGATATTGTGTTTGTGCTATTCGAGGCACTTAAATAGACTTCAACTAGATGGTTTAGAGACGCAATAAATCCATTTTGACTCTATTTATAGGGAAATATGTTTCAGTTTTCGAACAATTATGTTCGAGAACCGAGGTTCCAATATACAGAAATTTACTAAGCTATTTCAGTGTAAGTTAATTGTCTTTAAATGTACTTACGAGAAACATGGCCAATTGTTATTATATTTTACGCAGCTGGTATGTCGGGGATATCTTCGATCATGCTTTTCACCATAGTTTCGTTAAAAAAAAAAGTAAGAATAAACTCCATGAAATACAAGACTTTTGCAATGTTTGCAATCTAGCTCAACAGATAAGATACTTAATTTTCTCATCACATTCTAAGTGGTTCCATGCCGAAAAAAAATCCATTACTATTGGAATTGATAAACACCAAAAGATGAACTCTTTCAACTCTAGAACTTGAGTGACAAGTTTATAGGCTAATCAAATTACTTACAGAGTAGGGTGCAATTTTAAAACAGTCTCCTACTGGTTGAGTCTTAATAAAAGCTAACTGTAGTTTATACTGAATTAAGAGATGGTATATGCTTTTCAGGAGCACACTCGAACTTAGACAAGACTTATGCCTTCATTCACTAAGTTTGTCGCTTTTTCGTCAGTTACATCTAAATTTACAAGGAATACAAGTGTAGATGTGTCATTTGTAATTTCAATTCCAAGCTGTTTAAAGAGTGTAAAGAGTTAGATATTTTAACTTTAAATAAAGTCAAATAATACTTCAGTATTTAATTTTTTTTTAGGTCTGTTTTTTAGATGACACTGGATGTGCTTGAGCGCCCTGAATTAGTCGCTAATGAATTTAAAGCTCCAAACCATGGTGAATCAAGTTTTCGCCTGATGATGATTTGGTCTAGGTAAACAGGCCTGACAAGGCTAGATTCGACCTGTTTAAGTTACACAATTTCTCAGGAGTTTACAATTTACGGCAGTTGAGAAAAATGTATATACAGATCGTTTTGTGCTCCAGGACAAATGAATTATTATATGGTTGGTGGAGATGTTGGTTTCCCAGATATTTTAAGAATATTAATAGGTAATAACTCCGAGGATTCAATTATAGCGATCATTGGCTACACTTAAAAAAAAAAAAAAAAAAAAAAGAACAGTCAAAATCGTCTGTGAAGGAATATCAATGCAAATCCTGTTGAAGCACGTTATCGCTGTAGATTGTGTGGGAGTTATTGTGGAATCCCTTGGGATGTTATAACCGGTGGCTTTGTTTACTGATCAGCTCCGTCAAATGAACTTTAGTACCGGTGTTGCGGACTTCGTTAGTTTTTTTTGTTGTGACTAATTGCATTCATTTTTCAGAAGGCGCTGGTGTATCTACACCACTAAGATCACCAAAGTTAGCGAATGGCTGTCATACTAATGGTGACCATTTGAGGTAGTATTATGTAGTAAATTCATTACTTGTTCGGCTTATCGCAAAGTTGATAATGCTGAAATAAACCACAAATACAAATAAAGACATGTTTGGAAATACAGGAATAAATGTTAGAATAATCAAATTTTTAAATTATTGCATTGAAGAGAGTATAATCAAAGTGTCACAGTTTGGAACATGAACATGGGAATATTGAGAGAGAAGAAAAATGATAAAGAAAGAAAAAAAGAAAGTTAAAGTTTGTTTTTTTTTTCTTTTTTTATATTAAATTGAGTGGAAGAGGGGAAAGGATCTGTTTTGTTGTTTTCCTTTAACTACCACTAAAGGTTTTTTTTTTTTTTTTTTTTCAGGGTCTTTTTCTTTTTTTGATGAAAATGGGGTTAGAACTAGAAGTTCTGAAACAGCAGAAGATTCCCGAATAGGTAAATTTCGCAATTTTATGGTGTCGGACACCACAGCCGTGTTTTTTTCTTTTTCTTTCATGTCCCATTCCCAAATGTAATAGAGCGTGGAAAGGGAGAGGTGGAAGATGATTAATCAGTGTGCAGAGATTGATTTGTGGGCGGAGATAAGTGTTTGGGTTAAACAAAGAGAAGAACAAGAAAAGGAGGGTGGGAAATGAATAAATAAAATAAGAGTTGACTTTGATTTCTATTGATAAAAAAATTTTTTTATAAAATTCTCCAGAAAGAATTTGTAGTAATGTAAATAAGTTCCAGGGTGGCTTATTAGATTTTCGTTTTTTTCATAATCTGATATGCATCAAGAGAGAGGAGGGGCGGCAAACATTGATTTCAACAGCATCTTCTGCTTGTCATAGCTGATACTTATATCTAGTTGACTGGAACAACTGCTACCAAAGGAGACCAGGGGTAGACTAAAAAGAAAAACAAAAAAAAATCACCTTTTTAATTGATATCTACCCGAATGACAGTATTTAACTGCTCTTATGTTCACATTATATGCATCCTCTATAAAATATGTTAGCACAATTTTTATTGTTGTTTTCCTTTATCTCTCCAACTTCAATCTATTGAGACCTTACAATTTCAAACACTCGCTCTTTACAAAATTTAAAGAAAGTACACACCTTTGTTGATATTTTTTTTTTTTTTAATTTCTGAAGATTTATGTTTTCCATCGTTGTTCACATTCCCAAATGAGATATGATATTTACCACATACAACTACACACTAATCTTTTATTCATTATTCACAATGCTACAATGAGATTTCAAGAGTTTTAATTCTTATACAGTCAAAAGTAACAAAGTAGATGATAATAATGATATATAAAAACATTCAACACAGGTATCCTTGTATTGTATTATTTACTTGCGAGCAACTAATTCGTTATGTAAATTGCTTATACATTTTTTATAAAAGTAACCCCCAAAGAATTGCTCGACCTATATCGCAATTGTAGGCAGATTTTTTTGTTTTTTAAAGTTACCATCTTTTATTTTACAAAAGGAGGCCACTTATTTAATTATATACTTCATTTTAGCAGAATTATCCTTATTCACAGAAATTGAGAGAAATTTGATGTGATAGAACTTTTTTTGTGCTTTTTTTTCTGATCAGACTTTCAATAATATTTTTTTTTTTTTGTATAAATAGAAGAAAAATAAATAAAAATCTTTACTGGTTCTCTTCAAATTGAATAAGTCATGTTCAACTGAGTTTTGTTTGTTTCAAGGTAAAACAGAATACCTTAGTGTTATATTGGAATATTCACAACAAGGTTATATATGCAACTAGGGGAGAAGAGAGGAAGAAAAGAAGAAAAGAGAGAAGACTTACTGTTACCTAAGATATAGTTTTTTTTTTCTGTTTGATTAAAAAAGGATACGAAAAAAATGCTAAATAATAAAGAAATGATACTCGATCACAGCACATGCTATACAGCTGTATGTATTATTCTTGTGTGGTCCCAAACATGTCTCATATCATTCAAGTGAAACAGATTATATAATCTATACACTAATTTTCATATACCTAATGGTCCTTCATGTTTCTTAAGTTGGTTGGTTTCTGAGATCTACATCAGTCTTCTCTCTGCTCTAAATAAGTCCAAACCCCCGCAGTCTCAAGGGTGAGAAGGATTGTCTACAGCAGCGGTTACCAGGGCTGTAGGGAGCTTACACAGAGAATTGTATAATAAATTGACAATTGTGTCAATGCAATTTGGCTTTTATTCTTTGTTTGTATTTTATTCTTTTGTTTGTATACGGTCCAATAAATAAATTGGCAATTTGTGGTTTTTAGTCTGAATTTTCGTATAATTTGTTTCATATGCAGTTCAATAATAAAAAATGATTAAGAAGATCAACCCAAAGATTAGGGTAAAATATATATTTATATAGCATCTCTAAGAAATATATTTTTTCTTCCACATCATAAAAATATGGAGAGCATTGAAATTGAAAATATTAGAAAATGAATTAAAAAAAAAAAAAGAAAAGCAATTTATACCTCTCGTTCTGTAAATTGTTGCTTTTGATAGATTTGGAAAGATGAAATCACTGGCCAGCGTTGATACAGAGAATGCAAGATTGCTTCGTAACCTATTAAAAATAAGAATATACACAAGGATTATGTTTTGTAAAACTTGTATAGTCTTTGTTTTAAAGTTTTTTTGATATTTAACAAATGAAAATGATTTATTTTGGATTTCTATTTAGATGGACGGATGCCAGCTTTTTTCTCTTAGAGATGCGGGAGATATTTTATTTTTTTAAATGTACATTCAAACAAGGCTGTGAAAGTCAGTAGATATAATGGAAAAAAGAAAAAGAAAGGAAGAGTTAGATCCAGTTAGCGAAGAAGAAGATTCATCTTTTGGTTGTTTATGTCTGTTTTATTTACTACTGTCTAGATTTACGTTATGTAGAAATTAAACATCCATGATACGTTAAGATAGATATTTTCGTGGGGGGGGTTTAAATTATCTTGAAAGATAATGGGAGTGATCGTTCGAATATGTTTTCATTGTAAAGCTTCTCCATGACATCGGACACTAGCGCAGGCACAGCAAAACATAAAAGAGCTTGCCCGATTGAGGAGGAATTCGTTTTTATTATTTATCAATAGGAGTTTATAAGGCTTCTCAACACATCAGTGTTATAAACTTTGATTTATAGTTAATTTTTTACCAATGTGTCTTTTTTTCTATATAACATAGGTTCGAGTTCTATTAAAAGTAAAGTAACCTGGAATTAAGAGTGGGATGGAGCTGTCTTGAGTGTGTTTACTAGTATTAACTGCCTCAGTTAGAATGAGGGGAAAGGTGATTTGGCTTTTTTTTGTTCGGTTTTCTTTTCATGAGTTGTATAGCTGATATGAGAAGTCCTTTAGATTTCTTGTAGAGTTTAGAGAAACATGTAGGGGCTTGTGCACCCAAGATAGTAAAGACAAAGCATGGGGACAACAAGATATTTTTAGGTGTAGTTTATGTATATAGTATAGATATTATGGTAGTATAAAGGGTATATATATTCGGGGAAGAAAAAACACACTGTATTGTCATGGGTCTGAATCATGCAGTTTTGGTTTTTTTGTCTTATTGTGTTTGTTTGAGGGAAGAATAGGTGCCCGGGTAGCATCTTTGCGAGTATTCGACTCTATTTTTCTTGTCCTTTTTGTGCCGGTTCGGGCGTTGGAAAGGAAGAAACAATTTTTTCTCATTTTTTTTCGATATGATAAGAAAAAAGGTAGATCAAGTTGGAGAGAAGAAGGGGAGAAGGATCATAGAAAGAGAAAAGAAAAAAAAAGAGAGGAGAAAGGAGAAGGCTCAGATGCTGTCAAGTTAGTTTTCTCTCTTGTTAGCTTCTGTCACACACTGTCCATTTCTTCCCAACATGAGGTAAGGGATGTCTGCATAGGCCTGTTCGTAAGAACTGCGGGTGTGGTGTTTAAAGGTGACGTTCTTTAGGGGTAGGAGTGGGTGTAGGATGCAGGGAGAGGCAGCATACATATGCACCGTGCGAGAGAGGTATGCGTATGATATCTACACGTCAGTTTGCAGCATATACATCACACCATTTTAGCACAAATTTTAGGTTTGTTCATGTACATTATAATGTACTGCGAGACTGCGATGGACTCGCCAGCAATAGTGATAATTATTAGTATACTGAAGATAGCATGTTTAATTATTTACAAAAACTTAATTGTTATAATTATGTGTATGTATGAGTATAGAATAAACAGTTCCGGGGCGGGATTTCCATTTATTTTATACTGGGTCCTCGAACCTGAATTGAATTCTGTTTTATCCATTGCCAGGGGATGGGGCGACGGCGAAATGTACAGTTAGAGAGGCCCGGCTACAGGATTATAAGAGTTTGTCTGTTGAAGTAAAGTGAGACTGTCGATGAAGCGTAGTAGAGTACAAAGGCAGGGGAAGGATGGATGTTTTGGTTTTTGTTGACCAAGCGGCGGTCTGATGCGGCTCGTCTACGGCTGCAAGTTTAGGTCGGAAGTATTGGGAGGTGATCTCTCATATACTGGTTATTGCAGAAACCAATGCTTTCAAAATGAGTGTTGGCGGTCGAGGCTGGAAAGTATGTAGGTTGTTAACGGAAAATGTTTTGTATTTCAGCCCCCAATGGCCATGTATCGTCAAGAAAAAGAAAAAAAAAAAAAAAAAAGGATTAAAAAAAAAAAATGAGAGTAGAAAAGAAAAAAGGGGGGGACCATGAGTAGTAGGGGAGAGGATCTTCAGTAAATAAATAAAATTAAATAAAAATGAAAGAAAAAAAAAATGAGCATCCAGTTGTGCATGAAAATTGTTGTATGTATGGAGAATTGAAAACCATTCACTGAAGCAATATGCTTGGTTCTTTTCTTTTTGTTTCTTTCTATTTTTTTCTTCTGAAATTTTTCTGTTTTATTTTTTTTTTTTTTCTTGTTTTTAGTCCTTGGCGTCGCGCTGTTCACGCAAACTATTCGCGGGAGCGCGCACGCGAGTAGTGGGGTGTGCAGCAGCAGCATAGTGAGGAGGGGCATGTCTGTTCACTTCCGCTCTGTTTTGGTCGGCGTGAGTGAAGAGCTGGGATTTTGCTGTTTGCGTTTTGGATGCTGGGTTTAGATGACGTGTCTCCATTCTTGGATAATGTGTAGACTTGTGTTATGACGCAGGGCGGGTACAGGAATGAAGCTTGTATGTTGAAATTTCTAATACAGACTTCATACTAATGTTATTTGATTGGTTGTGCGTAGGGTCTGTATTTCCACCGAAGCGTGAGTCAGTATGTTGATGATTTGTCGCAACATCTTGGCGGGTATATACTTTTGTATATCAAGTCCCCCCCGTTTTCTGACACAGTTTTATCCGTCGGATGGGTCTGCACGTTTTGCAGTGGATCGGTGCAGACGATACTGAGACGGTTCTAGTTTGGTACGTGCCGCCCCTTGCTCAGAATTTGCAGCAAGATAAGGACCGATATGACGATGACATGCTCCATTCCAAAAGAAAGCAGAAAAAAAAAAATTAGAATTTGGAACATAGTCTTTACCCTTTGACTTGACATTTTGGGCTGAGCATACTACGGTTGTCAGGTCGGTTGAAGAAAGAGCCATAAAGATTATCAGAATTTATAAATATTATTTATAGTGGGGAGAGGGGGGTGGGGAGGAGGTATCAATGCTCGTGTAACCTGTTGCTGCGGTTGTAGTGCGGGTGGAAGCGAATTAGTCAAACCCGATCTTGGTGTGGTAGCACGGTCTGTAGGTATATATGTATATATTTTTATATTATATTTGGTAGTTAATATATAAGGCTGATTGTCATTTTTCAGCGCGTGCTTGATGAAGGGCTATTGGTGTGGGGGGGGAATAGTACTTTGCCTATGTTTCTTAGTGAAATCATAAATACTAACGTTTGTAACCTGTATGTACTTGTTTTTGATGCTCCATTAAAAAAAACTTTACCATTTTTTTTTATAATGATAGGATAGTTTACATATGCTTGGTCTCTAGAGCAGATTTGTTATGTGCTCAGATTTTTTTTGGTAGTTTTTGCAGGGGCTAATGTTCAGGTTGGTAGTGAGTTTATTATTAGAGTTCTGTGCAGAGGGGATCATGATGATTGATGCTAGGTCAGCATGTCGTGTCCTCGCACTCGCTTGATCAGGATTGTCCTGTGCCAGATTGTGCGTGGGTTTGTGAGTATCTGGTATCTTCAAATGTAATGGATGCACAGTTCTTCGAGAATTTTACTGTAAGCAAAAAAAATTTCTGTATTAAGCATTTTTTTGGAAGTTATGAATAATATATATAGTATAGAATTTGCAATTTTACTGTGGTTTTGTGTGTTTGTTATTTGAAGATAATATTTCCATCTATCTATTTATTGGATCCTTAAGTACAGGTTAGATTTCTCATATGCGTTCAAGCTTACACATGAATCTATCTTGTGCGTGGTTTTTTTTTTTTTAACGTCTAAAACATAGTTTGGTTGTACCAAGATTCGTTCCACTTAATATCCGACAGAGTGAATTGCGTCGATGTTGCCTGATTTTAATTTAGCGGAAACAGAAGACATACCGTTATAACAGTACAAAAATTGCCGTCATTGGAAGTTGAAATTTAAAAAAAATTTAAAAAAAAAAGATTAAAAAAAAAAAAAAGGAAGGGGAAGAAGGGAACTGATGTAAGCATACCAACGTGAAGAGGGAGTATCGAGAAAATTTGAAATCCAGTTAAAGTTGGCAGCTGGCCGTCCGTAGGAGCCATTGTGCGAGAGAGGGTGGGGATTCGTCGACTTTGGCTGCAGGATAGAGAAATAACGAACAAGTAAGTCATGGGAAATAAATGTTTGAAGTACGGGAAAGCAGTATTGTAGTATTAACTAAAATCTCGTTGCGTTATTACGGATTGTGATCGCTATTAATAGTGACAATGGATTAGTTTCAGTAACCAACACGATAATGAAAGTTATACAATTATATTAAAATTGAGACAGAAATTAGCAAAAGAGCTGGGTTTTAGCATTAATACCCAAATGGGATTATTATGCCGTTGAACAACCAATAACCTTAAGTAATGTTAAATTATGACGGGTTGCCTGTTGCGTATCAAGGTCGACGCGAGGGTCTATCCACTGTTAGTAGCGCGAACCAGGTATGATTTTTTGTGAGGGTGGAGCAAGGGCGTCTCGTCCATCTTCCACAATTCGGGCGACAGTGCAGGAGGTGCCATGCAGACCAGAGTTGAGACTGAACTTGTTGATAGTAGAGCGGTATCACTGAGTAACTGGCGCTTGTTTGTATCCTTTGTATTAATAGAATAGTTATATTAAATGAAAACAATGGTGTAGACAAGACATGCAAGATGTATAGTGAATTATAAGTAATAAAAAAAAGCAGGACGACCGGTGAATATGATTGTGAGCTGTTGTGTTTCAAATATGATTATTAAATTTTTCAATGTATCACATGAAGGGAATGAATGAATCTGAGCCATCGGTGAGAAAGTGCTAACAGTGAAATGCAACAAAGAATGAGCACGATGGGAGAGAAGGTAGGTTTGAAATGGAGCGAAAATTCATGATAGTTCGACAGAGCGTTCCACATCATGTGCTCAAGTCTTGAGTAATAGGGATTAACTAAGGAGTGTAGTCGGGTTGTATTGTCGTATGCGTCAGCTGCAGGGTTTATCCTTTTTCAGGGGTTGACCAAAGAGATGTTTTGGATGGAGCCAAGCGCGTGCATCAGTCGGTATTTACGCACAGTCGGCTGTGCTATTATGTTGAGTGGGCGAGGTTATCAACAGGACTGATTATGAGACTAGTTTTGTGAGGGATACTGGTGAATTTCTTTTAACCTCACAAGTATAAATACAGACTTTTGAGAGTGTTCAATAAAAATTTTGAAAAGATTTCGATTTGGTTTGAAAGATTGATTCTTTACGGATGATGTTTCAGTAGTTTATTTTAAGTCACCTTCGATGTAGTTATATATGGTGAGAGTGGGTAGAGATAGTGGTGTATAGGGTTAGGGTATAGTTTCTTAGCTGAATAGATCTGAATTGTTAGAAGTGTCAGTAGTTATTGTAGGTAATATCTAGTTAGGGTGCTTGGCATGAGTCAATGGCATTGGTAACTACATGTTTTGCCATGTATTTTCACAGTTGGTTTTACATAGGAAGTGTCAGGTATCGCCATGTTGTTACGCTACGGGGACTAGATATTAGGTGATTATTATTTTAAGGTTTTATCTGTATTTGTTAGGGGGGGAGAGTATAATCTATGGGTATAATAATATTAGATAGGTTAAGTTGCATGAGAAAAGGTTGGTATATCAACGTTATCACTTTAAGATTTTTTTTTTTTTTGTTTTTTGTATAATTGTCCGGGATAATACAAGTTAAGAGGATTGTTCGAGGGGCAAAAGGTGTGCGTCTTAA
>CM042143.1:50119151-50122448 GCA_023376005.1 Doryteuthis pealeii | reverse complement strand
CTTAAACAGCGGACTGGCGGACCTCTCCCCCTTACAATGAAATTAACATTCCAACTGTTTTTTTGTCGCTACTAGCCGGACACTCCGTCTGACAGAAAATCTTCGACCCTATTGAAGGTAGTTCTCATAAAAGGAAGCCGATTGTTGTTGTATATGAGCTGGAGGACCGGTTTTTATAATATGATTGAAGGAACCACTGTCAATTAATGAGTGGTCGAAACCCCAATTCTGTCAGCGAATTTTAACATCATTGTGTTTGTTTCTAAAATATTAATTCATACTGTCGGATTCACTTCCATTCACTTTTTTCATAATAGGTATATTATATAGTTGTATGTGTGTGTGTGTGTGTGTGTGTGAGAGAGAGAGAGAGAGAGAGAGAGAGAGAGAGAGAGAAGAGAGTATGTGTGTATGTGTGTGTGTTTGTGTGTGAGAGAGAGAGAGAGAGAGAGAGAAGGTGAGAGATTGTGTTTGGTTGGTTGGTTGGTTGGTTTGTTTGTTTCACGGCATATCAACTCTTTACGGGTCATTTAATGCCGAATCAAGTCATTTTGATATCAGTTTGCTTGCAGTATCCGCTGTTGCTTAAATGGTCACCCATATAAGAATTGAACAGGGTCACCATTGCTTCACTTTGATGAACTAACGGAAACTATGAAAGAGAGAGAAAGCGGATAAGAGAGACAGAGAGAGAGAGACAGAGACAGAGAGAGAGAGAGAAAGAGATACAGAGACAGAGACAGAGAGTAAGAGAGAGAGATAAAAACGTTTGATATGCTTACTTAAGAGCTATTGCTTACTTCAATATGTAAAAAGTATAACAATCTTGATTTACTCTCTCTCTCTCTCTCTCTCTCTCTCTCTCTCTCTCTCTCTCTCTCTCTCTCTCTCTCTCTTAATTCGATTGAGGCAGATTAGCGTCATCGCTTCCGCGCGCTAACCCTTCTCTCTATATTTACCCTATTCTCTTTCTTTTTTTCTTTCTTTCTTATCATATTTTTCTGTGTAGCGTGTCCTTTTCCTTCCCTTTCGTTCATTATAATAGAAACGAAATGATCCAATATTTTGGCTGAGGTGACGACACTCACAAAAAATAAGAATTCGGTGGATAAGCAACACCAGATAATCATGATTTACATTTTTTGCATTTCATCTTGGACCATTTGGACGGTCTCATTTTTAACCTGAGGGTATTGCAAGATGATAACGGTCGTACTTTTTAGGAACACAAATATTAATATATATATATATATATCATAGACAAGGGATTTTTTTTTTTACAAAAGAACTTGTATTTTGATCCAACAATGTAAATATTTTCTAAACATTTGTCATCCAGCGCTTCAGACCATACTTGGAGCCATTATCAAGATTAGACGATAAAAAATGTAAATATTGTAAGTTTTTTTTTATCATTATTTGAAACTTGTTTCTTTGTCACTTGGGCGTTCTGATGACATCACGTACGAAGTGACGTTTTAAGTGAAATTCTTCACACCTTTCAATATTTATCACATATCGGTGTCTATGTGCGATATCGATATATCATACATTTTTTCATGGTATAATATATATATATATATATATGTGTGTGTGTGTGTGTGTGAGAGATACTGTTCACAAGCTCCATGAATTGGAACCACGCGTGCACAGCGAACGTAGTACAACTTTTATGCTTCTCTCCTCTCTCTCTCTCTCTCTCTCTCTCTCTCTCTCTCTCTCTCTCTCTCTCCTCTCTCTCTCTCTCGCAGGATTGTGGTGTGCAATCAGCCTAAGGGTATTACTTCAAAAGAGCCCTTATTTCGGCTTGAATTTCAAAGAAACAAAAAAATTTCCATAGAAAAAATTCCTAAACTTCTTATGGCTAGCTAATATATATATTTCGTGTTTCGGTGTATCACATCTCCGCAGTGTGGCTAGACTTAGCAAGCCACCATCATCATCAAGCTGTGGCGACAGCACAGATACCTAAGACTCTCTCTCTCTCTCTCTCTCTATATATATATATATTATATATATATATATATATATATATATATATATATGAATAAATGGATACCTGGTGTACATATAATTTTCTAAGCATTTATTTGCATCATCAGTTTGATCTTTACTAACTCGAATTAGTAAAAATGAGACTGACGAGGCAAAGAAATGCCGAAATAAATTTATAAATACGTTAAGATATCTATTTTTTCGTTTATATATAGAACTCCGTATATGTAAAAATATATACGTAAATCTTTATATGTACGTTGAGTTCTCAATTTGGTTAAATCCTTTAGGGTAACACTTGATATCATCCACACGCACACACACACACACACACACATATATATATATATATATATATATATATATATATATATATATATTTGCTGTTGGCACCTTTCCGTCCACTAAGGACGATGGCGTAGTGTCAAAGAAAAAAAATTATCTGCATCTGCAGACACAGACAACTGACACACACACACACACACGTTAGCTCAGTCGGTAGAGCGTTCGGCTAGAAACCACAAGGTTCCTAGTTCGATACCGGCCATCGCCAACTCAGCGCATGAGTAGCACAGGGATCTGTGTTGTAAAGTAAGGAGCTGATGGTAGGTATGGTGCTCCACCTCAGACGCAAAACCAATCTCCTTGGTCTAGCGCTAGAGTAAAGGGATAGACTCCCTCGCTGATGGCTGATACCGACTTTAGGCCACCCCGACGACTTATATATATATATATATTATACATATATATATATATATATATGTAAACAATCTAGCTATTTTCAGCCGACAGTATTTGGAGAATATATGCTTAAATGAAGTCAGACCTAATTTTTGAAAGTTAATTCATTAATGATAATTAGGCGGGATTTAACCACTTAAAATGTAAGGCTAAACAAATCGAGAAAAATCAATCTCTGAATGTACATTTCGACCTATTAGGTCTCATCAGCAGAGCCATAGATACGAAGATCGCCTCGTGTGTGACTTGAACCCGTATGTCGAAACGACACGCAAGCCTCTTACCACTACACCAAACGGAAATCGTAATTTTTCATCGCTTTGTTTAGGTATTAGTAGTACTCATATTCCTCTTTTAGAGACTATCTATCTATCTCTCTCTCGCTCTATATATATATATATATATATAAATATATATATATATATATATATTTGCGTCGAAATAAATTTATTATGGGATTACTGTATTGAGTTCTTCCTCCTTTATTGATAAATATTGCTCTGTATATAATCTAAAAGGTTATTTTACATTGAGCTTCTTCAGTGATTTAAAGATTCGCTG
>CM042143.1:50089151-50116651 GCA_023376005.1 Doryteuthis pealeii | reverse complement strand
TCGCATCCTGTTTGTGCGGAGGTTTGGTATATATATATATATATATATATATATTATATATATATATATAATATATATATATATATATATATATATCGGAAGAATTTAAATTGAGATAAAGACCTCCCATAACGCCCATGGCTAGCGCCTTTGTTTGAGCTAAACTTAATTTTGTTATTCGAGAAATATGTCATTTACCAAGTGAAACATATTAAAATTGCAAACGGCACTCAGGTGCGACGGTTTCAGCACGTTAATTGATTGGCAAATAAAAAAGACAAAAAGGGAGTGTTAATAATAAACAAAACTTGCCTCTGTAATATTCTAATTAGAAAGGTTTATTAAGAACCAAGTGCAATTACATAAAAATATATAAACCAGGTAAACAACTTGTTATCAAGTTTTCTAATACTTGAATAACAAACAGACAAATATTACTTACGTCACAAATTAGACAGAGTGTTAGGGTAGGTCGGTCTCATTTTTAGCCAGAGAGTGGTTGCAGGATGCTAACGGTTGGAAGATTAAGGAGCAAGAGTATTAATATTATTTATTGATAATTACTAATAAGGTAACAGAGGCTCACGGACTTTTATTTTCAGTAATAATTTATTTTTCCTCAATGAACGAAATCCCTGATGAAGATCTATCGAAACAGATCGAAACACTGCAGCGTAGGCGAAAATACCATTATTCGTTTATAAACTTGTGTTTTTTTTTCAATTTTTCATAATATTACATACATATATTATAACAATATTTTCTATTATGTAGATGCTTTATAATGTAATAATCTTTTTTAATATGAAAAAAAAAAAAGAATTGGGCCTCACCATCGGATGAAGTTTAGTATCACAACCAGGAGGAATCTCATTTAGTAGAAATCTTACAAAATGATTTTTTTATTTAATTCTTCGAACGTATTTCTTTTCTTTTTTAAAATTTAATTCGCTTTGCAAACTCACTTTTACCTAATTCTAATTATTTACTCAGAGTTCAATGGATGACCCAACGAGTCACATTTTGTCTCGTACATATATAATTGGAGAACGAGAAAAGTTTTAGTGAATGGGTCAAATATTACCACCCAGAAAGTGGTGTCCAGGGTATGACACTAAACTACATCTAATGTTGAGGCTTTAGTTCTGGAGATTCTGAGAAGTGTGGGATTACCCTATCAGTGCCATTGCTCACAGGTCACGCTGACCTTGAGTGGTAGTATTTGTTATGGTCAAATAGATATATTTGAAATGTATTCATAAATGATGTTTTTTAAAATGCTTTTTAAAAAGAAAAAATTTTTTAAACGATTACACAAAACAAGGGCTTTTAACTCAGTCGGTAGAGCACTTCGCCAAGGAATCACAAGGTTCCGGGTTCGATACCAGTCTCGCATACTAAACACATGAGTATCACAGATTGGGTAATCTGATCTTTGCGTTGAAGTGGCTGCTGACGATGGGTGTGGCGTTCCACCTCAGCAAACCAAAATCCCTGGTCCAGCTTTAGCGAAAAGGAGATAGACTCCTTTGCAGTCCGGCTTGATACCGACTATAGCCACTGCACCAACTTTACTTACACAAAACAATGTAAATGTGGAATACAATGAACGCGATTCCCTAACCTCTAGTCATGCCAACAAACCAATCTTGGTAATCTGATTTTGAGCTCCTTGCTATGGCAGAACAAAAACTTGAATATATTATATTCTTTTTCTATTACACGGATGCTTTATTTTCAAAGAACTGCAAAGCTTCCTCCATTTTTTTATAACTTTTTTTCATCTCAGATATGGCGAGAGTAAACTCTTTAAGATTGATTTCTAACCAAGTATGATAAATAAAGCTGTCCGTACGGCCATCCGTAATTAATATATCTATGGTTAAGGATTTTCCCCTCTGAAGTTGCAAAATACAATCACATTTTATAGCGAATAAAATCACAAAAAAATCTTGATTCTCTGTGTAAATTTAATAACCATTCAATACCAACTGTCACGAAACAACAGCTATGCGCCAACAACTTTCATCAGATGACTGAACATCCGATATAGTATAGGGCGCAGCATCATTATCAGTAAGCTAGGGTGCCCAGGAGTACCTATAATATCACAAACTTATTGGTATATCCGTTACGGTGTGGGAATTACAGCTGCAATGATCCTCCTGATATATTTTGTATTGTAATAACGACTTAGTGAAAATGCACTTGAGTCTAGCAATTAACGTTATTCAATAGCCACCAAAATACCGACAGTTTAACGTAAGCTTCAAATGGAAGGTTGAGACAACCTTATTGCTTATCAGAAACAAGTGTTGCTTTTCCTGTTTGTTAATGTCCTTTTTCTAATAACCAAACCAACCATATACAAATACAATAGTGTGGGCACGTGGTGTAATGGTTAGCAGTCGTAGGAAAATGCACACCAGCGAGAACGAGTTCAAAAACCTGGGCGAATCAATTTGCTATTTCACATATCTCTAAAACCTCGAGAAAGTATGCTCTAACTATTCTCCTCCAGCTATGGGTATATAGTAGGTCGGTTGCTGGGCTTTTTCCTTGATTAGGTAACCAAAACTAGGTGAAGGAATACTGGTGCCGTATAGAATTTACATAAAACGTCATGTGTGTGTGGGTTCTCATATTAATTTTTTGGTAAAAATAATGATTCAGAAATAAATTATAAGATTCTTAAAATGGGAAGTTACTGTAGAATCACACTTTAGCTCAGTCGGTAGAGCGTTCGGCAGAAACCACGAGGTTACTAGTTCGATACCGACCCTCGCCAACTCAGCGTTTAAGTAGCACAGGGACTTGTGCGGTAAAGTAAGGAGCTGATGGTAGGTGTGGCGATCAACTCAGACGCAAAAACAATCTCTTGGTCTAGCGCTAGTGAAAAGCGGATAGACTCGCTCGCTGATTGGCTGATAATGACTTTAGACCACCGACGACTTTATTTACTTTATATATATATATTAATATATTTATAATATATATATTATATATATATTGGCGTGTATAATGAAAACGTTAATCATAAAATACGACTTTAGGCCACCCCGACAACTTTACTTTACTAATATGATAAGAAGGCATTTGTTACCAAAAAGTATAATCACGAACAGATTGCATTTTGCAGCCAAATATTGTAACTTTAATAAAATGGGGGTTAGACAACAAATAATGTGGTTAGATAAGTCAAGATTTTGACTTATATATATTTACCCAAACCCTCGCACGAACAGGATGCAGCACAAGGTCAATTTCTTAAGTTTCAGTTTTGAATTCAGAGTTTTCTTTCTCCTAGACTGGTTGCCTACCAAGGTTAAATAGCCCAGTCCGCTCTGCATTTACCCATAGTTGAGGGAGAATTGGAGAGAGATTTTTGACTTTATTGGGATGTACTGTGAATGTTATCTAAGAAGATCAGGTGAAATATTATTGCCAAAATATATCTGAAAACAATGGTTAAACATGGAACTAGTGAAATAATGGTGTGGGACGCTTTCTTGTATTCTGGAATTGGTGATCTAATTCGATGCGATAATGCTTTAAAAAATACATTAATATTCTTAGTAAGACTACTACCAACTATTGACAAACTGTTCTCTACAGATAAATTGAGCAGATATTTTTTTCAATATGATAACGCCTCTCCTCACACTGCTAAATTGACAAAAATACGTAGCTTTCTGAAAACTCATTACAAATGGTCTGAAAAACTGATACTACTGTTGGGTTGTCTTCTTTTGTATCTGGAAGAGTTATCTTCCCCCTGGGTTCCCGGTTTGACCAACAGGGGTCTGTGGTATTTAAGCGCCTATTACAATCTCTCTCACTCTTTCTTCTCCAGGAACTCACACACATGGGTTAGACTTTTTGTCTACACCCTTCTCGTGTAGGGGTTTCGGCCCCCATTACAATGCTAGTAAGTTCACTTCTAAATGTACATTTAGGTATCTCTTGTATACCTCCTTGTTGTATTTCCATTCATGAATGTGTCCTTTTATTATATCTTACACGTATTTCTTGTATATGATATAAATGTCTCCATGTGCCTTTAAGTCCATGTTATGTTTAACACCTTGTCGGAGTTGTTCGTTTCAACAAGTTATACCATATATTATAACCTTGTACTTGCACAACATATTTCTACTTCAAGAAGGAACAACTTTATGCCCCAGGGATCTCCACTGTAATGCTTCAACTTTCCTAAAGTCGCCACACGATAAGTGTACAATGATACAATATAGTACAGAAGTAAGAAAGCGAAGAAATGAAATGATCTATTTGTTTTATACTTGTTCTGGCCTGGACAAAATCCAGATTTAAACCCAATTGAAAATATTTAGAGTTATATATTTTATCAACCCTCCGCACGAGCAGGACGCGCCACAATGTCATTTATTAAGCAGAATTTAACAGGTTTGAATTCAGAATGTTCCTTCTCCTAAACTGGTTACCTAGTTAAGATTAAAGAGACCAGTCTGCCCTACTACGTACCTACAGCTGGACGGGGAGTAGTTAGATGCATACCTTTCCCAGAGGTACTCAATTGAAAATATTTAGAGTACTGTATTTTTCGGTCGATAAGGGGCACCGGATTATAAGACGCAGTCTCAGTGAACGGATCTATTTTCATATATAATGCACACCAGAGTATAAGGCGCATAAAGCAGAACAAAGCAGTTGGATAGGTCAGATTTATTCAAGTCACTAAAAATAACTATCAATATTGTTCACTTGTAACACACAAAGAACAGAAAAATACGCTCACTTTTTCAATCATTCCTCTTCTACAAATCCGTCAAATTCTTCATCTTTGGTGTCGGGGTTTAACAGTTGGGCGATGGCGGCATCAATCAAACCTGAATACCTTTCGTCATCCTCTGAGTCAGTCTCATTGCTGTTCGAGGTCACAAAGTCTAAGCACAACCAGGTTTCATACATAAGGCGCACCGGATTATAGGGCGCACTGCCGATTTTTTTAGCAAATATAAGGATTCTAAATGCGCCTTATAGTCCGAAAAATACGGAAATATATATTTTATCCACCTGCACGAGCAGGACGCACCACAATGTCAATTTCTTAAGCGGAGTTTAACAGGTTTGAATTCAGAGTTTTCCTTCTCCTAGACTGGTTACCTAGCTAAGGTTAAAGAGACCAGTCTGCCCTACTACTTAACCACGGGGAGTAGTTAGCTGCATACCATTGCCAGGGATATTAGCGCTATGCGAAATGCAAACAGTCTCGTCATAAAAACATGTATATATATTTACCAAACACTCCGCGCGAGCAGGATATGACACGAGGTCAATTTCTTAATCTGAGTTTAACAGGTTCAAATTCAGTTTTCCTTCTCCTAGACTGGATACCTAGCCAGTGTTATAGATCCCAGTCTATCCTACTATTTACCCCTAGCTGGAGGGAGACTAGTTGGATGCATACCTTTCCCAAGGGTATTAGCGCTATGTGAAATGCAAGTATATATATGTATATACACACTTAAAGAAAAGTCGTAACAGTAGTACGATGACTTGAAACTAACAATAGAATGATATAATAAAGTAAAAGTTTAGTAAATACGTTGAAATACAAATAGTAATAAAATAAAATAGAATCCAGAATACAATCTTGGGTCGACGAGTCATTTCCCTACGAGTCTAACCATAACAACAGCGCGCTCCACATAGAGTAAAAAAAGAAACTAAAGCCGCTGGTAAGATGAATGAATACGCTGTGGGAAGCAATTAAGAAATAAGTGGGAAAACATTTCTATTGAAACAATGTGAGAAACTGACAGACAACATGCCTAAAAATTGCTGCTAAATAATTCCCATGGTAAAACAATCCTATATTAAAAAGGTCTATGTCTACATATTAAATGTCTTGTTTTGTATTTTTCTTACTTGTGTTAACTCTTTTTTTGAAATAAAATTATCGATATTACTTGGTTTGTTTGTTTGTTGTTTGTTTTTTTGTTTTTTGTTTTCGCCCACCAGTGTAGGTACGATAAGGAATACAGGGAAAACAATCTATATATTAATACCCGTGTTCCTTAATTGTACGACCGTTATCATCTGCGACATCGTCTGGTTAAAATTGAGACCATCCAAATCATCCAAGACGAAATACAAAAATGTAAATCCTAATTTTTTGTGTTGCTTATCGCCGAATTCTTATTTTGTGTTTATCACCTCAGCTAAATAATCGGAAATTCCGTTTTTATTATAAAGAAAAAAGGGACGAAAAGAGACATGCTACTCAGAAAAAATATAATAAAAAAGAAAGAAAGAAAGAAAGAAAATAGGTGAAAGATATAGAAAGATGGTGATCACGCGAAAGTGATAACACTAATCTGTTTCAATCGAACATTATGAAAAGATGAAAAGAAGGAAAGAAAGAAAGAAAAAAAAAGAGTGAGAGAGAGTTAAATCAAGATAATTATACTTTTTACATATTGAACTATTTATCAATATCAAACATTGTAATAATTAAATTATCATACTGTGGTATATCCACAGGTCCTGCTAGTCAACTAAAATCTGAAAGAGGCTTTAGGCCTGTACCTGTGTTTTAGAAGAATGAAATGCATCAATGAAAGATGGATTATTTAACCAGCATCTCGCGATGCTGGTATGCGACACATGGTCGAGTTAATATGTTCACCTGTGAGGACACCGCAGGAAGCACGCCTTCCGGAAGGGTTCTAAAAATTGCTTAGTTCCGTCGGCATTCCTCTCAGGGATGTCTGAAGCTTTGGGCAATAGACTCAACCCTCACCTCTTTTAGATGAGGTATAATTGCTGTCTGTAAGGACGCCCCTCCCACTATGTGCTCCCCTCCAAGCAAATACCATTTTGTTGTATGGTCAAAATTTAGATTTTTGCATGATTCCCTGTGGATCACCTTTCCAACCCAGTCGTGCCTGGCTTTTTATTCTCGTTGTGCTAGATTGATACATTCGCTTAATACATGGTTAATGGTCTCGACTTTGTCAGCACACCCTCTACATTTGCTGTTTTGTTGTGTCTTATCAATTTTTTCTTTTTGATATAATTTTGTTCTTATGGCATTGTTTTGTGTAGCAATTATTAACGATAATAACATCATAGTCACACCTTTAGCTTATGTGAGGATAGACAGGGCTTTTCCTTCCATTGCTGTGATTCCCAACTCTTTTAGCATGTCCGATCCATCATTTGAAGATTCTCTTTTTCGTCAGCTTTTCACTCGCAAATGTTGCTGCATAGCTCTTGGCTGCGTCTGCAGAGATACCACTTTGATGAAGTAGCTTTCCCAATCTTCAGGTTCCATTGCTGTTCGCAGCGCCATGTCGAGATTTGTGTAAGCTGATCCAATTTGCAACAGTTGAATACTGATAGTTTACACAAATCTCGACGATTCAGTTTCTCTCTTGAGGTTTCCTTTTCTTAAGCATGTCCAAGTTTTTTCATGTGCAATCTCCCCAATTTGTCGTTTGAAGTATCTATAGAATTGTTTGGGTGTTTTTTTTGTTTGTTTGTTTTTGTTTTTTTTCTGTTTGTTTTTTTTTTTGTTTGTTTTTTTTCCATTTCTGTTTTCTTGTTTTTGTTGTTTTTCTGTTTGTCCATATGTTGCAGCTGCTGTTATTGGCTGTCCTAAGTAATCTTTCTTTGCTCTTTTTTTTAATATTCTGCTAGTCCTTTGGATTGTGGCATCTACGCAATCTATGTTGGCAAGACCTCTCCACCTTCATTATTATTATTATTATAAAACTATCACTTCCAAGGGATTTACATGAGAAGCCTCGTTGGGTACAACGTTTGTAATTTGTCTTTAATTTTCCTTCTCTTCAATTCACTTAAGAGCCAAATTTTTTACGCAGCTATTCCAAATGAACATGGAATCGCAATTGAAAGAAGTAATAATATTTCCCCCGTTTCCGATCAAAAATATCAAGCGGTCATTTTTTTATTAGTTTTCTTAATTTTTTAAAAGTTTTTTATTAATTATTATTTTATTTTCTTGTATTTTCGAACTATCTTTCATTTAAAAATGAGTGATTTTATGTAAACTATTTTTACTTCAATGACATCGCAACATTCCATTAATGTCTGAAATTGAATTATTTTCCACGGACAAACAAATATTTCTTCTATTTGAGTTTCTTCTTAAAGAACTTGTCACATTGTGTTGTACGCTGTGGTCAAATCAAATTAATTTGAGGGAAGGGTTATGAAAATATTTCTTACACAGATTTCAGTAAATTGTCGGTCAAAATTCCTTTTAATTTACTCTCAACAATTTCCCAATATACTCGATTGATAAATGCGGCTTCGGAAAGAACGGAGGAACCACACACAATCTTCCGGGTTCACTCATTTTTATTGACAGTTGTACAATCTACACGATTCTATTAACACGTCACATATATTTGGGATACCATTTCAGATAGGATGTCCTCTATAAATGCTAGTGTTTAATATGTAGTAGTAGTAGTAGTAAGTAGTAGTAGTAGTAAGTAGTAGTGGTTCTGTTATAGTTGAACTCATTAGGAGTATCGTCAGGAGTAATCAGTTTTGAAGGTCACACATATTGGGATAATTATTTAGAGCAGCGTTTTGGTTCCGCAAAAGGTCCCTAAGGGTTCCGAAGAACAAGTAAGATAAGCTAATGCACTTTTGTTTAATTTTTATTTAATTTCATATACGTAATTTACTCACGTCACATATAATTCTTGATTTATTGTAATTAAACTCATCCTATTCTAATGATTATGTTATTAAAATATAATGATTCATTGGGAAATATATTTAGTGATGTCTGTACGGCGCCAGTGTGAATTTATATTATACGTATTGATATTTTGTTACGTATGTTTTATTTTTTCGTTTGAGTTTAGAATTTTTTTGTGTGAATGAAAGCTTCCAGATTAGTATATTAACTAGCAGTATGATTTTATTTAGCATTACCAAAGATTTGACAAAGAAGTATTATTTTTTTCTTAAACCAGTTATTCAAATACACACTGGATATTTGCCACGTGAACTACAATGGAATAAATGAGAAAGTGTGATATGTTCCGGGAAGGGTATATTTAGTAGAAGTAGCAGAGTGGTGGGCCACGGTACAGAGTGGTACAATCAAGAGGTTAAGTAATAGAACTGGTGCGACGTCGGTAGTCGTAGGAATTGTACCTCTATATTTGCTCTGTATTTATGGCTGACACCAGCCAATCATATTACTGTGAGGGGGACCAGGTGTAATGCATATTCATTACATCAATATAGTATATATTTGTTTTTTGCGCGGGGTTCCTTGAGACTGTAATTTATTTTAAGGGTTGCGCAAGAGTAAAACGGTTGAGAAAGGTTGATTTAGACGCTAGGTGTCTTCTATAATGTCGTTGTTTGATATGTAGTAGTAGTTCTCTGTAATAGTTTGAACTCGTTAGGAGTATCGTCAGGAGTAACCAGTTTTTGAAAGTCACACTCCTACAGTATCGCCATAAATTGTTATTTGTCCTACACTTTGTTTTTATAAAAATGTTAGGGCAGTACTTGTTAATGGGTGATACTGTAGGAGTGTCACCTTTAAAACTGGGTACTCCTGACGATACTCCTTGGCGTTCAACTATTACAGAGAACTACTACAGCTAAAAAAAACAGCACCTGCCCCATCATCAAAAGGGTCAGGGCTGTTTTATTGCCTGGTGCCTGAGGCGACCCAATGAGGAATGCCGACAGGATCCACGCTTTTGTTTGCCTTGCCACGCATGAGCTTGGTTTGTGCGTGGCTTCTCACGTTAAAATAACTTGTGTCACATTCCAGCCCCGTGGGAGTTGAGGTAAATACCTAAAAAGTTAATTTTCTAATAAGCCAAACATTCAAGGCTTATTTTACTAGTGTAAATATACAATCAAAACGGATATCATTAGTATTATTTACTGCATTATCCATAAAAAGTTCACCTCTTGACAATCATTTTAAGCCCTGTCAGTGGGGCTTTAGAATACACAACTGCACCTCTGTAGAGGGTAAGACCAACTGCTTGTAAGGATGGAATCTGGGTGGATGAGCATTCCATGACAATAAATACTCTACTTGGACCCTTACTTAGGCTTAGACGGGCGGTCGTATAGCCCATCCGATCAAGCGGCTGGCCACCCTAAGCCTAGCATCTAATATGTGCCACTATTGGCCTTATGGCAAAGCCCTAGCCTTTTTATCATATGTGCCAGTAGGGCGGTGCTGAGGGGTCTTCATGTCCTGGGAATGACGTTTTAAACTATCTGATGGTGAGGTTCCAGTGTGGAGCACTCTTCATAACCTATTGCCCAGAGCGGTAGTACCTGTTAGGGTTCCATCTAAGGGTCAAATTAGAAAAAATGAGTTTTAAAGAATGTGTTAAAAGATTGAGTTTTTTTAAAAATTGAGTACACATGAAGAATGAATAAAACGACATTCTTCGGTATAAAATACCCCAGCAGTGGTTGAGGTGCCGTAAAATACAATCAAATTACCAGCCAACCAATATATTATAACCTATATTGCCATTAAATGAGAAATGGCATCATCTTGAGACATGTAGGAGTGTCACCTTCAAAACTGGGCACTCCTGACGATACTCCTAATGCGTTCAACTATTACAGAGAACTACTACAGCTAAAAAAACAGCACCTGCCCCATCATCAAAAAGGGGCAGGGCTGGGTTTATTGCCTGGTGCCTGAGGCGACCCAAATGAGGAATGCCGACAGGATCCACGTCGTCAGGGTGGCCTAAAGTCGGTATCAGTCAAACAGCGAGGGAGTCTATCCCCTTTTCACTAGCGCTAAGACAAGAAGACCATGACTCTATGTTATGATTAGAACCCATGAACTATGTATTTTCTGAGTTTACGTAAAGATCATTGCCTCTTGCTGCATAGTTCAGGCTATGCGTAGAGATTCAGAAAAGAATTTATTTCAAATCTTTGACGAGGTTGATATGCCGTAAAACAACACACAATCAATCATTTTAGAGAAAGTAATTTTCTCGAAACCAAGATACCATGAATTATAATTTTTCTACATATTGCATAATAGTAGTAGCAAAGTCTGTGGAGTAGCTTATTTTCGACATGACCGAACAGTGGACGCAGGTCTATCCTTTTTTGCTAGAGCAAGACCAGGGATATTGTTTTTGCTGAAAGTGAGCACCACACTTAGCTCTCGCGGATGTTTACCTCACAAATCAGATTACTTAGCTGTGCTACTCATGCGTTTTAGCGAGGACTGGTATCGAACCTGGGATTGCGATGCCAGGCAAATACTCAAATTGACTGAGCTAACCGATCCTTAGATAATATTTACAATATCGTCCATAAACAAGTTCTGTTTCAGGGGAGTGTGGTGCATCGCTTAATTGCCCCTTAACCTAGGGTCCATTATGACCCGGAGTGGGTAGTACCTGTTAGTGTACCATCTATGCGTCAACAGATCTTTTTGAAAATTTCAATACTCACTTTTAGGCCCGCTGTGCCTTCTCTTAGGACGTAAATGACCCTTTTGAATCGGAGACGCCCTGCTGTACCTATCCAATACAAAATGATATTCAAATGTTATTAGGGCGTTTAAAATCCTGTAACATGTTTATATATCACTGAAGAAATAAAAGTTTTCAATAATATATGTGTGTAATTAATTTGCAATCTGGGTTTTAACAAACCGGATTACTTGGTGTTATTGATTTTTAATAATTATTGTTTAATCTCCAACGTATTAAAATCAAACTTATGATTTTTATATAGAAACAAATGAATATAATTAAATTCAGTGTAATCTTTTATATGCGTTCTTTATTTAATTCGTTAGTCTTTTTTAATTTTATACTTCATTACAGTAAATTTAAATATTTACGCCGGGGGTGCATATTCTTGCTGTTATGTATAAGTAAACTTTTAAGTAAGTAAGGTAAAGTCGTCGGGGTGGCCCTACAAGTCGGTAATCAGTCAGACAGCGGGGAGTTCCTATCCCCTTTCACTAGGCTAAGACAAGAAGATCATTTTAGCATTGAGGTGGAGCGCCACACCTACCATCAGCTTCACTTTACAGCACAGATCCTTGTGGCTACTCATAGCTTGAGTTGACGAGGGAGTGATTATTTTCTTTTGCGCTTTTTGATCTTGAAGGGAAAGCGAACTGATATAATCAACAGTACTCCCCTCTTCTAATGGAGAGGAAAAAAATAGTCAGGACGAGGATCAAAATAATTAAAGGAAATATTTTGTTGAATTGAAGTTATTGCATGTGTTGATTGGAGACAACAAAACCTAAAGCATAACTGAATTTGTCCATAATCGTTGGAATATTCCATACTTGCATCTGGTTTGATCTGTTGATCTATTCTTGAGGTCCTGGTTGCTGGTCTAGTATGCGCTATGGTACTAAGTAACTATCCACATTTATCTGGTAGCATGCAGGTTCTGTATTGAGTTACAGCTTGCTTGTTGCTTTGTCTGCCAATTCGATGGTAATTGGAATTGGAATCCCACTTGCCCAA
The DNA here is from genome assembly GCA_023376005.1 of Doryteuthis pealeii. NCBI lineage: Eukaryota > Metazoa > Mollusca > Cephalopoda > Myopsida > Loliginidae > Doryteuthis > Doryteuthis pealeii. Next base: position 50,104,127 of record CM042143.1, on the reverse strand, counting down.
TGGTTGAGTATTGTATTATTTCAAGAATAATAGTCACGAATAATTGTTCCGTGGCATTCCGTAGTTTAAAGAGCCGTGTGTTTTTCAGCATGTGGTTGTACACTATTTTCGCTATATAAACTGGATCGAGTAATTCGCTAACTGAAACAATCATGTTTAATGAAATTTAGTGTGGTGGGAACATTTGTACAAATAATGCGACAATTCCAGTTCAGTACCCGGTTATTTTTTACTGATGTCTCTGCATAATAAGATCCTTTGGTTTTTTTACCGATTATAAACTACGAGGATGATTTAATTCAGAGTTGTCAGACTCCCAGATATATTATGTGAGTAACCCTTGCAGTTTCATTAACCCAATTTCACTCTGACCCGAAATGTAAGTGCCTGTTTAAGTTCGAGTCTATCGTCAATAAATCTTACAATATCGTATTCGATAGGATATAATTGAATCGTAATAGCACGTAAATTATGTTGTATAAAAATACTTACTTGAAACTAAATTTCTTTTGCTTTTTTTTACCTAAGGATGATATTGATTAGTGTGACTTTAAAATTCATATAACTGTGTGCAAAACAAATGGATTATATATTAAATATGATAATACTCTTGATAACAATATATACTATTAAAATTAGATGGAATCTTGGAAGCATACAACGGTTTCGAATTATTTGTATTAGATTAGGAATATTTCATATCATATTAGTGTGTAATCTATAAAAAGAATTCTTAAAAACAATTACACAAATGTAAAATGATAAAGGTAACAAATACCACTACTCGAACCCAATGGGTTTCCTTCGATAGGTTTAGAATCCTGTTCGCGCGGCATATAGTAAATTCGTATAATGTTGATCATATTCACTGTATTGGAGTTGAATCTGTTCGCCAAATATGGGTGGTTAGGCTATTCTGCTGTGTCCTTGGCCTAAGCTTAATTTCCGGATTCTGATTGGCTGCTGGTTTTGCGTGATACTGATCCTATATACCCAACGACATGACGTGATTCTGGCACGTTAGTACAGGGCTTTATCGGTTACAGTTCTCTTTTTTGGTCTGGTAATCTGGACGCTAGTTTATTCGAGCCTTCTGTTGAAGGTGAATATGAGTATGTTGATTTCTCAGAACACAATTCCTGAGGACTACACGACGGGTGACAATGCCGTTAAAATCGACATCGCGAGAACTGTCAGTTTTTCATTAAGCGACTTTCCAGTCGCGTCCCAGTTTTGGTGTTTCTGCTTTCCCGATTGTCTCTCCTTTTGATTTGCTCGCGTCTATTTGCTCTCCTCCTTTCTTTGCACGGATTTCTTTTTCATACTTGCGAATTTCTATAATCCCCGTGAACTTGATTACCCTCGATCGGCCCATCAGTAACACCCGAGCTGCGACATTAGAGTTTCAGGGGCGCTATAAAGAATCCGTATTGCGGATAAATCTAGGAATATTTGGTCCAGCAATCCAACCGGAATAATTCCGACTTGTTATTGGGAATTACAATATCGCAATAACGAATGGAGAGTTCTTTTTTGTACATATATCCTGCTTTGAGTCGAGATACAAGCAGTGGAAGATAAAAACTGCTCTTAAAGCGTTGTATCTAATAATCCCCGGACTGTCTCAGAGCCGAAGAGAGCTTGCGTTCTTTTAATCCCAGAGTCTATGAGGCGTGAATATAGCTCTGGCATAGACAGGAGATTTCTCTGCGTGCTCGCTGCTGCTGCTTACGCCTAGCGACGAGGCATTTGATCAGATTAACCGTATGACTGCTCTCTGTGACGCCATAATTGTTTCATTTATTCATATACTCGACAAGTCAAGGGTCGAACTTATCGTGTAGTTATACAACTAAATGGCATGGGTTTGACTGTTGGGGAGTGTTCCGAGCTCGTTACCATTTCCCTTTTATATTTCATTGGCTCATCTTTATTATATGGAGATTCGGTGTCTGCCTGTAACCGAAACTACGTCACTGCTCAATGTTTCTAAGTTTATCAATGAGTATTCAATTTAATGTCAAATCATTAATAATGAATAAATCTTATTTATGAACGATGTCTCTATGAAAATCTGAGTTAGATTTGCTTCAAAACAGGTCATGTTATTAGTATTTATCTCGTACACCACGTGTGCGGGTTAGGCACAAGGCCCTATTTAATTGTGGGCCACCCACAAGCCAGACTAATGGGTGGCGATGAAAAATTGCATTGGTCCAGCTCGGCATTTCCCTCAAGGAGCACCCCGGCACTGGGCACATAAACCCAGCCCTACCCTTTAAATCGAGAGGGTAGGTATTTGCCTGGGGTGACTCCCTGGGATCACGCCGTAATTTCATTGATAGGACACAGGCCCGAAAGCCCATGTTATGGTATTGCCTTATCCCACTTATGAGGCGTGACACAGGACATTTTGTGGTCCCACCCACAAGCGAAGCTCATGGGTGGTAGGCACAAAAAATGCGTTGATCCCGTCGTAATTCCCCCTCAAGGGGGCGCCTCAGAGTGCTGGGCAATAACCCAGCCCTGCCCCTTTAATATCAAGGGACAGGTGTTGCCTGGGGATAAGCCCCTGGGATCAACGCTGCCTATTTACGATTTAACAAACACAGCCCGAAAGGCCTGTGCTATTGATACGTTGAAATCCTACAATGTGTCCTAATAAGAAATATGGTGGTTACATTAAATTATTATATCGTATGGGCAAACTTTGCATACTGATTAACAAAGACGGGTTTAATAAATGTTACTTGAGTGTTATTGATCTGGTCATAATTTATTGTTTGTATTTCTCACTCATAAATCAACCCTACGAATGTTTTCATAGAAATCAATTGAAATATAATTAAAATAAAGTCAATCTCAGTTTTCTATATGTTATTATCTAATTTCGTTAGTCTTTCAAATTTAAGATATTTCCTTACATTAAAACTAATACCCTATGCGCGGAGGGTGCATATTCTTGCTAGTATCATTAAATGAGATGCATCTTGGGTGTGACGATAAACTTTACGATAATGAGGCTCCAGTTCTCATCTACTACAGATGGAAGTCTTTATCAGTCAAGTTGCTGTAAAAATAACATCATACTCACCTTCACGGGATGCTGTAACTAGCGTCCAGCACCAAGACAAAAAAGAGTAGTACTGATAACATCTCTCATATCATATATTCTGAAGTGTTCAGTAGGATAACACTCACATCTAAATACACCAGGCCATACTGGAATAGTACATTCACACTGCTATTTAACCAGCTTTACCAAGTATTCCAGCTTGATCAAATTGGTAAACTACGAAGTAACTGGAAAAATCGTAGACTTGCCCATTCCACAAAGTAGATTAGCCCAAACTGCTATTTAAACCACTTACCAAGTCTGGATTCTCAGAAGCTGATCCAAATTGTAAAATACAGAGAGTAACTGAAACACTTGACAATGTCCTCTCAGTCGCTACAGAATGTATTCAGTTACTGTTTGTTTGTTTTTTGTCTGGTGACTGGACGCTAGTCACAGCCTTCATGTGAAGGTGGGTATGATGTATATTTTACAGTTGCTGTTCTACCAGATTAGACTTTGAATACGCCAACTGCAACCCCTGAAGATGGGTTAGACCCCCTCCCTTAAAAAGAGGATGGCCTGGGTATGACACTAAACTGCATCGGGTTGTGAGTTCTGGAGATCTGGGAAGTATGGAGTACCCTTTCTGGAGTGGTAGTACCTGTTAGGATCCCATTTTTTGGTCAAAATTTTTTTGAAATTATTAATATTAGATAGGAATACTTAAAAAGACATAACTGTGTGCAGATTATTAGTATTAAGAATAATTACTTGAAGTGATAATTATTTACAAATGATCATTGTTTACTTGAAACCATATAATTGCCAGAAATATTTGAAAGCCATACAATTGCTTGCAATATTTGAAACCATACAATTTCTTTGAATACTTGAAAACCATACAATTGCTTGTAATACTTGAAACCATATAATTGCTTTGAATACTTGAAACCATACAATTCTTTAAATACATGAAAACATATAATTGATTAAAATACTTGAGACTATATAATCGCAAACAAAACGGTTGACTTTGACTTTTAAAATTGTGAGGCCTCCAAATCGAGGGAAAAATTTAGTTCCGTTGGCACTCACATTTTTGGAACGCCTCGAGTATTAGCGATGCATGATTTGCCAAACTGTTAATTTTAATAACGGGTCTCTACTCGCATACAGGAAGATGTCGACAAAAATTGTCTAGCTCCGTCGGTATTTCTCTTTTTGTGAGGAAGAGTGCCACTTTTTTAGAGGAATGGGATAGGTGCAAACCTGAGACCCTCCGCCTCTCGATTAAAACTGGACTTCAAAACATATTTGGCACCGGGTACGAAGGTGACGTGAAACAATTTGACTAATAACGTTAGCGGGGCTTAAAATCATCACCAGCATCATCATCATCATCATCGGCATCGCAGTGACGGGAGAGCATTGATTTCTCGTTCACTGAAGTTAGGTTCTAGAGCAGCGCCTTTTGTGATTATGAAGCCAATGTTTGAAAAACAGTTTCGATCAGGTGTCGCATGTGACGACCGACCCTGAAGATGTTGATGGTGTGCCGGTGCTCTGTTGCTTTCTCTTCAGCACCCTCCCCCAAACGAGAAGCGGCTTAAAATGCGCAGACTGTATCCCTTATAGAATGATGACACCCCTCTCCACAAAAAATGGGCTGTTTTGGGAATGACCCCTAAACTGTATCTGATTGTGAGGCTCCAGCTCTGGAAAGTGTAACATACTCGCTCATTGACATCATTGACATAACTCCCAGGTCCACATTGAGCCGGAGTGGTAGTACCTGTTAAGGTTTAGATTTGTTTGAAAATTAGGAGGCGGTTTAGCTCACTCGGTAGAGCATTCGCCAAGGAATCGCAAGGTTCCGGGTTCGATACCGGTTCTCTCCAACTCAACGCAAGAGTGGCACCGCTTGAGTAATCTGATCTGAGCGATAAAGTGGGAAGTTGGCAGTAGGTGTGGCGCTCCACAAAAAAACTCCCTTGTCTTGCGCTAGCGAAAAGGAGATAGATTCCCTCGCTGATCGGCTGGTACCGACAAAAGGCTACTCCGCCAAATTTACTTAATAGCATTCGTTAGGAATATTTGATACCAAAAAATGTAAATTATTTCTATTAAGAATTGTTATTTGAAGCTATAATTGTTCACAAAAGATTATTAATATTAGTTACTTAGAACCATATAATTGCACAAATGAATAAAATATTAAATAGAAATAATTACTTGAATCCATATAATTATTAGTCTTAGATAGGAATACTTGAAACTACATTAATGTATGCAAATTATTTGTATTAAGAATAGTTACTTGAAACTATACTTGTTTACAAAGGTTTGATGTTAGTTACCAGAAACTATGTAACTATGTAAACAAAGGATTATTATTAAATAGAAATAATCCCTTTAAACCGTGTGATTTTTTATAAATTATTAGTTTTAAATAGGAATACTTAAAACCAGCGGTCCCCAACCACCGGGTCGCGACCCGGTACCGGGCCGCGGGCCATTAGGCACCGGGTCGCAAAGAACGTTTTAACGATTATCGAGTAAATGTAGGCCGGAGCATATGAAGGCCGGTCCGTGAAAATATTGTCTTAGATGAAACCGGTCCATGGCGCAAAAAAGGTTGGGGACCACTGCTTAAAACCATAGAGCTTACGGTCAAATCACGCTTAAAGCACCTGTTCCCGCTAGATCACCGAAGTTAAGCGAGCGATGAGTCTATTAAATACTTATATGGGTGACCATTTAAGTAACAGTGGGTACTGTAAGCAACCAGATATCAAAATCACTTGATTCGGCATTAAATGACCCGAAAAGGGTTGATATGCCGTAAAACAAAACAACCGCAACAACCGTATTGAAACCCTACAACTGTGTGCGAAAAACAACAACAAAAACAAACAAACAAAAACTCTGAAGAAACACCAATACATAAAAATATAAATCTAAGCGTACAAAGAAACTGTTTTCCCAAAGCTCTAATGCATAAAATAACCTCAAACGGGTCGGCATGCCGTTAAAATAAACAAATCATAAATCCATGGTAGGGTGTCGGTAAAAGACTTCCGCTCGGAGCCCTGTCGGTGGGGCGTTAGAATACACTAACTGTAGCTCTGCAGAGAGGTAAAAACCCCAGTGGGGTCACCTATTGGCCGTGGGTGGTGACCCGTGATGCTTAAGAATGGAACCCTGGTGGCTGAGCAGTCCTTGACACGCAACACTCCACTTTGGTCATTACTTAATCTAGGCGGTCGGTCAGAGAGGCCCCTCCGATCAATCAGCTGGTCACGTCAAGTCCTAGCACCTATAAGATTGTCCAAACCCTATTACTCTTATGGAAAACCTCACCCCTTTTTATCATATATATGCTAGAAGGTGGTGACTGGAAATGGCATTAAAATCTCCGATGGTGAGGTTCCAATTCTGGGGATCATGGGGATGTGGAGTACCTCTTCATCACCATTACTCCCAGGTTCACTCGAATGCGTAGTGGTAGTATCTCTATGAGTTAAATAGGAAGAAATGAGTTTTAAAAATTTGTTTTTAAAAATTGGGTTTACAAAAAAAATTGAATACCATCAAGAATGAATAAAACAAAAGGTCTTCGGCAGGAAATAATCCAACAAGGATTGACATGCCGTAAAACGCAGTCAGTCTTGAACTAAACGTAAAAGAAAATGATTTCCCAGAGTCCTAATGCATAGATTAACCCCAGACGAGTTGACACTGCGTTAAAATAAACAAATCCTAAATCAATAGTAAGGTCTCGGTAAAAGCATAACCCCAGACGGGTTGACACTACGTTAAAATAAACAAATCCTAAATCAATAGTAAGGTCTCGGTAAAAGAATAACCCCGGACGGGTTGACACTACGTTAAAATAAACAAATCCCAAATCAATAGTAAGGTCTCGGTAAAAGACTTCCGCTCGGCCTCAGGAACAGGGGGTGACTATTTTGGTGGGCAGAGGAAGCTGCTTGATGAAAACACTTTGGTCAACTGGTTGGTCGCTTTAACAATTTAAAACACTGAATGCAAAGTCGTTCGCTTGCACGCACGCACGCACGCACGCTACTAGCGCCATCAGGGCCGGCGACTTCAATTGTCCACTAATTAAATGTGACAGTGATGCTTAGAAGTACCTTTAGTTTGTTGCATTCACTAATCCGATCAGCAGATTATTTCGTGTCAGATTCATTTAAGTAGAGCTAAGGACAGTAGGTTAACTGCTTACTTGGGAGCAAGTGCAATTATAGTGAACAGCTAAAAGTACTAATCAACGGAGAATTAACACACCAGTTATTGGAAATCTCTACCTGGCAACGTCACTTCTTGATTCGATCCCATTCAGCTCCCTCTCACCGAAACTCTTTTGAAAGAAACCGGAAATATATTCGGTGCAAGCCTCCAAGAAGATAATGGCACTAGCGGTTAAAGCTAAATGGTTACGAGCCGTAACTGAAGGCGACACGAGGAATCTAAAACTGCCAGTAGTATAGGTGTCGGGCTGAATTCCAATGAAAGTATGGAATTTCCTGGTACAGTTACGTACACTTCCCGATAATGTCTTGGAAAAGGCATGAATCCACCTCTCCCTTGGACTATGGGTAAATAGTATCGCAGTAAATTTACACAATAAAAAACAACAACAAAAAGTATAATTATAAACAAAAAAAACAACAAACAAAAAGTAAACTATATTAAGCGTTTGATAAGGCCAGTTCCTCAATAACACCGTAAACTTAAAATGATAGAACAATAGCAACAACATTACACATTGACATTTGATAAACAGAACAAAAATATCAGTTTTTTTTTTTTTTTTTTGGGGGTTCTTGTCTGAAAATCCTTCAATTGTCTTTTAAAAGGCTTGATTGATGAAGGGGAAAATGTTACCTGGGAAATAAAAAAGAAACTGCACCAGTCTCAGAAAAGAACATAGAGAGTTTTCAATGTTAGCTGATGTTTTATTTTTGTGGTCTTCTTGTGCTTAATTTCTTTTCTTTGATACAGTTGATGCTTAATAACCCTGTAAACTAAAAGGATAGAACAATAGTAATAAAATAGAATGAATGTATCGAACAAATTAGACATAAAGAAAGGAAATCCTAGTTAAAATTAAACTTACCAAAACTTTTACTTCCTCCTGGGCTCGTATTGATGGCGATATCTTAATGGTTCTAGAGTTTTCTCAGAGTTTTTCAACCGGTGTGCCGCGGCACACTAGTGTACCGTGAAGCTTCCGTGGGTGTGTCGTGAGTGTTGAGGACGGTTGATCATCCTCTTATATTTTTATTCTATTACTTTTCATTGATTAAAAATATACCTTTAGAAATAAAATTATGTAGTTTTCTTTTACACTTGTAACACATTTTCACGATTCCATTTCTTTTAAAATTTAAATGATAAAATAATTATATGTTTATATACTGATGGTGTACAATTTATTGCCCAGCTCACTGTACCGTGAGATGAAAAAGGTTGAAAAACTCTGTTTTAGAGTCTTAGAATTCATGCTAAGCATCTTAATACAGAGGATTTATACTCATATTATCAGTAGCATTTAAATCAAGGCGAATAACTTCTCGTGTTGTTACACCTCAGCTATAGGTAAATAGTAGGGCAGACTCAGTTATTTAGCCTTTGGCAACCAGTCCAGGAGAAGGTAATCAATCTAGGAGAAAGTAACCTCTGAATTCAAACCAGCTGTATTTCCCTTGAGAATTGGCCTGGTGTCACATCCTGCTTGTGTGGAAGGATTGGGTAAATACATACTTGAAACCATATAACCGTACAAGTTTTTATTAAGAATAGTTACTCAAAGATATCTTAGCAACTGATTATGAATAAATGTGAATAACTACTAGTGACTTCGGCATAAAATGACCCCACAAAAACTGACTTACCGTAAAACTGGCCGTCTAAAAGAATCACAACTTGCAGCAATATGGCTTTTTATTTTCGTTAGGGAATCCCTTTCCATGATGAATTAAAGAAATGTTAAAACTCAGTGTCTAATATGTTTGCATGTCAATTTTGATAACACTACAATAAACGCTTTGGGCGTCTATCGAGGACTGACAGATACACTTTTCAAAAGTATTAATATAGACTAGCAGGACCTGTGGATATACCACAGTATGATAATTTAATTATTACAACGTTTGATATGTTTACTCAATAGTTATTGCTAAATAGTTCAATATGTAAAATGTATGATAATCTTCATTTAACTCTCTCTCTCTCTCTCTCTCTCTCTCTCTCTCTCTCTCTCTCTCCTTTTTTAAACAGATTAGCGTTATCGCTTCCGCGTGCTCACCCCTCTCTATATATATATTTGCCCTACTCTTTTTCTTTCTTTTTTATATTTTTTATGTAGTATGTCCGTCCTTTCTTTCTTATATAAAAACGAAATGGTCCATTATTTAGTTGAGATGACAGAAATAAGCATGCAGCGGATAGCAACTCCAGATAATCAGGATTTACATTTTAGCATTCATCTTGGACGATTTGAACGGTCTCGTTTTTAACCGGTCGTACAATTAAGGAACACGAGTATTGATATATAGATATTGGTTCAATTCCGCCTGTGATTGAATATTGGCGAAGAGTTTTTGTTCTGATTTCCAGAAAACGAACACACGAACACAACGATTTCATGATATTGCAAATCCGACAAAACTAAATGTTGACTACATCCTCTTAACAAAATAAAACAAAACAAAACAAAAAAGGTAAAAAAATAAAAAATAAAAAATAAAAAAATAAATAAAAAACTCTGGCCAATATTTTGGCCACATTAAATGACTTTGTCTAGAGTCTCGATAAAATTAAATTAGAAATCAAAATGGAGGCTTGAATACTGTGGTATTCAACGAGTCGAGGATGTTCGTTTAAGGAAGCCATATTTAATTCTCAGTTAGTAGATAACTTCAAAAGCTTCCAAAATAGATTATGTCTTCGTTACTAAGATTAATTCATTATTTAAAAATGGATTTTTTTAGTCTTCTTATTATAATTGAGATGCGGCGTCTATCTAGCCGAGACTACGTCACTGCTTACGTCACAATACCATCAGGAATTGTGTAAGTTTATCAATGAGTATTTAATCTATAGTCAAAATTATTAATACATAGAATAATGAATCAACAAAACTGGATTTGATAAATAATTACTTGGTGCTATGGATCTCTAATATTATTGTTTCATTCCCCCAATGTATTATTTTATATAGAAACCAATTAGAATATAATCAAAAATAAGTGCAATCTTTTTATATGCGTTCTTATTTAATTTCGTTAGTCTTTCTAATCTAATATATTCCATTATAAAGTAAAGTCGTCGGGGCGGCCTAATGTCGGTATCAGCCAGACAGCGAGGGAGTCTATCCCCTTTTCACTAGCGCTAGACCAAGGAGATTACTTTAGCGTCTGAGGTGGAGCGCCACACCTACCATCAGCCCCTTACTTTACCGCACAGATCCCTGTGCTACTCATAACGCTGAGTTGGCGAGGGCTGGTATCGAACTAGGAACTTTGTGGTTTCTAGCCGAACGCTCTACCGACTGAGCTAACCCGGCCCTTAAATACTTACGCCCGGAGGGGGGCGCATATTCTTGCTAGTCTAAACTTTGCCTTTTATCGGTGATACGCCTATAAAATGAGGAAATCCAAATGATCATCTCACATTTCTTATACTTTCCTTATTCTACATACATTCTACATACATGTCTTTTTATATCTGCCATTCTTCTATTCTTCTATTCTCCTATTCTGCTGTACTGTGCTGAATTTTCTCTATGGTCTTTTGATCTTCTGATGACTTCTTAGATTGGCTTGGGGTCTCTCTCTCTCTCTCTCTCTCTCTCTCTCTCTCTCTCTCTCTCTCTCTCTCTCCTCTCTCCTCTCTCTCTCTCTCTCTCTCTCTCTCTCTTCTTCACCCCAGCTAACGGTAAATATTAGGGAAGACATGTCTCTTCAGCATTGGTAAGGCAACTGGTCTAGAAACTGAATTCAAACTAGTTGTACTCTACTTAAAAAAATACTCCTAATAACTAAAACTCTTAATATTACTAGCAAAATAAAAAAACACACCCTCCGGGTAGTGTAAAAAATAATTTTGAAGGATATTGTCTTAGAGAGGTGGGAGTTAAAATTCAATGTCAGAGACTGTGTACCATAAGTAAAATGATCAAATTTATTAAAGGAGTAAAAGAAATAAGACAATTTGAAATGAAACTTAATTCTATCCTCCTCAAATAAAATGTAGCTCATATCTATCAATTATTAATTAAATGATTATTTTCAATATTTTACACATGAATTTTACACAAAATCGTAAGTATTTATTCATTTGTAAATTTTAGTTAACTTCTTGTTGATGAAAAAAGGGTCAATAGAAAAAGATAATTTTTTAAATTGATTACAAATTTCGCAAATAATTTTTTTCATTTAAAGTAATATAATTCTTTAATTATTTTCATAGTTTATATAGTTTATTTATTTACATAATATATAGTTCATTTATCATAATGTAAAGAATTCAAACGTTGAGTTATAAGGAATAGCCTTTATTTATTTTATCAGAAATAATTGTTCTTTATTCTATGTATTGACAACTTTTGTAATTGTGACGTAAGTAGTGACGTAGTTTTTGTTACAGACAGACCGGATCTCCATATATAAAGGGCAGTTGTGTTTATGTGTATGTCCGGAAGAAACTACGAAAAGAAAACAATTAACAACAAAGTGAATATATATATATACACATTCACTATCACAAGATCTTGGTTTATGAGCAAAAATAACGAAGGTTTGATTTATATTAGTGAAGATAATTAAAAAATGATATTTAAATGATAACAGCATAGATTTTTTTAATTTGATATTTTAAATAGTTGACATGATTTTTTCTTTTCAGAGCAACTGGATCAATGCAAGTTTTTTTTTTACATAAGGATTTTAATGGGACATCCTTGGAGGATCCAACATGTGATTCAGTAAGAATGGATCTGCGAGATTAACTTTTTACCTCTCGACTACCCAGGCAACGCCGGGTAGTCACTTCTAGTTATTAATAGATGAAATAAAGAAAATCGATACTCTTTAAAGTTTTAGGAAGAGTAATTAACATCTGAAAGGATTTTGAATCAAGTCATTAACTAAAACTAGTTTAAATTTCAGATTTTGTTGTAAACCTGGTAAAAAAAAATGTTTGTGCGGCGAGTATATTAGTAGATAATAAATTTCAATGAAGCTTTTAAACATGAGAAGGTTTCCTAAAACCTGGGATCTCCTTGGGTTTTGTTATTCAAACAACGTTTCGACCTGTACATTCTGTAGCAATAGAATTCAGATGCAATATACAGTTCCGTAAGTGAAGAGAATATCTTAATTATTACTGCGCTGTTTTTAATATATTGAGCACTTTTGGGTTATTTTTCATGACATAGCGCAAAACAGTTTAAAACTGAACACACATACACACACACACACACACACCCACCCACACACACACACACACACACACATATATATATATATATATTATATATATATATATATATATATATATATAAAAATAATAATAGTAGAGGTCAAATTAAGGTCTACCATGGTTTCAATCATAATGATTTCATGAGGACCCTACCCTATGTTTAACTAAGTTAAATCAAAGAATTCAATTATCTGAAGAATTCTTTTAATCACTATTTTTAACTTATTAATTTAATTTTTTGCTTTCTTTTCTTTTAAGAACAAAATGACACATGAAGTCTCTTAAAGGTCATTTTCGAAGTAAAGGGGAATTCCATGTCAAATCATCCAGGAAAAAGTAAGAGTGTCACCCAATCCCTTTTATAAACCAATTTTTAGGAGTAGGGAAGCTCTAGAACTCATTTTACAAACAGAAATAGATTGCAAAAAGTCGCCATTTTTCACATACCTCCAAATTTGGAGAGCTAAAAATTGACATAACTCCACCATTCTTTGGAATTGGATTCTCACATTTTGGGGATTGTCTAACGGTAACATAATCCACATCTGTACACAATTTCAGAAAAATTGAAGAGGGTGGGTGACATGGCCTGGATGAGTTGACATAAAATTACTCTGAATCAACTTTTATTAATATGGCTTTTCCCGCGTTCTGTTCATTCTTCTAACACGAAGCCTTAAATGCGAGCCACCGATTTTACAACCCTTCTGAATAATCGGCTGGTCACACAAACCCTTTTTATTATATACGTGTTTGAAGGCGGTGGTTGAGGGTCTTAGTGTCCTGGGTATGACGATAAACTATATCTGATGATGAGGTTCCAATTCTGAAGCTCTGGGGAATGTGGAGTACCTCTTCATCATCATTACTCCCAGATGAACTCTGATCCGGATTGGTAGTACCTGTTAGGGTCTCATCTATGAGTTAAAAAGAAAAAAATGAGTTTAAAAAAATTGTTAATAAAAAGAAAATTGAGTACCCATCAAGAATGAATGAAAGAAAACGTCTTCGGCATAAAATAACCCAATGGGTTGACATGCCGTAAAACCCATTCAACCAATCTACGCCTGAAGAAGGCCGAACATCAAAATGCCGTATGATCAACAAAATCAAAGAATTCAATTGTCCCAAGAATTCTTCAAATCATTATTTTTAACTTTTTAAATTTTTGGTTTCTTTTCGTTAAGAACAAAATGACACATGAACTCCATTAAAGGTCATTTTAGAATTGAATAAAAAAAAATTAAAGGTAAAGTCGTCGGGGCGGCCTAAAGTCGGTATCAGCCAGACCTCAAAGGAGTCTATCCCACTTTCACTAGCGCTAGATCCAGGAGATCATTTTAGCATCTGAGGTGGAGCGCTACACTTACCATCAGCTCCTCATTTTACCACACAGATCCTTGTGCTACTCATACGCTGAGTTGGCGAGGGCCGGTATCGAACCAAGAACCTTGTGATTCCTAGCCGAACACTCTACCGACTGAGCTAAACCAATTGAATAATATGGCTTTTCCCGCGCTCTGTTCATTCTTCTAACACGAAGCCCTAAATGTAGGCCACTGATTTTACAAATACGACACTGTTTGAAGGAAAAGACCCATTTTTATTTTGGATCAGTTCGTCTTGATCTTTTTACAACAAATGTTTGCTTGAAGCCTCATTTCAACATTAGTCGAGTCTTGAGTTGCTGACGTTTTCTGGCTGAGTGTCAGAGAAGGATAACAAAAAAAATCAATTGTTCTTTGGCTGAGTAGCCATTTATTTTGTCCATAGTTTGGTAAGCTTTTAGAGCTTCTTATAATTACAAGAGACTATCAACCGGCGTAGAAATGGAAAAAGAAACTAACGACCATGGTGGGAAAAAATCAGTCTGCTTTTCAACTCAGAAATGTTCGTTCTTTTTTTTATTTATTTGTTACTTGTCTTGATACTTAATGGACGGTCTCCATTTAATTCTTGAATTTCAATGTTAGACCATCGGATTTAAGAGACTTTCAATCGAACTTGATCCACACAATCTGGGTCAGATAGTTATTTATCTTTTTTTAAATTATTTTTTTTTTATTCAGGTCGGCTACATAACATCATTAAAGAGATCATCAATTTACAAAGTATTACAAGGTTTCTTTTGTTATCCTCTTCTTTCACTTTTTTTTTTTTCATCTTTCCTTAGAAGCGTTTTTGATACCATTGAAGAAAACAACAACAACAACAACAAAAAAACATTCAAGAATCACACAGACCAAAATTAATACGAAAATTTTCAGGTTTATTAATGTTAAAATCCAAGCGAATAAAATCGCTTGCAGATTAGGATTGTAAAATGTCTAGTGTTGGGATTATTAGCTGTCTCCTTTTAACCCTTTCAATACGAACCCGTCATAACTAGGCATCTAAACATGGACATTTTT
>CM042143.1:49926651-50084151 GCA_023376005.1 Doryteuthis pealeii | reverse complement strand
GCGCTATGAATCCATCGGGAAGCCAAGTCGCCGCTATGTATTTACTGGAAAGCCAAGTCACCGCTATGAATCCACTGGGAAGCCAAGGGGGTGCTATGAATCCACCGGGAAGCCAAGGGGGCGCTATGAAGCCACTGGGAAGCCAAGGGTGTGCTATGAATCCACTGGGAAGCCCAGGGGGCGCTATGAATCCACCGAGAAACCAAGTCGCCGCTATGAATCCACCGGGAAGCCAAGTCACCGCTATGTATTTAATGGGAAGCCAAGTCACCGCTATCAATCTACTGGGAAGCCAAGTCGCCACTATGAATCCACTGGGAAGCCAAGGGGCCGCTATGAATCCAATGGGAAGCCAAGTCGCCGCTATGAATCCACTGGGAAGCCAAGGGGCCGCTATGAATCCAATGGGAAGCCAAGTCGCCGCTATGAATCCACTGGGAAGCCAAGGGGCCGCTATGAATCCAATGGGAAGCCAAGTCGCCGCTATGAATCCACTGGGAAGCCCAGGGGTCGCTATGAATCCATCGGGAAGCCAAGGAGGCGCTATGAATCCACTGGGAAGCCAAGGGTGCGCTATGAATCCACCGGGAAGCCAAGGAGGCGCTATGAATCCACTGGGAAGCCAAGGGGGGGTGCTATGAATCCACCGGGAAGCCAAGGAGGTGCTATGAATCCACCGGGAAGCCAAGTCGCCGCTATGTATTTACTGGGAAGCCAAGTCAGCGCTATCAATCTACTGGGAAGCCAAGTCGCCGCTATGAATCCACTGGGAAGCCAAGGTTGCGCTATGAATCCACTGCGAAGCCAAGGGGGCGCTATGAATCTACTGGGAAGCCAAGTCGCGCTATCAATCTACTGGGAAGCCAAGTCGCCGCTATGAATCCACTGGGAAGCCAAGGGGGCGCTATGAATCCACCGGGAAGCCAAGGGGGCGCTATGAATCCACCGGGAAGCCAAGGAGGCGCTATGAATCCACTGGGAAGCCAAGGGGGGTGCTATGAATCCACCGGGAAGCCAAGGGGGCGCTATGAATCCACCGGGAAGCCAAGTCGCCGCTATGTATTTAATGGAAGCCAAGTCACCGCTATCAATCTACTGGGAAGCCAAGTCGCCGCTATGAATCCACTGGGAAGCCAAAGGATGCGCTATGAATCCACTGGGAAGCCAAGGGTGCGCTATGAATCTACTGGGAAGTCAAGTCGCCGCTATGAATCCACTGGAAAGCCAAGGGTGCGCTATAAATCCACCGGGAAGCCAAGTCACCGCTATCAATCTACTGGGAAGCCAAGTCGCCGCTATGAATCCACTGGGAAGCCAAGGGGTCGCTATGAATCCACCGGGAAGCCAAGGAGGCGCTATAAATCCACTGGGAAGCCAAGGGGGTGCTATGAATCCACCGGGAAGCCAAGGGTGCGCTATGAATCCACTGGGAAGCCAAGGGGGCGCTATGAATCCACTGGGAAGCCAAGGGGCGCTATGAATCTACTGGGAAGCCAAGTCGCCGCTATGAATCCACTGGAAAGCCAAGGGGCGCTATGAATCCACCGGGAAGCCAAGTCACCGCTATCAATCTACTGGGAAGCCAAGTCGCCGCTATGAATCCACTGGGAAGTCAAGGGGGCGCTAGAATCCACCGGGAAGCCAAGGAGGCGCTATGAATCCACCGGGAAGCCAAGGAGGCGCTATGAATCCACCGGGAAGCCAAGGGTGCGCTATGAATCCACTGGGAAGCCAAGGGGGCGCTATGAATCCAATGGGAAGCCAAGGGGGCGCTATGAATCCACCGGGAAGCCAAGTCGCCGCTATGTATTTACTGGGAAGCCAAGTCGCCGCTATGAATCTACTGGGAAGCCAAGGGGGCGCTATGTATCCACCGGGAAGCCAAGGGTGCGCTCTGAATCCATTGGTAAGCCAAGGGGGCGCTATGAATCCACTGGGAAGCCAAGGGGGCTATGAATCCACTGGGAAACCAAGGGGCGCTATGTCCAAAGCCAAGGGGCGCTATGGGGAAGCCAAGGGCGCTATGTATCCACCGGGAAGCCAAGGGGGCGCTATGAATCCACTGGGAAGCCAAGGGGGCGCTATGAATCCACTGGGAAGCCAAGGCGCTATGAATCCACTGGGAAGCCAAGGGTGCGCTATGAATCCACTGGGAAGCCAAGGGGTGCTATGAATCCACTGGGAAAGCCAAGGGTGCTATGAATCCACTGGGAAGCCAAGGGGCGCTATGAATCCACTGGGAACAAGGAGGTGCTATAAATCCACTGGAAAGCCAAGGGACGCTAACCTGAAATAGTTTGGTATTCATTGCTCTAATGTGTCCTGTGTATGACTCTAAAATGCATCTGATGATGAGATTCCATTTCTGGAGCTCTGATGAGTTTAGTGTAAGCCTTCATTGTCATTACTCCTAGGTCCACTCTGCTTCGGGGTAGTAGTACTTGTTAGGGTCTCATCTATGGGTTAAATATCTGTTTAGTCATGATTTGTATTCGAAAGAACCGTGTTCAAAATTACCTATTAAGAAACAACCACACAAAAAATGTAAATATAATTATACAGTGAACGCACTTCCTTAACCTCTAGCTATAAAATAACCCTAAACGGGTTGACTTGGCGTTAAAACCAATCATCAATTGGCAGTATTTTTTTTAAAAACCAAGTTTATATGCAATTAATTCTTTGCAACAAACAGACGTCACCGTCTTTTTTTTACGAGACGTTTAAAAAAATGGCTGACATTTAATGTTACATAACTGGGACGAAACATTTTATATGCAATATCTGTACTAATCTTAAAATATGTAACAATATATGCGTTAACGTACATTAAATGTACTAGTACAAAATAAAAAAACACCCTCCGGGCGATGTAAAAATAGATTTTTCAAATATATTGCCGGGGGGGGGGGAGTAAAACATTCAATGTCAGCGAGTTTGTACCCTAAGTAAGTAAAATCATCAAATTCATTAAAGGATTAAAAAATAAAACAATTTGAAATGTAAACTTTAAATATGTATTAAAATAAAACAAACTATATAGAGATATATAATACCAGTCATGTATTTATTAAAACTTGTTTTAAAAAACAATGAGGACTGTCTAATGTTGCAGGTTCAAATTTTGAGTGTATTTATTCTGTTATGACGATTTTGGGTAATGTGACGTAAGCAGTGACGTAATTTTTGTTACAGACAAAAACCGGAAGCAAATCTCCATTATTAATAGACTAGCAAATATATGCACTCTCCGGGTGCAAGTTTTAATGTAATAAAATATTGAATTAGAAAGGCTAAAGAAACTAAATAGGAATGCAGATAAAAAGATTTGAAACAGAGTGGGGTATAATCGAAAAATAGAACGACTGAAACTTCAGCCTTTCATTGCTAAATTTTCCCAATCTAACTATTTAGTTAAAATAGGAAGTAAAGAATCAAATTACAGTTTTTTCTCATTAATGGACTTATTTTAAGATTTATCCCCGAGATTTTTGTTCATATTCATTAAGGTAAAACCACACAATTAGAAATCAATAATACTAAGCACATATTTATTAAAATCAATTTTTTATATCAATAGGCAAATTATCCTTCCCGATAACACTGTAAATCGCTATTTTGTTGTATATATAAATACTATTGCATGTTATTAGTACGTTGATATGGCCAACAGTATTAATAAGGTAAAACAATTTTATTAATACTTAATATTTAAATAAAAATAAAATCATAGAGAATGTGACGTAAGTAACAAAGAGGGTTGTGACTTGAGTAGTGATATAGTTTCGGTTACAGACAGACAAACACACAATCTCCATTATAAGATATGATGAATTAAACATCATGTGTCATAAAATCAGACCCTCATTCTCTCATTTTACGTTTATTGTAAACTGAAGCCCTACTTTACGACCACTTCTATTGGGCCCAATTAAGGTTTTTCAAAAATGAAAAATCCTTGAAAGTGAAACTCTGTTTTAAACAAAGCAAACCTCTTATAATTATCATGGGAACCTCTTAATATACGAAGATCATCATCAGGTCGTGCTAGCAGCATTGATATACATGGCAATCTCTCATGAACAGTCCCTATTGTTGAATTTCTTTGTATCAGACAGACCGACTCATACAAAGATAGATTTAACAAATTCCTTTTAAATTTTGAGAAAAAAATCAAACTAAAAATTTTTATAGGACTAATTCTCAAAGGACAAAGTGTGGCGAGAGGAATCACACGTAGTAGTTCAAAGCGTACACGACTATGTCTCGCGTGTAAAATGAGATCGGGAGGGGGTATAACGGGCGATGGAGGAGATTGAACTCAGATCCTCCTGATTGTGAGTCGTGGCTTGACGTCGGACTACCTCGTTGGCGCGCGTGTAAATTACTACACTGTGCGATTGAACCGGATGAGGGATGTTAGTGCGATTGTTTAAGGCCTGCCTTAACACACTGTGCAGTTGCGTTTGAGTCTTGCTGGCGTGGGCAGTGACGTACTACAGGAACGAAGCAAGTGACTGCGAGAGAGGTGAACTTCGGCGGACTACTGTGTTTTGGGTAAAGAAGAACGAAAGTCAGAGGAACGCGGTTAGTGTGAGAGCAGTTTGCTGAACGAAAGGGATTACTGTTGTTAATTGAACAGACTCCAGTTGAAAAACATTATATTAAACTAAGAGATGTATATATTAATACTCGTGTTCCTAAAAAGTACGACCATTATCATTTGAGTGAAATGAAACACAAACATCCTCGTCTAAGATTGGAACGAAGATCACCGAGTTTTCTGCTTATGAAAAAAATAATAATAATGTGACACTATCATTTATAAAAGCAGGACCTGTAGATATACCACAGTATGATAATTTAATTATTATAACGTTTGATATGTTTACTCAAGAGCTATTGCAAATAGTTCAATATGTAAAAAGTATTATAATATTGATTTAACTCTCTCTCTCTCTCTCTCTCTCTCTCTCTCTTTTCTTTCCTTTTTTTCATAATGTTCGATTAATACAGATTAGTATAACACCCACCCCCTCTATTTATCTTTCTCTCCTTCTTTCTTTCTTTCTTTTATTTTTTTCTGTGTAGCATGTTCTCTTTCTTCCATTTCTTTCTTTATAATAAAAACGAAAAGGTCCATTATTTAGCTGAGGTGACGACACTCATAAGAAATAACTTGGCTGATAAACAACACCAGATAATCAAGATTTACATTTTTGCATTTCATCTTGGACGATTTGGACTGTCTTATTTTTAACCAGAAGGTGTTGCAAGATGATAATGGTTGTATGAACAGGAGTATTAATATATAGAAGAAAGATTATTGTAGAATCCACGCAGGAAAAGGAAATCATTTTAGTTTCTACCTGATTTTTTCAGCAAGTTATCTATTTTATACAGCCAACCGAAAAGATAAGATTCGGTTTAGTAAACCTGATGAACATAAAGCGAGGGTCTAGTTTCGTATTATACTTACTTGTAATTCGAACATCCTGCTAAAAATAATTAAAATAACTTTTCATAAATTTCAAAACTTAGTTTCTCTAAATTTTTATCAATGAGGCCTGATATTATTTTGATTTTATTTTCCGGGCTCTTGTCTTCATCTTTATCGTGATATATAAAAACACAACGTTTTGTCCGTTGGATTTAACGCTTCGAATTTCCAAGGACGACAATAAACAATACAGTATTATTTGTATTATTCGGACCATTGTCCTCATCTTTATTATCTGTACAACGTTTCGGCTTATGTGCCCTCCGGCCTTCTTCGGGTATTTCTTGTCGGACTCAGGAGCCTTCGAAAAGAAGGTTCCCGAATCTGACAAGAAATACCTGAAGAAGGCCGGAGGGCACATCGACCGAGATGTTGTACAGATAGCAATAAAGATGAGGACAATAGTCCGAATAATCCAATTAATACTAATTATCAAGCCTGATCTCAAAAATTCAGAGAAACTGAAAAAAATGATCATTACTCTTCTCAGTTTGATGGACGAGCAAAAAAAAAAAAAAAAAAAAATGCCGTCTTTATTTGGATGAGATTTTTATAAGTTCTCAAATAACCAAACTAGTCAAAATTATTTCCCAGGAACCATTGCTATGCTCAAATATACAAGGGTCACCTGAAGAAGGCCGTACCAACGGCTGAAACATTGTGTTTTTATATATCAAGATAAAGATAAGAACAACAGTCCGAAAAATCAAGGCAATTCATTCAAAACTTAGAATGTGATCGGTTCTTATTAAGTAGACGGTATAACTTAGTTGGTAGAGCACTCGACTAGGTAATCGCAAAATTCCTGGTTCGATACCGGTCCCAGCGTATGAGTAGCACAGCTAGGGTAACTAATATGTGCGGTAAAGTGGGGGCTGATAAATGTGACGCTCCATCTCAGCAAAAAACAATCTCCCTGGTCAAGTGCTAACGAAAAAGGAATAGACTCCATCGCTGTCCGGCTGATACCGACAATAGGCCACTCTGCCAACTTTTTTAAAATATACATTGACGATAGTCGTTACGCCCGAACGCCTCTACAGGCGTGATGTAAGAATAAAGATATTTCTTCTTATGAGACTTGAACTCGTAAACCATATCTAAATAGAAGTTACTACATAGATTCAATTACTATTAGCAGGGCCTGTGGATATACCACAGTATAAAAATGTAATTATTACAACGTTTGATATGTTTATTTAAGAGCTATTGATAAATACTTTAATATGTAAAAAGTATAATAATCTTGATTTTAACTCTCTCTCTCTCTCTCCCTCTCTCTCTCTCTCTCTCTCTCTCTTTCATCTTTTCGTAATGTTCGATTGAAACAGATTAGCGTTATTGCTTCCGTGCCCTCGCTCCCTCTCTATTTTCCCCTCTATTCTCTTTCTTTATTTCTTATATCATTTCTGTTTAGCATGTCCCTTTTCTTCCCTTTATTTATAATAAGAACCAAATGGTTCATTATTTAGCTGAGGTGACAACACTGGTAAGAATTAAGAATTCGGCGGATAAGCAACGCCAGATAAGGATTTACATTATTGCATTTCATCTTGAACGATTTGGCTGGTCTCATTTTTAAGCAAGATTATAACGGTCGGAAGATTAAGGAACAATAGTATTAATATATAGATTGCCACATTGGAACGATCTTCAACATCATCATCATCATCATGTCGCGCTAGTTGCACAGATATCCATGACAATCTCTCACCAACCGTCCCTATCATTCATTGCCCTTGGGAGGTCCCCTTCGAAGCATCTAGTATCCGCGCAGAGTTGGGCTATGTACCTTTTTTGTTGGACGACCTACTCTGGCGTGCCCATGTGATGGCTTAACGTCACATGAGTTCATCCTTGCTTCTCCAGCAGTGTCCAGCGTGTCTTGCTCGTCTCACACGGATGGTCTGTGTGATATGGGACAGGTAGCCTTACAGCTGTTTTCTCGTGGGGTGTTGTTTAAAATTGCATGCAGGATTCTTGTACAGCTACTATCTAGCTTATTCTCCAGGCGCTTCGTTAGGGTCCAAGTAGTGCAACCGTAAAGTAGCACTGATACAACTAAGGCTTGGAAGAATTTTCGCTTTAACTTGTCAGTGAGATCGGATTTCCATATTGCTGACAATTTGTTTAAAGCTGCCATGCTTTTCCTATGCGTGCATTAACGTCGCTTTCTGTTGAGATATTACTACCTACCTACCTGAATTGTTTCACCGAGTTTAGGAGTTGACCATCCAGTGTGGAGATGCCTTCTTCATTTCTAAAACACATAAACCAGTTTTATCGGAGTTTACGTATAGGCGATGTTCCGTGCTGCCTTTTCCAGGATGTGTAGCAAAGATTCGGCTTGTGCAGGTGCATTTGCGAGAAGTGCCAGATCATATGCTTAGTCTGCAGCCGTAGTCTGTGCGGGATATCGCCTGCTTCTTGCCTTTCTTGTGTTATGCGACAGACACTGTACCCTGGTTCGGTCGTTCGAGTGCTACTCATATATCGTGTCTTGGGTGCTAACAGCCTTTCCAAGTCTTGGGAAGTATAGATTATCTTAATCCTATAAACCAATCAAAAGAATTTAAATTAGATCTTCGTGTTTAAATCGCAAATCAAAACCTTTTCATCTTTAATGTGTTGAATCCAACTGAATCGGAAGACGACGAATTGATAACTTTGAAAACTTACTAGCATTTCAATGGCTGGTCATTTCAATAATTTTGCAATTTGATCATACTTGGGAATATATAAAAATTTGAAAAAGCTAAAATTAGATAAAGTTGGAAGACACTAATTCATAGGTATGTCTGGATTTCTAGGAGATTATAATTATCATTAGTTTATTTTCTATAAATAATAATACATTTACATGTATTTCCATATTACTTCGCGTTACCATAACAACGGATTCTCTCATTCGGCCATCTCTTTGAAATGAAACACGAGGATTGGCTGAAAAGTTCATAGGCTAACCAAGATACTCTCATTGAATGTGGTTTATTTGTCAATGTAGTTCCCCCTTGCGGTCCGCACACTTCTTCCATTTGTGTTGCAGTGTTTGGATCCCATTGGTAAAAAAAAGTAATCAACAGCAGATATGACGTCATCATATAAACTTTTAAACGCACCCTCATATGTTATGGATAATATATACGCACATATATACAATTAGAATTAGTAAACGCACTGCTAAATCGGCCGCAACACCGGTCATATTATTACAGTGCTCTATACACGAAAATACAGAGTAATTGCGCGCACACACATGTGTGTACGTGTGTTGATTTGAAAACCAAAGCGAAAAGTGTTTAATATTAAGAAGTAAAGCAGCTATATAAGTAAAATCTGATTTTTTGAAATACTAACATTCATGTACCTTGACTTACGAGTTTAATTCGTTCCGCTTATAACTCAATTTCCTCGTATATAAAATCAATTTTCAACACTGAAATAAAACTGAAATGCCATTAATTCGTTCCAGTGCCCACCCCCAAAACACCCTAAAATCTAATTTATTAACGATATCTATGAAAATCTGAGTTACATTTGCCTCAAAACAGCACATGTTATTAGTGCGTTATATACAACTAAGAAATAATGGTTTACATAATATAGGGTGTGGTTAATTTGTATACTGGTTTTAAGAAAACCGGGTTTAATAAGTATTTACTTTGAGTTATTGGTTATTATTTCGTTCTCCAACGTATTAAAATCAATTCTATGAATTATTTTATAAAGAAACCAATTAAAATAGAATTGAAATACGTAATCTTTTTATATGCGTTCTTAATTAACTTCTTTAGTCTTTCTAATATATTTCATTACATTAAAACCAGCCCGGTGGGCGCATATTCTTGCTAGTTAATATAAAGACCATTTAAAAGTCATCTCTTAATGGGTCTGTGTTTCTTAGAATCAAGAGGTTAAGCAAGCAACTCTGACCGAAAAAGAAAAAAACGCCTCCATTGAGATTTTGAACTTGTGTTTCTTGAGAACCCAACTTTCTGTAATAATGTTTTACTGATTGAATTTGAATTTAATTGACTTCGTGACCCAGTCACATCATTTTTACTAGTGATATGTGATTTTCGGACTTCGAACACACGAGTCAAGCCGATGAAAAAGTCGCGCGAATGATTGACCGTCTTCGGTTTGCCTTGCTAAACGGCTGGTCAAATCTACCTAAGCAGTATCAGTTAACGTCAGTCGCTATCTTGAACGAGCGTCTGATATTGGTTTTGTGCAAATTCTGAGGCACTTAAATAGACATTCAACTAATGGTTAAGAACGCATAAATCCATTTTACTCTATTTCTTATAGGAAATATTGTTTCAGTTTTCGAACAATTATGTTCGAGAACCGAGGTTCCAATATACAGAAATTTACTAAGCTATTTTCAGTGTAAATGTAATTGTCTTTAAATGTCTTACCGAGAAACATTGCCATTGTTAATTATATTTTAGCAGCTTATTTTCGGGGCATATCTTCGATCATCTTTTCACCATAGTTTCGTTAAAAAAAAAATTGTAAAGAATAAACTTCCAATGAAAATACAAAGACTTTTGCAATGTTTGCAATCTAGCTCAAACAGAATATATACTAATTTTCTCATCACGATTCTAAGCTGGTTGCCATGGCGAAAAAAAAAATCCATTACTATTGAATTTGATAAACAACAAATATAGAATTCGTTTCAACTCCTAGAAAACTTGAGTGGACAATTTAATAGCTAAATCAAATTTTTACCTCACAGTAGGTCAATTTTTAAACAGTTTCTCTTCTCCTAGACTGGTTGCCGTATAAAAGCTGAACTGCTATTTATTTATAACTGAATGTAGAAGAGATGGGTATATGCCTTTTTCAAGAGCATAACCTCGAAACTTAGACAATAACCATTATGCCGTTCACCTTCAACCTAATTTTTCCTTTTTCCTCATATCTAAAATCTTACCAAGGGAGATAACAAGTGTAGATTTCGTCAATTTGTAATTTCAATTCCAGCTGTTGTAAAAGTAGTAAACGAGGTCTTAGATATATTTTAAACTTTCAAAATAAATCAAATAATAACTTTCAGGTATTTAATTTTTTTTTAGTCTGTATTTTTTAGATGAAGCTTGATGCTGCTATGAGCGCCCTGAATTAGTGCTAATGATATTAAAGCTCCAAAACCATGCTTGAACTCAGTGTTATCGCCTGATGATGACTTTAGTCTAAGGTAAACAGGGAACACCTGAACAAGGCCTGAGGATACAGCAACCTGTTTATACTTACCACAATATTCTTCAGACTTTACAATTTTTACGGCATTTAAAAAAATCGTAATATATTACAGATCGTTTTGGTTCTCCAGAGACTAAAAATGAAATTTAATCATAGTGTGGGATCAGTATTTGTGTTTATCCCAATGATAATTTTTAAGGGAGATAACTTAAATAGGGTGAATTAACTCCGAGAATCTCAAATGTTAGCTGTAAATCAAATTGGGCTACACCTTTTAAAAAAAAAAAAAAAAAAAAAAAAAAAAAAGTCAAATATTACGAATCTCATGAAGGAAAAATTAATCCAAATCAAAAAGTCCTGTTGAAAGCACCAGTTTCCGCTGTAGAGATTTGTGTTGCAAGTTGAATCTGCTCTGAGAATCCAGACTTGGGAGGTGGTTTAAATACCAGGTTGGGCTATTTCACTGTGTACCTTGATCAAGTCTATTCCCAGGATTCTCAATGGCCGTTGGTTTTAGGGTGGGTAGTTTGTACAGAGACTATTCAGTTAGTTTTTTTTTTTGTCTGGTGACTAGATGTTAGTCATTCACTTTCTTCAAAGGAAGGCTGTATGTTAATTCTACACCCACTAAATCACCAAAGTTAAGCAGCAATGAGCCTGTTCAATACTTAGATGGGTGACCATTTAAGCAATATCAGGTACTGTAAGTAACCACATATCAATATTACTTGATTCGGCTTTAAATGACCCGAAAAGGGTTGATATGCTGTAAAATAAAACCAACCAAATACAAGATAAATGACAATGTTTTGAAAATAAAGAGAAATAAAATGTAGAAATACAATTTTTTAGGATATTTATTGCAATTTGAAAAAAAAATATTTTACATAATCAAAATTTCACCAGTTTGGGACACATGACACATGGGAATATTGACGAGAGAGAAAAGAAAAAAATGATAAAAGGAAGAAAAAAAAAAGTAAAGTTTGTTTTTTTTTTTTCTTTTTTCTTAATATTTACAATTGAGGTGGAAGAGGGGGAAAGGTAATCTGTCTGTTTTGTTGCTTTCCTTCAACTTACCAATAACAGGTTTTTTTTTTTTTTTTTTTTGCACAGGGTTACTTTTTTTTTTTCTTTTTTGATGAAAAAATGGGGGAGGTAGGAAGAAACTGAGGGAACTTACTTGAAACAGCAAAGATTCCCCCAAATTGAGTTAAATTTCCAGCACATGTTTATGTGTCGGACACAGCGTTTTTTTTTTTCTTTCTTTTCTATTTTCATTGCCTCCCATCCCAAATAATAGGGGAGACGATGGGGAAGGGGGGAGGTAGTGGGGGAGAACTGATTAATCAGTAGAGTTGCACCAGAACAATGAGAGATTGCATTTAGGGGTTTGGGGGCGAGGATAAGGTTGTTTGGGGGGTTAAAAAAAAAAAGAAACAAAAAAGAGGGGCTGGGAAAAATGAAATAAATAAAATAAGAGTTGACTTGAAATTTCTATTGATTTAAAAAAAATTTTTTTTATAAATTTCCAGAAAGGAAATTTTGTAGATAATTAAAAGATAATGTCCAAGAGTGGGCTTTTTAAATTTTTTTTTTTTTTTCCAAAATCTGACATGACATCAAGAGAGAGGAGGGGGGGTAAGAATAAACCAATGATGATTCAACCAAGCCAATCTTCTTGCTTTCAATAGTGATACTTATATGTACATACTAGATTTACTGCAAACACTGGCTACCCAAAGAACCAGTGGGCTAGACTTAAAAAAAAAAAAAAAAAAAAAAAAAATCACCCTTTTTTAATATGATTATACATCAGGAACATGGAGAAGCAGTATTTGAAACATACGCTCTTATGTTCACAGTTAATATGCATCCCTCTATAGAAATATGTTAAGCAACAAATTTGTTTATATTTTGTTTGTTTGTTTTCCTTTACATTCTTCTCCAACATTCAAATCAGTCACTCTGAGCACAATACAAATTTCAAAACAAGCTCTGCATCTTTACAAAATTTTAAAAAGAAAAGTATCACACACTTTGTTTGCATATTTTTTTTTTTTTTTAATTTCTAGTGAAGAATATTACTGTTGTTCCATCGTTTGCTTCACATTTCCACAGAAATGAAGATATGACTATTTACACACATACAAACATTACCCACACTAAACTTTTATTCACTTTTATCTCACATGCATACAATGGTAGATTTCAAGAGTTTTAATTTCCTTTTATACAGTCAAACATAAGTAAAAACAAAGGCTAGAGATAGATATATGTATATAAAAAAAACATCAACACAGGTATCCCTTGGTACTTCGTAATTCATTTTACTGCGAAGCAGATTACATATCGGTATGTAACATCTGCTTAGATACTAATTTTGTTGGTACTAAAAGTAGGACCCCCCAAAAGAAAAATCTTGCCTCGACCTAGCATATTCAGCAGATTGTAGCGCAGAAGTTTTTTTTGTTTTTTTTTAAAGTTACCACCTCCCCTTTTATTTTTACAAATTGATGGCCCAACTAATTAAATCAATTTATACTTTCATTTTTCTAGCAGAAATTATCCTGATTTCCACAGAAAATTGAGAGAGAGAACTTGTGATTAAGAAACTTTTTTTTTTGTTGCTTTTTTTTTCATGATCAGCTACTTTCGATATATATTTTTTTTTTTTTTTTTTCATTTTATAAAAATGGAAAAAGGAAAGAAATAAAATAAAAATCTTTGACATGGGTTGCTCTTCAAATTGAAATCGCAGTCATTGGTTCAACTGAGTTTTTGTTTTGTTTTCAAAGGTAAAAACAAAATACTTAAGATTTTTATGGATCTGAAATATCTCGACACAACCAGACAGGTTTAATATAAATGGCAAACTGCAGCGGAGAGAGAGAGGAGAAGGAAATAGAAAAGAAAAAGGAGAGAAAAGAAAAAGAAAACTAACTTAAGTCTTCCTGATAGTTTTTTTTTTTTCTTAAAGTTAAGGAAAAGAGATACAAAAAAAAAATGGCTGAAGAAAGTATAAGAAAATAGAATCTACTCAGATCACAATCAAATGAACATAATACAAAAACTGTCATTATTTATTCATTTTGTTGTTGTTGGCCCCACCCACCCCATCTGTCTCATTGATCCACTTTCAAGTTAAAACAGAATAATATTTACATTTTTATACACTAATCATTCATCACTATTACCTTATATGGTCAAACATTCAATTCTTTTTTCATTAAAATGTTGGTTGTTTCTGAAGAATTCTATGGCATTCAGTCCTTTCTCTCTCTAACCTAACTCCAAAACTCCAAGCGGCAATCTCAAAGAGTGCAGCCAAGGAATGTTCTTGTCTACACAGGCCAGCTGTGAAACCAGAGTGTGTGAGGTGAGGGAAGCATTGACAACGAGGAAATACTGAGAGGTAGATAAATAAAGAGTGACAATTGTGTCAATGCAATCTTTTGGCTTTTATTCTTTTGTTTGTATTTTATTCTTTTGTTTGTATATACCTGTGCCAATGAAAAATAAAAATTGCCTACTTTGTTGGTTTTTTTTTAGTCTGGAAATTTGTCTTATATGAAATAATTTGTTTTCAATACTGCAGTTCAATAATAATAATAATGGAATTCCTAAGAAGGTCCAACAAACTGATATAGGGAATAATTTAATATATTAATACTATAGGCTAGAATCTGATAAGAAATATATTTTTGTCTTCCCACCCATCCATAAAAAATATGGAAGAGCAGCTTGAAATTAGAAAAATTGAAATTATAAAAATTGAAATTAAAAAAAAAAAAGAAGAAAAAAAAAGACCCAATTTTAAAGTACCCTCATCATTCTGTAAAGATAGATGCTTGCTTGTTGGATACGTGAATTTGGATAAAGATGAAAATCACTGGCCCAGCCATGTGATTTACAGAAAATAGCAAGATTGCCTTTTCAGTACTAAAATCCTATTAAAAAAAATAAAAATATACACAAAGTATTATATAGTTTTTGTAAAACTATTATATAGTCTTTGTTTTTAGTAAGTTTTTTTGATAATTTTTAACTAAATGAAAAATATTATTATTTTGGATTTCTATTTTAGATTACGATAGATGCCAGCATTGTTTATTCCTTCATGAGATCGAAGTATATATATATTTTTTTAAATATGTACATTCAACAATGGCTGTAGAAAAATCAGTAGAATATGAAATGAAAAAAAAAAAAGAAAAAAGGAAAAGAAATATAATGAATCCAACTTAGCGAAAGAAAAGAAAATAGTTCCATCTGTGTGGTGTGTGTAATGTACTGTTTTATTTTCACTACTGTCTAGACTCTTACGAGCATTATTGCTAGAGAAATAACAGACATTCATGAAAATGACAGTTAAAGAATAGAAATATTTTCGGGGGAGGGGGGCGTTTAATAATCATAGATCTGTAGAAGGAGGATAATGGGAAGTGGAATCGTTTGTCAAGATATGTTTTCATTGTAAAGCTGTCTCCATTAAAATCGGACAAGCTTAGCAGCAGCAAGCAAAAACTATAAAAGACTTTGCAGATTGAGAGAGAGTGGAGGATTCGTTTTTATTTCATTTTACTTCCCAAAATCAGGATGTTTTAATAAATGCTTCTTCAAGCACCATGGATACAAAGTGTTTTAATAAAACTTTTGGCATTGAAATAAACTTTAATTTTTCATAGCAAAATTTGTTGTCTTTTTTTTCTTTAGTTAATAACAAATAACTTACTCGGATTTCCTTAAAAATTTAGAAATAAAAAGGATAAAAAATAGACTGCAAAATTTCCAAATAAATGATAACATGAACTGTCATTAGACTGGTTTTTACTAATTATTCAACTGCAGTCAGTTAAGAAATAGAGAGGAGAAAAGGTGGAAATCTTGGCCTTTTTTTTTTTGTCGTTTTCTATTTTTCAACTCTAGAATATGGATATAGCTGATGATGAAAAGTCTTTCATTATTTTCTTTGTAAATTTACGAAGCACAACAAATGTCATGTCTTTTGCAACAAAAAAAGTAGTAAAGGGACAAAAAAACATGGGGAACAAACAAAATAATTTTGTTCACATTATATATATATATATATATATAGATATATATATATATATATATATATATATATGTGCAGGGGGGAAAAAAAACAACACTGGTATCTGCTCATCGTCTGAAATATAATTCATGCAGATTTTTTTCTTTTTTTTTTTCTTATTTTTTTTTTAGAAAAAATATGTCCCAGTAACCCATTTTGGCAGTTAAAATATTTCAACAACTCAGTAACTTTTTTTCTTTTCCTTTTTTCCTTCCCTTTTGAAAAAAAAAAAACAAAACTTTTTTCTCCATTTTTTTTTCCAAATATTGGATTAAAAAAAAAAAAAATAACAATCAAATTGAGAAGGAAAAAGAAAGGGAAAAAAATCATAGGAAAAGAAAAAGAAAAAAAAAAAGAAGAAGAGAGAGAGAAAAGAAAGCTCCAATTCCTGTCAACTGTATATTGTTCTTCTTCTTATTCTTCACACAACTGTCCCATTTTCATTCCCAACTATGAGGTAAATAATGTTCTGCATAGGGCACTCTTCTGTGAAATATGGAAGGTTGTAAGGTGACGTCATTTAGGGTAGGTAGGTAGGTTTGTAGATAGCAGAAAATGCAGCACATACATATGCACACGCTCACAAACAAGTATGTATAGCATATACACACACGTGCAAGTTGCTGCACGCAGTCATATACATCATACACAGACACTCATACACTAAAGAAATATATATGTAAGCGTGTATGTACATACAGATATACACCCTTACATTAATGTGTACATACACACACACAATCATACGCACATCCCCTGCCCCACAAAATCAGTTATACTTCATACATGGTCATATCCACACATACATATATACATAGATATATACAAAATGTTTATTTATATACATATACACACACAACCACATATATATGTGTACATATATGTATGTAAGTATGTATCTACTTGTATATATAAATAAACCAGTTTTACCAGAAGAGTCATTTAATTTGACCAATATCTGATTTCTTTTTAATAACTTCAATTCCAAAACAGTCTACAGCCACCTAGTAATTGGAATATACTTTGTTGTTATCAACTGCAGCAGGCATGCCGAACACGACAAACCTGTACCAATGCTATACACTATACAGAGACGACAGTCTAACAGTGGATTATAGAAGATTTGTTCCCTTGCATTAGAAGCCATAAACAAAGAACTGTACAAAACTGATGAAAGCCATAACATAAATTTCACAAAATAAGGGCCAGGGAAGATGAATTGTTTTGTTTTTTTTTGGAAACCAACAACCGGAGGACGCCGTCTGCATGCCAGGCTGCGTTTCCCAGTATTCCAGCTGCAAGATTTGGAAGGGTACGAGAAAATTTATTGGGAGTCTAGAGTCAATCGTTATAATACTGGTTCATTGACAAAAACAATGCCTTCAAAAAATGGATTTGCTTGAGCGTCCGAGCTGATGAAAACGTGATGTGATGTTTTTAACGAAAACTGTTTTTGTGTATATTACAAGTGGCCCTCCAATGGCCAAGTCAGTATCGTCAAAAAAAAAAAAAAAAAAAAAAAAAAAAAACGTAAAAGAAAAAAAAAAAATGAGAGTTAAAAAAAAAAAACAACTCAAGTGGGAGTAGGAGTAGGGGGGAGAAAATCTTTAGAAAATAAAAATAAAATTAAAAATTAAAAAAAAAAAAAAAAAAAAAAAAAATGAAAGCATCACAAGATTGTGCAAGATGAAACGATATGTGGTGTAATGTACATGAAAAACTTTGGAACAACCAAAATATCAACTGAAGACAATACTGCTTTTTCTTTTTTCTTTTTTTTTTTCTTTCTTATATTTTTTTCTTTTCTTATATTTTTTTTTCTTTTTTTAATTTTTTTTTTTACTTATTCCAGTTTGGTTTTTTTAGGCTCACTTGGCCTTTCAGCCTGTTCGACCAAACTTATTCCAGCAGGGGGAGCAGCAGCAGCAGCAGCAGTAGTAGTTGGAGGAGTAGGAGTAGTAGTAGCAGCAGCAGAGGCCATAGAGTCTGAAGAGGGCAATGGAATCTTGTCACTTCCTGGACTCTGCTTTTTGGTCAGGGCGGTTGACATAGAAACACTGGGCAATTTTGCTTCTTTGGCGCTATTTTCTGATGGGGCTGGTGTTAATGACGGTGCCAATCTCCATTCGCTTTTAGATAAATGTCGCGTAGACTTGTTCTTATGCAACTCAAGGCTACAATGAAGAATGAATTCTTGTGATGTTGAAAATTTCTCTTGACATACAACACATTCATACTGAACTTGTTCTAGTTTTAAGATTGGCTTGATGCCGTCTGATACTTTCCCACCCGGAAAGCATATCAAATGTTGATGATTTTCACAACCATCTTTGCCTGGGTAAACGATATGGCATTTCTTACATATATAGCCAACGTCCACGGTGCTTTCCTGCACACATTTTAAGTCCGTGTCGGAAACTGCAGATTTGAGGTCTGCCAGCGTTTTGCAGTCTTGAGTATACTGTGCAACGACTGAAGACGGTTCTAAAAGTTTGGCACTAACGTGGCGCCGCGCTTGCTCAGGAATTTGCAGCAAAGATAAAGGTGTACCGAATGTCACTGGATCGTATGCAAGCAACTGCTCCATTCCTAAAAGAAAAGCAGAAAAAAAAACAAATTAGAAATTTGGAAACAATACGTTGCTTTAACCCTTTGAACCTACTAGCCTTACATTTTGGGCTGAGCATGATTTTACTATACACTGTATTATTACAGGTGCTTAGAAGAAAGATCCCATCAAAAATTAATCAGAAAAGGTTATATATATATATATATATATATATAGATAGAGAGAGAGAGAGAGAGAGGGCGTGGGTGGAGGGAGAGTATCCAATTGCTGCTTTAACCTGTCTGTGCAGTGGCATCAATAAATTATCCAAAAGTGGTCAATATATATATATATATATATATATATATTATATATATCATTATAGTGTACAATATATTTAAGGTGCAATTGTTACCATTGGTTTCCAAGCAGCATGTTGTCTTGATGAAAAGTGGCTAATATGCTGCTTGGAAACCAATAGTAACTATTGCACCTTAAATATATTCTATAGTATAATCAATAAATAAAAATACAGCTCTTACACCTGTATTCGAGCACTTTATTTTGAATTCTCCAATACTAAAAAAAAAAAAGACATATATACCATTTTTTTTAATTGAATGATAGGATAAGTTTAAGCAATGATGCTTGGGGTCTCTAGAGCAAATTTTGTTATGTGCTCAATTTTATATTTTTGGTAGGGATTTGATGATCAGGGGGCTAAAAGTTCAAAGGGTTTGGCTATAGAATTTAATTAGTAATCATATAATTCTCATCAAAATGAAGGGATTATTCATGTATGAATTGCCATTCATGCCTAGGATCAAAGCATTGCTCCCTAGCACCTCTGTGCACTCAGCCTTGAATCAAAGGATTGCTCCCTATGTAGGGACCAGAGCACTGTGGTTGGCGTGAATTTTGTGAGCTCAGGTACTGGGTATCTGAGGTTCAAAGAGTTAAATGCATGCACATTCGTTCAGACATTTTACATATTACAGACAAAAAATAAAAATACATTTTCATGTTAATTTAAAAGCCATTTTTGGAAAGATTATCTGAATAAATAAATATATATATATATGTATAGAGTTGCTGGCAATTTAACTTGTTGAAGGTTTTGTTTTTTTGTTTATTTGAAGAGAGTATTTAATTATTTTCAATCATATCCTGATATATATTGGAATCCAATTAAGACCATTTAAGAATTTCTCACTACTGACAGTTCCAATAAACGGTTAAGAAGAAAACCTCTTCACGGTACGTGTGTGTTTTTTTTTTTTTTTTAAACAAATCATAAAAACCATCAGTTGTGGTTGTTAGCTTACAAAGGAATTCTGCACTTTCCACTGTTAAATAATCCCGATCAAAGAAGTGACAATTGCTGTTCGATTGATTGCCTGATTTTAACTTCTCATCTGAAAACCAGGAAAGACATACCGATGATTACACAGATACAAAAATAATTGCCGTCATGTAGAAATTAAAGTTTAAAAAAAAAAAAAAAAAAAAAAAAAAAAAAAAAAAAAAAAAAAAAAAAGAAGGAGAAGAAGAAAAGACTGATGCTTACCAGGCATTAAACCAAACTGGAAAAGAGGGAGATTAACTCCGGAGAAAAAATTTGGAAATCCAGTGTAAATATTTGGGAGCAAGCTTGGCTCGAATCCTAACCCAGTGAAAGGAGCCATTAATTGCGGAGAAAGGAAGTTGGCAGCATCTCGTCGACTTTGGGCTGCAAAGGATAAAAAGATAAACGAAAAATAAATACACTGGGAAATAAAAGATTTTTTTTTAAAAATGACACTATAAATAAAATATTGTCAAAATATTAACTAAAATCTCCTTCTGCTTTTGAAGAATAATTACTCGCAATCATATAAATCAGAACTGACAGATTTTGGCATTAAATAACCCACAGGGTTATTATACCATTAAACAAACCAATCCAAACCAAACAAATTTAATGAAAATTACTTATACCAATTTAAAGATATTAAGAACTTGAGACACAGAAACTTATCAAAATGACTTGTTTTAGCATTAAATGACCCCAAATGGGTTGATATGCCGTAAAACAAACCAAACCTTGAAATCATATCTTAAAAGTAGTCAGCACGGTGGCCTATTGTCAGTATCAATCGAACAGCGAGGGAGTCTATCCACTTTTAGTTAGCGCAAGACCAGTATGATTTTTTTTGCTGAGGTGGAGCGCCAGACCTACCATCAGCTCCCCACTTTACCACACAGATCAGATTATCGAAGCTGTGCTACTAATGTGCCGAGTTGGCAAGGACCAGGATTGAACCTGAAACCTTGTGATTCATAGGCAGATGCTATACCAACTGAGCTAAACTGGCTCCTTCAAATTTGTGTATAAATCCTTTGTATTAGATAAGAATACTTGATATAATAACCATGAACCAACAAATGATTATAGACAAATAAAAACAATGCAATATAGTGAAAATATAGTAATGACTAATAAAACAAAGAGACCAAACGAAACCGAAGATGAAATACTGATTGGATTATTGTGATAGTTTCAAAAAAATATCAAAGATTTATGATAAAATTCTTTCAAAATGACCATATCACCAATGAAGAAATGAAAAAGAAACTCTGGTAAGCCATCAGTTAAGAAAAGCTGCTAACCACAGTGAAAAGATGCAAACTAAAGAAAAACTTGACCAACAAGGAGAAGCAGGCAGAAAGAAAGATTAAAGGATGAAAAACTGGAATGGACAGATAGGAAGATGCAAAATAGGCACTGAAAGAGTCTCAGAACAGAAAGAGTCAATTCCAAATCATCTATGATGCCTACAAAGTCTATGAGATATATAGGCATCTAACTAATTAAATTCGTCAGTGTGGCCTAATGTCGGTATCAGTCAGACTGCAGAGTTTATCCCCTTTTCACTAGCGTTAGACCAAAGAGATTGTTTTTGCGTCTGAGATGGAGCGCCACACCTACCATCAGCTCCTTATTTTACCGCACAGATCCCTGTGCTACTTATATGTTGAGTTGGCGAGGGCTGGTATCAAACCAGGAACTGAAACTTATGATGAAGACCTATTTTTGAAATACCTGTGAAATCTTCTTTTAAACGGCCATCATCAAAGTAATAAAATACAAACGCTTTCTGAAGAGTTTCAATAAAAAAAAAAATTTTTTAAAAAGATTTCGATTTGTGTTTGAAAAAGAATTCATTCTTTACATGAATGATTTTCAGGGTTACTTTTATCTTTTAAGTCAACCTATCAGGATTTATGATATATATATATATATATATATAATATATATATATATATATATATATATATATATATTTCTTATTAACACTGATAATATAGTATGCTATATTTATAAGTAAATAGTGCTCAATATTATTGATAGAGTACATATCTAAGTTAGGGTAGCATGGCCATGAAGTCAATGGCACTTGGTAACTGACAGTGTCTTGCCCATGTGATTTTCAAACCAAGTCTGGTTTTAAAATCACATAGGTGATAAACTGTCAGTTATCAAGCACCATTGACTTCATGTACACGCTACCTAACTTAGATATATATAGATATATATATATATATATTCTTATAAAGGTGTATCTTGAAAATATTTGTTAGTAATATAATACAATAATAAAAGTAAGTATTAATAAGTATTAATAAGTAAAATAATGCAATTGAAAAAAAAAGGTGATGGTATTACTCAAACGTTATCAAAATATTATAAACTGTTTTTTTTTTTTTTTGTTTTTTTTTTTATAAATTTCCAATAAATAACAAGTCTTAGAGAAAAGGATTTGATCAGATGAGCAAAAGATTGTCTGGTCAGATCTTAAAAAGAAAAGATCATTTTGCAGCAAAGATAATAAATTAAGTAGAAATAAGCATTATCAAAGTTGCATTAGTACTTAAGTATAAAAATAATAAGAAAAGAATTATCAAATCAAATTTCTAAAATCTGAAGTAGTGCATGTGCTCCCCCCCTCCCAACAATTCAAATCATGCAGATGCTTTGAAACATCTGTTTTGATAAGCCAAGGGGAGTGAGTGGGAGATGAGAGGAGGGGGATCAAATGTGCAGATGCAATTGCAAAGGATAAAAAAAAAAAAAAAAAATTTTTTATCATTAAGTCATCACAATAAATGAACCCAAATTCAATGCAGCAAAATGGTCTTTTCTGAACAATACCATATCTATATTCTTTACTTAGCTCAAAAAAACAGACAAGTAGAAACAGGAACAGTGTGAGTGAGGGTGGGGAGGGAGGAACGAGATAAGATTGCCAAAATTTGTGGTCTTGATAATAATCTGAAATTTGAAAGATTCAAACAGACCACCTGGGACCGATCAAAGTATGATGTCAACACGCCATTAATTAAACAAATGTTCGGCACATTAAACAAGATTCTAGCTCATTAGACAGAAAAATTGCTAATGTAGAATTTAGTGCAAAGAAGCTTCAATGAAAAGTGTTTAATCAGTAGAATCGATAGACACAAGACACAAGTAGCAGCAGCAGCGGCGGTGACGATGGCATCATCGGCAAGACACTCATTCCTAGCAACAGTCCAAAGTGTTTAATTAAAAAATACTGATACGCTCAAACAATCATAATGGCTAACATCTTTTCATGGTACAAACACACAGCATTTAAAAAGGAAGACGCAGAAGAAAATTAGAAAAGAAAAAAAAAAATTAAGTAATTTGTTAAACCTAATTTGTTAAGCCGATAATTCACTTTATCAGAGAGAGTAAAGATCAAGACTTAGATCAGTAGATCAAAACATTTAAATGATGAGCCAAGATCATCAGAGATCAAAATTAACTGATCAGCAACATCTCCTTGTTTAACATAGAAGATGTATGAAAATACTGATTTGTAATAATAAATGAACAATGTAAAAGCTCACTATTTTGGGTTGGATGCTATTTAACCATACAAATTAAAGTGTAAAACACACAAATGATAGTTAGGTCTGTAGTTAGAAATGAGCCAATTAAGATATGACCATCTATTACAATGGCAGTTCAGGATGTGACAAAGTGTTAAATTAGGAATGACAAAGTAAAAACATCTAAATCTTTTGCTTTGTGTGTGTGTGTGTATATATATATATATATATACTTATTTATATTTGAGTTAAGGTAGTGTGGGCATTGAGTTAACACAGACAGTTTTTTGCCTGTCGAATGTTCAGACCAAAAATTGTATAGGCAAGAAACTGTTAGTAATCAGGTGTTGACTCCATGTCCATGCTATCTTGACTCAAGTATAAATGCTCTATCAATGATATTGAGCACTGTTTACTTACAAATATAGCTCCTGTGTATATATATATATATATATATATATACATATATACATATATATACAAGATGCCATTCTGCCTTACATTTTACTATAACTCTGGGAGTGAATATTTTCAGGCTCAGTGAACTCAGGTCAGATTTTAAGAAATAAAAGGATTTTTATAATGCCAATTTCACAGCTTTACTCTTAAATAATTGCTGGATTAGCTTTCAAAAAAAAATGTCTGCACTGTGAAGAGTACTTTGAACTTGTTTTGTGCTTTTTTTTTTTTTTGTCTGTGTGTGTGTGAGTGAGTATTTTGAGCTCAGGTACAAGAGATCCGAGATCCAAGATAGTGGTTCAAAAAGAACAAAGTTTTTTTCTTTTAAGGACAAGAAGAAAAAACTTTGATCTTTTTTTCTGTTTCATTTGATCTTCTAACCAAATTTATTTTTCAGCAAAATATTTTTTTTTTCTCTGAGGAAATGTACCAGAAGAGTGCTACACAGAAATGTGCAAATGATATTTTGAAAAAAAAAGAAAAAAAAAAAGAAAAGAAAAGAAAAAGCAAACTTGACTTACTTTCCTCCTTTTCCTTCTTTTCTCCCTCAGCTTTCAGGGCTTCTTTTTTGACATCTGGGAAAAAAGAGCTGGCATTGAAAGGAGTATTGAAAGCTATAAAAGAAAGATTGGAAACAACCAAACGAATTAAAAGA
This sequence comes from Doryteuthis pealeii, assembly GCA_023376005.1. Lineage (NCBI taxonomy): Eukaryota > Metazoa > Mollusca > Cephalopoda > Myopsida > Loliginidae > Doryteuthis > Doryteuthis pealeii. The sequence continues at coordinate 50,059,787 of CM042143.1, read as the reverse complement.
AGGCTAAACTAATTAACTCGTTTTAAAAAAGGTTTTAAACTGTTTTAAGGCCTTATTAATTGTCTTTAAAATGCCATTAAAATCCAATTAAAAAATACAGATTATTGTCTCATTTGGCAAAGGAGTTTTGATGAAACAAAATTTTATGTATGACTCTTGTAGATGATAGTTGATCCGTGCAATTAGTAAAAAAAGGATCTGCTACTTATAGAGATGGTCGGTCTTACAATTTACAAAATGTCTATCCATTTGTCCGTACAACTAAGTCTCTGCCAATTTTGGGTCCAAAAATAAGTATCAATTACTAATTACAGAATACTTACCATTATTTATTCACAATTAATTATAAACTTTATTACAGCCCTCTCAGCTGGGGCTGTAAAATATGCCGACTGCACCTCTGCAGAGGGGTAAGACACTCCCTCAATGGGGCCACCCATGGGTTGGGGGTGGTGACCTGTAATCAAGGTACCAAAATGTCCTATGACTTGCAACCCTCCACTTCAGCCCTTACTTGGGTGAGACAGGTGGTCAGAGAGACCCCATCCAATCAATCAGCTGGTCATGTTAAGCTTGAGCTTATCTTGACCACATTCTTAAAATTGCTCTTATGACAAGCACTGACCCCTTTTTATCATATAGGTGCAAGAAGGTGGTGTCTGAAGGTCAATCACCAGTATTTATTAATACACATGAAGTTAATGAAAATTATTTCGACCAATTTATATATACACATGAAGTTAATGAAAATTATTTCTTAAGCCAATTATACATATAAACAAAAGAAGATTTGGCATTAGATAAACCACAAGGTTTGATATGCCATTAAAGCAACGAATAATCTAGATCAATAACAAAGTTAAGCATTTCTAAAGACAAAAGTAGGTGACACTTACCACTAGATGTCCCCTGCAGTCCAAGAGCGTTCAGCCGCATTGCTTGTAACTGAGCTAGATGAGGGGAGCTAGCAACAGAAGCTTCGTCCCAAACTTTGCGCATACGCTCAATCTCTCGCTGCTGTTGCAACATTTTCGTCATCCCAGATGGATCAGCAAGCTCCCTTTCTGCATTTGACTGTGACTGAATAAACTGACGTACATTGTCTATATGTTTTTTGGTGAAGATATGATCCTGTACAGTGTATTTGTGAGAGTACTTGAAGTTGCACAGAGTGCACTCTTCAGGCGGTTTTGAGAAGTCAACATCTGTACCAAAAGTTTTGGAGTAGGCCAATTTATTTTTCTTCTCCTTGGCACGAGCGTTTTGGAACCAGACTTGAACAACACGTTTGGGGAGTCCGATTTCTCGACCCAGCATCTCACACTCCGCCATTGTGGGAGTCTTGTAGTCAGCAAACAAAGTCTTCATCACTCTGACCTGCATGCTGCTCATCTGCGTACGATAACGCTTACCATGCGGATGGGATGATGAGGACGAAGAAGAAGTGGCGTTGGCAGGAGATGACGGACTGTTGTCTATCATTCCACTCGAATCTTCACAGCCCTCAATCTCATGGCTTTCGGAATGTGTTTCAGATATGGAATCATCAAGGCTATGTCTGCGTAAATATCCGTCCATACTTCTCTCACTGACATCAGTAGATGGACCATCCGACGAAGTCTTTTCACAGTCAGTATTTACTCGAATCGGTTTGCTTAAGTCAAGGGGAGCATCATTATCCTCAGAATTCTTGTTTTCTATGACACGGGCAGGTTTCTTTTCAGGTTCGCTTGCCGCTGCCTTATTCTGTGGGGGTTCGACATTTGGTTGCTGTGGGCGTTGCCCGTGGCTGGCAGCACTGAGTTCGTTAATGAACTTTTTAAAAGAAGCTTCACAGAACTGTCGCATCGATGTTTGCAGAGGGTCAGAGAGGCCCGTGAAACCCATCCCCATGTTACCTTGTGGCATGAAAGGCAAAAACGGTTGCATATTGGTTGGAGAAAGCAGTTTGCTCAGGTCCGGGTTACCTGTCAGGGATGAAGATGACGGAGCTTGGGAGACGGGTGGGGGCGGAGGGGGAGGTGGGGGCGTCGAGTCAACCGTCGCATCGGGAATGTTGTCAATGTTGATCTCGCCTTTTGCCATTTCTTCGGGGTGCTTGGTGGCCAAATGGGACTCCAGGGCAGATTTTGCGCGGAACAGAGCACGGCAGAAAGGGCAGCGCTTGTGGATGAGCTGCTGGTGAGCCCGATACTGTCCTTTACGTTCCCGTGCTCTCGTATTTTGAAACCATACTTGCACGACTCGTTTTTTCAACCCCACCTCAGATGCAATGGTCTCCAACTGTTTCCGACTGGGGTTGCAATCAATCTGATACTTTTGGTACAGATAATCCAACTGCTCAGGCAAAATAGTTGTTCTTAGTCGCTTATCTCTTGGCTGATCTCTCTCTTCTTCCTCTTCGTCAGCTTTGCGTTTTATCGGCGTCATTACTTTATCGTGCAGCATGTTCTGTAAGTGCTGTGGCGGCAGCTGTGGCTGCTGTTGTGGTGGCGTTGGGGCAATATTTTGCAAGAGGCCAAATGTATTATCGTTAGGGAAGTTTGCAAACAGATTAGGATTCAAAGAATGCACTTTCTGGTGCTCTTGCCACTGTTCAAATTTGGGGAACATCAAATTACACTTTTCACATTTGTGAATCTCCGTCTTGCTGCTGCTGCTGCTGCTACCGGCTGAACCGCTGGTGAGAGATGTGGGCAAGTTGTTGCTGATACCAGCACAGGAGATTGGGGTTGGCGTGGGAGGTGTGCTCAGCACCGAAGATGTGGTAGTGCTAATAGCAACAGGGGCTGAAGTGGTGGTAGCTACACCACTCGGTACAATGGCCATGACAGTTGAGGTGGCTGTAACCTCTTTGAGGGAATTGCAGTTGCTGTTAGCAATCGTGGAGATAGGTTTCGGCAATTCTGCTGCGTTGATTTCACCCGACTCAGAATGGGCTGTCTCTTCGTGTGACGTCACAGTAGAGTTGCTATCTTCGTCATTTGGCATGTTCGACGTGCCGGACTTATCTCCATCTTGGCAATTCTGACGCTTTTGATGCTTCATTAAGTCATAATAGCGGGGGAAAATGGAATGGCACTTCTTGCACTGATACTGGTAGTTGGGGCCCGAGCGACTGAAGTTGCCAGAACCATCGTCCTTCAGGTCGGCTGGGGACTGGTTCTCATAGATCTTGCGAGCTTTTTGACGAGCATTCTGGAACCACACGACAATCACTCGAGGACTAAGATTCAGCAGTTTTGACAAGTGATCCAGATCATCATCTTTAGGATAAGCATTCTGTTCAAAGTACTCTTGCAGCACTTTGATCTGATAATCTGTGAAACGTGTACGGTTCGCTCTCTTACCAGACCCACCCTGAGAGTTATTGCTACCACTACTGTTGCTGTTATTACTGTTATTACCAAAGTAATCGTTCTTTTCTTGGAACTCCATTGGAATATGACGGTGACCAACAGGTGTGGAGGTGATATGATTCGGTACTGTCTGTGGCATGTGGTTGATTAATGGCGATGGGATGGGTAGAGTAGGGGGGAAAGTCATGGGTACAGAAGTGACAGTACAGGGGAAGTCAGCCTCACTGCTAACCTGATCAATTCTACTCTGAAGGTCACAGTCATCTAACTGGTCATCGTATCGACTTTTCAACTCCTCTTTGAACTCATTATCTAGGTCCTGCTCGCTCGGAGAAGGAATCCGCCCCGTCTTCTCGTATTCCTCAAGGTTGATTGTTGTTTGTGGCGGGTTGCTAAAGTTGTACGGTGAGTCCTTGTTCCGCTGACGCTCTTTGAAGAGAGTGTTTCTAAACCAATGCTTAATCACTTTTTGAGGCAGTCCCGATTGTTCAGACATCTGCACAATCTGCTCCTCACTCGGGGAGTTGTTAATGTCAAAGTTAGCACGCAATATCTTCAATTGCTCATCATTAATACGCGTCCGAGCTCGCTTCTGGTTTTGGGCATGCTGTGCTTGTTGCTGAGCCGCAAGAAAATTAGGGTCGATCATGGTCATTGGGGGCATAAAGCCACTTTCGATGGAGGGTGGCATCATCATAGGCATGAGGGGAGGGTGCATCCCCATGGCTAGGTTCATGTTCATGGGTACGGGCATGTGCATCATATTGAACACTGGCATCATCTGGGTAAAGTCTAGTGGGTTCTGGGGCAAGTTCATCTCTTGCCCAGACAGAACCTTCTCGCTCATATGAGATGATGAGGATGAAGATGATGATGATGGCTGTGATGAGGGGATGGACACTGGTGCACACTGGGAAGACGAGCCATGAGAGGTGGGAGGATGGTGGGGCGGCATGGGGGGCGGGGGTGGAGGCGGCGGCGGCGGAGGAATGGGCTGAGCAGCAGCAGGTGTCATCTGAGGTTCCGGATCCTTCGGTTGCCGTTTCTCGTAGCTACTTCTGAACTTGGATCCAAATTCCTCCACAGCTTCAATAGGAACCATTATTCTGTGAATTTCTTCCTGATGAGCCTTCAGAACCCAGACGCTGGAGAATTCCTTACTGCAGAAATTGCATATGCTCTTGTTGATTTCTGGGAGGTCTGTTTTCGACATTTCAAGTTGAGGCTTCTCTGGAAGAGGAGGACTTTCCTTTTCTGACTGTTCCTGCGGCTGCTTTACGGATGATGACGCTTCTTCTTGTGGCGGTTGGGGTTGTTCTTCTTCTTCCTCCGCTTTTTTGCCATTCTCAGCAGTGTTTTCTTTTTTGACAGCAGAAGGTTGGTTGAACTCATTGAATTGCATCACACATTCAAAGCCAATATTCTCCAACAGGTTTCTGTGAACATGCTGCTTAAAACGAGCAATGTAATTCCGCGATCTAAAAAAATTCTGAGAGGACTGGGGAACCGGACTGGTCGTTCCAGATTGCAAGCAACCAAAGTTCTGCTGATGCTGCAAAAGTGTCTCCTGATTACTGAACACAGAATTGCAGTTCGAGCAGGTGTGGATGCCAATGTTCAGGTTAGAAACCGTTGGAGGCTCACAGTTGGTCAGGTGGTGATTCTCTGGGAGCTTCATTGGCATGTCGTCGTGTGAAGCAGTGATACCAAAATCAGCAACGCTAAAGACTGCAGCAGGTTGTCCACTGGAAGAAACTGTAGATGTAGTCAATGCATCAGGAGCTGAAGACGCAATAGAAAATTCTGGCTGAGGAGTTGATGAGGTCATTGTAGATAAGGATGAAACAGATAGCATGTTGGGGATTGCTGGCAAAGGGTTGCCGAGGTGAGAGAAGAGCAGTGGAGGAGGCTGAGGAAGAGAGTTGTTAAGGGTCGCCAGGACCGATGTTGGCTTCTTCTGAAGAATCTCTGGAAGTGGCGTCTGCTTTGCATGATGAGAAGGTGAAGGAATTTGGAGAGGGAGTTGCTGATGTCCCGGATGAAGAACTTGTGTTTGTTGATGAGGTAATGAAGAAAAAGGAGATTGCTGCTGCTGCTGCGGCGTTGGGTTTTGGGATTTTGGCACTTCTGGCTGCTCAATGAGGGGTAGAGAGAGGTCTAGTTGTCCGGACATGGCAAACTCCGGCAGTTTAGAGGCCCTTGCTTGGTGCAAAACGGAACGGATATGTATGTCTAAAGTGGAACCTTGGCTGTAAGCAACCTTGCACAGATTACAGCGGTAAGGTTTTTTCTCGGAATCGTTCATCGCTAGGGACGATGAACACGAGGAAGAAGCAGCAGCAGCAGCAGCAGCGGCAGCGGCGGCGGCAGCGACCATGGAGGCCGAAGAAGTGGTGGAGGTGGAACAAGGTGTGGAGGACATTGTTGGTGTACTTGATGCTGGGATGATGGGCATAGGGAGGCTGCTCAACTGCTGTGTCTGCTTGAGTTTGTGGAGATGAGACACAGAGTTATAATGCACTAATAGAATATTCTTTTGCGTGAAGGACTCTTTGCATACATCACACTTATAAGGACGATTAGGATCCAGGTATTTCTCCATAGGATAACTTAATTTGTCTCCTTTCCGGTGCTGTAGGGTCTTATTGTGGGCAGTCAAGTAACTCTGTTTCGTGAACGCTACCTTACAACGATGACACTTAAACTTGCGCTGTGGATCGTCATAATTTCCTTCGGCAATAGCTTGGCTATTTATATAATCTTCCATGAACTGTTGTTCCTTGTACGAACTTGACACGCTGTCCAAACTGCCCTCGTCAGCCTCGCCTGGAGCGGACTCGTCCAGCAACAGATTATCCGAGGAATCGAGCTTGCTATCCCCGTTCATGATGCTGCTGTTAGAATCCACGCTGCTTTCAAAGGTGGCCATTAGCTTTTCACCTTCACTATGTTCCAAAGGTTCCGTCTTTATCAATGTGTTGGTAAGCAGAGATCCAGAAGGTTCAGAGGTCGACGTCGATGCCTTACACTCGACAGACGGGCTCTTGCAAGCCCCAGAAATATTCATACCAGTAGAATTAGGATGATCGATCGACAGCTTCTCAGATTTTGGGCCAATGGTTGGGTTGCTGCTCCAGCCAGGACTTTGTGCATTCATCATCTCAGCCTCCACTGCAGACGATTCTGTACCATCCGAATGAGCCATCTCAATATGCTTTTGAAGGGCCAGGGTTGACCGGAAACTGCGCCCACAGATGCTGCATCGGGTTGCCTCCCGGATCAAGTGATAGTGGGAGTGCTGTTGAAGTTTTTCGATTGTCTTAAAAGCAAGGCTGCACTGATTGCATCTGTATTTATAGACGTGGCGTTCGGATATAGAAATCTGTTGCCTCTTAGCGTGGATTTCTCGGAAGTGAACTTGGAGTGAGTGGCCGGTTTTAAAATACTGGTTGCAGCCTTTCTTCCAGCACAGATAACCAGGACCACGTGGGGTCTGCTTCAGCTCTAGATGGCCTAAATCATTCTGGTGTGCATACAGGGCGTCTATGTTGTTGAAGGTCTGTGTGCATGTCTGACATCGGAATTGATCTTCCAGTTCCTTTTCGCTCAGCACGGCCGTGTCGATGGCTGAAAAGTGGAGAAAATTTTTCATTAGTACAGTTTTTGGGAGGTTTCTTTTAAAGATTTACGTAACAGAAAAAAAAGAAAAGACAAAAATTAGAATTCTTATATTATAGAAAAATCATTTATAGCAGTTTTTGAAATAGATTAGTCTTGTACTTCCATATATGATGTCAAGGTTCAGTAAAGACAAATCAGCTGAACAGCAAGGGAGTCTATCTCCTTTCCACTATCATTAAACCAGGGAGATTGTTTTTTGTTTATGAGGTGGAGCACCACACCTACTGTCAGCTCCCCACTTAACCACACAGATCCAATCTGTGCTACTTGTGTGCTGAGTTAACGAGAGCTGGTAGTGAACCAAGAACCTTGTGGTTCTTAGATGGATGCTCTACCGACTGAGCTAAACAAAACTAACAATATTTAACAAACAGATTTTGTTTTGTTTATATCAATAAATCTTAAGAATTTTGTATAAATATCATTGTATGATATTTAAGTGAGAATTTCATATATATATATATATATATATATATATATATATATATATATTGAAAAGCAAGAACAATTTTACTGAATTGATAATGTACCCTATTTTAGATCATTTTTCATAAACCAAGGACTCCAGTTGCTTATAGTACCTGCTGTTACTTATGTGGTCACCCAATTAAGTACTGAACAGGTTCATTACTGCTTAACTTTGGTGATCTAGCGGAAACCGGTGCTTTTCAGCAGGACTTGACCGTAATGTATATTTTAGGTAAATGTTGTACCAAGAAAGATGCCAGTATTGTCCAAACTGAAGAGACATTAATAATACAGTTTCAGGTCTTCTTCCTTGCAGAAACAATGCATCTAATGAACGTTGATAGAATACACACAGGTAGGTAAGAATCTCATTGACAGTGATGTTTAGGCATCTTTAGGTATCACTTTAAAAATGAAAAAAAAAAAAAAAAGAAAGAGAAACATGAATCTCAATTGATGAAATTGAAAAACAAGGAAACATCTTCTTACCATCCTCATTTAAACATGCCTCCTCTGCATCAAACATATCAATATCCCTTGAATCTTCCAAAGAGGGCATGTTTGAAGCAGAGGTCTGACTTTTGGAGGCAGTGCTGTTGGCCGTTGTACTATTGCTGCTGCCACCACCAGAATTGTTATTCAGCCATTCTTGGTCAACCATGGTCAGCAGACGGTGCATACCTTCAGGTGACACATTGTGCACCTGAATCAGATGCTTCTCCAAAGGTGCTTTCTCTCGGAAATCATCCTGACACAGGGGGCAGCGAACCTCCAACGGGGCACCCGATGGAGGCGGAGGTGGAGGAGGAGGGGCTGGGGTAGCAGAAGTGGATGATGGTGTCTGTGTTGGAGATTTCTGAGTGGGATGCTGCACGAGAACATGGCTCTGAATTCTCATCTCACTTATACTGGTATAGTTACAGTAGGGACACATAAGGACTTGTTCTTGATTTTCACCATTACCTGATGAGAGAGAGAGAAAGAGGAGAAACTTATTAGATTCATACAAGTAAAAAGAATTTAAAAAAAAACTTAAAAGTGAAAGTAAACAAGTATCGGTCACAATATCAGTTGATAATAACAGAACATATATGCTAACCAAAAATACTGCAAAGTTTTATAATTCTTCATTTATGGAAAAAAATTTGGCTTTTTCTATATTTTCTGATAAAAAAAGGGCAATGTTATTTGCCGAAATTTTTGAGATGAGGCATGAAGATTTATATTCTGACTGTTGATTATATTATTAATCTTAATAGCAAATTACCTAACTGTGATGGTGGAGTGATTTTTGCCAAAATTCCTCACTTAAAAGAAAACAAGAAACAGCGTGACAAAAGAACAGTCTGAGTATCACAAAATCTAAAATATACTATTCTTATTTGTCTGAATTTTTGAGATGAGGTTTGATAATTTGTATTATTCAGATTTTTAGGACTGTTGTCCTCATCTTTATTGTTATATACACAACTTTTCAGTCGATGTGCTCTCTGGACTTCTTCAGGAGTTTCTTATCGAACTCAACAGCCTTCATGTTATAAATGTATATATAACAATAAAGATGAGGACAAAAGTAAAAAAAAAAAAAAAAAAAAAAAAAAAATCTAAAAGAATACAAAAGAGCAAAATTGTTCATAGTAAAACTGAAATAATAATACGCAATTTTAAAAAATGATTTTGAATGCAATTATTGTATTTTTTTCTAACCAGAATGACTGAGAGAGACAGTGCGTACGTGTGTGTTTGTGTGCACATAAAGACTTCTTTTTAAAAATAATCCTTATTCCCATTTATCTAGGAAAAAGAAAAAATTTTAATTTCTTGTTTCTTTGCAATTTGAAAAGTATTTTTTTCAAAGTTGATTCATGCAATTTAAGTGGAACAGGTCTAACAGCTTTCATATAAATCCTATTGAAATTTAAAAAGAAATCATATTTAATATTTTTCAATACCAATGAATTTTCTTGCCATTAAGTTCTGAAAAAAAAGGGATTTAAGAAAATGTAAAATAATAATTTTTAAAAAATAAAAAAAATAAACAATTGCTCAACAAATATATTGCAGTAATTTGATTAGCAATTTTTTTCAAATCTCATCATAGAAATATACTAACAGTGAGTAAAATAAAGATCTATTCATCCAGCTCTTTATATTTTGTGAGTGTGAAACAGGGGGGAAAAAGGGGGTTGGATAAGTATAGAAGCTTTAAATCACAGGGATAAAAATTCAATGTCTTTTTTCACTTTCTTTCTCTTACACACACACACACACACACAATATATATATATATATACATATATATAAGTAAAATCCTGATCAGCTTTGGATTGTAGCAGCAGAATGGCAGTGAAAATATCTAAAAACCTTTTCGATAAGCAGCAGAAAATAGTGCATGTCCTGGATATATAGAGTGTGTGTCTGCATACAGACACACGTACAAAAAGCAAGTACTTTGTATGGAGGGGGAGGAGGAGGCGGAGAACAGCCGATAGTATTGTCTTCTCTATAAACAGGAATTATATCAATAGTCCTGCCTGTCAGACTAATTAATAACATCCAATTAGCTGATACAACCAAGTAAAAAACAAGAAAGGGGAGGAGGAAGAGGAGGAGTGTCATCTATGGAAGGAAAGGAGAAAGAGGAGGGACCAATCCAAAAAGGAGGGAATTAAAAAAAAAAAAATCTAAAACAAAATAAAAAATTTTAAAAAATAAAAACAAGTAGAAAAAGAGATGTTAAGGGAGGGGTGGTAAGAGAAATTCAATTTTAAATCAATAAAAAATGTGAACATTAAAAATCTGGATAGTTTAAAGAGCTTAAGAAAAAGTTTTGGGAGAAAATGAAAGAAAATTTAGCAAAAAAAAAAAAAAAAATCCTAGAACAAAGATTTGTAAAAAAAAAAATAAAAATAAAGTAGAATGAAAACAAAAAAAATTAAAGAATAAAATGGAAAAAAAATTAGATTAATTTTTTTTTTAGAGGAGGGATAACAAAACTGAAGTTTATCTTTTCTTTTTTTAAAACCAAAATAAATGTTTAAAAAAATCAGATTCCCTAGGGGTTATATGTTGATTTGGGTTTTCAGCAATTCTGGGAGGGTTAAAAGAACATGGAAGGGAAAAAAAATGGTTTTCTGGAGACCTCTAAGAGAGATACAGCTGTAGCATCAGCAGTAGTAAATCTTTGGTCAAACAACCCTTAATCCCCTTTTTTTTTCTTTCCTTCTTTTAAAAATCTCAGCTGCCTAAGAGCCAAGCTAACCATTTACCAAGCCTGCTGGCTGACCGACCGACCGACCGGCCAGTCAGTAGCAGCACACACCCCACAAACGCCCACCGGTCCACTCTTTTGCTTGTCTCCGTGGAAATAAAGAGTTAAACGCATACCTTTTCCCTCTTTCTAACAAGAGATAGAGAGTAAGAAGAGCCAGCATCTATGATCGTGCACAGATGAACTGCTGTCGTAGCAGTACAAGCAGGGCACACACTCCTTCAAGTCCAGCGAAGAACCTTTTGAATCTCTCATTCTCTCCAGTTTTAACATAGATATATTTATATGCAGTTGCTAACAGAATTCACATCGAATGGGGGAAGGAGAAGATAAAACAATAAAACAAAAAGACGACAGAAAGAGGAAAAAGACAACGGTATCTTCAAATAGATTAATAATTACTGAAGGACTTTTAATATTCGGTTTCCAACAGGAAGGAAGACTTTTAATCACATGGATTTGACATAAGCATTAGAGAAAAAAAAAAGATGTTCTGATAATTTAATAGATATTCAAACTTCTTTTAGAAGAAGATAATGGCTAATCGATAAGCGGGGGAGAATGTTATCTTTTTAGTCATTTGAAATCCATAGAGCAGAAATGGTAACAACAGAGGGTGTGTAGTTGTTTGGAAATAATAGACCTTAAGGAATTAAAACTTGTATTTTGAAATGTTACCTACTTTAAACAAATATCATTCTAACAGTTGTTGGACACGTCACGTGCTGTAATGGTTAGCAAGCTAGATTAGCAGGCCATTGATAGTGAGTTCGATTCTCACTGGTTGACCCTTACTTCTGGCTTTGTGCCACAACTAAGCTTAGTAAATAACTATTTTAGGACATCTCACGTGGTGTAATGCTTAGTGAGCTAGATTCTCACTGGGTGCCCCATACTTCTGGTCTTGTGCTACAGCTAAGCTTAGTAAATAACTATTCTATCAAGTTGTGTATTATATAAATACCTGTTTACTTAATGTTACGTATCGTTAGTGAGTTTGATTCTCACTGGGTGACCCATACTTCTAGCCTTGTGCCACAGCCAAGCTTTGGTAAAGACTATTCTATCAAGTTGTCTATTTCATAAATACCTGTTTACGTATTATTTAAAAATATTCTTAGATTGTAACTAGTTAAGAAAAACAAAAACAAAACTTTATTTTTAATAAATAAATAAGATTTCTTTTTAAAAGACAAAATATTGCAAATAATTTCAATAGATTTATTAACATCTTAATTCTTAACCATTATCCTCGGCTCAATTTTCACCGTTGTGGCACACACAATATAACGAATAAGAAAACTTTGTTAACAGTAGACAACAGCAAGATTACAGGTTCATCATGTCAGTGTACGCACACAACATCGCAAATCTTTAGAAGAAAAGAGATGAGAAAGAATGAAACAAAGAAACTAATAGAAGAAGCATTGGTTGCTGCTGTCGCTGCTGCTGCTGCTGCAGCCGCCCAACACAATGGCAGTTGGCAGAAATGAATGACATCAAATCACCCAATTACTGACCTCCAGAGTCTGATTGAACATGTTTAAGGTTCACATGCTCTGTTCATCATTTAATTATAAACACACTGACCCTTTTGTCTTGGTCGGAAGAGACAAGCAGTTAATGAATCTACCAATTTGACTGTCATTAGCACTTGACTAATACCGAAAATTGATGCAGTTATTACTTCGCATCAATGTAGATATAACACGATAAACTAATTAGTATCTGCCGAAATTCTAAGCCAATCATTTGCATTAAGTCCAAATTGACTAAGTATGACAAAAACAGACAAAGGGAAACATTATTACGAACGGATGAAAGATAAATTAAAAATAGATATAAAATACCCAAACTTGGTCAATTTAGAAACTAGGGTACCATGACTTTATATATATATATATATATATATATATATATATATATATATATATATATATATATGAAACTCATATTTTCTAAAGTCATTATTATTATTATTATGTTCTAATAAGAGTGTCTTTATATATTTTAATTAAATAAATAATTAATGCACTGATCACCCCCATTTATCTTGGACACTGTAAACGCATTTAATCGATTTAATCGGGGATATTACAGACAAAGAATAAATACACAGATACACGCGTCGTTTCGCCTCTGACAGATTGATCCGGCAAAAATGAATGCAAGGGAGATAACCAAACACGTTCGTTCGTCTTTACTTTAAAAAAAAAATTACAGATTGGGAGGTTACAGACAAAAAATATATAAAGAAATACACACGTGGTGTTTTATTTACATTAGATATAGTAATACCTGGTACCAATGAGTTTTATAATAATAATTTGAAAAAAAAAAACAAAAAAAAAAAAAAAACGGAAAGAAATGCTACAACGTTCTTAAATACTATCCAGCAGTTTACATTTCTTTGTAAGTAAGAAACTGAACATTTGAAAAAAAAATATTCCGTTCTAAATATTAAGACAAAAAAAAACTAGTTTAATAAACAGAAATGCTACGGTACAGATAAAAAATGAATTCAATGAAATTTATTTAAAAGTTTATATAATTGAGAAAGTAAGTTACTGACTTAAATAACAATGCGAAATTATTTTTGTAGTTTATATAAGAAAATAAAAAAAAAATATATATACAGAGATTATTTTAATATTTGAATAATATAAACCAGCAAAGAATATTGTAGATATGTTGTTTCTGTTCTTTTTAGAACAGAAGAAAATCCTATCTGCAATATAATTATGTAACTATCTAAAAAACATAAATAAAAAAGCCTGTCCCATAATAGTCGGTATATTTGCATATATATTTACTACGCTAACCATAACAATTATGAGTCATAAGTATTTACGTTTTGAGCTTTAGTCAAGAGTTTTTGTGTGCATGCGTATGTAAAAGAGAAAATAATGAAGAGTGGTAATATAGTTATTTATTAAGCCTAGCTTAGTTGTGGTGCAAGGTCAGAAAGAATGGAGCACCCAGTGAGAATCCCTGGCGTCTGCGCTGAGTGGGTGAGAAATAATAGCTTGGGTCCAGGGGACCTGCTCCCCAGGTAGCACCTGTCCCTTCGTCTAAAAGGGGTAAGGGCTGGGTTTATTGACAGGTGCCTACCGTGGTCTTAAAGAGGAATGCCGACGGATCTAAAAAATGTTTACCCCGGCTCAGTTTCGATTCCTGCGGGGTATACCTACACTAAACCGACCCCATTTCCAATTTTTGTACCGTCGGGAGCCAAATAAGTACACCCAGCGAGAATCGAACACTAACAATGTGATAATAAGCTAGCTCGCTAACCACTACACCACATGAGGCTCTCAAAGAGTGGTAATGTAAGCAACAGTATAGAATGTTGGTGGTGCTTTTTGCGTCAGGGTTATTATCTTCGTAGGAAGAGTACTCTGCTACCGAGTTCAAATCCTGAACGAAGCTGTTTTACATTTCGCATAGCGCTCTAATTCAGAATCAAACTATTCTCCCTTCATCTATGGGTAACATGTAAAAGGTATAATAATCTTGATTTAACTCTTTTCATTATGTTGAATTGAAACAGATTAGTGTTATCGCTTCCACGCGTTCACCCTCTCTATCTTTCCCCAACACCATTTCTTTCTTATTATATTTTTTTCTGTGTACCAGTTGATTTTCCTTTCTTTCTTTCTAATAAAAACGGAATGGTCATTTATTTAGCTGATGTGACGACACTTATACGAAATAAGAATTCAGATAATCAGGATTTACATTTTTGCCTTTCATCTTGGACGGTCTCATTTCTAACCAGAGTATGTTGCAAGATCATAACGGTCGTACACGAGTATTAATCTATAGATATTTGCCAGAAATTAATCCCGTAGCACCTTTAAATGACCTGAGATTTTCCTACCACATTGAATGCACATGAGTCACAAAGGGAAAGGACATAGATGTTTTTTATTATTATTATCATGCTGAAGTAATTTCACAAGCCCTAACAAGCAAACTTCGTTAACAATAATAATTAAACAACAAAAAAAAGTAAAGAATTGTCTTCTATAACAATGCTTGTTCTAGTTTGATCTAAAAGGTGAAAGAATGTTTTTTCTAACCACAGCTGAACTAGCAGTAATGTACCTGCCAACACAACTGGTTATTTCACCATGAAATCTTTCCAGACACATTTTTATTGTCTGGTAACACCTGTCCAGCTCCTCACCTTTTGCTATTCTAAGGTAATATTCAAAGTAAGTAAATGATATAACTTCTCACACCTGGAAATTACTTTTTTATTATTATTATTATTTGAGTTGGAGCTAAAAATGTTTACATGTGCTTATATATATATATATATATATATATATATATATATATATATATATATATATATATATATATATATATATATATATATATGTGTGTGTGTGTGTGTGTGTGTGTGTGTTTGTAGGTACATCTATATCTAAATAGAGAGGGAGGACTTGAAGAGACTAGGCAAGAATTGTTTTTTTTTTCTCCTTTTATTTTAGAATAGCATTTCAATTGCGAATTTAATTATCAGATGAAATGTGATTATAAAGGACTTTGGGGGGCAAGAAAGATAAAAATCACAATTTGTGCCAGTTTTTTAAAAATTTAGACTTCCCACTATTTCTGGCACACATACACAAACTTGGAATGTTGACGTCAATCTACTAAATGGGAAGAGAGAAATATATCAAAAGAAAATTATGCTGATGATCCGTTAGGTGAAACCTAGGTAGGTGGTTTTCTGACTCTTTAGGCTTTACAATTATTATTTGCTCTACTTAGTGTATTGAGTACTTTAGCATATTTAACTTAAGCAAATCTTTTGGTATTTTTTTATTTTATTTTGGACATTACAATAGTGCCAGTTGATTATTTTCAGGAAGTGCGTATGTCTTTGTCTTTTTTTTAATTTTTCTCCAGGCACAAATTTACATTTTGTATTTACAAATTGTATTGTCGGGAATTTTTCCACGCTGTCAGAGTTATATATATATATATATATATATATATTATATAATATATATATATAAGTAAGAGATGGGGTACATTCTTAAATTCATAGTTTCAGAATTTCTAATAAAAAAAACAAAACTCGTTCATATGTGTATATTAAAAACATATCCGCCTTAAATGATATCTAAGACAACGTGGGATTTTCTCAAATCAACTTTTCAATTCTTAAACAATCCGCCTTCACATGCCAAAAGGTGAGTTCATAAACTTCACACAAAAAAACAAAAGAAAAAACAATCAATGATGAAACACATTCAGACTTAAAAAAAAAAAAAAAGACTTTTGTTTAAATCTATCACATGATCGGGCAAATATATTTAGGTTTATTATTAGTAACTGACGTGATCACGAAATATTGCACGTAAAATAACATTCGCACAAAAGAAATAAAACAATATATACTTAATGAAAATCAAATCGGCTTCAGAATTCCATTGATTAACTTATATTCGTACATATTTCATACATGAGCAGGATGTGACACAAGGTCAATTTCTGAACAGGTTTGAATTCAAAGTTTTCAATCTCCTAGATTGATTGCCTAACCAAGGTTAAAGAGCCCAGTCTGCCCTACTATTTACCCATAGCTGGAAGAAGAGTACGTGGATGCAAACGCTAGGGTATTAGCGCTATGTGAAATGTAAACAGTATTTGAACTAGAGTCCATTTCCTACGACTAACCATTACACCACCACATATTTCATATAAATATCAATTTATTCTATTACATTCAAGTTGGACATTTACATTTTAAAATTTATAAACAAAATATGTAGGAAACACATAACCTGACAAGATCTATTTTAACTCGTGAAATCAAGAAACTTTTTCAAAACATCTTTACTCCGATTATCTATAAATAATGATCTGATTTTTGTAGTAATTCAACCAAAACACTGCAATAATGGCCCATGGTAGCGAGATTTCTGTTTGGGCAATGGCGTTAAAAAAATAATCTTAGAAAATAGAGTAATTTCGAATCTAATTTGCAACTCTATAAAAAGAGTGTTGATTCAGCGTTTGCACTTACCCTGATCATTATAATTTATCAAGGTAGATAATTTATTAACATCTTAATTCTTAACCATTATCCTCGGCTCAATTTTCACCGTTGTGGCACACACAATATAACGAATAAGAAAACTTTGTTAACAGTAGACAACAGCAAGATTACAGGTTCATCATGTCAGTGTACGCACACAACATCGCAAATCTTTAGAAGAAAAGAGATGAGAAAGAATGAAACAAAGAAACTAATAGAAGAAGCATTGGTTGCTGCTGTCGCTGCTGCTGCTGCTGCAGCCGCCCAACACAATGGCAGTTGGCAGAAATGAATGACATCAAATCACCCAATTACTGACCTCCAGAGTCTTGATTGAACATGTTTAAGGTTCACATGCTCTGTTCATCATTTAATTATAAACACACTGACCCTTTTGTCTTGGTCGGAAGAGACAAGCAGTTAATGAATCTACCATTATTGACTGTCATTAGCACTTGACTAATACCGAAAATTGATGCAGTTATTACTTCGCATCAATGTAGATATAACACGATAAACTAATTAGTATCTGCCGAAATTCTAAGCCATCATTTGCATTAAGTCCAAATTGACTAAGTATGACAAAAACAGACAAAGGGAAACATTATACGAACGGATGAAAGAGAAATTAAAAATAGATATAAAATACCCAAACTTGGTCAATTTAGAAACTAGGGTACCATGACTTTATATATATATATATATAATATATATATATATATATATATATAATATATATATATATATGAAACTCATATTTTCTAAAGTCATTATTATTATTATTATGTTCTAATAAGAGTGTCTTTATATATTTTAATTAAATAAATAATTAATGCACTGATCACCCCCATTTATCTTGGACACTGTAAACGCATTTAATCGATTTAATCGGATATTACAGACAAAGAATAAATACACAGATACACGCGTCGTTTCGCCTCTGACAGATTGATCCGGCAAAAATGAATGCAAGGGAGATAACCAAACACGTTCGTTCGTCTTTACTTTAAAAAAAAAATTACAGATTGGGAGGTTACAGACAAAAAATATATAAAGAAATACACACGTGGTGTTTTATTTACATTAGATATAGTAATACCTGGTACCAATGAGTTTTATAATAATTTGAAAAAAAAAACAAAAAAAAAAAAAACGGAAAGAAATGCTACAACGTTCTTAAATACTATCCAGCACTTTACATTTCTTTGTAAGTAAGAAACTGAACATTTGAAAAAAAAATATTCCGTTCTAAATATTAAGACAAAAAAAAACTAGTTTAATAAACAGAATGCTACGGTACAGATAAAAAATGAATTCAATGAAATTTATTTAAAAGTTTATATAATTGAGAAAGTAAGTTACTGACTTAAATAACAATGCGAAATTATTTTTGTAGTTTATATAAGAAAATAAAAAAAAAATATATATACAGAGATTATTTTAATATTTGAATAATATAAACCAGCAAAGAATATTGTAGATATGTTGTTTCTGTTCTTTTTAGAACAGAAGAAAATCCTATCTGCAATATAATTATGTAACTATCTAAAAAACATAAATAAAAAAGCCTGTCCCATAATTCGGTATATTTGCATATATATTTACTACGCTAACCATAACAATTATGAGTCATAAGTATTTACGTTTTGAGCTTTAGTCAAGAGTTTTTGTGTGCATGCGTATGTAAAAGAGAAAATAATGAAGAGTGGTAATATAGTTATTTATTAAGCCTAGCTTAGTTGTGGTGCAAGGTCAGAAAGAATGGAGCACCCAGTGAGAATCCCTGGCGTCTGCGCTGAGTGGGTGAGAAATAATAGCTTGGGTCCAGGGGACCTGCTCCCCAGGTAGCACCTGTCCCTTCGTCTAAAAGGGGTAAGGGCTGGGTTTATTGACAGGTGCCTACCGTGGTCTTAAAGAGGAATGCCGACGGATCTAAAAAATGTTTACCCCGGCTCAGTTTCGATTCCTGCGGGGTATACCTACACTAAACCGACCCCATTTCCAATTTTGTACCGTCGGGAGCCAAATAAGTACACCCAGCGAGAATCGAACACTAACAATGTGATAATAAGCTAGCTCGCTAACCACTACACCACATGAGGCTCTCAAAGAGTGGTAATGTAAGCAACAGTATAGAATGTTGGTGGTGCTTTTTGCGTCAGGGTTATTATCTTCGTAGGAAGAGTACTCTGCTACCGAGTTCAAATCCTGAACGAAGCTGTTTACATTTCGCATAGGCTCTAATTCAGAATCAAACTATTCTCCCTTCATCTATGGGTAACATGTAAAAGGTATAATAATCTTGATTTAACTCTTTTCATTATGTTGAATTGAAACAGATTAGTGTTATCGCTTCCACGCGTTCACTCTGAAAAAAAGGGATTTAAGAAAATGTAAAATAATAATTTTTAAAAATAAAAAAAATAAACAATTGCTCAACAATATATTGCAGTATTTGATTAGCAATTTTTTTCAAATCTCATCATAGAAATATACTAACAGTGAGTAAAATAAAGATCTATTCATCCAGCTCTTTATATTTTGTGAGTGTGAAACAGGGGGGAAAAAGGGGGTTGGATAAGTATAGAAGCTTTAAATCACAGGGATAAAAATTCAATGTCTTTTTTCACTTTCTTTCTCTTACACACACACACACACACATATATATATATATATATACATATATATAAGTAAAATCCTGATCAGCTTTGGATTGTAGCAGCAGAATGGCAGTGAAAATATCTAAAAACCTTTTCGATAAGCAGCAGAAAATAGTGCATGTCCTGGATATATAGAGTGTGTGTCTGCATACAGACACACGTACAAAAAGCAAGTACTTTGTATGGAGGGGGAGGAGGAGGCGGAGAACAGCCGATAGTATTGTCTTCTCTATAAACAGGAATTATATCAATAGTCCTGCCTGTCAGACTAATTAATAACATCCAATTAGCTGATACAACCAAGTAAAAACAAGAAAGGGGGAGGGGAAGAGGAGGAGTGTCATCTATGGAAGGAAAGGAGAAAGAGGAGGGACCAATCCAAAAAGGAGGGAATTAAAAAAAAAAAAAATCTAAAACAAATAAAAAATTTAAAAAATAAACAAGTAGAAAAAGAGATGTTAAGGGAGGGGTGGTAAGAGAAATTCAATTTTAAATCAATAAAAAATGTGAACATTAAAAATCTGGATAGTTTAAAGAGCTTAAGAAAAAGTTTTGGGAGAAAATGAAAGAAAATTTAGCAAAAAAAAAAAAAATCCTAGAACAAAGATTTGTAAAAAAAAAAAAAAAAAAAAAGTAGAATGAAAACAAAAAAAATTAAAGAATAAAATGGAAAAAAAATTAGATTAATTTTTTTTTTTAGAGGAGGGATAACAAAACTGAAGTTTATCTTTTCTTTTTTTAAAACCAAAATAAATGTTTAAAAAAATCAGATTCCCTAGGGGTTATATGTTGATTTGGGTTTTCAGCAATTCTGGGAGGGTTAAAAGAACATGGAAGGGAAAAAAAATGGTTTTCTGGAGACCTCTAAGAGAGATACAGCTGTAGCATCAGCAGTAGTAAATCTTTGGTCAAACAACCCTTAATCCCTTTTTTTTCTTTCCTTCTTTTAAAAATCTCAGCTGCCTAAGAGCCAAGCTAACCATTTACCAAGCCTGCTGGCTGACCGACCGACCGACCGGCCAGTCAGTAGCAGCACAACCCCCACAAACGCCCACCGGTCCACTCTTTTGCTTGTCTCCGTGGAAATAAAGAGTTAAACGCATACCTTTTCCCTCTTTCTAACAAGAGATAGAGAGTAAGAAGAGCCAGCATCTATGATCGTGCACAGATGAACTGCTGTCGTAGCAGTACAAGCAGGGCACACACTCCTTCAAGTCCAGCGAAGAACCTTTTTGAATCTCTCATTCTCTCCAGTTTTAACATAGATATATTTATATGCAGTTGCTAACAGAATTCACATCGAATGGGGGAAGGAGAAGATAAAACAATAAAACAAAAGACGACAGAAAGAGGAAAAAGACAACGGTATCTTCAAATAGATTAATAATTACTGAAGGACTTTTAATATTCGGTTTCCAACAGGAAGGAAGACTTTTAATCACATGGATTTGACATAAGCATTAGAGAAAAAAAAAAGATGTTCTGATAATTTAATAGATATTCAAACTTCTTTTAGAAGAAGATAATGGCTAATCGATAAGCGGGGGAGAATGTTATCTTTTTAGTCATTTGAAATCCATAGAGCAGAAATGGTAACAACAGAGGGTGTGTAGTTGTTTGGAAATAATAGACCTTAAGGAATTAAAACTTGTATTTTGAAATGTTACCTACTTTAAACAAATATCATTCTAACAGTTGTTGGACACGTCACGTGCTGTAATGGTTAGCAAGCTAGATTAGCAGGCCATTGATAGTGAGTTCGATTCTCACTGGTTGACCCTTACTTCTGGCTTTGTGCCACAACTAAGCTTAGTAAATAACTATTTTAGGACATCTCACGTGGTGTAATGCTTAGTGAGCTAGATTCTCACTGGGTGCCCATACTTCTGGTCTTGTGCTACAGCTAAGCTTAGTAAATAACTATTCTATCAAGTTGTGTATTATATAAATACCTGTTTACTTAATGTTACGTATCGTTAGTGAGTTTGATTCTCACTGGGTGACCCATACTTCTAGCCTTGTGCCACAGCCAAGCTTTGGTAAAGACTATTCTATCAAGTTGTCTATTTCATAAATACCTGTTTACGTATTATTTAAAAATATTCTTAGATTGTAACTAGTTAAGAAAAACAAAAACAAAACTTTATTTTTAATAAATAAATAAGATTTCTTTTTAAAAGACAAAATATTGCAAATAATTTCAATAGATTTATTAACATCTTAATTCTTAACCATTATCCTCGGCTCAATTTTCACCGTTGTGGCACACACAATATAACGAATAAGAAAACTTTGTTAACAGTAGACAACAGCAAGATTACAGGTTCATCATGTCAGTGTACGCACACAACATCGCAAATCTTTAGAAGAAAAGAGATGAGAAAGAATGAAAGAAACTAATAGAAGAAGCATTGGTTGCTGCTGTCGCTGCTGCTGCTGCTGCAGCCGCCCAACACAATGGCAGTTGGCAGAAATGAATGACATCAAATCACCCAATTACTGACCTCCAGAGTCTGATTGAACATGTTTAAGGTTCACATGCTCTGTTCATCATTTAATTATAAACACACTGACCCTTTTGTCTTGGTCGGAAGAGACAAGCAGTTAATGAATCTACCAATTTGACTGTCATTAGCACTTGACTAATACCGAAAATTGATGCAGTTATTACTTCGCATCAATGTAGATATAACACGATAAACTAATTAGTATCTGCCGAAATTCTAAGCCAATCATTTGCATTAAGTCCAAATTGACTAAGTATGACAAAAACAGAAAGGGAAACATTATTACGAACGGATGAAAGATAAATTAAAAATAGATATAAAATACCCAAACTTGGTCAATTTAGAAACTAGGGTACCATGACTTTATATATATATATATATATATATATATATATATATATATATATATATATATATATATGAAACTCATATTTTCTAAAGTCATTATTATTATTATTATGTTCTAATAAGAGTGTCTTTATATATTTTAATTAAATAAATAATTAATGCACTGATCACCCCATTTATTGGACACTGTAAACGCATTTAATCGATTAATCGGGGATATTACAGACAAAGAAAAATAACACAGATACACGCGTCGTTTCGCCTCTGACAGATTGATCCGGCAAAAATGAATGCAAGGGAGATAACCAAACACGTTCGTTCGTCTTTACTTTAAAAAAAAAATTACAGATTGGGAGGTTACAGACAAAAAATATATAAAGAAATACACACGTGGTGTTTTATTTACATTAGATATAGTAATACCTGGTACCAATGAGTTTTATAATAATAATTTGAAAAAAAAAAACAAAAAAAAAAAAACGAAAGAAATGCTACAACGTTCTTAAATACTATCCAGCAGTTTACATTTCTTTGTAAGTAAGAAACTGAACATTTGAAAAAAAAATATTCCGTTCTAAATATTAAGACAAAAAAAAACTAGTTTTGATAAACAGAAATGCTACGGTACAGATAAAAATGAATTCAATGAAATTTATTTAAAAGTTTATATAATTGAGAAAGTAAGTTACTGACTTAAATAACAATGCGAAATTATTTTTGTAGTTTATATAAGAAATAAAAAAAATATATATATACAGAGATTATTTTAATATTTGAATAATATAAACCAGCAAAGAATATTGTAGATATGTTGTTTCTGTTCTTTTTAGAACAGAAGAAAATCCTATCTGCAATATAATTATGTAACTATCTAAAAAACATAAATAAAAAAGCCTGTCCCATAATAGTCGGTATATTTGCATATAATATTTACTACGCTAACCATAACAATTATGAGTCATAAGTATTTACGTTTTGAGCTTTAGTCAAGAGTTTTTGTGTGCATGCGTATGTAAAAGAGAAAATAATGAAGAGTGGTAATATAGTTATTTATTAAGCCTAGCTTAGTTGTGGTGCAAGGTCAGAAAGAATGGAGCACCCAGTGAGAATCCCTGGCGTCTGCGCTGAGTGGGTGAGAAATAATAGCTTGGGTCCAGGGGACCTGCTCCCCAGGTAGCACCTGTCCCTTCGTCTAAAAGGGGTAAGGGCTGGGTTTATTGACAGGTGCCTACCGTGGTCTTAAAGAGGAATGCCGACGGATCTAAAAAATGTTTACCCCGGCTCAGTTTCGATTCCTGCGGGGTATACCTACACTAAACCGACCCCATTTCCAATTTTTGTACCGTCGGGAGCCAAATAAGTACACCCAGCGAGAATCGAACACTAACAATGTGATAATAAGCTAGCTCGCTAACCACTACACCACATGAGGCTCTCAAAGAGTGGTAATGTAAGCAACAGTATAGAATGTTGGTGGTGCTTTTTGCGTCAGGGTTATTATCTTCGTAGGAAGAGTACTCTGCTACCGAGTTCAAATCCTGAACGAAGCTGTTTTACATTTCGCATAGCGCTCTAATTCAGAATCAAACTATTCTCCTTCATCTATGGGTAACATGTAAAAGGTATAATAATCTTGATTTAACTCTTTTCATTATGTTGAATTGAAACAGATTAGTGTTATCGCTTCCACGCGTTCACCCTCTCTATCTTTCCCCAACACCATTTCTTTCTTATTATATTTTTTTCTGTGTACCAGTTGATTTTCCTTTCTTTCTTTCTAATAAAAACGGAATGGTCATTTATTTAGCTGATGTGACGACACTTATACGAAATAAGAATTCAGATAATCAGGATTTACATTTTTGCCTTTCATCTTGGACGGTCTCATTTCTAACCAGAGTATGTTGCAAGATCATAACGGTCGTACACGAGTATTAATCTATAGATATTTGCCAGAAATTAATCCCGTAGCACCTTTAAATGACCTGAGATTTTCCTACCACATTGAATGCACATGAGTCACAAAGGGAAAGGACATAGATGTTTTTTATTATTATTATCATGCTGAAGTAATTTCACAAGCCCTAACAAGCAAACTTCGTTAACAATAATAATTAAACAACAAAAAAAAGTAAAGAATTGTCTTCTATAACAATGCTTGTTCTAGTTTGATCTAAAAGGTGAAAGAATGTTTTTTCTAACCACAGCTGAACTAGCAGTAATGTACCTGCCAACACAACTGGTTATTTCACCATGAAATCTTTCCAGACACATTTTTATTGTCTGGTAACACCTGTCCAGCTCCTCACCTTTTGCTATTCTAAGGTAATATTCAAAGTAAGTAAATGATATAACTTCTCACACCTGGAAATTACTTTTTTATTATTATTATTATTTGAGTTGGAGCTAAAAATGTTTACATGTGCTTATATATATATATATATATATATATATATATATATATATATATGTATGTGTGTGTGTGTGTGTGTGTGTGTGTTTGTAGGTACATCTATATCTAAATAGAGAGGGAGGACTTGAAGAGACTAGGCAAGAATTGTTTTTTTTTTCTCCTTTTATTTTAGAATAGCATTTCAATTGCGAATTTAATTATCAGATGAAATGTGATTATAAAGGACTTTGGGGGGCAAGAAAGATAAAAATCACAATTTGTGCCAGTTTTTTAAAATTTAGACTTCCCACTATTTCTGGCACACATACACAAACTTGGAATGTTGACGTCAATCTACTAAATGGGAAGAGAGAAATATATCAAAAGAAAATTATGCTGATGATCCGTTAGGTGAAACCTAGGTAGGTGGTTTCTGACTCTTTAGGCTTTACAATTATTATTTGCTCTACTTAGTGTATTGAGTACTTTAGCATATTTAACTTAAGCAAATCTTTTGGTATTTTTTTATTTTATTTTGGACATTACAATAGTGCCAGTTGATTATTTTCAGGAAGTGCGTATGTCTTTGTCTTTTTTTAAATTTTTCTCCAGGCACAAATTTACATTTTGTATTTACAAATTGTATTGTCGGGAATTTTTCCACGCTGTCAGAGTTATATATATATATATATATATATATATATATATATAAGTAAGAGATGGGGTACATTCTTAAATTCATAGTTTCAGAATTTCTAATAAAAAAAACAAAACTCGTTCATATGTGTATATTAAAAACATATCCGCCTTAAATGATATCTAAGACAACGTGGGATTTTCTCAAATCAACTTTTCAATTCTTAAACAATCCGCCTTCACATGCCAAAAGGTGAGTTCATAAACTTCACACAAAAAACAAAAGAAAAAACAATCAATGATGAAACACATTCAGACTTAAAAAAAAAAAAAAAAGACTTTTGTTTAAATCTATCACATGATCGGGCAAATATATTTAGGTTTTATTATTAGTAACTGACGTGATCACGAAATATTGCACGTAAAATAACATTCGCACAAAAGAAATAAAACAATATATACTTAATGAAAATCAAATCGGCTTCAGAATTCCATTGATTAACTTATATTCGTACATATTTCATACATGAGCAGGATGTGACACAAGGTCAATTTCTGAACAGGTTTGAATTCAAAGTTTTCAATCTCCTAGATTGATTGCCTAACCAAGGTTAAAGAGCCCAGTCTGCCCTACTATTTACCCATAGCTGGAAGAAGAGTACGTGGATGCAAACGCTAGGGTATTAGCGCTATGTGAAATGTAAACAGTATTTGAACTAGAGTCCATTTCCTACGACTAACCATTACACCACCACATATTTCATATAAATATCAATTTATTCTATTACATTCAAGTTGGACATTTACATTTTAAAATTTATAAACAAAAATATGTAGGAAACACATAACCTGACAAAGATCTATTTTAACTCGTGAAATCAAGAAACTTTTTCAAAACATCTTTACTCCGATTAAATCTATAAAATAATGATCTGATTTTTGTAGTAATTCAACCAAAACACTGCAATAATGGCCCATGGTAGCGAGATTTCTGTTTGGGCAATGGCGTTAAAAAATAATCTTAGAAAATAGAGTAATTTCGAATCTAATTTGCAACTCTATAAAAAGAGTGTTGATTCAGCGTTTGCACTTACCCTGATCATTATAATTTATCAAGGTAGATAACTAATAAATACTTATTGTAGAGCACTTCCCTCTATTTATTATTATAGTATGTAACTTGACCTTGAATCTAAAGATCACTATAAGTAATAACTTCATACTATTTATAAAATTTATATAATTAACTGCAAGTAAATAAACAAGGAATCAATATTGCCGAAATATATAGTTATTGTAACTATTATTCATAAAATATTTCTAGCTAATGAATTGACAAATCTACATAAAAAAAGAAAAAAAAAGTTTGATTAACGTAACTATCTTCAAAGCAAAAATATATTTTGTTGATTATCATATTTTCATAGGAATTTATAATATCTTAGATTACAAGTAAATATAATATTTTACTGAACGAAAAAAAAAATGAAAAGTTATTATATACATTTATCTCTTAGAATATTTTATACGATAGTAATCATTTTACAATCAGAATCCTAAAGAGATAAAATGATATTTAAACATTCATTTTTTATTTTATTTATTTTATTTCTTTTTTTTCTTCTTCTTACGATGCGGTTATTTAGTCAAAATTCATTTGAGACTCAAAATGACAGCAAATATGGAAGATCACAGCCTATTGTTGTACGGCAGCAGCAGCAGCCGATCTTTTAAAAGTCTTTGCAATAAGAGAATCTTTTGTCAGACAAGACGAAAATGTCCACTGACTCAAGTTAGTGTTTGAGTGAATTTAATTGCCAGTTCAGATTTCAAGGAATTGATTAATTTGCCTTAGAAAATTGCCGCATGAAGGAAAAGCCCCATAGAATTAAGAAAGGAAAACAATAAAAAGGATAAGGGGGAGACAGAAAGAAAAGGATGGTAAAGAAAGGAAATAGCTGCAATTGAAAACTTAAAATTTGCCTTTTTATTAAAAATTGTTCAAAGTCAAAAAAACTATTAACAACCAAGCAAAAAGGGCGAAGGATAAAATTAGCTAGATATTTAAAAAGCAGGAAAAAGGCCAATGTTACATTATAATCTTTTTTAAAAAAGGGGAGATTTTTAAAGTAAATAGTAGAAGAGCAAAAGATTTCACACAAAAGATAATTAAAGACAGAAACCTGAAATTAGTCTTTAAAAAGATAAAGAACATACAATCGGGAGCAAAAGAGCAATTAGAAAAAGAACAAAATTAAACACAAAAATTAATTAAAAGAATTAAGAAAGAAAAAAAAAGAAAAAAAAAAGGAACTATTCTTGACAAGTGATTCATGAAAAGAAGAGTAACAGATATTTAAAGATTCATATCTTTAAATCAGATTAAGGAATATATATATATATATATATATATATATATATATCACTAAGTAGAGCAAAAAAAGAATTATCCTGATGAGCCGTTGTAGATAATTTCTGACTACCATATATATATATATATATAATATATATATATATATATATATATTATATGGTTATCACCAACTCAGAGAGTTAGTGGTGGACCAAGTTTTTTTACGATATTATTAGTAGAGTTCTCAGTATCAGTGATAGATATATATATATATATATATATATATATATATATATATATATATATATATATATGAGACGAATGGGCAATTAGAACACTGTAAAACTCAAGATTAACAAATATGAAAGATTTGATATACTGATGAGTGTAAAATAATTGGAATAGATATTTTTTTATGTACATTGCGAAAGTTAAATTACATCTTCAAATATAAAACGTAAACAAATAAAAAAAAATTCTAATTTCAAACTAAATAGTTATAATTATATGGTAAACTGAAAATAAAAAATAGTTTAAAATATTTGCTAGAAGAAAAAAATTAGAGGTAGGTTGTTATTAATTAATATCATAAATATTGAAATGCAATTTTATTTTTTTCAAGAGTTTAATCAAGCACCTTAAATATTTTAAAATAGATCAACTCTGATGATCTATGTTTTGATTACTGACCTCCCCAAACCGTGGGCAATAAACATCAAAGGTATTATGGGTAGATTACCGTAGGTAAAATCTAATTTAATTGTTGAATATATATATATATATATAATTTTACAAATTATCGAGAAACAAATTTTTGACAACAATGTTTGTATAATTTTTTATTTCTAGAGGACAGGCACAAATACTAGTTAGATAATTAGAGAGACACACACACACACACACACACACATATATATATATATATATATATATATACACATATATATATATATATATATATACTATATATATATATATACATATATATATATATATACATATACATACACACACACAAATTAAGTAATTGGGAATTAAATTTGAAACCACATGAGGATGTCAAAACGTTCATTATGTCTATTCAACTTTAAAAATAAAAAAAAAAGGATTATTTCAGGTAAATTATACAAAACATGAATAACCATATATATATATATATATATATATATATATATATATATATATACACAGCATAGAACTGACTGAGATTTTAATCTACATTTACGTTTACAAATATTGTTTACTTTTACAAAACTAACTTTTTAAAAGAATTTAATAAAATTTGAGTACAAAAAAATCTTGAATTCATTCATCTAGAAAAGAAAAAAAAAATAATAGTTCAATTTTCCAATCCTTTCGAAGCCCTCACCTGGTAATATATATCTTATGTTGATTACAAAGGAATTAGATAGAAATGGTGATAATCTAATTAAAACAGTAATGTAAAGTTTGTGGAGTGGCCTAATGTCGGTATCAGCCGGACAGCGAGTGAGTCTATCCCCTTTCGCTAGCGCTAGACCAAGGGGATTGTTTTTACCGAGGTGGAACGTCACACCTATCATCAGCTACCCACGTTACCGCACAGATCAGATTACACAATCTGTGTTACTCATACGGTGTGATTTCAAGACGGTAGCTCTACTGGCCGAGTTAAAACAGCAAGAGATATAATGAAAACAAAACAACAAAATGACCCATCGATTATTCAAGATAGTGAAACTATAAATGTAGTGAAAATGTAAACATAGAAATAATAATTATGCTATATCGGACTGTTGTCCTTATCTTTGTTGTGTATAAAAACAACGCTCAAAACACCGTAACCTCGGGTTCTGTTTTAGGTGTTTTTTTTTTGTTTGTTTTTTAAAAATATTTTTTATATAATAAAGAAAAAATAAAACACCTAAAACATAGCCCGAGGTTACAGTAGCCTGAGCGTTGAGTTTATACACAATAAAAAATTGAGAACAACAGTCCGATATATCATAATTATTCATATTAGCCTCATCTCAAATACACATAAAATATATAAAAATAATACATCTTAACTTACCGAAGGGGTAGTTAGTGATTGAGGCTTATTTGCCAGAGATACTTTCTCACAGGGTCTCTAGTAAGTAGTCCAATTACAGTTAGCTTAACTAATGTTTCAGTTTTCATTTCGATATTTATTGGTCAATTTCTATTCAATAGAGCTTTTCTTTTCATAAAGCATATATTGTTAATCTCTAGGCCAGTTGTATCCGGGTGGAAGGAGGAAGTGTGTGTGTGTATATATATATATATTATATACCCCTATCCCCTCTTTAAGCCGTCTCACCAAGGGATACCTGATGGACATTTCTATAGTCTCCTTTTAAAGCCCCATCTTATTACTAGCACGCTTAATTACTCTATGACTTTTAATAGGTCAACTCAAAAATCTTATAAACATACTATCAACCAAAACTTTCTTTAAAAAAACTATCAAATGGTGGCCTTTAATTGTTTCTAAATAAATAAATGCTATTTAATAAGTGTAAACAAAAATAAAACAAAACAAAAACAGTAAAATAATATTTTTGGTTGGTTGGATTTTACAGCATGTCAACCCTTGGGTTATTATGCCGAAGACGTTTGTTTTATTCATTTTTGGTGGGGTATTCAATTTTTAAAAAAACATTTTGTAAACTCATTTTTTTATCTATTTGACCCATAGATAAGACCTCAACCGGTACTACCACTTCAGGTCAGGGTGGACCTGGGAGTAATGGCAATGATAAATAATATTGTACAAAGTCATGAAATCAAGTGTTTCAAAAATAGATTTAACATGTATTTTATTATTGTGTGAAAAGTTTTCATGAATTTAAAAATATTCAAAATGAGGTTGCATTTTTATTAAATAAATAAATCTTAAATGTATTGTATGAAATTCTAATGTCTTTGGAAAGTATTGTAAAAATCGGAAATTTATAAAATAAAAGAACTTTTTTAAGTATTCAAAGAGGATAATGAAGAACATAGGTAAAAAGATTATCTTTAATGACTGAATCAAAAGATATTTTCCCTTTTTATATTTACAAACTAAAACTACAAGAAACAGAAACTGAATATCCCCAATAATTTTTTTTTTTTAAATCAAATGATTTTAAAAAGAAAGAAAGAATAAAAAAGTAAAAATAAAAATTTAATTAAAAAAATGAAGACCTGTCGGTGTATTGTGGAATATAAGTTATTTTGAAGGTTAATATTACTAAAAACAGATATTTAAGTTTAATTTCAAGATTTCCCTAACAAGGGGAAAATAGAAACAAAATATTATTTTAAAACAGTAAAAGTGTATATGTAATTCTAAGTTTTCAATAACATATTTAAAAAATAGCCACAGGAGAAATAAGTAAAATAACTGAGAAAATGGAATGATATTAAAGATTATATATATATATATATATATATATATATATAATTACCATGATATTAATTAATCAGAAAAAATACAACCTCAATCCGCTAATTGCATGAAAATTATATATAAATCCAACTGAGTAGGGTTAGTATTTTTCTTGAATGAAACAAAGTCATTTTATACACTAGATATATCACTAATTGAAAATAAAGGGTAACCCTAAAAAATATCACATCATTGAAGATTAAATATGACGACTAAAATTAGTCTTTTGAAAGAAATCCATAAGAAAAAATCTAAAGGAAGCCATATTGAGTGATTTAAAAGATTACAATCATTTTATCTTTTGCAAAAACAAAAATAAATTTGTAACCAGCCAAAATCATTTTGCTACATTAATTTATTTTCACAAATACAAGACGTGTAAAATCACACACACACAATATATATATTTTGTCATTAAAAGTTTATTTAATAAAACTATTTTCTGGGAAAAATTAGTTCTAATTTTTCAATGCAATGCTGTATAAAGTAGAGTATATTTGTTTAATGGTATATCAACCTATATTGGTTATTCAATGCCAAAACCATCCTTGTAGAAGAACAGTAGCGGCACTATTTGATCCATAGCTGGTTTGTGGCTCCAATGATTATAAAACATTGCACTTGAAAAGTTTATATAAGTTAATAAAGCAGAAAGTGACAAAACTAATTCATTTCCTGTAATGTGATATTATATTTTAATTTAAGATGAACACTTAAGATAATCATAATAAAATATATATAAATATAGCATTTTTGCAGAGCAAGCAACTAACAAGTTTCACAGGGTGGAGGAGTGGGGAGTTTAAAAGATAACATCAACTACTCCCAAAAAAAGGTCCTGAGAAATATGTCAAAATACTATCTCAAAGTGTCAATGTTTCTTTGTAATCAATTCTAATTAATCAACACCCCCCCCAAAAAAAAACCCCAAAAGATATCCTCAGATGTCCACATAAGTGACTATTAAACTAGAATTTTAAAGAATTGTTCGTTAGTTGGTTGGATTTTACGGCATGTCAACCCTTGTTGGGTTATTTTATGCCGAATACCTTTATTCATTATTGTTTGGTATTCAATGTTTTTTTAAAAATCTATTTAACCCATACATGAGACCCTAACAGGTACTATCACTCCGGATCAGAGTGGGCCTGGGAGTAACGGTAATGAAGGGGTACTCCACACTCCCTAGAGTCCAGAATTGGAACGTCACGACTAGATTCAGTTTAACGTCATACCCAAGACAATAGCGAATTGTTTTATTTTATAATTGTTGCATTCACTAAATAGAAAATAATTAAAATAAATTATTTGTAACTGATTTAATTCATTAATTGCCAAATCAGTTGATTATTAATTTGAGTTCCTTTAATTTAGAAATTTAAATATTTAAAAATAAAAACCGACTTCGGCATTAAATAAACCAACAGAATTAAACATGACATAGAACATAAGAAAAGAAAGAAATACTTTGACGCTTCTAGAGCGTCCCGTCGTGGAGTAATGGTTAGCAAGCTAGTCAGGCAGATCCATAACTATTGAATAGCTAAGTTCGACGCTCTGCTGGATGCCCCAGACTTGCGACTTTGTGTCACATCCTACGCATGGCGAACGGATTGGAAAAATACATACATGTACGCTTCAACCACACACAGAGAGCACGTGGTATAAAGGTGAGCAAGCTGGATTTAGCAGACCATTGTTAACGAATTTGATTCGCATTGAGTGCCACAGCTAAGCTTAGTAATAATTTCTATCTCTCACTCTCTCTCTATATATATAGGGGGTGGGCTAAAATATTTATGATCTTCAAAATGAAAAAAATAAATAAATAAATAAAGTAAGAAATCAAGTTTCTTTATTTAGAGGAAAATTATTTAAATTGTCATTAGATAAAGTTAATTAAATGTAAGTATTAAGTAACAAGAAAACTTTCTTAACTGCAAATTGAAAAAAAGTTATCTAATAAAGAGAGATCACTTTCGTCTCCTTGTAGTGTAATGAATAACATCCTAATCTCGCAGATCCGTTAAGTACTGAAAAGCGAGTTCGATCCTCGCTGGATTCCCCATAATTGTGTCAAATCCTACCTGTAGGGTAAATTCACACACACACACACACGATATATATATATATATATATATATATATATATATATATATATATATAAAGATAGATAGATGAATATATAAACCGTTTAAATCAAGTGCTCAGACACTGGCCAACAGAACAGTATAAAACCTAAAAAGAAACTTATCTCGCTTCCTCATGTCGGCTTCATTACTTATATATATATATATATATATATATATATATATATATAAACGAACCAGAATTAAAGAGGAAGCCAAAAAACTGACAGAAAGGGCAGAAAATTGGATAGGTAGTTATTAAAAAGGGAAAGGAAAAAAAAATGATAATACAGAATTGTAACATGGCCAGATCTTTTTTTGCGAGTCGGATTTTTCTTTTTTTTTTAATTGTAGCACCAATTTATCAATCCATGGGCAACACTAGGAAAGATAGAGTAATAAACGTGTTCATGTAGCAAGGATTTATTTCAACAGTAGCACTATGTATGATAAGAAGAATAAGAATAAGAAAGGGAAATGTTAAAAAAAAAAAAAAGATGGGGGAGGGTGATGTTGGAAAAGAAAAAGAAAAAGAAAAGCAACAAGCTTCTCGCTTTCCATGACCTTTTATTTTCATACAAGCTGCCTAGTTGATCTCTATCGCTAACACACCCTGCTTGATCCTCAAGCTGCTTTCTCCTCCCCCTCCGCCCTTTTCTACCGCACCTCATCTTCCCACCCCCCAGCGCGGTCGCCACCATCGCCTCCGCCTTTAACCTGTATTATTTCTCATTACATACACCATAAAGCCACTTGGTGCTGATAGTATGGCTACTGCAGCAGGCAGCACACAACATGGTAAGAAAAGAAAGGGAAGAAGAAGAAAAAAAGAAAGAAGTAAAGAAACAAGTAAAAACAGGCGGCGGTAACAGCAGCAGCAACCGTAAAACAACAAGAAAAAAAAGGTATATAGATTGATTGAAGGAATGTAGATATAGAGAAAATGACAAAAGTAAGAAGCAGTGCGCGTAGAGGGAAGAGGAAGTTAAGGAAAAAGAAAAATGCTCTCTCGTATTTCTTCAAAAAACCTAAGAAGAATCATCTGCAACCTATTTGTAAACATCCTCATCAGGGAAATCCTTGCCATATTAAATCAAGACAACGAATCCAGATTTTTAACCCAATACTAATTTTGTACTTTACAGTAAAGGGGACCCGCCAACGTCTTCCGCCTTCGCAATCCCCTAAGATAGCCATTACAAAACGGGTTGCAGAAATACTAGCACTTGTCCAGAACAGAACGCTAACAATATCTTCGGTAATTTAGTATTATTTGGATTATTCGGACTATTGTCCTCATCTTTATTGTTATCTGTACAACGTTTCGGCCGATGTGCCCTCCGGCCTTTAGTATTTCTTGTCGAACTCAGGAACCTTCTTGTAATCGGGAGCCATCACGGAACTTTGAACTCAACCTTTATTCAACCCACGAGGGTATCCTGTTCTCATTCCGCCAACCATAGCTGGGGTACAGGTGTTAAGCTGTGTTAATTATTAAATCTTATAAATCTTCGGTAATGTACGGAATATATACACACATACTTACATTCAAACATCCCGATAAGAATGAATTTTATCCATTTACTTCATTTTTTTTTTTTACTATACAGTTGCATTTAAAAATCGCGTTTTCAACTAGCTACCATTCGGCCATCCACCACCTTTCTTTACATCCCCCCCTTCGCAAACACTAAAATGATGTTGACTTATGATACATGTAATTTTGGGGATTTAAATGGAGGTGTTTATTTGGCTCCCCAGGAGGCCAAAATGTGACGGTTTAATGCGGAGGTGCCCCACAAGAAGCAAAGCTTTCCAAGGTGCGGGTGCAAAAATTGCTTGTGTTCGTTTGGTATTCCCCTTCAGTGGCACCGGAGGCACCCGAAAATACCGCCCTCCCCAAAAGTACCCAAATGATAGGGATAATTAATAATAATATTAAAAAAAAAAAATGAAAAAATTGAAAAGTAGTTGAAACTAGAAAATTAGTTGAAACCAAATCAGAAAATATATATATATATATATATTAGTTGAGTACCATATGTGTGTGTGTGTGTGAAATTGGGGGAAATAGTTGATAATGTTATGGGACCTAACTAGTTAAATATTCTCAAACTATTATATAATTATTTTGGAAATGTCTAAAACTGTATTCTTGCTTTGTTTTTTAAAGTGAAAAAGACTAAAAACGAAGTCTGAAAGAGTATTCTTATCATACAAAAACAGAATGAACTAGTAGCCAAAGATTTTTTAAAAAAGAAAGAAAGAAAACTAACAATAGTAGAGTGGGTGGATATTAATATTGCTTTAAAAAAGGTGAAGTGGAGAGGGGTTTTTTTTTTGAGGGGGCAGTGCCTCTTGAAATTTTTAAAATCATCATTGGATGACAAATTAATAAAGGTCTATTGTAAATTAATTTTCTTTTTCTTTTGTTGGTGGGGTGGGGAGAGATTTTGACCCAGGCAGCAAATGCACCTCCCCCTCTTTCTCTCCCTTGCTTGCTTGCTTCAGTGTCACTTTTTTTTTTCTAGACAACTAATTAGCATTATCAAAGAAGGAAAAGAAGGGAGAGACCCAATACAAATTATGGTGAACAGGCTGTTGTTAACTTGCAAATAATCAATGGTCTCAATTCAGTAATTATAAACTGATCAGAAGTGTTTTCAGAACAAAATACTAACATTCAACCGA
This sequence comes from Doryteuthis pealeii, assembly GCA_023376005.1. NCBI lineage: Eukaryota > Metazoa > Mollusca > Cephalopoda > Myopsida > Loliginidae > Doryteuthis > Doryteuthis pealeii. The sequence goes on along the minus strand of CM042143.1, from coordinate 50,023,804 downwards.
TTGGGTCGACTTGATTTTTATCTTCTAATTTTGGGGTCTGGAGGAGACAATGTTTTTTAACAAATTAAATCGAATAGAAAACAATTTTTACTAAGTACTGTCTGCAGTGAGAGCACTGATTAAAAAAAAAAAAAAAACAAAAAAAAAACAGATTTTTTTTTATTTATCTATCTATACATGAAGGGTGGTAAATATATATATATATATATATATATATATATATATATATATTTGTGAGAATATGTGATTAATTGGAGTAATACCTAATTTGAAAATTAATTAGTTGATAATTAATAAATTAGGCGTGCATATCTGTTTAAATGTAAGACGTAAACAAATCGAATCCAGTACTTGCTTTTTGTGCAAACATTATGAAGATATGATTTATATTCAAAGATATTTAAAAATTAAAATATACATAGAAATAGCATTGAAATTCTACTTAAAAATGCCCAGCATTTATAAATCTCAAAAGTAAATAAATCAATACACCAGGGTCCCCCTGCTTCTACCCAGGTGATTTTGGGTAGCTACTTCTAGTTTAAAATAAAATTAGATAAGTAAGATCATCTGGACTAATTCAGATACTAAAGAAAAACAAAAAAACACGTTAAGACAAGTAGGAAAATAAATACAAAAATCAAAGTTAACATTTTTCATTCATTTTTTTGTTTTTTCTAAGGAATCTAGAATCACATGATTAAAACAATAGAAACATGTTTAAACACACACCTGGTGCTGTAAAAAAATATATTATTCCCACCCTTAAAAATTAAAAACCCAGAACGTGTTAATTGAACGGAGGAAGCTTAAAAACTGGTTTTTCAGATTAAGGACATTTATATTGATGGACAATTTTAGGATTATTTTTAATTCATAACAGCAAATTATAAATGAAAACCTGAACTAAAATCTATGAAACATCATCAAATGAAATTCGAGTTGAAGCCATTTCTATCATGTAAATAATTAATGAGAAAAGAAAAAAATCTATATTAATAAATGAGAAGAGTTTGTATGTCTGTCCTCTAGAGACAACCAAACAGTTTGATGTAAAGCTAACAAAATCTGATATGCATACTTATTGAACTCGGGTAGAGGTTTTAATGTAAAAAATGTTTTCTTTGTGGGAAACATGTAATCAGTAGGAAGCCATGCTGCTGCAAGATACAATTGTACAGAATTTGAATTTTCAAAAAAATGAAATATCTTACTACAATAATTATTCATATTACTAATTATTTCTTCATATAAAACGATTACATATCATTGTTTAATTATGACTAAAATCCAGACAAAAAAAATATGTTTAAGTTGATAAATCCCTTAAATATCACTCCTTGAAAGTTTTTTGGATTTATCTTTTTTTTTTTAATAACTTTCAATTGACAACAAAATAAATTTTAACATCTTTTTTTTTCACTCATGTAGAAAGTGGAGCTTTCATCTGAAAAGAATTCCTAACAATAAACAGTTAGAAGCCATATTCCTGCAAGTTATAACTTATTGTACAGAGTTTAAATAAATGAACAAATAATTTGTCTCACTTTAATAATTATTCAATGTTTAATTAGTTTTATAGATATTTTTCCAACTTTGATATATGATTTGATATTATTTAAAGCATTATCTCTTGAATTAAAATATATTTTTAAATGATCTGCCAGTTGTAAAACATATGAAAATGCACCAGTCGAAAGGGCCCTTAAGTTCTCCATTTTCTTTCGCCTCTCTTTTCTGTTATGGGGATTTATATTTTATAGTAACAATTACTGTTTGCAACTATTTGGTGTAGATTTTAAATTGCCAACAAAGATTGTAAAAAGACATTTGTTTAGAAAAATGAAATAACTAGAAGCATTTGTTATGTATCGTTCTTTTTTTTCTTTTCTTTTTTTAAATATTTGTCTTGCCAGATCAGCAATCATTGTCTTAATGTCTCTTCCCCATTGTAAGATGGGTACTTCAACTAGTACAGAACAAGTTTGCAATAGTAATTAGCACACACAAAAGCTGTTTGTTTTTTCCTTAAAATGCAACAAGGAGGTAAAATAAATCAGTTTTAATTGTTTCCGGAAGAGAGGAATCTTTTTAGTAGTTAACTATTGAGAATAAAAAGTTACATTGAGATTACATCAAGAGAATGCAGATCTCAAACTAAGAGGATATTGATTTTAAATACAACATAAGACAGGCAACAACAACACTAGATTTTGATGACCTCTCTCTCTCTTTCTCTCTTAACTTGATATAAACCAATATTCACCATTAGAAGACACTCAGAGTAAATTAGCTTTGCCACAGTAAGAGAAACAGCAGTGCAAATGTTTTCAAAAACATTTAAAAATTCCAAGGTACTTTTCCGATATCAAAGAGGATCACAATGTTCGGATAAGTGAAACACATTTACCAAAACCAATACAAAGTGAATGGCAGAAATTCCTCCAAGAAAGAAAGAAGAGAAGAAACCAATAAACAGAATGTTAATACATTTACAAAAGGCAGAAATAAATGAAATAACAAAGTCGGAAATGTGCTTTAATCTAGAACTAAAAATATATATAAAACAGTTTTAACTATACGAAAGTGAGTTGGCTTAGTAGTATATTTGTAAATTTGGTTTGAAAACTGGCTAGAGTCAGTAATGATTTTAATATCAAGTCAACAGAAAGATCTAGAATAAAAGGAAATTAGATTTACATAGAATATCCTAATAAGGAGTGATGGAAGATTTCAAAGAAATGACAGGGTTACTTAGGCAGAAAGAAAAACTAAATAACACTAATTGAATTGCAAAATCAATGTTTTGTGGGTGAAGTTCCAAGTTTATTAGAATGCTTCAACAGAAGCAAATCTAAACAATGGAGAATGTTAAAATCTGTCCAAATGAACAAACATTTTACATTTGGCAAGGAAGAGATTTGTTTGGGAATATTACGTTATTGACAGTTAAGAAATTATAACAAAAATATTGTTTATATATATATATATATAATATATATATATATATAAAGTGAACCAACAGTTATCTATAAGAACCATTTTATTTCATTGTTTTTTTATGTTTTCTTTATATATTTCCTATGCTTCCAATATCACCAAAAACGTTCACATGGTTTCTATAAGAACCGTTTTATTTCATTGTTTTTTTGTTTTCTTTATATATTTCCTATGCTTCCAATATCACCAAAAACGTTCACAATATATATATATATATATATATATATATATATATATATATATTATTATTTCAAATTCTGTATTCCAAATCTAACAGCATAGAATCTTTGGCGATGAAAAGGTGAATGAGTACCTTATTCAGAAGGCTATTTTTCCTATTCCAGGTTTTAAAATTCCTCTAATAATTCAAAATCTCCCTAAAAAAATTTTTTTAGCTCTGCCATGATTTCAAAGACATGAATTAACCAATTCACACGAATTTCTGTAACTAAAAATAGGGAAAATGCTAAATGAACGAAAAGGTTTTTATAATTGTGCAGCTTAAACTTGAATTGTTTAGGTTTTTCTTTTCTTCTTTTAAATATTTTTTTAAAAAACTGATTTAGAACAAGATTTCTAAAGTTTTCTCTTGATTTTTTTTTTTATAGAATTATTTTAAAGTAAATCAACCAAAGTTTATCAACATTTTTGAAATCAATGTTAAAATATCTCTTTTAAAAAGGACACAAAAATGGAAAATGGAAATAAAAGGAAAAAGAACTTTAAAAAATATTAGCCAATCATTAATTGACAGATTCTATCAAAATGGCACTTCCTTAGCCCCTTTTTTATGCTTTTCAAAACGTTATACATAAAAAAAGATTTTTTTTAAATGAAAAGACTCCTTGTAGAAACAATCTATACTTAGCTCACTTAATAAAAAAAAAGAAAGAATTTTCAAAAATACCTGCCATACTCCAGAAATTTTAAACACTTACAACTAGAGAAAAATTAAAAGCTAAATTTCTAAATATATTGTGAATTAAGAATATTAACAAAACACAAAATGTACATCCATTTTGAAAATCACCCTAAAGCAAAAACTTATCAACGAAGGCTTAAAACTGTCAAATCTTAAGAGATGTCTATAAAAAAGAATCAATTTAAAAAAAAAAAAAATTATTCGATTTTGTTTGGTTGTGAAATCACTTTCCATAAATTAAAAGCTATAAAAAGTCCCAACTGGTTACTCTCACATTTATTTAGTATAACAAATCAATAAGAAATAAAAGAAAATTAACAATGTTTAATTTATATATTTTAGCCTGAAACTAGTGTCAATATTATTGCATCTATTAAGGCAGTGATAAAATTATTTTCAAATTCTCACTGGAAAGTTTTCAAGAATTTTTTATCCTCTATCATTTTACTTTTTAAACATAAGTAAAGTAGGCAGAGTAGCCTATTGTTGGTATCAGCTGGACAGTGAGGGAGTCTACTCACTTTTTACTAGCAGAGAAATTGTTTTGAGTGATTGGAGCGCCACACCTACCATCAGCTCCCCACTTTACCATATAGATCCAAGCTGTGCTACTCATACGCTGAGTTGGCAAGGGCCGGTATCAAACCAGGAACCTCATGGTTCGTAGGCGGATGTTCTACCGACTGAGCTAAACTGACCCATTTTAAACATACTCTATAATTTTACTTCAAAAATTGATTTTTTTCTTTTCTTTTTACTAAATTCTCCAAATTTATATTCGTGGCATGGTCTTTTAATTATGATAAAAAAAAACACAATTTTGCTATAATTAGTGTGTACCTTCAGGTCTCAAACAAGTAAGCAATTCAAAAACTGCTAAAGTTTAATCATGTCTCAGTCTTTGATTGTTGCTGTACTTTGAGTACTTTTACCCACCATTGGTCATTATCAAAAATGTTGCCACCATGCTGAATTTCAAATCCAGAAAATTATGGTATTATCAAGGAATCTTATCAATTTTTAAATGAACATTTTCACAAAATGTTAATTACATTATGTGTAAATAAATGTAACCATTTAAGAAATCCTATGACTGACTTCACCTAGAGTGTACATTGTTGCACATGTGTTAGATGCATATTAAAACCCCTACCCATTGAGTGAAAGATATTTTGCCTAATGCAGTTTTTAGTATTTATAGTTCCTTTTTGCAATTAAAGCTGCCTAAAGACAACAGTGCAAAGATTGAACGGACTGGCAAATTACAAAGATGAGTACATTTGCGTGCAAAACTTTTAGGATCCGAGCTGACAGAAAAATAGACAAGTAACAATTCCCAAGGTCAAGAAAAATAAAAGAACGGAAGGCGTGGCCGACTCGGCTTGACATGATTATATAACCGAGTAAGGAAAAGTGAAATTTGAAGAATGGCAGTTTCAGTTATCATCATCGAGATGAAAATTTCTGTTTTAGCTCGAGTCAAGGAATTGGTGGGAGTGTCATGTCCTGAGAAGAGATACTTGTATAACCAGTAGCATCAACGATAGCAGCAAGTGGATGGCAGGAAAAAGAAGCCCTTTCTACAAGACAGTCTGAAAGCAGCATGACGCTAAAAGCCAGGAGGTAGAAGAAGGTAGAGGCACCTGTCGATTATAATACAAGATTTCAATGAGAGAATGTGAAGCAGTCTGACAGGCTACATCAGCCGGGAGACAACCGAGGGCTTTCAGAAGGCTTCCAAGAAATTAGTTTTCTGTCAAAAGCCGAGCTTTTCCTCCCACCAAGCTAATGTTTTGGGCCGTGCACACAAGAGACAATCTAACGCACAAAAGGCACACCTAACATGTGAAGTATAAAAAGCAAAGAGAAGAAGAAAAAAGAAAGAAAGAAAAAAAAGTGAGAGAGGGGGGGTATATACATAAAATGCTCACTAAAAATGAATGTTAGAGGATTGGTGTGGAATGAAAAGTACAACAAATAGAAAGTGCATTTTTCTTTCTTTTTTTTTTTCTCTATTATTTTTTTTCTTTTTTTTTTTTTTTTTTTTTTTGCAAAGTATTGTATAAAAAGACGATGTTGTTAACCAGAACTAACAAGAGAAATGAATATTTTAAGCAACCTATTGAATTATCTTGTTTATCCGAAACACACAGATTATTCATCATTGATTTGCTTAAACATTTTAAGACTACTTAAAAAAAAAAAAAATAATTTAAAAAAAGTAAAAATTTAAAAAAAGACAAAATTTAAATAAAAAAGACAAAAAAAATCAGTATTTACAATCTACATATTAATACTCAGGTTCCTTAATCTTCCAACCGTTATAATCTTGCAACACTCTCTGGTTAAAAACGAGACCGTTCAAATCATCCAGGATGAAATGCAAGAATGTAAATCCTGATTATCTGGTGTTGCTTATCCGTCGAATTCTTATTCCTTATGAGTGTTGTCACCTCAACTAAATAATGAACCATTCCAGTTTTATTATAAAGAAAGGGAAGAAAAAGGACATGCTACCAAGGTTAAAGATCCTAGTCTGCACTATTATTCACCCATAGCTGGAGGAATAATATAACCCATTTTTTTTATTATCATGAGAAAGAGAGAGAGAAGCATTAGGACATCACTTATGTATATTCATACAATTTCTTTTTGGTTACAGACTTAATGCTGTAGACTTTGGTAATAAATAATACCTAATAATATCCGTTTTGATTGTATAAGGCTCCAGGAGAAATAATAGAATTCTGGTATTTTTGGTTTAGAAGAAAATTAACTTTTGTTAAAAAATTGCTCAGGGTGTATTTATTTATTGGTGATAAAGTACATGATCACAGAATATTTTTTCAGCTAAATGTCTACTATATATGTAGAAACAGAAAGATAAAGATTAAGTTTTGCTAACCTGTCAGTCCTGTTTAACTTTATATTTAGATTATAGAGATTAATAAATAACTATATTATTAAAAGATTCTTAAAAAATTAAATTGCTATCATTTTTAAGATTTTTAAACTGGATTATTTTTTCTAAGAATAAAATTAAATATTATTGGTTGTTAGATGCTAAAATTTCAAAGAAGAATTAAGGACTGGTTATATCTAAAAGTTAGATATTTAAAAAAAAATTTCAGATTCAATTTTTTAGAAATAAATTGTACAAATAAATAAGATATACTGCAGAAGGTGATATAGAATATAAAAAATGTAGTGGGTGAGAGGAAACTAAGAGAAGCTCACAAGAGACAAAGTTCAAGATAAGGACACCTGAAGTTTTTAGGGGGATTTTCTTTTGTTTTGTTTTTTTTTTGTTCCTTGTATTAAAAAAAAAAAGGGGGAAAAAAAAGCTCTAAACCAGGTGATAAAAATATTCCTAATTATTCATCAATCAACATGGCTCCTGTATATCCACCCCTTTTATTTTTTTTTTTATTCTTACAGCTTAAAACCTAGAGCCAGCCTGATAAATAACTCATCTGGGTAGATGGACAAAAAGGCTTTCAAAATATAATAATAAAAAAGAAAAATTAAAGCAGAGAATCAAAAGAGAGAAGATTGTTAGGGGGTCCGGTGCGGTGGGGGTAGTGAGCGAAGGGGGGGGTGAATGTTTCGGCTTGTCTTAACAATCCCCACCCTCACTGATTTCAAGAGTAGTAATTAAAATGCCCAAAATTCTTAAGCAATTGAACTTCTGACATGGTCAACAGAATAGCTGAAAGATTGACCTCTGGGGTCATGGGAACAACTTTCCTTTCTTTCTCTCTCCTACCCTCCTCTTTAATACACACAGTAGAAAAAAAACCCATTCTTTGACAATGATCCAATTAAACAGAAGATAATGTGCTGTCTCTTCACACTGGATGACAACCTCTTTGTCTATCTATTCTAAGTCAGGTTTTTAGATTGAAAATGTTCCCCTTTGTCCTTACAATTTTCATCACCAACCCCTGATAAAACTCAGATAACTAGTGACCTGAACTAAGAAAAAAGAAAAGCATTCATAAAAAATAAATAAATAAAACCCCTAAATAAATAATTCATTTCCTCTCCGGCCTTCTTTAATCAAAAGCACCTACCTACCTACCTACCTACCTTTTTAGACTAAGAAACATGGATCACCTTTGAGAAAACAAAAGGCACAGGTGAGTTCAAACGGTGAGAAAGTTATTAAAAAAAAGTCAATTTATCTTCTTCTTGAGCCCTGGACTGTGATGGTGATGATGATGGGCTGGAAATCATTTGATGTTTAGAAATCTTTTCATAGTTTCTCAACAATACAATCTCAGGTGTGTCAAACTAACAAACAGTAGTCACTTTAAGAAGGTATGACCACTGTCTACTTTGTAGGGATTTTTGTTGACCTTATTAGTAAATCTAATCCCACCAGGGTTAGATATTTGAAGGTACAATCATGCTAAAGTAGTATAGGAAAAAGGTCTGGATATATATATATATATATATATATATATATATATTATTATCAAGGTGAATCAAAATGCCTAAAACTTAATTTTTACAGTTCTCAAAATTAGTTGAGATTAAATTTCATAGAAATGAAAAAAAAAAGTTAGAAAATAAATTCCCTAACATCACTAATACAACTAAATAAATTAGTGTTTTAATTAATTAAATAAGTAATATTTTGTGAATAAGTTAAAAGGTAAAAAATGAGGGAGGGGGTCAGAAAGTTTTTTGTGAGATGTGAAGGGGAGTGGGGAAACAATATGAAAGAAAATAAATTATAGAAAAGAAGTGCTCCTACCATGGTGTTCTATACTATAGAAAATCATACCTCCTTAAAAAAAATTTTTTAATTCTTACATTAAATGGGATTATTTTTCTTCTAAGAATAAAATAAAACAAAATATTATTGGTTGTTAGATGCTAAAATTTTAAAAAGGTGAGCAGAAGAATTAAGGACTGGTTATATCTAAAAGTTAGATATTTAAAAAAAAAAATTCCAGATATAATTTTTTAGAAATAAATTGTACAAATAAATAAGATATATTGCAGAAGCTGGTCACAAAAAGAATTTCAAAATTTAGCAAAAAAATAAAAATAAAAATAAATAAATAATAAAGTACAGATATGCAAAATACCCCTATATATATATATATATATATATATATATATATATATTATATATATAATTGAATAGTTTGAAATAAGACATTTACATATTTTCGTTTACTGAAAAAAAAAAAGACAATATATTCACTTAAGTAGAGCCCCATAGAAACCTATTGCAGGTATGTCATAATAAAAAATGTATGTTAACATTTATACATACAAGACTTTATCCATGACCAATGCTATTTGTAGTGGTAGTAGTGGGTAGTAGTATCTGTGCTGTTAGTAATATAAATTGCTTAAATAAATAGTGACATCAGGTCGTGCCACCTACCTGTGGGAGCCGAACCAGCATTTGTCGTAAGGAGACAACTAGAGCTCACAAGCGATGAAGAGCTTGAAGGAGCTGATGAAGTAGCATGGGACGTGACCTCTGACTTGTGGTGAGCATTCTCCGCTTGTGAGGAGCATTCTCTTCATCTCCCTCAGCTTCCCCATCTGCAAAATATTGCAGGTTAGTAGTAGTAGTAGTAGTAGTAGTGGTGGGAACTAACAAGGTTGGGATATTTAAAATTTTAAAAATAAAAAGTTAGAAAAAAAAAAAAAAAAAAGAAACCTAACATTTTGTAAGTGATAGTCTGACATGAAAACGTATTAATTTTTGACACAGCTCAGAAAATGTCGGGCAATGTGCCTAGCACAAATCAACAAATTCAGATCTATAAGAAGTCAGCCCATAAGAGACACCTTGCTTGGTAATTAGACAGTAGAATCTTAACGGGACAGTGATGCTGAGAGCTTTTTGATTTAGTGCATCCTGGGACGCACATATTTGCTTTGAATGAGTCCCCAGTAAAATTTGATGGGTCCCAACTAAAGTTGCTTAATAGATTGTAGGGTCTTTATCTATGATCTAAAGCCATCTAATTCCTACCTTGTAACCTATCCAGTGTAATTCGTTTCTAAGTAACTATTGAAATGTATTTACAGTTAGCTTGAAATGTGAGGGAAGATAAAAAGAAAAACACTAGGACTATGATATACTATTTTACTTTTGTGCGTCCGGGACGCATGACGCGTACCTACCAACATCTGAAGGGGTCAATAATTCTTTTTGGCTAGGTAAGCAACAAATGCTAAGTAAGTAATAATCTCATCTGTGGCTAAAGGGGGAAGCAGAAAAATAATCAAACAAAACTCTAGATGTTTGTTTTCATTTTTTATCCCCTCCCCCTTAATTGAAACCAACGGAGAAAAAAAAAATTGGTGCCACCCCAGCCAGACTATTTGTAGAAATGGTCAACAACCCTAAGCAAATGACAGGCGAGGATATACATTCTTTAACACGTAGTAATACAAACTAACCTCCCCACGTCATAGTACGCAATTGGTCCTTTTTCTTGTCCGACCAAAAAGCACTTTGTCTCTCTCTCTCCCTTTATATCTTGCATATGTGTTCCTCTAATCACAATGGTCTGTGCTGCGAGCCTCTTACAGACAAACTATGAACGTTTTGTTTATTCTTACAATATACACCACATGCAGATAAACCCATTTCTAGTAAGAGATACCCCATTACAGGGCCGGTTGTTTCCGGTTTGGAGATTCCCATGTTGGAGTCTGCTTTGTTTTCATTAAAGCAAATGCAAAGAGGCTGGTTACAATCTGTAGGAATAACAAGATGCTAGGAAGAGAGAGAGAGAGAGGGGAGAGAGAGAGAGAGAGAGAGGGGGGGGGAGGCAGACTGGGCCTGCTAGGAAAAACATTTAATCATTAGCTTAAAAGAAGAGGAGAAGGGGGAGGAGAAACAAAAGGCAAAAAGCAAGTCAACAGGAGAAATAAATCTTTCATATCTGAAGCTGTTGTTCTTATTTGTAGTGAGGAAAGTAAAAAAAAAAAAAAAAAGGGGGGTAGAAATGACAGTTAAAGAATTAAAAAAAAAAAACTGTTTGGAATTTGGCAACCCTTAAAAAATTTCCCCAGTTACCAAAATGTTTTTTGAATCCAGAAAGCTAAACAAAAACATTCACTAGGGCTTTAAAAATTGATTTCATTTGTAAATATTCAAAGACAAATCATAGAATAAGACTCCACCGACGAGGGAGGAAAAAAATTAAAGTATCTATTACAATATTCACTAGTTGCAAATTGCATTTGTCTCCCCGTAGGGGGGCTAATATGATGTTTTAATGTAAGAGCATAGTGTGCACCTGTGAGCAAAGGCAAAAGAACAAAAAAAACAACAAAAAAAAAAACGTGCCCAGTTCCACCGGCGTTTGCTGCAGGTATCAGGACATAAATGTGATTCTACCCCATTAGTGTAATGTGGAGGTGCAAATAGATCCCCAGGGCTGAGGAACAATTCATTTCTGCTATGTATCATCTGAAGACAAGATCCAAATGATCCTAGCTAGATTGAGAAGCATGGAATTCAAAAAGAAAATATCACAAATGGAAAGGCTTACATAATGCATCAAGTATGTATCTACCCAACCCCTCCGCCACAGGGTGGATGTGACACAAAGTTAATTTTCAAGTAGAGTATATCTGGTTTGAATTCGGAGTTTTCCTTCTTCTAGATTGTTTGACTAACCAAGTCTAAATAACCCAATTTGTCCTACTATTTATCCATAATTGGAGAGAATAGATGGATTTTTCTAAGGAAATTAATGTGAAGTGAAATGTAAACGGCCTCGTCCAGGATTTGACCAATCATTACATCACTGGCCTCCACAGAATCCTTAATAGAACAATGAAAAATATATCTTTGATGTCTGTAAATATTTTCTAATAGAGTATGTTTTGTTTTTTTAAAGCAAGAAGAAAAAAAAGTTAAAATTAGATCAGAGTGGTAAGTACTAAAACCGGAAAAAAATAAATAAATTTAAAAAATAAATAAATAAAAACAAACAAACAAACAAACAATAAAAGACACCCAACACTCAAAAACAGCACTACAAGTGTCGGAGGAGGGGGTGGGACAGTCTATTGAGCCTGACTGCTCAAGCTGTGTTTCCATATATCAAGTGGCTACTGCTGTGGGATTGATGTCCTATCAGAGTCCTTTTGTAGCCAAACTCAGTCTGTCAGTAACACTTCCATTATATATATATATATATATATATATGATAGCTAGCTAGCTAAGCATTATTATTTACAAGAGCAAAGAAAAAATACAAGTTTATTTTTACATCAGAAAGTATTAAATATTTCTTTCTTATATCTGTAGGTAGTGGGGGTGGGTAGACTCAATGCCAGTCAATTGCTTTAGAAGAGCAGGTGATATCAGACCTGCTTATTTCTTTCATCTTACGTGTTTTGACATTTTTGCATCTGCTGCAATCTAGTTTAATTATTCGGCATTCCTATCTAATTACATAACTGATAATTAAAAGTTAAACTCCAATTAGTTGGGAGTCTTGTGTCACGATTCAAAACAACCGCTGCATTTTAACACAAACAATAAACGAACAATCAAGACAGTTAATAACTTGGAAAAATCTTTTCTTTTTAATCTTTTTCAAATTTAACAGAAAACAGAAACATAATACAAAGATCACAGTAATGCCCATCGCTTAAAAAAAAAAAAGAAGATATTTTAAAAGGGGGCTTATTTCTTGTCAAACACTATAAAAAAATGTTAAAAGCTAAATTTCTAAATATATTGTGAATTAAGAATATTAACAAAACACAAAATGTACATCTATTTTGAAAATCACCCTAAAGCAAAAACTTATCAACGAAGGCTTAAAACTGTCAAATCTTAAGTTTATATATATATATATATATATATATATATATATATATATATATAATATTATATTCGATTTTGTTTGGTTCTAAAATCACTTTCCATAAATTAAAAGCTATAAAAAGTCCTAACTGGTTATTTTCAAATTTGTTTAGTATAATTTTTATACTTTATATTAGTATAATTTTTATACTTTATTTTATTAAATATTGTTCCTGTTCTCTATATTTTTCCATCAATTTTGATGGAAAAATATAGAGAAAATGAATAATATTTAATAGAAATATTTTAGCCTAAAACAATGTCAATATTATTGTATCAATTATTAAGGCAGTTATAAAATTAACTGGAAAGGTTTCAAGAAATTCTTATCCTCTATCATTTCACTTTATAAAACATCCATCATTTTATTCTTATTTTTGGTATTGGCTTTTAATTAATTTCAAAATTTAACAAAAAAACAATTTATCTATAATTTGAGTGTAGATTCAAATCCAAAACATTTAACAAAATTCAAAGAGTTAAACTCATTGACAGCAAATCTTTTTTGTGAGATTGATGTCCTCTCACAGTCCTTTTGTAGCCAACTCTATCAGTAACACTTCCATATCATATATATATATATATCTTTCAGTTGAAGATACTAATTATTACGTTATGTACTTATAAAAAATATCTTATATGCAAATACTAACTTCAATCATTTTGACATTTCTAATACCAAACTAGAAGAATTAACTGAAATGTAACAAGTTTCTTGGGGAAAAAATTACTAAATCAATAGTTAATATTATATCAAGGATTACTAAAAAAAAAAAAAAAATGAAGGTTTTTCTATTTCAAATTAATCTAATTCAGAAATAATTAAGTAAGCTAGTAATAAACACATAGAAATAAAATATGTTCCTTCAAATTATTTTGTCTAAAATTTCAAGAAGAATCCCTCAATAATAATAAAAAAAGATTACAGGAATTTTTTGATAGATTTAAATGTATGCAAGTAAATAAATTTATAATTTGTATTATTTTGATTTTTATCCAAGCCTCATCTCAAACATTTCAGAAAAATAGTAAATAAATTGATATGTAAAATTGTGAGCAGCCAAATAAAATGTACCTATACCACCATCTTAAATTCAATGATGGAATATCTGGATATAATGAAAATCAATATTCAATAGCTAACTTGTGGAATTTAGAAAGAAAAAGTAAAATATAGGTATATCAAATCCATCATATCCCTTTATAGATTAAAAAAGACATCAAATTGATAATGGATCTATATTAATAATTAGGAAGAGTTTGTCTGTCCTCTATAAACAGCCAAAAGGTTTGATGTAGAGCTACCAAATTTGCTATACCTGTCTAGATAAAAAAAAACTTTCTTCTTCCTGGAAAAAGGAGGAGGAGGAGGGGTTATTGAGCTCTAACAATAATCAGTGGGAAACCATGTTTCTGGAGTTGCTAACTAATTGGACAGAATTTAAATCTACAAACTTCAAAAGGAAAAATAAATAAATATATTACTAAAATAATCATTCACATTCAATTAAACATTACTAATTAAGTCTTTAATAGGTTGTTCTTCAAGTTGGGGGGATGTCAAATAATTAAACATTAGTATTTAATTAGGATTAATAATAAGGACAAAAGAAAAAAAAACCTCAAGTCTCACTCAAATATTTTTGAAAGTATTTACTAGAAAAAAAAAACCTATGAAAATTTTCAGAATAATATTTACTTTTAAAACCAAATCTTTTCTGTTCAATGGATTTATCATTTACTAGAAGCAGCTACCCAGCGTCACCTGGGTAGAGGTGTGAGGGGGCAGATTTTCAAAAAGTTAGTCTTGCAGATCAATTATTACTGAATCAGGAGTTGGATCCTCACTGGATGCCCATACAAATCCCTACATAAAAATAACCTTGTGTTAATCTGGCCTGGTGGTAGTGATATATATATTATATATATATATATATATATTATATATATATATATATATATATACACACACACACACAGATCTGTCATTAATTGTTTTATTTTCAGTTTCCTCCAGACATACATGCACACCAACTGCCCATTTATATATGTATGTATAGATAGATAGATGGATAGATAGATAATTATTTGTAGCTATTTAGTGTAAATTTGGAATTGACATCAAAAATTGCAAATAACCTGTTTTAGTCCAAGTCTTACCCAGTGTAGAGGGGGTACTTCAGCTAGTAAATAAAAACTTTCTTTCTTTGCAATTAATAAAAGAAACAGTTTACAAGAGAGTAATTTGGAAGGAAACCCTCAACGTCTTTTCTTTCTTTTTTTTTTTTTTTAAATACTTCTCTTTTGCAATTATTATAGTAATATAATATAGGTGCCATTATGAGCAGA
Source organism: Doryteuthis pealeii (assembly GCA_023376005.1). NCBI lineage: Eukaryota > Metazoa > Mollusca > Cephalopoda > Myopsida > Loliginidae > Doryteuthis > Doryteuthis pealeii. Next base: position 50,008,673 of record CM042143.1, on the reverse strand, counting down.
AATGTTAACAGAGGTGAGTGTCAGGGGAGGACAAATGGAAATTAGTCATTTAAGACTGTACAAAGAAATAAGGTTCTGATCTACAGGATGGGCTAAAAGACAGGAAGTTCTAAATGAAAAGGTAGAGATGTATTTGTCCAGGAAGGAAATCAAATAAAGTTATCAATTACTTGTAAGCAAGGGCTTACAATTCTAGTTAATTAATGTAAGAGATAGTCTGACCTGTCACTTGCCAAGCAATTTCACAATGGCTCAAGCAGTGTGCATATGTGTGTGTCTATAATATTGTAGATAAATTGTGAGAGAGAGAGAGAGAGAGAGGGAGAGAGAGATGAGCAGCACACCGTCTACCATCCACCCCACTAGTAAACTTCCTCTCTTTTCATTTATATACTTCAAGTCTCCTTATTAGTATTCTGGTTTCTTGGGAGGAGTTCAACTTGCATATTTTCTTAGTGAGATAATCAGGCCAAGAGTTCTGTGGTAAGTAAATGTTTATATTGGTCTGTATACTTCAGCCACAAGGAAAGTAGCACTCAAAACAAAGTTCTACAGCAATACAGGAATATTTTTTTAGTAAAAAACATTCATTTAAGTTAGAACAAAAAAAAAAAACATTGTGATACAAAGAATCATTTTTTTAATTTTTTTTGTTTAATTAATCAGTGACCTGAATAAGTTGGTTGGTTGAATTTTATGGCATGTCAACCCTTGTTGGGTTATTTTATGCCAAAGACATTTTGTTTTATTCATTCTTGACAAGAACTCAATTTTTTTAAAACATTATTTTAAACTATTTTTTCCCCTGATTAACCCATAGGTGGGACCCTAACAGGTACTACCACCCTGGGTCAGAGTGGACCTGTGAGTAATGGTAATGAAGGGGTACTCCACAACCTGAATGAGGAAAAGCAAATAAATTGTTACTTATTTGGAGCTACCTATTTAGCTGTTTGGTTTGTTTATTTTTGGATTTTTCATTTATTGCTAGCATTTACTTGCTGTAAATTATGGTGGTATCTTTCTTTTCAATCTCACCTCTGATTTCCTGTCTCTCTTCTCACAGGCAAATAGGTGGGGAAACAGAAATGAAGCTCTTTATAAAACTATCAGTATCACAATGTAACATGTACTGTTAATAGAGCATAACATTGAAATGAGAGAGAGAGAGAGAGAGAGAAGAGAAGAGAAGAGATGCTATTCTTACAGACTTAATAAGTATAAAGTATCAGGGGATGAAAAGAGAGGATATGACAATGGTTGGCTGATTTCATACCAAGATGAAATGCAGGTGACAAAATCACTCAAAGAAAAAAGAAAAAAAAGGTGGAGAAAAAAAGTAACTATTCAGATGAGAGATAGAAACATTTAAAACAACTAATTAGTTGTTCTCTTTGTTACTACAGGCAAAATGGAGGCGGGGGGGAAAAATAGAATAAAAAAAACACAAGACAATTAAAGATAAGAAGATTTCATGTTAGTTTGATTTATAGAAACAACCCACCCCCCAAAAAAAGAGGAAAATTTTTAGAATTTTAGCTACACAAAGTTATTATGAAACTAATACAACCAAACAATTTGTATGAACATTTTTTTTTTTTTTAATGTGGGACAGGCATTTTTTTTCCCCCTGCAATCCTTGTTTGAAGTAATTTTTTTTTCTTCCTCCAAGAAACCTGATGCCAACTAAATGTCTTATGTGATATTTAAGGATTTTAGACAAGCAAACAATATTCAAAATTAGAACTTCAAAAAACCAAGAAACCAGAATTACTAAGGGGAAAAAATGATAACAATAGAAAGAAATGGTTTAAATCATTTACAATTTCTTTCAAAGAAAAAAAAAAATATATCGAAGAGAATTTGCAAGAAAAGAGTTCTAACAAAAGAATCGAGCCATTTAAAGAATAAAATGATTGGCAGAAGAAGATTCTTGTGGTCTTTGGGTGGGTTTGTGCCAAACTTCAAAATGGTAAGACAAATCAAGTATTAATACAAAGCTATAATAAGAAAACAATACCTGAATATTTTATAGTATTTCTTAGTCAAACTAAGATATTTTGTATTTTATCTCTCAGAGCAAAAAGAAAAAACAAAAGTCACTAAAAATAAACAATCATCTAACTTCTCAAAATACAGATTTGTTTATGCAAAGATTCATATTAATCTAAAAATAAAGAAAACAAATTCATTACTTAACAATCCAACATTTAGTTTAATATTCATATTAAAAAAAAATAACTAACAATAATAAATATAAACTAAAACAATAAATATATCCATTTTATGTCTATTTTTCGATTTATATTCAATTTTATAATTTAAAAGAAATCATCGATAAATTAATTTTTTTTTTTAAACAGACCATTAGTCTTTCATATTAAGAGTATAGGTACTATGGCATAATTGGTCATATGCCTCAACATAGACAAAAATTTTGTTTATTTTTAGAAACAAAATTAAAATAGCTACTGATTTGTATGTTATGGGATGAATTTATCTAAAATGTCCAAATTGATGAAAAAAATATTCACTTGAAGCTTTTTTGAACAACTAATGAATCAAATAAAATTCCAGTTTGTTGTTTAGCATTTAAAAATGGAAATTTGTTTAAAAATCAATTTGCAATTGGATGTAAGAGACACAGAAATAAATAAGGGAAAACAGAAACTAAATATTTTGATAAATATCTAGATTTTTTCTTTCTTTCTTTGATTGTATAATTCATAAAGTACAAAGATGAAAAAGTCTTTGACTAAATACTGAAATCTTAAATGTAGAGTTAATAAATTCCATACAATTAATTTGATCTTGTAGAGTTGCATTATTTTATTTAGTTGTTTAGTGGGAGTGTGCGGATGTGATGTCAAATTGCCTAACATCTATCATAGAAAGATAAGATGTATATGTCCATCCACGGGAGATAACTCCTGCTGAAATTTTTGTAACTTTTACAATGGAAGAAAAAAAAATGAAAAGATATAAGGCTTAAAGAATTTATTTGAGAAAGTTTTTATTCCTTTTAGCAGCCAGTAGATTTTTTTTCTTAATTACTAAAAGTTTTGGCAGATTTTAGTTTTAGTTGCAGATATTGAAGATTTAAAACTTTTCAATCAAATTAAAACCAAAACAAAATGGAAATGGTTTTCTCATGAGAATAAAAATAAGAATAAAGAAGTTCTAAGAACAAATGGATTATGGCACTATGTATATCCTGGCAGAGGTGGTGAAGAATCTGTGTCTTGGGGGGTTATGGTTGAGTTATAAACAGTGGATATAAGAATGTTAAATCCGTGCAAGAATGTAACAACAAACAGATATTATTATTATATAAGATGAAATATATATATATTTCATCTTATATAATAATAATATCTATCTATCTATATATATATATATATATATATAAGAACATTATCATTGCTCAATGTTTTTTCTTATATATTGAGCACTTTTGGATAATTTACTAATGCCACCTGCAAAAAAAGTTAAAGCGGCAATTGGATAAAAAAGAATATATATATATATATATATATATATATATATATATATATATATATATATATAGAGAGAGAGATAGAGAGAGAGAGAGAGAGAGAGAGAGAGAGAGAGAGAGAGAGAGAGAGAGAGAGAGAGAGAGAGATAGAGAGAGAGAATACAATAAATTAATTCAAATTATGTTGAAACTTTCAAAGTTTTAAAAGAAAATTTAAATAAAACCAAAGTTTACAGCTTATCTATTTCTTTTTTTTTTTTGTTTTATTCTTATGTTTGTTTTATAAAAGATTAATTTCTAGTCTGAATAACATTTCCAAATTAAAATCTTTGATAAAATCATAAAATAAAAATAAGAAACTTTTCCTTTTTAAACTAAACTACTTTTAGTCATTTTTTCCTACTGTTCACATTAAAGAAACCAGTCTTCACAAAGTACTATCAAGAAAATTAAAAATTTTGAAGTATTTTTTTTTTCTCCAACCAAATCAAACAACTTTAGTGTATATCAAAAGGTATAAAAGGTTTTGAAGGGGAAAAAAATAAACATTAGTCTGAAAAATATTTGCCTTTATTTCTTAAAAAGGAAATAGCAGTTATTTCTTTAAGTTTAGATGTACTGAAGGAATTATTATGGATATAATTACCTTTTAACACAGATTTCACAGCTAGATTTTTGTCAAAACTAATTTATACCTAGGAGGATAAAAGAAAGTTCTTAATCCAGTTACTAGATAGACAATATATACATACTAATGTATATGTGTGTGTGTGTATATATATATATATAATATATATATACACACACATCTTTCAGTTAAAAAAGATACTAGCCATTAGGTTAGGCAATAATTGGAAATATATATATATATATATATATATATATATGAATGTGTGTGTATCTCATGTCTACCCTTATACACATACACACTCATCTTTCAGTTGAAAAGATACTAATTAGGTTATGCAATAATTGGAAATATATATATATATATATATATATATATATATATATACATACACACACACACGTGTGTGTTCCCTTTATTGACAAGTCATAAAAACCCCCAAAGAAAATGAAGAAAAATAGCCCGGAGATTTTTTTGTTGACTTTATTTTTTATTTCCCTTCTATCATCATCATCATTATCATCACTATCATTACAACAGATAAAAAAAAAATAAAAAAAAACCCTTGTCGCTGCCTGCTGTTGGGCCTGCACTGCTAGGAACTAATGCGTTTTTCTGGAAAGAGGAGAGAAACACACACACTAACATCCATAAAGAAGCTAGCCTACATAATAATAATAATAATAAGGCCGCCGCCAACAGAGAAGGAAGGAAGGAAGGAGCTTGGCTAGCTCCCTCCTCAGCTTGTTTCTATTACAACAGATCAAGAGTGGATGGAGCCCTTCTTCTGCTCGCTTAATACTTACCACCAGGCAGCAGTTGCAGTCACAGTAGTGACACTAGGAATTGCACCATGATGAAATGACTGGATGCAAGCCAACATTGAGCAGAGATTAAATTATGTTAGCATTTCTGCCAACTTTACGGCCAGTTGTTGTATAGCAGCTTGTCATTAGGCCGAGGCAAACTAGGGGTTCTGCAATCCGTCATGAAATATAATGTAAAAAGGAAAAACATGACTCGCTTAGACACCCGACCCCTTTCCATTGCAGTCAGTGTATTTCTCCAACCGGGCCAGTTTTATTTTGCAGGGTGGGGATGTCCGTCTTTCTATCATTTTTTTTTCTCCAACTCCCGCAAACAACAAGCTTTGCTTTTATGGATGTTTGATTGGTTGGGTTTTAGGGCATGTCAATTCTTGTTGGGTTATTTTATACCAAATGTTTTTGTTTTATTTATTTTAGATGGGTACTTAATTTTTAAAAAACATTTTTTTCTATTTAATCTATAGATGGGACCCTAACAGGTACTACCACTTTAAGTCAAAGTGGACCAGAGAGTAATGGTGATGAAGGAATACCCCTCATTCCCAAGAGCTTCAGAATTGGAACTTCACCATCAGATAGAGTTTAACATAATCCCCAAGACATTAAGACCATCAGCCACTGCCTTCTAGCACATATAGGATAAAAAGGGTTGGGGTTTGCCATAGCCTTTTCTGGATATTACTTGAAACAAGCAGTTAACGTGAGCAAGGAAAGATATGTCTGAGCAAGGAGAGAATTGTTGTCCGAGTCTTTTTTCTCAACAGTTAAGATCTCAGCAGTAATGAACACAATGAGCATCATCAGCATCATTTTCATAATCATGGTGGCTGCTGTTGTCATCTTTGGCAAAAACAGAAGTTGTGAATTGGTTAGGTCATAGAGTTAAGAGAAGAGTAGAAAATCATTGTCAAAGTCTTTTTTTTTTTTCTCAGCAGTTAAGATTTCAGCAGTGATGAGCATAATGAGCATCATCAGCATCATTGTCATAATCATGTTGGCTGCTGTTGTCATCTTCAGCAAAAGCAGAGGTTGTGAATTGGTTAGGCCATAGTGTTAATTAGACAGTGCAGAGTGACGGGACCTGAGCCAATTAGATGGGCTGCCTTCTTTCACTCATCGTCCTCCGTGGGTCTAAATTAGTTTTCTGGACCACTGGTTTGCATCAGTGAATTACAAATTACACAACCTGGTTCAGCCGTGAAGGATCAATCCTCAACACCAAGCAGTTAATTTGTTTCTGCAGAAATCCCTCGAAAAGAAAGCCAAGACGATGCAAAAACCCATTTCCTTAATTGTAAAATTGTGGCAACATGATTAAAGGACTATTGATTGAAGCAGAAATTTCAACTTGGCTTCAGCAGAAAATCTTTTCAACCATCTAAGAATGGAAGAAGAAGAAACAGCACTCACAGCATTAAAAAAAAAATGCAAAAAAAATGATAAATGAATGAATGAAGATCAAGCTAGACGTGCTCTTTTAGCAATTTAATTGCTACTATTAATGGTCAAATCAGAATTAACAGTCACCCCCACACCTCGTTCGTCTGGTGGGATTCTGTTTTGAAGCTGATTTGGCACAAATCTATTCTTTTAATTAAAAAACTAATTCAACTCTTTTTTAATGAAATAAATTTGGGGAAAAAAATACAAAGTTCTTTTTTTCCTTCTTCAGGTTGGTTTTTCTATATTTTCTTAAAGAGCAAAATTGATTGCATATACAGATAGAATTATTTCAATATAAGGCTAAGAGAATTTTTTAATAGGCAATAATAAAACTCAAAAGTTATGAAAAATTAAAATAAGTTCTAAAAATTAAAGACAGAAATTTATTTTGATTTAACAAGTTTAATTTTAGTTTTAAAAAAAATTAATATTTGAAATAATACAAGGCAAATTAAACCAGTCGGCTTAGTTAAGCGTAGGTTAGGGTCCTGATGAAATCATTTGAATTGAAACCATGGTAGAACCATAACTCTTTTCCTCTACTAATATTACCTATATATATATAGTGTGTGTGTGTATTATGTTAATCTTATAAAACTTGCTTACTGAATTTCCATAATAAACTTTATAAGTTGAGAAACTTCCATGGATTTGACGGATAAGGGGGGAATTGAGAAAGAATAAGTTGGAGGGAAAAGAGAGATTGAAAAAGTAAAATGAATGAACGAGAAGTGATGCAAGGAAAAAAGACAGAAGTATACAGTGAGAGAGAGAGAGAGAGAAGTAGTGTAGTCTATCTGGTTATTACCCGAGGAAAACTTTTTTTAGTATACCTCATTACTCTGTAGTGAGATGACAGAAGTATACAGTTATAATGAAGGAGAAAAAAAAAAGAAAGAGTGAGAGAAAGGGGAATATTAAGTAGTGTAGTCTATCTGGTTATTACCAGAGGCAAACATTATTTTTCTTTTTGAGAATGCCTCATTATTCAGTAGTGATATGACCAAAGTCACATTGTGATATAAAAAATAAACAGATTATTCAAAATGATTGTAATAAGATAAAACTCACAAGATCAAGTTATAGTAGAACCTGTTACTGAAATATGCAAAAATTGCTAATTTAATTATGAAGTATTACAAGAATTAATCTATTAAATTAGAGGGGGGGGGGGGGAGAAAAGAAATCAACAATTTTAATGCAATTGAATAACAATATGCAACTTCAGTTATTTTCCTTTCTATAACAAAATAAATAAAAAATAATAATTTAAAAAATGAAAATAAAGCAGAAAAATATAGAGCAATAAACTAATATTGTTTGACAATAATTTTTAATTTAGTAAAAATTGGAGGGGAAAAAATGTCACTTCCATAAAAGTCAGAATTTAAATGTCTATAACTGACAATGTCTGATGGAAGATTTTTCTTATTTTAAATAAGATCAAATTCTGTGTTAATCATTTCCAGTTAACTTGGTTGGTTAGTTATGGTGGGGGGGATGGATGGAATACATAGAATGTCTTTCATAATGATAATAATAATAGTAATAATGAGAGCATCTAATAACTAAAAATAATAAATTAATAAATTTAAAAAAAAAAGAACCTTTTTAATAATGATAATAATATTAGTAGTAATAATGTGAAGATCTAAAATAGATAAAAATAAATGAATTAAAAAAAAAAAAGAATATTTTTACAAATGATAATATTGGTAATAATGAGGATCTAATAAAACATTAAAAAAAGAACCTGTTTAATAATATTAATAGTAATAATAATAATGAGAAGATCTAATATATAAAAATAAAAAAATAAATTAAAAAAATAGAACGTCTTTAATAATGATAATATTAATAGTAATAATAATGGGAATATCTAATAAAATAAAAAAATAAATAAATAAATAAAAAAAAAAAAAAGATAAAGAACTTGTGTTGATGAACAATCAGATGCTGCTGATGACAAAAATGGAAGAATATACAATGGAGTCTAAATGGAAAAGATAATGAATGGAAAAAAAAAAAAAAAAAAAAAAAAAAAAAGAATTTTAACAATCAAGACTGTTAAGCACATCCAAGCAAACACACACAATTTTTCCCCCCTCAATTTCTCTCCAACATTAAAAGAAACCAGAAAAGGAAAAAAAAACAAAAAAACAACTTCAACTAAATCCATAATAGCTCTTAATAAATGTAGGCTGCAATTTCAGCCATATGATAAGTTATGCATTAGTCACAGGATAAACAATAGAGAGAAGTAATCTTATGTCGTCTTCATCTTCATCTTCTGATGGTATAGATTGAATAACGCACACAAAACATAGAGTGCAGATTGTGAGGGAAAATTTTTAAAAAGCTTGCTGAGTGAAAATGTTGGCTTGTGAAGATAAGATAAACATGTAGAAATAAGATAATCTTCTGCACAGCCACAACAGAAAATTAACTATCTACTAAAATCAATATCTGCAGCAGATTTTTCTAATTCATATATATACACACATTTATATCAGCCACAAAAGATGCAGCCATTTTAAATTTATATTTAAAAAAAAAAAAAAATACTTAAAAAAATATTTTTTTTAATTATAATTCGAAGGCAGTAAAAGATTTTTAGCATAATGGCAAAAGAGAAAAGATAGACAAAAATGGTTTAAGTCAATTTACTCAAAGACTCATTTACACAAAGTTTAATGGATAGGATGACGCACTTGAGAATGAAAATGAAAGACAAAAAAAAAAAAAAGGTTCAGATGATTAATTTATAAACAATAGGAAAAGTTTTAAAATGGAATAATTTCAATAAAGATGGGCTTTCTTTTAAGGCTTTGTAATGTTTCAAGAATTTTTATTCTTTAGATTAAAATGAATCAATGTGTGTAGGTGGATGGATGGATTTACAAACAAGAGAGAGATGATGAAGATATATATATATATATATATATATATATACACACACACACACACACATACACATGACCCCAAAGGCAGAGACAAAAGAAGAAACAGTCTATCTCAAATCTTTGAGAAAGAGGGATGACCCTCAATATATTGGTAAATAAAAAAAGATCAAGAAAGAATATTCACCATTTTGTTTCTGTTCTTTGTTTTTTTTTTAATGCAACTAAAACAACCAAATGAATTTATATATGAATATATATATATACACACATACAGACAAGTATATATACTAATCAGATATACCAACAAAGAAGCTTACATGAACCCCATAACAATATCATATATATATATATATATATATATATATATATATATATATATATGAAAGCCAACACACTTGAGAAATAATTTGAGCAAAATCCCTATTCATTTCCAATGAATTTAATCATTGTAAACCCCAAAGAACCCAACAAGATCCCTTTTTTTAAGGGACATAGTTTGAGTAGCAAATATTCTTCCTCTAAATTAGGATAGCAAGGACCCAGAAAAATCAAAATAAAATCTAACCATAAACTTAAAAAATACTAATCTGTGGTCAATATCACATCTCAACCATGGAAGTGGGTTAGAGAATTGGGAACAAAAAGACTTCAGTGTTATTTTTACCATTCTTCTATTTTTAAGAAATCTTCAAAGAAAATACACAAAATAAAAATAAATTTATGTCTATTTTAGGCATAAGAGACCTCCATTCAACATTTATCTTCACTGCATTTGAACAAGTCAATGAATTTAGTGATTAAAACACTAATAATACTTACTTTGTACAACTAAAGACATATCTATATTAACAGATTGCACATTATTCTTAATCTTATATAAAAAAGAACTTTAAAAATAAAACTTAATGGGAATTGGTATCATAGAATATATATATATATATAAGAATTTGACCAGCCCCACTGGTTGCCAACAGCTGCCAGTTAAAAAAACATTGACTGATGCCATCACCTGTCGTCACACAACAGTCAAGGGAAGTAAACAGAATTTTTCAAAGAGTTAAAAAGAAAAATCTACAAGGCTTTTAAAAGAATATGCCAAGAATTCTTTATAATGTAGAACAACAGATGATACCAAACAGTTTTTTTTCCTTCATTTATTTAAGAAATATGAGAATGAAGATAAGACAAAAACTCCAATTTTCACATTTGTTTTCCACTATCAAAAAGAAAAGAAAAAACTTTATCTCATTAAAAATAAACTCCATTCCATAATAGTTGCACATTAAGTGGAACAACTTATGGGATAAAGTGTATATATATATATATATATATATATATAGACAGATAGAGAGAGAGACACAAATGTGACAATTTTCCCTATCGTGAAACTGTCAGTAATGCCAAAGGCTTATAATAACCACTTGTTTTGAAAAAGTGATTCTATTTATGGTCAATATTTGACTTATATATAATGTATGTATGTATAAATTTTTGAATCTCTAAATTTTGTAAACAGATAACAATTTTAATGAAAGCAAACTTTTAAAAGAAATCCTAAATCAAACTCCATTATTAAAAAAAAAATGACAAAAAAAAATACTAAGTAGAAGATAATTGAGTTGATGAACAAATAAAAAAAAAAGGGGTCAAGTATTAAATTTAAAGTATATTTTAAGTAAATTTATTGTTTAATGATAAGGGATCGGCTAATGGCCAAGCAAATTGTGTTGGTCTCCTTTGCAATGAGAATTCCTCTACACAAATTGAGACAAAAGTTTTTTTAAAAAAACAAAAAAAACAACAACAACAAAATAGGAAACAGCACTTGGCATTATTTCTCTTTATTCCCCAAAGAGATTGTAAGTTGGTGTTAAAATAGGATGGGAGGGAATAGAAAGCTGGGGGGGGGAAGGGTGCTGAAGAGTTCAACATAGTGTTGTTGATTATGTACACTGCAAGCCTATCACTGCTGCAACCTGCAAGAATAGATTAATACTAACAGTGAGGAGGGGGGTGGAACTACAAGGGAGTCGTCTACTGGAGCTAGGCACACAGCCAGATTTAGTGATAATCTTTACTGTTGGTCTGTGAGAGAAAGATTTTCAAGCAGAAATAAAATGTCTGAAACAGGTTTTGGTTATTTTAGCAACTATAAGGAAAACGAAGATGGGATAATAAGAGATTACCAAAAGTCATTAAAGATGATGAAGATGAAAAGAAGATGAAGAGAAATAGTTAAAACTACAAATATCAACAGTTAAATGAACAATTGAAAAAAAAAGTAATACATGAATAAGGTCCTAAAATTTATTTTCTTAAATTCTATTCCTTACTAATTTAAAATTTTTTATAGTAAAAATTTGCATCAAGATCTAAATGCAGGAGTATGAACAAAAAAATTGGTACTATAATTGTAACATATTAAAATGACAAAAAATGTGCTTTGTATACATAAATACCTAGGTTCCAGTATTAAATATGAAGTATATTTTAAACCATTAATTTATTGTATTCTGTTTACAAAATTCAGAAACTTTAAAAATAGTATGTGCGTATATATATATATAACTAAAATACTGACCATTGATAAAATCAAATTCATTAAACTAAGTTGAAAATTTAGATTACTTTCCTAACTGTTGACTTTGACCGAGAAAAAAACAGAAGCAAATTTGTGGTAATACCGGAGACAGGAACATCAAAATAGATGGGGAATTATAGTAAATCCTCTTTAGAAGATATCAAGATACGAATTCAAACAGTTTAATGAATTCCATCATTCACAAGAGTTAAGTTTCTAACATCCTACACACACACACACACACACACACACACTTTCCATACGAAAAAAAAAAGAAAAGAAAAAATCTTAATAAACAAATGTTAACAAGATGTAACTATTCAGTACTTTTTACTAATATATTTTATTATCAGTAAGAACTACGCCCCCCCTCCTACATAGAACGATTAATTCTTACATAAAAAAAAGGGATTCAAATCTTTAAAAAAATATTTAATTCTTTGAGTTGACTTCTTATTTTAAAAAAGATGAACACAATAAATAATTAACTATTTAAAAAGTCATCTATCATTCATGGGACTTTGATCATAGAGTGAAAAAACAGCCCAGCTGGGTAAGTATGTAAGTTGTAGAAAAAGAAGAAGAAGAAGAAGCAAGAAAATGGTGAAGGGAGGTGATCCCATCAACAAGAAACAGATGCTGCAAAATGGAAGAAGAAAAAAAGAAATTCACTAAAAGCTTCTAAGAGATTCAGAGTGAGTGTCTTTTACCGAGGAAATAAATATATAGATAAATAGGAACTATTTTTGGTAAAACAACTGTGAAATGAAAAGTTAGGGCTTTAAATGTGATTAAGAAATAAAGTTAAAATACAACTAATGCTTAACTTAAAAAAAAAAAAAAAAAAAAAATCTTTGATTCAACAATTATATCTTTTATAAATATCTTTAATATTCTTCAGGGAAATATTTTTGAGGGGTTTGTTTGGGGGGGGGGGTTTAGAGAAATATTTTTTTTAATGTAAGTGCAAGTTTAAGAAATTTATGTTTACCTTTTTGTTTTGGTCCAAATGTTTCATCTTAAGTCATAGTATCCACCTTAGTAACATCAGTGACTTTCTTAAAACTAATTTGTAATACATGTAAGTATTGCTAATTTTTAACCAGAAATTTCCCAAATTATTAAGACTGAATCATGACATTTTATTCCCCTATGGAGAATATCAAACTGAGACATTCTTCTTAAAAGCTATCTTAAATTATTTTTCAAATAAAATTTGTTTAAAGTTTGAGGATCAATTTTATAAAGATGAAATTAATGAATAAGAAATCTCTTAACATAAATATGAATAACTGGAATTTACAGTTTTAATTATTAAATTGAAAAATAAGGCCTATAAAATTGTTTGACACTGAAATATCAACTGAATAATATATTGTTCAACTTGTGCCAGCTAATATTATAAAAATATTCTTTTTTACCAATAAAAACTGAAGAGTATTTGATAAAAAGAATGTTCTCAAAACATTCAAATAAGACAGAAAAACCCCAAGTACAATAACACACACACACACACATATATATATGCTATAAAGAATAGAATACATATGATGGGGAAGAAGAAAAAAAATGAAAGCAGGTCCTTTGTGAGGAGTTTAAGAAAAGAGTTTTTAAAGTTTTATTTATTAATATCAAAATATATTTCATATTTCAAAATATAATTTCTATCAAACGAAGAAATTAATATCCAAGAAAAAATAATGAAAGTAAACTTTACAATATATATATATATTTAATTAAAGCACTTATCACAAAATTATTATTAGCAACATTTAGTATTTTCTGTTAATACAATTATTATTACAAGATTTTTGTAATTCCTATTGACACTAGTATCTTATCTAAACCCTTCCTAATTCAGACTCCCTCAACATAGTACCTTTTTTTATTTTCATTGAAGAGATTTCTACAGTTTGTTTTTCATTCATTTATGGTTTTAATATGATAATTGATTTCAGTACTTAAACACTGATTATTTATATAATCTAAACATTTAAACGATTCTATTTGCTTATTATATTTCTTTCTTTCTGGAGTTGTTTTATTAGTAAATAATTTTGTTTATTCAGAGATATGGTATAAAAACAAATAGAATAAATAAATAATAATTCCTACAAAATACGACTGCAACAGCTTCTGGTTAAAAATGAGACCGTCCAAAGAAATGTCGCCACCTCAGCTAAATAATGGACCATTCCGTTTTTATTTTAAAAAAAGGGAAGAAAAAGAACATGCTACATAGAAAGAGAGGGATGAGCGTGTGGAATCGATAACGCTAATCCGTTTCAATCTAAAACGAAAGAAAGAAAAAAAGAGTTAGAGAGAGAGTTAAATCAAGATTATTATTTATTATTTTACTATAGCTCTTAAGTAAACATATCAAACGTAATAATTAGATTATTATCATACTGTGGTATACCCACAGTTCCTGCTAGTACTACTTTATTGTACTTTAAAAATGTTTTTAAGGTTATAATAATAATAATAATAATACAGAATTACTTAGTTTTCTTTTCTCAGTTAAATTAGAACTAAATCTAATGAAACTACTTTTTTTCTTTTTGCACATTCAAAAAATTTTTCTTTAAAGTGACATCTGTAGATAAAAAGATGGAAAAAAGATGAAGAAAATTCCATGACAAGATGAAAGGCAGATCTAGTTTTGTGCTTTTAATTCAACCATTGGGAAGTGGGGGGGTAGGGGGATTTGATTGACAGATTCTGATAGTAAAATATGAGTGCCATGCTTTTCAGTAAATCTGATGCATAAATACGAGAGAGGGGAAAAGAGAGATAGAGAGAGAGAGAGAGAGAGAGAGAGAGAGAGAGAGAGAGAGAGAGAGAGAGAGAGAGAGGGATATGTTTGATATAAAACATTAAGATGAGGAAGAAGGAAGGAGAAGAAAAGGAAGACAGAAAAAAAAATGGAAGAAGTTCCTTTGTGATGTATTTAAGAAAATCAGCACATGTTGTCTCTGTCTTCTTACTGCTTTGGCGACTATGAATTATTCACATCTAAACTTGTCAGGTTACGGTGAAATTAAATGACAGGTCAATCAGATTAATATAAATTTTGTAAATTAATAGGCTTGAAAAATGTGAATTATTAATGATTGTAGTGCGAAGAGAAAATTTCAAAATATATTAAAATATACTGCAAATAAAAAGATGTCATTTGACAACTTTAGAATTCAATACATCTATATAATTAATAATATATTGATATTATTAATTGTACCACCATTATCATCTTGCAACACACTGGTTATAAATGAAACCGTCCAAATTGTCCTAGATGAAATGCAAATATGTAAATCTTGATTATCTGGTGTTGCTTATCCACCGAATTTTTTTTTTTTTATGAGTGTCGTCACCGTAACTAAATGAACCATTCCGTTTTTATTATAAAGAAAGGGAAGAAAAAGGACATGCTACACAGAAACAATATAAGAAAGAAAGTAGGGGGAAGAGAGAAAGGAGGTGACAGGACAGAAGCAATAACGCTAATCTGTTTCAATCGAACATAAGGAAAAGAAGGAAAGAAAGAGGAAAAAAGAGTGAGTTAAATCAAGATTATTATACTTTTTACATATTGAGCTACTTTTCAATAGATCTTAAGTAAACATATCCAACATTGTAATAATTAAATAATCATACTGTGGTATATTCACAGATCATGCTAGTTGTTATTATTACTGAGGGATTAACTTTTATACATGTTCTCATTATAGATATGTGTGTAGCATTTTGTGTGTATGTATGTCCAGATGAAACTACGAAATTAAAATAATTAACGACAAAGTAAATATATATATATATATATATATATATATATATATATATATATATATATATATATATATATATATATTCTATATATACATAAAATATCACTGGTTCTTGCTTTTTGTGCAAAAATTCTGAAGATCTGATTTATATTCGAAGATATATTTTAAATAGAATTAATATATAAATTAAATAGAATTAATATATACATAAAAATATAAAATAGCATTGAAATTTTACTTAGAAATGTCCAGCATTCGTAAATCACAAAAGTAAACAAATCAATACACCAAGTATTTGCCCCCCCCCATACCCAGGCGACACTGGGTAGCCGCTCCTAGTTTTATATAATTCATCAAAACATAAAAGACGTTCATAAATACATACTACCTGTTCTAATGGCATTACCAGTAAATATACAATGATTCAGTCCACAACTTTATTATTATTATTATTATTATTATTAAATCACAAATTCTATACTTCTCATGTCTACACACGTGTACAGATACATAAAGTTATTGAATAGAACTAAAGTCATGTTGAAATTCACCAACGCTTTTGGGAAAGGCATGAATCCAAAAGGGCAGACAGAACTTTATAGCTTTGCAGTGGACAACCAATCTGGGAGAAGGACAAACTTTAATTCAACCCCCTACCAACATGTCAAGTGCTAGCATATCTTACTGCCTCTTCGAATGCTCGAGCCTGTTTAATAGAAAAATAAATGATTATATATATATATATATATATATATACACGTCCGGCACGTGTATTAACCCTAAAAACACCGGGTGGCCAGTATTTATACCGCTACCTTGAAGTACAGTACATATACCCCCTAAGCGGGAGGAATTCGTCTTGCCAGGCTGTTTAAGAGATTACAGCATTTTAAACTTTCATCCAGGAGCTCTGGGTCAGTAAGGGTGAGAGGTCACAGGCATGGCTCAGGATTCGAAGGTTTAAACAAACCAGAAAGAAAAAAAAATACCACTATTATTTGTCTGTATTTAAAAAAAAAAAAAAATTTTTTTAGATGAGTCTTGATGTGAATAATTCTGATTTTTCGGACTGTTGTCTCATCTTTATTGTAGTATGTATAAACGCAACGTTCAGGCCGCTGTATGACGACGACTTTAGTCGAAGGTAAACAGGTAACACCTGAACAAGGCACGATGATACAGCAACCTGAACGTTGTATTTAAACATACCACAATAAAGATGAGGACAACAGTCCGAAAAAAAAAAAAAAAAAAGAGTCAACTATAAAATATTTGCTTCTCTTATTAAAAAAAAATTGAGTAACACTGTACGCGGCTCTCACGTCGACTAATTGTGTTAAGGAAACTATGACAGGTGCTGTTGCGGTTGAAATAAAACTAAGCCCAATGTCTACTCGGCAACAAGAAAACAAAGTAAATAATAACTCCTCAAATTGGCTGATAGGGACATGGATTTAAAAATCTATCTTGCAAGAGGAGGATACAATGAGATTGAATGTTGAACGAAAACAAACTGATAAAAATCATTGTTCTTGCTCAGTCATACGTGTCACGCCGCTTGCTAGGTAGACAATACGGAGAGACATCAGTGCTGCGAGGGATATTATTGTTGTAGTTGCACTTATGGTTGAGTTCTTGGAAGAAAGTTTCAAATGATTCACTGACTCAATTGAGGCACTCATTGAGCAAAGTGGATAAGAGCCGGGCGAGCTGGGGAAGAGGGAAGGAAGAGATTTCATCTGGAAGAAACACGTTAGCAACATAACAACAACAATAACAACAAAAATACAACAAAGAGGGCAGGTTGCATGTAAAGGAATTTTTTTTGTTATTACTAGAATACAATATAGATATTTATTAAAAATGGGTCTGACCTGAGTAGCACTCCTTTTAAAATAAAAAGTGTGTGGGGGACGGAGACATTTGTGACACAAGTTATAATTTGGGCAGTTTAAAATAATAATAATAATAATAATAAACTAAGTAATTTTGGGGGTGGGGGAGAGGATACATACGAAAGAAAAAGTTATGATTTGTCTGTTTTGTTTTACGGCATATCAACCCCTTTCGGTTCACTCAATGCCGAATCAAGGACCTTTGATATTTGGTTTCTTACAGTACCTGTTGTTGCTTAAATGGTCACCCCTCTAAGTATTGAACAGGCTCATTACTGATTAACTTTGATAATCTAGCGAGAACCAGCGCTTTCAACGTGACTTGACCATAAGCCCGAAAAAAAAAATGTATGAAAAGAATTGTAAAATTAAACTCTAACCTTTGTAAACCAGTATAGACGAAGAAAAAACTGAATGAAAAACTTGAAAAGTGTTTTTTAAAGACATTAGTGTACCGTACATGAACAGCTCATCCAGAAAGAGTGGCTGGTCCTGCACAAACCTTCACCACTATAAACAAATCACCTGTGTAATCTTTTTGTTTAATTAATATTCGATGGATTATTATTATTACATATTATACACATAAATTGTGTTTAAATCTCTATTCAGATGTCACTTTTATTTTAATATTTGAGATGTTTGATAATCAACTTAATAAAATGTAGTATTTTTAAAATTATAGAATTATGTAAGATTGTCCAAATAGCACCGATGAAATGCCTAAATATAACATTTTAAACTTAAAATCCGAATATTTTTATTTTAAATGAATTTTATATATTAATTTTTCATAGCAAAAATACTAAATTAAAGTTTTGAAATAAAATAACTGATTCATTATAAAATGCATTAATTGATAAATCAATACTGAAAATTTCATTAAAATCGGATAATTACCTGATTTTTGGTATTTTTTTATTTTTTAAATTTTTTTTTTTTTGCAATCGCGAATGTTATATTAAAATTGTAAACAAGCGCTTAAAACCCTTGAAAAAGAGACAGAATGGCGGATCGCGTCGAAATTGACCAAAACAAATCACTTTAAATGTATTAAAAATAAACTGCATATGTAATGATTTTTTTTTTTTTTTTTTTTTTTTTTAAATGGTGGTTATTATGTTATTACTTATTGATTTAGACAAAGTTTGACCGTAAATAATAGATTTAATTATTTTTAATTCGCTTTTAAAACTCGTAGTATCCGATTTTTTTTGCCAGTGCCTATTATATATTAATGTAATATTTACATTCAACACCGAAATAAGAAAAAGTTAGTCATTTGCTTCACTTTATGAATAGTTATTCAATCCAAATTTATGTCTTCTACAAGTTAGTAGACGGTCATTTTTTTTTGCTTTTTTTCCCTTCATTTCTCTCCAACCCTAACCACTACAAAGGTCTCGAGACTTGCTGAGATTTCGTCATGGTTAGCAGGGTTGGATTGTCACGGAGGTAGCAGGTGATTTACCGGCACCTTGCAAGCGGAAAACGACAACTCCCGAGATCTTGTTAGGGTGGAGGAGGGCATGGAAAGAGAGAGGGGGAGTTTTGCTTTCTTTTTTTTAATAATGGCTGTCTTAGAAAACGTATTTTCGGAGTTTGTTACCAGTTTTAAAAAATAGAATTAATAATTTAAAAAACAAAACAAAACAGTAAGGTGAATATTATGATTTTTTTCTTTACATTACTGCAGATATCTCATTAGCGTGCTATTCTGGACAAGCATCGACATAAGAAAAATTAACGAAATTAACAACATTAATTAATCTAAAAATAATCAATACATTAACAAGGACATTCTCTTAAGCAGAAAAGTCAACCACGTCACGAATGTTGAAATTATACTTATTTAAAACTTAGCTTAGTATGTCAAAAGTTCAAATGAGTGCATGAAGATTATTGTATACAAGTGTTAGTAACGGAGAGGGGGGGGGTCACCAGTTTTCAATCAACCCAGAATTGAGACCCTGCGAAAGAACTGACCACTGATATTAATGTCAAGTTACATAATGAACAAACTTTAAAAGAAAGCTCTAAACCTAGAAAATTTTTAAAAATATAAATTAAAAATTACTCTGCAATTTTTATTTTGTTCTTTTGTATTAAAAAATAAAATCTATTTTTTCTGGTTTTATTAAAACTGTTTATAAAACCAGAAACAAAAAACTTATTTTAGTTAATTAATTATCAGAAATCAAATACAATTTTTTTTACACTAAAAAATTAAAAAAATTTCAATTAATGCAAATTTAAGCCACACTGACGTAATAAGAAAATTGAATGAAAGCATCAAGATACAACTCGCGTCTATAGTTCAAATTAAAAGTGCGGTATGGGGAAGCCAAACCTTTTCAGATCTTATTTTTCCGATGCAGGTATCATTGGGGAACGTGATAAGTTTTGGTAAACGGACCAAAAGCTGGCACGTTTATCAAAACTTTTTTTTTTTTAAAGAAAGAAGTTCGGCTTCGGGTTACCCTTACTGCCCTTTAACTTCTATTATTAAAATATAAGACTACAGTGCAAGAAAATACAATATTATTAAATCACGATTTATAAACCTAAACATAAGACAAGAACATACAAAACATAACCCTACGGTAAAAGAAAAGACAATATTATTAAATAAATCCTAATTTACAAACCTTTAAAAACAAGCCTACGATACAAAAAATAGGAAACTAGCCGCCTTAAAGTTACACATTCAAATTTTTAAAATATCACTTGTCACCCCTTTTTTTTCTTTATTTCCACACAAACAAAATAAAGTTCTAACCCAATACCAAAGATAACATGTAAAAATAATTTAAGCAACACTAGTAATAAACATATTATTCGTGTTTGTGGTTATATATAAGTTTACTAATGAACTCATTAAAATAAAATAAATAAATAAGAGAGACGAGGAGAAAACCCAACAAATAGTTTCAATAATTTTGAGACAATTATTGATTATTTTTGATAACTTAAAAGAAAAAGAGACAGCAGTAATATCGAACTAAACTATAAAAAGGAAAAATGATTTAGAATGGACCGGTACGAATACTCGAGTTAAAAGGGAGTACAATAAAATAAATTTAAATAAGCAATTAAATAAACAAATAAAAAGAACATAATTCTTTAGTACTGATTTTCTTATGATAAAAGAGTTAATAATATTAACTTCGTTTTTCCTAATGACAATTATCATTAAATCACGACTTATAAACCTTTAATTACGAGCTAAACTTAAAAGATTCATCTTTTTTTCTTCTTTTTAATTTCCTGAACTGATTTTATACATTTCTAAAGACTGTCATTGTCATTTGTTTGAAAATTCAAATTTTTACTAATTTTCTCGTTAAAAATTCGTTAATGCTCCAGAACTTACACATTTTAATTATATAATATTAAATAGATATATATATATATATATATATATATATATATATATATAAACAATTTGACAACATTAAATAAACAATTTCAAGAAGGAAGATTATCAAAATACAAGATTAATTTAATTTCTGCGGCTAAACAATCAAACAATACACAATTTAATCATTAGATAATCAAATTCACGCATTAAACTAACAATAACGTGTAATTTCCAGCAAGATATTAAACATTTTAATTCAGTTATAGGAGTTTTACTACTTTAAAAAAATAAATAAGAATAAATAAAAAGAGAAAAATACCTTTAAAAATCAAATTTTTAGAGGTCACAATTGCATTTCGCCTCAAAATGACGCGGATTATTAATTCACCACGATACGTAAAAAAGAAACCCAATCGATTTTTGTAACATTTAAGTACAAAATTATTAGTTAATGTGTAAAAATCCTTTGCGATAAATATGTTTATCTTTTTATACACCAATTGCAAACTTTTCGTGGTTCAATTTTTCAGCAAGGTGCTCGCAGATTCAAGGGAGATAACTCAACATTACTTCATTGTTAAAAATCACGAATGTGCTTTCGTTTATCTTACACACGCTTCACGTATTATAATCCAGGATTTCACCTCGTTGGTTTTTGGTTTGTTTGTTTTGTTTAACAATGAAATTTGAATAGTCTTCTTTTTTTTAGAATACATATCAATCTCAAATCCATAAACTACAAGTTTCAAATGTAGGCAGATTTTTCTTCTTTTTTTTTCAAATTAAGCCGAAGAGGTTTAAAAAATTAAAAATTAATGCGAAACGAAGTGACACATTTAAATTATCTGATTTGATTAGCGAAACAGGAAAAAAAATATAAATGAAAACGTGAGATTTTTGTAACCAGGATTTTTTTAGTTGGCCTTTTCTCTTTTTTTTCTTCTTTATCTAATTTTTTTTTAAATAGAAAACCTGTTGTCTATTTTGTTTAGTTTTTAAACACGAAAGAATGACGAGAAAAAGAAAAGCTTTCTTTAAAAAAGTCATCTTCGCATTAAAACAAAAACAAAAAAACAACCGCTTATTACCATGAACACTCACTCGTCTTCTGTACTTTTCTTTATTTTGATAGTCGACGTGATTATTGTAGAGTTCGCGAATCAAACTGCAATGCTTGAGTTAAATTGGCGGTAAGTATACATTAGAGACAAATATAGTTATTAACAGAAATTGAGGGGCCAATTCGGGAGGTGGGGTGGGGGATGTAACATGACTTACAAGTGCTCTCTCTGATGGGCTAAGTGTCCAACAAATTGAAATTCATTTTTAACTGTGACAAAACTGCTTATTTAGCTGAACGGTCTACATTTTTTTTTCAGCACAATTAAAATTAATTCAAAATATAAAACCGCGGGTTTTAACTGGAAATCACTTTTTTTTTCAACTTATAGACTTTTTTTTTTCTTTTTAAGTTTTTTGTTTTCTTTTTCCAACTATATAAGTAAGTGCACATACGCTTACTACTTTTATAGTTTTATATAGGCCGTATAGTACATGCATGTGCTCGAACATAGGAAGCCCAAGTGATAAAGCAACGTGTTTGGAGGGATCATATTTAGATATTTAAAAGAAAAAAGGGTGTCGATACTATGAGGTTTGACAAATCAATTTTTAGAGGCGGGTGGGGGGACCGAATTTAAAAATAAAAAAATAAATGAATTATTTTTTTTTTTTTTTAAATTCAATTAAACTGCTTAACATTTTAGGTCGACATATATGCACAAAGAATTTAGATGTAATTATTCAGCTTTTTAAGTATCTTTAAACAAAATTCGAAAATGTACTTGAAAATAACTTCTGGTTCTTCCCGAAAACTAAAATAACCCAACTTGTTTTCTTTGCTGTCAAATAAGTTTTTTTCTAAACAGACTGAAAGATAAACATTAAGAATTTAAAAAAAAAAAAAAAAGCATAAACATTCTGTTTTGGTAAGAAAAAAAAATGATAATAAGCAGAACAATAGGTGATTAATTTAAAGTTATTATTTATTGTACTCACTGGTGGGCTAAAAAGGTTAGTAACTCTTATTTCTCCTCCCGTTTAAAGATCCTGCCGTCCTACGAAAGTCGAAAAAAATAACACGAACAAAGATCATGTATTTAAAAAATGAAAATAAATTAATCAATTCGTTCCTAATGTAAGCAGCTGTGATGGAAATGGCCCAGAAGTGTCCAGAAAATATAGTTAACAGCCTCAATTGAAAAGGGACTAGTGCAATAATTTCATTCCATAGTGAAAGACGGTGGTGTGATGACCCGTTCTTCTTTTCTTCATCTTCTTTATAGCAACTCCATCGGTCCGTCTCTGCAAGTGCTCCTTAAGTCCCTGGCTAGGATGATACCTTTCTACCTCCAGCTATGCAACTTAGCATGAGCAGACTTTTCAGTAATAGACACTTAGAGCCACTTCTTATACCGCTGCTATAACCACTAGAACTAGCTATATTTGAAGGCCAAGTCGCATATAGATAGTAGTCTATAGGTAGGTTGGTAGAATGTAGATATTAAAATCAGTAGCTTCCTATTTTCTTCCTCTTACTTTCTTTCTTCTCTCTCTCTCTCTTCCTCTTTCGCTCACTCATTAAACAACGATCATTGCGTAAAAATGAATTTTTATGATGATAAACCCAGTCTACCAAAATAAGCAAGAAAATCCACTGGATAATGGTTTAAGTTTTACGGGTGGCAATAGCGAGACCCGTGGATATACCACAGTATGATATTTTAATTATTATAACGTTTGATATGTTTACTTAAGAGCTATCGCTAAATAGTTCAATATGTAAAAAAAAGTACAATAATCTCCATTTAACTCTATCTCTCTCTGTCTCTCTCTCTTTTTCATTATGTTCGATTGAAACAGATTAGCGTCATCGCTTCCGTGCGCCCCCTCCTCTTTCAACTTTCTTTCTTAAAATATTTTTCTGTGTAACATATCCATTTTCTTTCCTTTCTTTCTTTATAATACAAACGGAGAGGTCCATTATTTAGCTGAGGTGACGACACTCGTTAGAAATAAGAATTCGGCGGATAAGCAACACCAGATAATCAGGATTTACATTTTTGCATTTCATACCGAATGATTTTTGCACGGTGATAACGATCGTACAATTAAGGAACACGGGTATTAATATATAGATTGCGTCTTTTAAAACGACCCACACATCAAAAAATAAATAAAACAAACTTCCTTTTGTGAAGAAAGAAAGAATGAAAAAAGAAATCTGTTCTTCATCGTGGTTGTCCGAATACAGTTGTTGTTGTTGTTGTTGTTATATTGGTGGCAGTGGTTTTAGCTTCACCATTTCTACAGACAACATACACAGTAGTCAGCATTGATTTGGACAGACAACAACAGTTATCAGAGAAGAAGAAACAGCCAGCTGCCCTACCCTCGTGTGTGTGTGCGCGCACACACACACATGATCATCATCAGCCTTTTCTCAGCGCTAAAACATCATCTAAATACACGTCTACTACTAAAAAAATAAAATGTTTAAAAAAAGTAATAATTCATAGTACCACTTTTTTTAAAAAGTTTTCATAATCATAATTGTTAAATTGTTGATACTTTCTTGATAACTACACGAAGGGCAGCAAACAGGACAGTTGAATTGACCAACCACAGCACCTCAAAAAAAAAAAAAAAAATAGTCTCACCCGAAATACCTACGCCTAAAAAAATGAAAACAATAATAATTATTATTATTATCTAAAATCTGCCTATCCCTTCTTCGAACTTGAAATCGACATAAAAATAAGACATGCAGTATTTTTTCTCTGGGTACACTCGTTTTTATCGATTCAGTTTTTCTAAGAGCCCCCAAAAGCCTGCGAAGAAACATGATTGTCGCAGATCTGTCAAACATTATTTTTCTATTTGTCTGAATTTTTTTTTTTATATGAGGCTTGATAATTTGTATTTTTCGGACTATTGTCCTCATCTTTATTGTTATATACACAACGCTTCGGTCGATGTGCTCTCCGGCCTTCTTCAGGTGTTTCTTGTCGAACTCGACATGAAGGCTCCATAGTTCGAAAAAAGAAATACCAGAAGAGGACCGGAGGGCACATCGATCGAAACGTTGTGCATATAACAAGAAAGATGAGGACAACAGTCCGAAAAATACCAATTATACATATTTTCGGCTTGGTAGTTTTGTTACCTGTGGTATGGACTCTAGTCCATGGGATACTAGTTTTGTTGGGTATGATTTCTTAATTTGACTATGAATTTAAAGAACATTAGCATAGATTGAACTTCATACGCTCATTAAAAAAACTTACCCGAAAGAAAAAAAAAGGTGTATATCTATATATTTACCCAACCCCTCCGCCACGGGCAGGATATGACACAAAGTCAATTTCTAATCGGAGTACAACTGAATTCAGAGTTTTCCTTCTTCTAGACTGGTTGGCTTACCAAGGCTAGAGACCACAGTCTATCCTACTATTTGACCCATATCTGAAGGGAGAACAGATGGATTCATACATTTCCCAAGGGTATTAGCGTGAATTGAAACGCAGTCTCGTCCAGGATTTGGAAAAAAAATTAAAAAAAGATAAAACAATTATAACCATTCCAGTATCTAAAAAGAATTCTTTTTTTTTTTTTTTTTCAAATTTTAGTATTTATGCGACATCGGGTCAATCTAAATGAATTTTCTTAAGTACATATTATTATTGAATAAACAAATGCCCATTTCATTTATTCATTCATGAGAGGGTGTTCAAAATTCGGTCGAGAAATATATCGGATGTAAGGAGGGGATTCGAATCTTATATTCATCAAGATCCGAGATTAATCCAAGAAAACAGACCCCCACCCCATCCACTACAAACCCAAAACAAAAGACAGGTCTTTTTATTTTCTGGCTAACTGTCTCTCCCCTTAAAAAAAATCCACAACGGTATAAAACTGTTAACAAATTATAAAAAAGGGTCAAAATATGACAGGAAAAATTTACAAAAGGGTGCGTGTTATTCTATTTTTTTCTACCTTGTTCTCACAAAAGGGAGCACACACAGTATATATATATATATATATATATATAAAGTACGTATGCCCCCTGCAGTTGTTGGTGTAAAGAAGCAGTTGAATTTTGCTGTGCTCTGTACTGTCTGTAGTGAAAGACACACCCTGGAGCCCGACAGAATGAGGGGTCTCTCTCTCTCTCTCTCTCTCTCTCTCTCTCTCTCTCTCTCTCTCTCTCTCTCTCTCTCTCTCTCTCTCTCTCTCTCTCTCTCTCCTATTGTTACCCCCAAAGAATGAAGGTCAACCAGCAAAGCTATGGAAATTCAATTATTATACAGTTGTTTCTCGTCTTTTCAAAAGGCCTGTCACCCTGCAGCCTATTTTGTTTGTACCAAATGCAGTAACGGAGTAGGAGACCCCTTTCATTTTGCACAATTTAATAATAAATAAATTATCTATCAAAACCCACCAGTCTTCCCTTAATGAAGCCCAATGACTCACTCGTACCAGCCAACTACCTTTTTTTTTTCCAGGTTTTTATTCAGCCCACATCAAGTCTTTTCATGTCCTTATATATAAATGAGGAGAGAGAAGAGGGAGTTTATGTAGAAATGCCTGTAGGGAGATGTAGGTGTTACATTCTTATTGTCCAAGTGCAAGAATGTAGTTTAAGTACAATAATTATTTAGATGCTAATAAACACAAAGCTTTCCTTTTCTTTTTCTATTTATTATCCAAACCATAAAAATGAATGTAATACAATTTTCTTTTTAAATGAAGCATTTTTTTTAAATATAGACAAAAAAGTTGTTTTTTTTCCTTGCTCAAAAGAATTTTAAAATACAATATAAAATGAAGATAATTTCTATAATCTCTAAAACTGTTCAATAAACTGTTTTTTGTATAATGCTATTTCTCATGTTTTCATTTTTACTATTCTTTGTTTTATAAACAAGATTAAAATAATCTATATTTAAAATTCTAGTGATTTTAACGTAAGCTTTTAGAAATTTTATGCAAAGTCCACCAAAATGGTTTCTTTATTTTACAAGATAGCAAAAGCTGGGAACTTATATAACTTTTATTATCTAGCTGAGAAAATTTCATTTTAATCCTTCTCTTCTGGAAAAATATCACCATTTTTCTATTTTATGGTTTAACTTAAAAATTTTTTTTTAAAAGTTTAATATTTTGTAGAAAGTTTAAATATACATATAGATGTATTTTATTTTACATTATACAATACACTTTGCAAATAAAAAACCGAAATTAACAATTTTTCTAATCTAAAATAGTCTATAGTAATGTCCACATGCCTTTGAAGACCGTTTGGTAAAAAACTGTCTTTGTCCATATCAAATTTGTACTAAAAAAATGCCTTTATTAGTGACTTGTCTAAACTTGTTTAGTACCTATAATTTATGTTTTACTTTGTTTACTTAAAATAATTAACTTTTTTTTAGATGTGGGGGAGGGTAATCAAGCCATATGTTTTTCATTTCACCATTAATTAAATACAAGGCCTTTAGCCAAATCTTCCTTTCCCAGTGACAAAGAAATATTTTTTTTTATTTACTTCACCACTTAAAATAACTAATTTACTAAGCAACTAATATCTGTGGGGGTCTTTACCTGGTAATTACCAAATCTCACTAAGTCACAAAAAGTTGTCTGAATGACAGCAAAATTGGAATGTAACATCATTGAATTAAACAAAAAAAAAAAAGATTTAATAATGGTTAAAAGTTTAGGATCTTCCCATATAGATCCGATTTGGTATAAAAATGGAAGTTAAAGCAGATTTATTATCTTTAAGCTGTGTTTTGGATTAACATGAAAACAAAATGGAGAATGGGTGTTAAGTGATTTGGGTTCTAAGACAAGGTTGAGTTCATCTGCAACTAAAGCAAAATTTTGGACTCTCTCATAAGCTAGAAAAATAATAAACCAGAGAAATCTACTTTATTACTTTTAATAAATAAATATTCCCGCTTGGCAATTTTTTGCTTAAAATTGCTAAGTGACAAAGAAAAAGCCTAAAAAAAAGAAATTTGCACAACAGATCAAACTGTTGGTTAGTTGAATTTTGTAGCATGTCAACCCATTGGGTCATTTAATGCTGAAGATGTTTTGTTATATTCATTCTTGATGGGTACTCAATTTTTTTTAAAGCTTAATTTTCCTTTAAACACATTTAAAAAAAAATTATTTCGTCCTATTTAACCCATAGATAGGTCCTTAATAGATACTACCACTCCGGGTCAGAGTGGACCTAGATCAAACTGAAAAAGATTTAAAGATTTTTTTTGTTTTTTTAAATTAAAAATTATTTTAATTTTCTCCATATTTGTCCTGTTGCTTTAGCCAAAAAGGAAATAAGTTTATCAAGCAAGAGTTTTTATTTTGTTGCTTTAAAAAAAAAGAAAATCACTCTATAATGAAATCTGCCATAGTTAAGTATTTCTTACTCATTATTTTAAAATACAGAGTGTTCATAAAGTATTGCAGCAGTTTTAAAATATAAAATTTAATAACTCATATTGTACAAATGATAGAATCATTTAGTAAAAAAAAACATATGAAAGTTCAACTCTTGTAGTTTTATTTTTTATGTATATTTTGATTATTATATATCAACAAGACTGCCATCTTTGTTGTTACATTTTAAATCTGCTGCAAGACTTTATAGATACCTTGTATATTTTATTCTAAAAACAAAAGAAAAAGCAAAGATTGGAAAATGAAATAGACTTCTTTTCTTCTTCGCATTTTACTCCAGTAAAAAAGCTGCCTAGAAAAAAAAATGGAGGAGGTGATATATAGAACATAGAGACAACATTATCAAAATGACTATTCTCACCCTAGCCATGAATCTATGAAAAGTTATTATTAATATTAACAATAATAATAATTATCATTATTGAAGAAGAAAAATAAATTCTTGTGTTATTTGCTTGCTGTTTGTTCTGTTCACCTTTTAAAAAGAAAAAAAATAGTTTTAAAAGCAGATGAGAAGTTAAATGAAGAAGAGAAACTGAAAGTGAACAAACAAGCTTCAAGTTTGACATTGAAACAAAAGCAAATAGTGGAAATTAGAAGGCGTCTTTTGACTGGCCATTAAGCATCAGAGGAAAAAAGAGCTTTGCCTTCAAATTAGCTGACTATTGAGATTTTTCAAAGTGAAAAGACTCTGATTATAGAAAGAAAGACTAAAATAAAAAAGATGTTCATGAATATATCTCCTTTGATATAAAGCATGATTAAGATGCTTACTATAGAAATTACTTATTACAAGGTAGACCTTTACCAATCAATATCTTTAGGCATTCATGTACACATTAAAACACACACACTATATATATATATATATATATATATATATATATATATATATATATATATATAGAGAGAGAGAGAGAAGTACAGATGACAGATTAACTTTTTCTTTCTTAACAACTGTATATATGTATACATATATATTAACTATAAATCTTAGATTTGTGTTTACTGAAATATTTGCATAATGGTAATGCTAAACTAAGGAACAAAAATAATTTCACCAAAACATAATGTATATTTTGGTAAATTCTTCAGTGGGGAAAAGGGAGGAAAAATATCCAAAATGAAAATGATTTGTTTTTTATCAGTTGCCATGACAACAATTTCTGTAGTAATGTCAAATATCAGAATATCAATTTTTGGATCTTTCTTCAAATTATATAACAAAAGAGTCTTTTTTTTGTCAACATTCTAAAGAGTCAAAACATATTGTTTTAATGTTTTGTACAAATTATTTACACTTTTTAAAAAAAGTTTAAAATTTTAACAAATTTGACAAATCATTAAGGATTTAGATAAAAATAAATTTAGAAAAAAAAATTGTAACTCTTATAATTTTAAGATAAAAATGACCAACACATTTTCTATGAAAAAAAAATGGTTAATTGCTTTTTAGAATCGAACTAGAAAAAAGTGAAGACTTACTTTTGATAATAAGGATGTACATTTTGTAATAGTTAATCAGTTGATTTTTTTACAAGTATAAAGGTCTTTTAATTATTTATTTAAAGGGGGTGATTCCCTAACTTGTTTCTTATGATTATAATTAGTCTATATTCTTAGGATCCAACTACAAATTGTTACCAGAGATAAACAAAAAATAACTGGCCTAAGTAAAAATTATTAAAAAAACTAAAAAAACTAAGAACAATATTTTGAACTGATAAAGAAACACATTTCTGGTGGGCAAGGTAGATTTCTATAAAAATCATTCACTAGAAAAACATTTCTAATATTCCAATTCAAAAATGAATTTGAGGTTATTGGACATTTAAACAATGATAGAAAGAAATTTCAGGATGCAATATGGAGGACAGAGGGAAAGTGTTTTTTCAGCATTACAAAAATAAAATAGAAAATGAAAAAAAAAAAAAAATGAAAATAATAAAAGAACAATCAATCCAATATATTTTAATATAAAGTACTTCGATCTATTTTGGTATATTTAATTAATAAAAATATTGAGGCAATAGAGGGAGAATTTCAAAGCTAATTCTAATAAAATGATGCACTTTTAAAGCAAGTCCTTCACAAACATTTACTTTAGCTTTTTAGAAATATACAATTCTGGACATGAATACTAAATGGACTCTTGTCATTAAAGTTTAATTGTTCTGTGTTGACAAGAAAATGAAGATATTTCCTTTTCAAAATGCTTTTCATTGTTATTCATTCTGATAGAAAAGTTCAGATTTTTGTTGTTGTTGTTGTTGTTGTTATTGTTATTTAGTGTTTTTGAAAAGGTCAACAAAATAGAAAATTGTTGATTCATTCTTAAAAGCAATTACTGTATTTCAATTCAAAAAGGGTCGATTTATTTACTCCAAGAATGTTTATTACCAATTCCTCTTAAATTCTTTTATTCTCGCCAACTTGAAAAATACTTGTGGAATTTAAATGAAACAACAAAAGAATTGGAATGGACTTGAATTGATATTAAAAATGCAAATTTTTTAAATACCTTAAAAATTAATATTGAATTTAAGAATGAATCCTTATAAGATATACTAAAATCATTAAGATTTCAGGAGAAAGAGAGAGAGAGAAAATAGATTTTAAAAAGTAATTTACATGTTAGAAATCTTTTGAAAATTATACAAAAGATGCTTTGTTTATTTTATAATGGGGGATTGTTCAAGTTAAAATGAATCTTGTTGAAGACCTTCATAAAACCTTAATGTCTAGCAAAAGGTTAAAACATTTTTGTGTAGAATTGAACATTTTAAAAATAAAGTTTGAAAAGTTAATCTTACTAAGAATAGACTGTGGGAATTGAAGAATTTGATAAACTTGACCATCAGAAATGGTTTTTGCTCTTCAGAATTATTTCCAAATAAAGTCTATGACAGTGAAAATGGAAGCAAGTTAACCAGAAACACCATCCATATTATATATATATATATAGATAGATAGAGAGATAGAGAGAGAGAGAGATAGAAAGCGAAATTAACAAAATGTTATAAAAAAGGTTTTTTCTTAAAAGAGAAAAGTGCCCAAATACTGGCCAGTTGAGCAAGATAATACCTAATTTAAATGTTTTCTCACCTCATGTCAGTTCTATGACATAAGTTTCATGTATTTGTAACTAAATACAATTGAAACATGCATTTATTTTTACAAATTTATGAAACATAGTCATGAGACTGACATTAGGAATATATATATATATATATATATATATATATATATATATATATATGTGTGTATGTGTGTGTTTTTAGAGTGCTCAATATGGGATAAAGCTGTTATTTCTTTATTAAAAGAAATAATAAAATATTTAAGAATAATTCAATTATATTATAAAAATATATATATATATATATATATATATATATATATATATTCATACACACAGATATCTATATTGAAGACTGAGTAAAATGAAATGACAAATTCGTTTTTAAATGATTAAAGAAGATAATAAAATACATACAATTGCAGATTTGTGCATTAATTTTATTGTTCTTGGCACAAAAGATGAAAAGTAGAAAACATTTTAAAAGCTTCTTTCTTTTCATCTCTATTAAAAGACACTGCACTTTAGCAGGGTTGTTTTTTTATCAGTATATATATTATATATATATATATATATATATATATATAATATATAAGTGAAAGATTGAGGTAAAAAATAAACAACCCACACAATATCAAAATGGATGTAATTATTTCAGCATTTCTATGAAAATTGTTTTTCTTTTCTATAAAAAAAAGAAGAAAACTAAAAAGGTTCAATGAAAGAAATGTAGATGGTGATTTCATGATGCTGAAATGTATAATTGTTTTTAAAGAAATAATCTAAATTGAACAATGCTTAATATCAAAATGGTAAGTGGTTAGAGGAATAAAGAATCTAATTTAATAATATTCTCAAAAAAAGTTGACTGTTGATGTTTTATTTTGGTTGAAAAGTTAATTTTCTAAAAAAAAATACTCAGTTTAGTTGGTTAGTTTGCATAGGTTAATTTTACTCATCTTAAAAAAAATTGTCTAAATGGCCTGATAGAA
This sequence comes from Doryteuthis pealeii, assembly GCA_023376005.1. Lineage (NCBI taxonomy): Eukaryota > Metazoa > Mollusca > Cephalopoda > Myopsida > Loliginidae > Doryteuthis > Doryteuthis pealeii. Next base: position 49,976,150 of record CM042143.1, on the reverse strand, counting down.
ATTAAAATAAATGCCGTTTTTAGTTAATAAATAGAAATATTTCTAAATTAACAAACATTTGGTTATTATTACTTGAATACAAGACATTATAATAATGACAGGAAAAGATTAATAACTACTCAAAAAATAAATATTAAAACCTTTTCTACTTCCTCCATCCCATAATAGTCATTGGTTGGATTTTACGGCATGATAACCCTTGGGTTATTTTATGGCAAAAACGGTTTTTTTATTCATTCTTTTGGGTATTCAATTTTTTTTCAAACTCAATCTTTTTAAACATATCTTTTTAATACTCATTTTTTAAGAATCTATTTAACCCATAGATGAGACCCTAACAGGTATTACCACTCCAGGTCAGCGTGGACCTTTGAGTAATGCCAAAAAAAGGAGTATTCCACATTACCCAGAGTTCCATAATTGAAGCCTCACCATTAGACGCAGTTTAATAACGTCATATCCAGGACACCATAATAGTTGTAACTTATAGTACACGGAATATATATATATATACAAATATGACTATTGTAGGATTGGTGTAATATTATACTAGATGCCCCTATTAAGAAAAAATAACCAATGAAAACTATTAAACATCTTGCTTCTTTGTAAGAAAAACAAAATTATTTTGTGAGTATATTCTATTATTTGTTTAAACTTTACATCAGGTAGACAACTCTGGAGAGTAATTTGAGAGTTTATGCCTTTTCATATTACACAATCGAGTTGTTTAGCAAAAAAAAAAAAAAAGAGTCAACATTATTATCTGAAGTGTAAAGAAGGAGGAGAAAAGCTACACAAACCTCCACAGATATCAAAAGTGGGTCTTTAGCTTTTTGTTAGTTGGAGATAAAAACCAAAACCAAAACAAAAAAAGGTCATCACATCAAATATCAATTATTAAGTTATCAGCAAAAACATTCATTAAACATTTTTTCCTATTGTAAAGTTGATAAAAAAATTTCTTCTTTTCTTTTTCTTTTGTGAATTGTGCCTCAAGTATTAAAAAAAAAAGGCAGTCATATTTTTATCTGTTTATTAAAATTAAATCAACCAGATTACCACACTAATATTTTTTATTTTCATGTCTAATCTTATTGCTGAAATCATATAGGTCCTAAAATGCTAGTTTTGACTTCAATCTTAAAAGATATACATATAAATATATATATTCAATCTACAGAACAAATCAGAAATATACCCCCTATTGAGTTTTATTATACTACTTATCCCAGAACTGTTATTGCATTTGCATATAAAAATGCTTATGCCAAAAATAAAATGTATAATTATATTAAACTTTATTATAAAACTAGAAGTGGCTACCCAGCATCAACTGGGTAAAGGAGGGGGCAAAAACCTGGTGATTTGTTTACTTTTGAGATTTACAAATGCTGGACATTTTCAAGTAGAATTTCAATGCTATTTCTATGTATGTTCTAATTTTTTAATATCTTTGTATATAAATCAAATCTTCGTAATTTATTCACAAAAAGCAAGAACTAGTGATATTTAACGTGTGTGTATATATATATATATATATATATATATATATATATATATATATATACTTTGTCGTTAATTGTTTTATTTTTGTAGTTTCATCCAGACATATATATACATACACACCAACTGTCCTTTATATATATGTATAGATGTAGAATTTAAATGTGATTACTTAATGTAACTTAAATCATTTCCATGGCCAATTTTTATTTTATAAAAGAAAATAGTTTTAAGAAAATTCTTCTGCTAATTTTATACTGAGTTCTTTTAAATGATAGAAGCCATTAAGTATTAGCTTGATCAATTTAATAATGTGGTTAAACGTAAATACATTATCATTGTTTTATAGAAAATTTTGTATTTGTTGGTGAAGGTGTGTATATAATCTAAGATAATTTATCGAAATATGATGCACAGAGATTTTTAAACATTAGAATTTCATCATCAGAGTTAATAAGCTTGTTTGCACTTAATATTAATTGCATCTGACAACCTTTTTAAATGATTGTTGGTTGAATAACAAAAAAAAAAGAAGAAAAAAGGCAGTTAAACAAAAACAGTTGAGTGAAATAAGGCTAAAATCAATGGAGATGATGATGAAGAAGAAGAAGAAGAGAGAAGAAATTACAATGAAGATAATAATGCATCATTAGGGAAGAAAAAGAAGAAGAATGAAGAAAAAGATAATTAACAGAGAAGAAGAAGAAAAAGAAGAATGAAGAAAAAGAAGAAGAATGTAGAAAAAGATAATTATCAGAGGAAGAAGAACTAGAATAAAAGAAAAAGAAAGACAAAGAAGAAGAATAATGAAGAAGAAATAAGAAAGAAAAAAGAAAAAGAAGAATGATAAAGAAGTAAAAAGCAGAAGCGTGAATAATAATAATAATAAGAAGAAGAAGATCTTTTCATTTTGCTAATAATAATAAAAGAAAAAAAAAAAAAAAAAAAGAACACTGATTACAAATATAAGATTATGAATCTTCCATATTAAAAAAAAAAAATATCTTAAGATACATTTCTATGAGCATTTATTTTTTTTAGGGAGGAGAAAATGAATATGCTTCAGGAAAGAAAAACAATAAGAAATTTTAACAGCCTTAATATAGTTTTGTATCTATTGTTTGATAATGAGTCTATCAGAAAGATTTTTTTTTCAAAAATGGATATTCCGAGTATAAATTGTCGAGTTTTCAATTCACAGAAGACAAAATTGTTCAGCTTAAATTTATTTTTATTGCATAAAAATAAAAATAAAAACTGTTTATAAAATTTAGAGAAGAAAAAAAAATAAGCTCTCTGAATTCATATTTAATTGATTTAAAATTAGGAGCATACCATATTATGAATCTTTCAAATTTTTTAAAAAGCATTTTTAATAAATGATTGCTTTAAAAGATTTGAAAGTATCATGTGTTCTTTAGATGTTGTTTTTTTTCTTTGTTTTTTGTTTTTTTTATTTATTTATAGAATTTGGTTGAAATTGTTTCAAGTTTTTAAGAAATTGTTTTCTGCCTCTTACAAAAGAAAATCTTTCCTTACATCTGCCTTGCGAAATGACTAGAAAACTTTGTTCTTCATTTTGGTAATGAAGAGAAAATCAATTGATGAGATTTATAAGAATAATAATAAGAAACTAAACTTTTTTTTTCCCTCCTTCATCAGCTGCTTTTCTCTAATCTTTTTTTTTTATCTTTCCATTCATTAAATTTTCACATTATGACTTGGCCATTATTTTCGCCAATCTCATTTGCAAAATTTAACCATGTTTAATAAAAACAAACAAAAAACAACAGAAATATTTCCAAAATCTTAATCAATTTATCTCATTTCTTAAAACTAATTTTACGATGCAATCTAAACATGGAATCAAAATGGACATGCATAAACCTAACCCTCTTCTTCAGAATTGATGAATGACCCAAATGTTCGGGATTTGTAAATTCTTTTAAAAACAGCTGAAAAATATTGCAGACACAATTCTTTAGATAAATAAATATGAACCTTATTCATGAGATAATAAAAAAATACAGACAGAGTTTAGAAATAAGCATTATATATTGTTTTTGAAAAATATTTATTCAGATTATTTAATAATAAACCACAGATTGTCAGATTATGCAAACAATTTTTAAAAAAAGTTATTTGATTAAGTTTTAAAAGGCAGGTTCAATTTCCAATGTACTTTGATGCTAAAATGACCCCTGACTTTATGTCCGGTTTCAAACTTTAGTATTCCCTCCGGATTTTTTAAAGACACTTTATTATAAAATGGACCATTTTGGAATCAGTACTTAATAATGAAATAGGAATACTCTTTTTACATGAAAGTAAAGAAAGTTTATATATAAAGTAAATATACTTTCAAATAACAAGTCCCATCTATAGATTCACAAAAATGTGTTTAAAAAAACTGAGTTTGAAAAATTGAATATCCAACAAGAATGAATAAAACAAAAATGTCTTTGGCTTAAAATGACCCAACAAGGGTTGACATGCCATAAAATCCAACCAACTAACCAATCATCTAAATAACAAGTTTCTGAAACAGTTTAACTAATCAAATAAGAATAAACATTAAGCATTTCTTTTTCTAATTATTAATCAGTAAAAATAGAATCCAGTTTAATCTTAGGTAAATAATGATAAAAAGACAAAAGGCACCTAAAAATAAAGAAAGGAAATTAACATATCTATATTTTAACCCCCCACTTTTTTTTTGCTTATCAAAAAAAATTCATAATACCTAATATAAGACAATATTTAGTTAATAAAAGAACAGAAATGTACCAATAAGTTAATAAGTTACCAACCAAAAGACAAACAAAACTACAACCAACAAATGAAGGGGTCAGTTAATCGAACATACAACATTGAAGACAGAATAAAATCTCAAAACAAAGAAGATCGAATCATGATGATGATGATGATGATGATGATGGTGGTGGTAGCGTGCAGTTAAAATTTAGATAATTATTTTATCATATGTTAATTCCCCAATCATACCTCAAGCTACTTATGCAAATTACGTCAGCAAGACAATAAACAACAGATGGGCTCTGAAAAAAGTTTAATTAAGAACATTTTCGAGGCAACGACCTGCAGAATCTGGATGGATTAAAACAAAGAGTTTGAATATGGCCTGAGAAAGACCAAAAGAAAAAAGGGGGAAATAAAAAAAAAGAAGAAGCCTTTTCAGGCTGAAGAGGCAGAGGTAAGAAGAAGAAGAAGAAGAAGAAGAAGAAGAAGAAGAAGAGAGGACACAGACCGCACAGACATATTTTGAGCACCAGATTGTCTTCTTATTACTCTTCTTTCTTCTGTGATTGTGATGACGAGGTGAAGGGCAGAGAGTTAGGGGGGGAGGGGAGGAGGCAGTGAAAGAGCGGGGTGGGGGGCTTGCAATGAGACAAGAGGCCAGCATATTTTTGACATATAATAAAACTGGTCAGCCTCAAATACTGATTTTTAACTTCAGCTGAGATAAGAAGGGGAAAAAAAAAAAGAAAAAAAAGAAGAAAACTACTTGAGGATATAGGCCTACTTGAAAGTGTTTCCAAAATTGACATTTTGAAAATGGAGTGACAGCTGGATAAAAAAAAAAAAAAAAAAAAAATGGTACACAGGTATGGGCCATTTATTTATACTAAAAAAAAAAAAATATAAAAAAATTTTTTTTAAATAAAAAATTTAAATGGAGGTAAGTATAAAAAAATCTTAAAAAAAAAAAAACACGAAAGACAAAGCTTTTCGGTCGAACAAAAGTTAAAAACTAAAATATCTAAAATTATTAGCACTCTTCAAAAATTATTTGTTCTCAATAATTATTTTAGTTATTTTCAATCTTTTTTTTTTTTTAAATAGGGTAAACTTGTTTGGATTAGAAATTTCTGTTAATTTTCTTACTGCCCAATTAAAAAAAAAGTTTCTCATCCCACTGTCTCATAATAGTTGTTATATATATATTAGTTATTTATTTCATACACTAAATGTAACAACTATGGAACAGAGATAGTGTATAATATATGTCAATGACTGTTAAAAGTGGATAATAATTTTTTGGATTTTTTTATGATAGATAGATAACGACTACACAAAAACTATTATATATGAGTAAATAGACAAAAAAAAATTATATATATATATAAGGAAAAAATAACAATGAAGATTTAGGTTAAAAGCATAATAGACTATTTCAGGAGACCTAGAGTAATTACCTTTCAATCCCCATCCTCAGATGCAAAAATATATGCAAAGTGTTTTTTGTTTGTTTGCTTGTTTTTTGTTGTTTTTTTTTTTTTTTTTTCAAAGAAAAATATTCTTAACTAATTAACATAATTTACAATCAAGACATAAATTAAACAACATTTATGAGAACTGACAACATTCAAAATCTAGACAGAGAGAAAGTGAGATAATAAAAAAAAAAGGAAGAATGAATCTTACCAGAATCTGACATCTTTGAGCCCAATTCCTCTGTGTATTCCCTTACTATGAATATTTCTGATAGATCCAATTCTTGAGCCTTTCCTTGTTCTTGGAGCTGCAATTGTCTCATGCTATCATTCTGTGCGTGCTTCATACACCTTGCATGATGAAACATTTGACACTTTGAACGTGCACTAAAATTGCAAAGTGTACAAACAAACTCACGGCGATCACTAGGCACCTTTGTCTCAATGGTGGCCATATGGTGAAACAATTGGGCACACGTTTCATGGGCTTCTGTATTTGCATGCATTTGAAGCTTATGTATACTGTTTGTACAGAATTCACAAGCATTGCAGCGCACAAGCACAGGGTTGTTAACAGTGAGATATTTCAAGCGCCATTCGTTATTGGCCCCACCTTCTTTGATATGGTTGACCAGCTGTAAGCGCTGGAGATGTTTGTCGGTCTTCAGATGGAGGTAAAAGTTGGTTTTCAAATTTGTTTTGTATGTACACAAGTTACACATGTACATCCCAGCCGAGATGATGATGTCGTCGCTTTCATGCTGCTTTGTGCGATCGATATTCAGATGATGAGACAATGTGTCAATAGAGTCAGACGTGAATATGTTACAAACGCAGCAGTGAAGCATCATCGCACTTTCGCTTAATTTCTCATCATTCTCAAATGGAAAGCAGGACAAGTCGTTCTCTTTGCTCAGGTCAACCGGAGCCTCAAAGTTCGGAGTCGAACCTTGTTGCACTAAAGATTGATCAAAAGGAAACTGAGAATTGGGAGCGGTGAGAGAAGACTGAAGATTTAACAAGTTGGGGTCCTGCTGCCCCAGAAGTAGGACAGGGTTCATGTGCAAGCTCATGTCACCTTGCATCTGCTTCATATTCTGCTGAAGTGCCAACATATTGTGAGTGTGCTTCTCGCTGGTCATGTGAATTCGAAGATTCCTGGCTACATTGGTTTCATAATTGCAAACGTCGCACCTCCACGTTGGCTTAGGCTTATTTTTTTTCAACTGTGCATTTTCCTGGGTGAAATTCTGAGTCTGAAGTTTGATATCACCGCCATTAGCGAGTTCTTGAACATTGTTCAAATGTTTATCGGATTGCATATGGATACTAAGGTTGCCCTTTGTGGTCGTGGAATAATTACAAACCTCACAACGATAAGGCTTGTAGCCACAAGCGTAAGTCTCTCCACGGGCTAACCGTGGATGGGGTTGATTGGTGACACAGTAGATACACTGGGTCTCGTTTTCTGGATGTTTCTCCTTCATGTGGATTTCTAACGTCTCCTGGTATTTGTAGTGCCAATTACATTTGGGACATTTTAAAGTTTTGCAAGAATTGCGTGAGTGCATCATGGTCATGTGACCACCCAAGGACTGAGAAGAACTAAGGACCATATCACATTTTGGGCATTCAACACCATGTGCACGACCTTGTGGATGTTCGTCACAGGTTCCTAGAAAGCCCGGAATTCCTTGAACGTGAGAGGTAAGGAAAGAGTTTGAATTTGTTCGTTCTATGTGATTATGTTCTGAATAAGAGGGAGTATGGGCTTCATTGACTGATACTCTCTCGAATTCCAAATGCGTCGATAGAGGAGGTTTCAGATCTCCACTATTGGTGACATTCAGTGTGAGTGAACCTGCAGATGCCGCTGCGGATGTAGTGGCCACGGTAGCAGTGTCTGCAGCCGTTGAAGACAACTGACTCCCACTGGAAGAAGTCACTTGGATTTGGGTCGATGATCCCGATGAAGAAGATGACATCGACGCCGCTGCTGCTGCTGTTGCTGCTGCCGTTACCACTGCATGGGTAAGTCCTGGTTCACTGGCACAATTTGCAGTCACACTGTTTGAAATATGAGGAGAAAAGTCTTGTGAGCTGACAGAACAATTCTGTGAGTGAAAATGTTTGGATGAAGTGAGTTTTTCTGATGCGTTTGGTCGGCCGTGACTATAACTGACTGATGTGCTATCCTTGTCTGTACTCGATGCACATACACTGGGAGTTGGGTGGGAATTTGTTAAATGTCTAGAATTTGGTAACACTGTTGTATCAGGAATCTGCGTTGGATTCGGCTCAAGGAAAGACATAAGAGGTTTCTTATTTTTACCAACTCCTTGGATGATAGCTGAAGCATTCTTGCGTGACATTATTGCTTTTTCTTCATCATTCAAATCCATCGTATGTTCCCCAATGGCGTGTGCAATGAAAGACTTCGTATAACCAAATGAAAGTTTACAAATAAAGCACATGAGAATTGGTTTTGTGGGGACAGTGGCAGCCCCAGCGTTTGAGGTAGATATGCTGTCCTCGCTCCGGATTGCAGATTTCTCATTACCTTCATCAGCGTCTTCACCGTTCTTACTTTCATTCAGCAAATCTTTCTTTGCTGAACGTACATCGTAAACTCTATAGCTATGCATGATTGGGGCCTCGGGGGTGTACTTTTGTGCAGCCACCATGTAAAAATTGTTGAAGAAAGAAGTTGGGTTTCTAGGGACGAAGAACGCGTTCGCTATCTGAGGATAGATAGAGGTTTTGGTATCATCGAGTTTGCCTTTTTTCACAACAATGCTACCCTCTTGTTGAGGCACATCAACAATCGAGTCTATATCACTCTGATCCGAATCAGCCCCTTCTATAATGTAAGCAGAACCATCTGGATTATAAACTATCTTGCCGTCAAAGCTCTCTCCGTCACTCAACTCATTATCACTAACAGCGCCCTGGTTCTCTTCTCGGCCAACTCGGCTACCTGATTCCGACCTGGCACACGGATGTTCCATGTATTCTTGCAAGGTCGGAAAGTCTTTGTTACACTCACCGCATTCCACGGGTTCGTCATCTCTATCAGATGATCTCTCAATACTAGATTCTTCAGCATCGTTAATAGTCGACGCATGGTTGATTGGTACAAATTGTGATTCCTGTATTTCCTTAGAAGCATTCACAGTCAAAGTAGTCACAGCATTCGTTGTGGAGCTGCTCAAAACTGGACTAAACGAATGTTCCGATTTCAAACAAAATGTGTCCATAGCATCGGCCATTGCTCCTGACCCCCCAAAGCAATGCTGAGTCTGCTGCTGCTGCTGCTGCGGTTGCTGTTGAGGGGGTGCAGGCAGTATATCATCGTTGTTTGAGCTGCACAGTGTGGTCATGGGAAGGGTCATGGTTAACTGGGGATGTGGATCCTCCAGACTTTCTGCGTTCAGGCCTGGGATTTCCATCCTTCAGCCAAGTATTCCACTTTTCCCATTGCTATGAGCCACTCATTTTTACAACTACAAAGAGAAAAAAAGAAAACAATTAGTTAACAGAAAAGGGGAAGTACTCTTTAAATATTAATCACAATTAAAACAATTATAATCATCAGGGTGAGCATGAATCCAGACCCCACACTATTATTGTTAAGTTGCAAATACATTTTCATTTCCTGAGATCTTAAAATGCACACAACAATGTACAATAAACTATATGCATTATAGATATTAGCTTATTAGTTAACTTATACAATAAAAAATAACGGTAATATTCAAGTAATTTTACAATTCCTGCATACTTGTAAAATATTAACACATTAAAGGTAAAATTAAGTAAAATAACAACTGATTCTCTGACTTGTCTCCGTTGCTATAAATGAAAACAATTATAATAAATGAAACTAATTTATAGTATACCATGTTTCCCCGAAAATAAGACAGGGCTTATATTAATTTTCACTCCGAAATATAATACTTAGAGCTTATTTTGGGGGGATGTTTGTGTTGCATGATGTGATTGTGAAGATTGTTTTTTTTTCGTCTGTCTGCTGCGTCTAGGGCTTATATAAAATCATCCTGAAAAATCACTAGGTTTTATTTTCAGGGAAACATGGTACACATATTTAAACACATCTTATTTCAAAAGTTTATTTATCTACAGAGCCAATTACAATTTAAGAGTTTTGTTAATATTATATTTCTTGTATACATATCTGCCTGTTTCTGAAATTTAAAAAATGTCCTGCTTCTAAAATTGACAAACAACAATCTATAATTATAGCATTTTATTTATAAAATATAATTATATATACATATATATATATACATATATATTATAGTGATATGAAGGACACTGGCCTACAATCGCATGCACTGATTACATTATTTTTATAAAATATCAAAAACATTTTTCATGTTTATATTCATAATTTCTAAATATGAAATAATTAATCCAGTCTTGTTGCGATGTAATAAATTAAAGGAATTTTTAATATAAACATATCTTACTCTAAAAGTTTATTTACCTACAATACCAATCATAATTTAAAAGTTCTTTTAAAACAATAATTCTTGTATACGCACAAACACATATATATATAAGCACAAAGAGAGATAAAAGTATCCAATAGACAGGTAAGTTGGGGATGATTTATTTGGGATCATCTGTATCCTCTGTATATCCACAATGCATGCCCATGCAGATGCACACCTATAGATTTATAAAAGAATTATTTGAAATCCCTAAGAGAGCTCAATGTAAGATAATTATTAAATTAATTAAATACAGAGCAATATTTACACTTTTAATAAAAAAGAAAAACCCAACAAAATGTCATTTGGCTATTATAAATTTCTTTTGACCGGTAACTCCAGAAATGAGCCCAGTCTCACCATATAGCCACCACAAAATGGAGAAGAAAATATACTAAAATAGAGAACATTTTATATATATATATATATATATATATATATATATATATATATATATAAAGTAGATCATTATAAAAGAAATTCTATATATTTATCACATTCAAATATGTATCTATTTGTCTTCCATAAAAGATGACAGCAATATTTACATTATTTCATAATTGCATTATACTTATAAAATCTCAGAATGAGTATGTTGGTCCACATTTCTCAATGAATAGTTCCTAAATATGAAACTAAAAATAAAATGGAGGTAAAAAAGATCCAAAGCTGGAAGAGACAGATTCCTAAGTACAAGATTGGGCAGACAAGTTTATATAATGACATCAATGGGATCCAAGCACCGCAACACCAATAGAAGAAGTGTGTGGACTGCAAGGGCAACTATGTTGAAAAATAAACTTTATTTGATCACATTTCCTAAAAGTATCTTGGCCAGACTATGAACTTTTCAGCTGATCCTCATATGTGTGAATTTTCATGAGATGATCTTTTTCTATATATATATATATATATATATACATATACATATATACATACATATATATATATACATACATATATATATACATACATATATATGTGTGTGTGTGTGTGTGTGTGTTTCAAATTACCATAACAGTGGACTTTTTTTTCATTATCCAAATCACCCATCTCTTTGTAATGGAATATGCTGATGATGTAGAAAAGCATTATGTACAATATAGAAAGATGGACACGCATTGTATTTTATATATGTGAATTCCATAAGATATAAAGGGAAAGAAAGGTAGAAAAAAAAAGATTTATGAATTTAAAAATTAATTACATTTGCTGAATTGATTGAAAGAATTCAGATTTTTAATGGTAGTCAAAATCAAATGAATGTTTAGACAAAAAAGAAGAAAATAATGAAATTGTCGGAAGATATATTTCCACAAGAGCTCAAGCCCAAAAAGTTGAATAATAAATGAGTAAAATAATTGGTTTGCAAGATTTAATAAATCAGAAGCAATAAAATGTAGTATTTGTATTTTCTTTTTACAAAGGAATAACACAAGATCACTTAAAAAAGAATAAATAATATATATATATATATATATATATATATATATGGATGTATGTATGTATATATATATATATATATATATATATGTATGTATGTATGTATATGTATGTATATATATGTATGTATGTATATATATGGATGTATGTATATATATATATATATATATGGATGTATGTATGTATATATATATATGGATGTATGTATATATATGGATGGATGGATGTATATATATATATATATGGATGGATGTATATATATATATATATGGATGGATGTATATATATATATATATGGATAGATGTATATATTATATATGGATAGATGTATATATATATATATGGATGGATGTATATATATATATATATATATATACACACACATTTATATATGTATGTGTATATATATATATATATGTATATATATGTGTGTATTAATTCAAATGTTATGCACTTGTTTGACATATATGAAAGGAGTGGCAAAAATATCTGTAAATTGCAAACCATGATTCAAATTTCTGTTTCTTTACCCTAAAGATCTCTAAGATAAAAAAAAAACCCAAAAAAAACCGAGAACAAAACTAAAGCAAAATGCTGCAGATTCCATCCTACAAACTTTGCTCTATTGGCCACCAAAAGTTTAAGCATTTTTATTCTAAATAGAAAATTAATTGCGATTGTTGGAGTGTTTTTATAGTATAATTGCCTTGTTTACAAGTCACTCATCCCAGGACTCTCTTGATCCACCAAGGAAAATTCAGTAACAAAAAAACAACAACAAAAAAAAAAAAAAAAACAATGGAATAGTTCAAGTTCTACCTTTGAGCTCTTACCCAGTAAAAAAAAAAAAAAATAAATAAATTGAGAGAGAGTGAAAGAGAGAGGAGGGGGTGCAGAATATCAAATGATTAAATTGTTTTGCAGCCATATTTGGTTGGTATTAGTTTTTAATACATCACTATAATTTGTGAAGTAGTAAATCAAATGAGACAATGAGAGAGGAGGAGGAGGAGGTATACAAACTATGTCTGTATGCGCCTAAATAAATGAATGTAACATCAACATGACCAAAATCAATAATTCTATTTTAAATTTTTTTTTTTTTTTTACTTTCATTTGCCTCGCATTTTTCTAAGAAACTTTTTGTTAATAACTAATTGAATAAAGTATCAGATATACAATTTTCATGTTTATATACACACATGCACTATATATGTATATATACATATATATGTATATATAGTGTGTGTGTGTGTATGTAAAGATATATATATATATATATATATATATATATATATATATATATATATATATATATATATATATATATAGTGTGTGTGTTGTATAGATTATGTGTGTGTGTATATATATATATATATATAGTGTTTATGTAAACATGAACATGTATATATATATATATATATAGTGTTTATTTAAACATGAACACACACACATATATATATATATAGTATATGTATGTATATATATATATATATATATATATATAGTGTTTAGGTAACATGAACATGTGTATATTATATATATATATATAGGTAAACATGAACATATATATAGTGTTAGGTAAACATGAACATATATATATATATATATATATATATGTAACATTATATATATATATATATATATATATATAGTGTTTATGTAAACATGAACATGTATATATATTATATATATATGTATATATATATATATATATATATTATATATATAGTGTTTATGTAAACATGAATATGTATATATAGTGTTTATATATATATATGTATATATATAGTTTATGTAAACATGAATATATATATATAGTGTTTATATATATATATGTATATATATAGTGTTTATGTAAACATGAATATATATATATATATATATATATATATATATATATAGTGTTTATGTAAACATGATATATATATATATATATATATATATGTATATATATATATATATATATATATATATATATATATGTGTGTGTATGTATGTATCTTTCCCATGTACATATAGGCCAATATATAAAGACACAACTGAGGCAATTTGACTGACAGGAATGGATAAAACTCTCAGACATGAAAGTTCCTCTTTACAAAGAACACAGCTGCAAAAAGAAGAATTCCAAATTAAAACGGATAAAGCATTTAGATGTTCTTAATATATATTAAAGGAGTTATTTCTAGTGAGACTGTTAATTACCAAAAACTGGATGACCTTAGGCAGAGAGAGAGCAAAAAGTAACAATTAAGTAATGCAACCTCCTAGCAGACGGGGGGGGGGGGGGGTTGGCAGCCATTACACTAATAAATCATTGTCAAGAAAAAGGAAAAAGAAAGATAAGAATACTCCAACATTGAAGACATTTTATATTAAGTAATACACTCATCAGTAAAACATGGAATTTTCAGAGGGAGAATGATTGGCCAGTGTACAAGTCTGATGTATGTATGGTAGGTAATAAGAGACATAATATAATTAAAAAGACCACAAAAGAAATCATACTGTAATTTTACAACACAAGACATTTCATAATATACAATTTATATAACAGTAAATAGATATTGTTTGAGTGTAGGTTGAATATCCGAGTTAAAGAATTTAAAGGTCATGAATGATTTTGTAGAGGCGAAATATATTTTATCTTTACTTAGAAAATCTAAAATGATTGGGTAATATAATACTTAAAAAGTTTTAAATTGTTCAATTTTTATTTCTTCAACTTTAAAAGCAATTTTTGAGTAAATTTTGTCTCATATGTAAAAATAGTCATTAAAACATTATATATACAAGCAAAAATATGCACACTCTGGTTGCAAGTATCTAGATGTTAATCTAATAAGATATTTTATTAAATTAGAAAAACTAACTATATTAAATAAGAATGCATATAAAAAAGATTATACTTATTTTCATCACTTTAATTGATTTCAATATGGAATCATACATAGAATTGCTTTTAATATGTTTGAGAATAAAAAGTAATACTAGAAATCACTAACATCAAGTAATTATTTATTTAACCCGGTTTTGTTAAAGCCAGTATGCAAATTATCCACACCATATAGTATGTAAACCTTCATTTCTTAGTGATATAAGATACATTGCAGGATTTTAAATGTGTTAATAACATGGGTTGTTTTGAGGCAAATCTAACTCAGCTAGACTTTAATTGGGATATATATATATATATATATATATATATATATATAACTTGTCTTTGCACAAATGCAATCTTTTCTTAACAAATAAAAAATACAACACAAAGAAAAAACAACAAATAACCTACTTCTTATATTATTCTTATCATCATTTTTTTTTATCTATTATTGAGGTCGGTGAGAAAACCCCAAAAGGTAGAACTCAATAAATAATATTTTTTAAAAGTGGTTGTTGAGGACTGCCATAAAACAACACAGTCTGATACAACATAAAATGGCTAAGACAATTAAAGCAAAAGTAGAGAGACTTGTTTTACTGCCTATTTTCATTTCCATGTTAATTATTAACTAATAATAATCAATAATCAGGGAAATAAGAAAAAAATAACAACAAAAATGAAGACACTTAGCAACAACAGTAAAGGGAAAACTAATGAGGCTTGATATATCAAATTTCATTTGCAAATGTTAGAATTATAATAAAAACTGCCCCTCATACAAATATACCTACTCATGTGTAGCCATTATATACTAACTACAAAAATAACATTAATTATTTTACAATATGAACATTTAGAAGAGTTGATCAGAACTTTCTAAAAACTTAATGCTGTTTTTGATAAACCCAAGACAAGAATGAAAATACTATTTATAATAAACTAGAAGCAGCTACCTAGCATTGCCTGGGTAGAGGGTGTAAACCCTGGTGCATTGATTTGTTTATTTTTGATATTTACAAATGCTGGACATTTTAAGTAGGATTTCAATGCTATTTCTATGTATATTTTGATTTTTAAATATCTTCAGATATATATTCATATTTTTGCACAAAAAGCAAGAATTTGTGATATTCAATGTGGACATATATTTACTTTGTTGTTAATTGTTTTATTTTCATAGTTTCATCCGGACATACATAAATACAGACCAAATGCCCTTTTATATATGGATAGAAGATAATAAAGAATGTTCCTATTTGTAAAGTGACAGTTGTGGGATTATGTCGACTATTGGTCAGTCGTTATTTGACTTTGATGAAGAGCCCCACCAGCTCGGGATCCTTCTTCAAAACAATGCCTAAAGCCTGATGGTATACCCAGGAGCAAAGAAACGACTCAGTGAACAAAACCGCTGTAGGGCTTTTAGCCATCTTAAAGTTGGCACTTGGCCAGTGGAGGATAGTAAGGAACCTTAGCACTGATTTCTTGTTGACTATACTCACGTTATTGGTCACCCCCAACCCTGTAATTTTATTCGCAAGGATAAAAAAAGAAAAGAAAAAAAGAATATCACAACATTGATTTGATACATGAAATAATCAAATAAAAATAAAGAGAAATGAAAACTTCTAATGATTCCCCCCCCCCCATTTTTGGGGTTACTAATGGGTGGATAAAATTGTTTGTTGGTATGAATTGTTGGATTTTACAGCATGTCAACCCTTGTTGGGTTATTTTATGCCAAAGATGTTTTGTTTTGTTCTAGTCATACTTGATGAGTTTTCAAAAAAAAAAAAATTCTCAATAATTTTTTTCTATTTAATTCAGGTATTCCAGGTCAGAGTGGACCTGGGTTAATAGCAATAAAAGGTTACTCCACACTCCCCAGAGCTCCAAAATTGGAACTATAACATTAGATGCAGTTTAATGTCATACCCAGGACACAAAATTGTTTGTTAACAAAGAAAACCCAGTGTATCCAAAAGACATCTCCAAGTGTAATTTCTTAAAACAAAATCAAAAATATACAAAATTAAATTCTAATAACTGCTTATATATACACAATGAATCTTAAAACTGAGGTTTTAATTCTGATTTTCATGTAAGAAAGCTCAAAGTCACATTATCATCAAATTCAAAAGAATTTTTTTCTTAATTTAAAAAAAAAAGTCAACTAATAATGATACTGCATACGATACTCACGAGTGGGTTAACTTGTTTGGTATTATTTGTAAATTATTGAATGAGTCATTTAAAGTTTAGAGTCACAAATACATGAGCTAAAATTGCTTCTGAATTAAAGAAAAAAAAATAATTATATACATTAGTAAAGAAAAGAAAAAAAAAAGCAACAAGCTGCAAAATTTAACAAATTATTATTATTCTACTTTCTATTATAACCACTTACTTAAAAGCTTCCATAAGTGGCTATTAAGCTTGATTTCAAGTCACATGTTATTTATAAAATTTTTATTATAATCAATTACAAATAAACAAGTGGAAGTACTCCATAATTAGCATTTGATAGTTGAGAAATTATAAAAATTGGGATGAGCACAAATGTGGTCTGCATACAGAATATTGATATTATTAATTTGTATATTGGACTGGAAATTACTTTATTCTCTAATTTTTAGCAATGTAATGCTGTCCTGTTTTTTTACTTTGTTGTGGTAATATGCATACAAAAAAAGATCTTTATAATATCAATTCGTAGTCTTACATCTTATTCATCATTTTAATTAATATAAATTAGTCATGAAAAAGATAAGCTAAAAAATGTAACATTCATTATTATTATTATTATTATTATTATTATTATTATTATCATTATTGTTGTTGTAGCTATTATGATTATTATTATTGTCATAGCTGTTATTATTATTATTATTGTCGTTGTAGCTATTATGATTATTATTATTGTTGTAGCTGTTATTATTATTATTATTGTCGTTGTAGCTATTATGATTATTATTATTGTTGTAGCTGTTATTATTATTATTATTATCGTTGTAGTTATTATGATTATTATATTGTTGTAGCTGTTATTATTATTATATTATCGTTGTAGTTATTATGATTATTATTATTGTTGTAGCTGTTATTATTATTATTATTATCGTTGTAGTTATTATGATTATTATTATTGTTGTAGCTGTATTATTATTATTATTATCGTTGTATATTATGATTATTATTATTGTTGTAGCTGTTATTATTATTATTTTATCGTTGTAGCTATTATTATTATTGTTGTAGCTGTTATTATTATTATTATTATCGTTGTAGTTATTATGATTATTATTATTGTTGTAGCTGTTATTATTATTATTATTATCGTTGTAGCTGTTATTATTATTATTATTATCGTTGTAGCTGTTATTATTATTATTATCATCGTTGTAGTTATGATTATTATTATTGTTGTAGCTGTTATTATTATTATTATCATTATTATTATCATTGTAGCTATTATTATAATTATGATTAATATTATTATTGTTGCTGTTGTTGTTATTATTATTATTATTATTATCGTTATCATTGTTGCTGTTATCATTGTTATTATTATCATTATTCCTGTTATTATTATTATTAAATGACATTAAACCATTAAAATGAATGTAAAATCTTTATCTTAGCAGCTATTTTTACCACAATAAAAATTACTTGAGGCAAATCTCAAATGTAAATAAATCTTTAAAACTTAAAACCTTCCCCCTTTTCTTTGAGAAGAAGAAGAATTCTGGAAAGCAGATATATAACATTATTTTGGCTTCTGAATTCTTTTTTTCTTTCTTTTCTTTTTTTAAAAGAAGGAACAATATAACTTTTACTTATGGTTTTTTTTTTGTTTTTGTCTTTTTTGTTAAATGCATTTATCAAGAATTCTTCTTTTTTTTTCTTTTCTTCATCATCCTAAGAAAGATTTTTGAATAAGAAGAGATACAAAGAGAGCAGATTGAGTGCTAATCTTAGCTCAAGAAATCAAAAAAAGAAAAGAAAGAACAACAAAAAAAGAGAAACATTTTGTTAGACTTTCAATAAATGACAAAACCTTAGTGCAAAAGGCTGAAGATGTTGAATGAGAGACAGAGTTGAAGGGGGGGGGGGATAAATTAAGTATTCAATGAAAGGGGTGAGAATATTTGCAAAATCAAATTATTTTATCAGCATATTTATTGTCGAAATAGCTGCTGCTGTCGCTGCTGGTGCTGATGCCCATGATTGGCAGACACACACACACACACACACCACACACACACACACACACTTCAACAGCATAATTTCTCTCTCATTAACAAAATGACTCATAAAAGATTGTAATCTTCAAGTTTACCTTGTTTTTGATTCAATCATCATACATTCCTGGTCACCCTTATTTAGTCTAGGTTAAAAGGACGTTAAGGGTAACCTGAAGCTAAACATTTTTTGACCTTATTTTATGGTGCAAGTATCATTGGGGAATTAGAAAAGTTTTGGTTAACAGGCCAAACCTTTGCTTGTTTACCAAAACTTTTCTCATTCCCTGATGATATTTGCATCATAAAAATAATGTCTAAAAATGTTTTGATTTGGGTTACCCTTACCACGCTTTTAACCTGGAATAATTAGCACCCTTTTAATTTTGGGGGTTATATCTTCAGAAATAAACAGAAAATAATCGAATTTATATAAACTTGTTGTTTTATAATTTGCTGTTCTTTATCAACAATAAGTTGTCAATAGATTAAAGCTGTTTCACTAGATTCGTTTTTTTTAAGGAGATATTCTAGATTATGTACTGAAATTTCATGGATGCCAATGATAGTGAACAAGACTGTACGTTAGGTAACAATATCAATGGATCTCATCATTTACATTAACTCCAAAAAGTACACCTTCATTTTTATTCTTACTCCTCAAAAGGTGACTCACTAAAAGGTTACCAAACAATCAAATATACAAGTTCTCACAAGGAATTTGCAAAATTTCACTACAAAGAATTTTAAGGATAATAAAATAAGAGTTTGATTTGAAGAACAAAAATAAAAACGGCTAGAACAGAAGATGGTATTGGGACATGATGATGGCTATGAAGATTTATCAAAACAATAAAACCAAGTATTTCAAAGATAGCAATCTACTTTTTGATATTAGCTTTGATGTATCTACTTTTCTTACACACTTTTGATAATAATATTATTTTAATACTTATCAAGGAGAAAATAATATAAGTAATAATAATCTATTAAATATCTGATAATTCAGACAACTTTAGCTTTTATAATATGTTTGTAACAATTCTATGATTACTTGGAATCAATTTTGAAAGAATTTAAATATGATTCCATCAGCCATTAATTTTTCTTCATACAAAAAGTGTTTTTTTCACATTCCTTAGATAATTTGATTGAAGAACTGTAACGTGTATGAATGAGTGTGTGTAATCATTCATATTAATTAAATAATTATATCTTCTTAAATTCTTTCTTTTTTTTAAATCAAGGATATCCGTGATTCTTGTTCTGCAGTCATGTCAACATCCTATAAAATATTTCGACTTTGCTGACGAAATACAATTTTAACTAAAATATATATTTAGTTTCTCATCTTGAAAAAAAAACTCTTAAGAGTCCAACTCGTTGGAAAGACACATACACACACAAGAAGAAGAAAAAGGCTTTCTTTTAAACATAACATAATCTAGAAATTTGATTATATCTTTTCGCAAATTCCTTTACGGGCAACATGAGCAGGTTCTTCTGTGTCTTTATAACTTGTTTTAACTCCAATGTATTGGATATAGATATAAAATGGAGTTATTTGCCCTTCCATACGCATAGACTACAGAGACGTTGTTTAGGAGACAAAATGTTACTTATAACTGGAATTAAATTTTTTTAATCACCCTCTCCCCAGTTTCGCTATGGAACAAGAAATAGCACGTTCTAATGCATTCTTACCAATTCGTTTTGACACTAATGAATATTATTGTCAAAGACGAGACATTAACAAATTTTTTTTTTTTTTGAATAGAGTTTGACAGAAGAATATTTTTATTTCTTAAAGTACAGATCAAATAAAATCTGGTTCTAATTTTTAGACAGAAGAAGTGTGTCCCCCTTTAAGTAGGTAATCTGGGATGGTGAGAAGGACTGGTAGAATAATTCCCAATGGATTACTGGAAATAATTGCTTAAAGCTTTGAGAAATCGCTCAGAAAAGATGTCCTTTTTTGGCCTGGGTTAGTGGCTTTTATTTTAAACTATCACAAACACTGCCATTAATTTAAATTTACAAATCTTGCATATATATATATATATATATATATATATATATATATATATATATATACTTACACAAACATATATCATATATAAATTACATTGTATATTATATAAATATATATAGAAATATATAAGAAAAACATAACTATATACATATTGTATATCATACAAAAACGTTATTTACATATAAATACACATTATATATTATACATAAACATTGTATACACACACACACGTATATATATATACACACACATTGTATATCATATATATATTGTACATAATTATATCCATATTATATATGCGTTTTATATATGTGTGCATGTAAATATATATATATATATATATATTATATATATATATATATATATAACATACACACACATGAGGGTTATTCCGTAAATAAGGTGAATTTCTTCTAAGGAGTTGACAAAAGGAAACACTGTTTACAATTGCACTTTTTTTTTCTCAAGGGAATCAATAGTGATTCATGTCTGAGAAGACTGTCAGCACGAACATATTTACTGACCGCTGAGACTGGAACTTTTTCTTTCGCGGAGAGTCTGTGCTTCCATTCCATGGACGGCCTTTTCGATTCGGGTTCGAAACCCATACTTAGCTCATTTGTAAACATTTTTGACGAAAACATATTTCTCCGTACACATCACACATTCTTTTGTAAATATCACATGGTTTGCACTTCTGAACCAATAGAAATTTGTGGACATGCCTCTGTTGATTTTCCACCATTTTGAATAGCATCAAAACAAATATTTTTGCGAAATTAAAATAATCTTTGGTATAAACCAATTTCAAAAACTGCTGAGTTTATATTTAAGGAATTATATGTATTTTTTTTTTCATTTATTGAATGACTCTCGTGTATATATATATATATATATATAATATATATATATATAGTGAATAAATTCAGGAGAAAACTTCAACTGCATAAATGCAGCATCATCAGACCTCAGCAAAAACATGGTTATTACTCCTGTTTTGTTATTTTTTGTTTTTTTAATCATATATGATGATGTTGCATTTGTGTAATTGAAATGAATTATTACGATGAAGTAAATTTAATTTTTTTTTCTCTTCATTTATTCACTATATTGCTCTGTCCGTCCACAAACTAGTACTAGGCCTATTAATCTCTCAGTACCGTTAACCTGTATCGCTACAGTTAAACTCCACATGGAATGATCCTCATCAACAAATAAATATATATATATACACACAAACATATATATATATACAAATTTATATTTATAAATATAAAACCTTGTCACCACTGTTAACATCATCATCAACAAGGACAATTCAATGTCGTGTGTGCAATTTTGTGCTCAAGGTGGCATTATTAGTTGTTTTGTACTGCAATAAACAGGGGGAGAGAGAAACAAAAAAAAGGGGGCAAGGTGTTCTAAATCATCAGTGGAGAAGAAGAGCAAGTGAATAAATTTCTTCTGTGCCCACTGACCTG
Organism: Doryteuthis pealeii; assembly: GCA_023376005.1. NCBI lineage: Eukaryota > Metazoa > Mollusca > Cephalopoda > Myopsida > Loliginidae > Doryteuthis > Doryteuthis pealeii. The sequence goes on along the minus strand of CM042143.1, from coordinate 49,953,814 downwards.
ATTTTGACCTAAAAAAAAAAATTGAACAGAAACAAGTAGGGAGAAAAGGAGATAGAACAACAAGAAGGGTGTTTTGTTTTTGTTTTTAAGACACTTTCTCTGAATAGTGAAAAGGAGAAAAATAACCCCACCAAAAAAAATAAAAATAAAAATAAAATAAATTCATAATTTTTTAATTATTTTTAATGATGAAATTATCAACTTTCCCCATCATCCACATGAGAGAAGAATTCACAGAAGTCTAAATTTTGAAAGCACTGTAGTCTCTATAAGGTATATATATATATATATATATATATATATATATATATATATATATATATATGTGTGTGTGTTGTGTGTGTGTGTGTGTGTGTGTGTGTGTGTGTGTGTGTGTGTGTGTGCATATGCACACTATTTTTTTCGATATTTTATTTTTAAAAAGACGTTTCTGTGAAATACAATCTAACCACATTTTGACAATCCAGGTTAATAATTAGGTTTCGTCTATGCACAGCATTCTATCCAGTGAAAGCATTTACTTCAATGATATATTAATATATATATATATATATATTAGTTTCTGTGGGTAAGGTTAATAAAGAAATGTTAATATCTGTACATTCCACAAAAGCTCTGTGGATAGACATTCCATAGAGAAGCATTGTAATTAATTATTAATTACTAAATTAATTATAGTAGCACTAATGATTTGTTGTCTAAACCAAAAGCGATTAAAGTCTTTCAAATTAATTAATTACTATTTAGTAAATCAGCGGCGTTTATTAATTTAAAAAATCAGAATTAATTTAAAGAAAAAAGAAATAGATTTAATAATACATTTTCATGAAATCTATTTGAATATTTGATTTCGTTTTTCTCCTTGGCATTTCATCTCCTCTTCATAATTTGTAATAATAAGTGTATTAAAAACAAATGAGGAATTTAGCAAAAAATAGTTTTTCATTAACAGAATCTGAGCTTTGGTTTGCAAAATTAAGAGACCTACTGGCCTCGATAACTTGCAATAAAACTTCTTAAATATTTTTTTAAATTCATAAGTGAAAAATTGAAAATGAAGTAATTATGAATGTTTTTTAAACATTTTATATCCTATAGTACCTCCTATATAGTTTTTTTAAATGTTTGAAAGAAGATTTTTTGCCAATAATTTCATAACAAAGTTGAGATTGGTCCGATTTTTTAAAATTGATAAATCTGTCGCGTTTTAATTACAAAAATTGTATTCAAATAATTTTATTAGATTATAAATTATAAAAATACAATGTTTATTTTTTAAAACCTTATACATTTTAGAGTCTGTTTAGTTTTTGGTTCTTCCTTATTTTGAAGAATGTTAGCATTCTTCCGTTTGCTAGAGACGATGCTTTTGAAAATACTTTTATAAAAACATGTCTCTCTCGTTAAAAATCTTAAAGCAAATGCATTCTAGTGTTCTTTCTTTGATTCTTTCTAGTAAATCACGAATTAAATAGTCTTGATTTTTTTAATTTATTGATATTTAAGTCTATCCAGATAAATTGTTTCACTCCTTTAAAAAATATTTCTTCTATTCACAACCGTCGGTATTTTGTCTTCTTATTTATACAGAAATTAGTTTCACTTTATTGATATCCACCGATATTTTGCGCCCCAAAATAAGGGGGGATCAAAATTAAGTGACCGAAAAAAATCATGAAAGTTTCAATAAATAACAGGTGCATTATAAAATCATTATTGATAAATCAACACTGAAAATTTCATTAAAATCGGATAATTCCCTGATTTTTGGAATTTTCTTTTTCAATCAGGGGTGTTGATTTGACTTTGTAAAATACGTCTATGATGTCAAAAATGTTGGTACCTCTCTGACTTTCATTTATTCCACAAGTCTTATAAAAGTCAAGATTTTATTTCTAAATTATTATGTTTATTGATAAAATTCTGATTTCTTCTTTTGGCAATATTGAGTTGTTCTTTTCTGCAATCTGCTAGTTTTTCCCCTCCTTAATATGATTTATTTTTTAATGTTTGCATCATACAATTGTTAAATCGCTGTAGACAGTGTTATTCTTTCTTTGATAGTCAACTGGGATATTATTTATTTATTCTTTTTTTTCCACGTATCATTACCATTTCCCTTGAAGGGAGCAAAAAGAAAAAGGAAGAAATGTTGATTTTTCAGCTGGTGCTCTGGAAGAAGAATAAAATCGAACATCATCATCTTCAGTTTTGTTATCAATGTCATCATTTTAACGATTGACATTTCTTTGTGATGAGGTTAAAATCAAAGATTTTTCTTTTGTTGGAATGTGGTGATTATTATTATTATTCTAGTTCTTATTGGTGTGACTGTTGGTTAATGCAGTCATTGATAGCTACTGTTTTATTAGAAAGACAGACAAGAAGCTTTTAGATAAGGGAATATGTGTGTGTTTGTTGGCCTTAAAAAAGTGATAACATCTGTCTGCCGGGTTTAAGCATCACCCACCTCCCTAACAAAAGGTCACTCACTGATAAAAATAAAAAAAAGAAGAAAACTCTTTCTCTACTCGTTTACACACACACACACACAATTTTCTCACTATACAATTGTTTTTATGTTTTTGTTTTGTTTTAAATTGAAATTTTCAAAACTTTAAATTCAACCAGTATTTTAAAAATGAAAATAAAGATACTTAAAAAATGAATTTGATTTTATAATGAATTGTACATTGTAATAATGTTCAAGAATAATTTCAACAGAAATAAGACGTTTAGATACTTAGGATTAATTGGTTTTTACCAATTTCAACAATGAAAATATTTGTCTGGTCATTCGTTGATGAATTTTACTTTAAAAAATGACTAATCTATAACACACACACACACACACACACACACACACACACACACACACACACACACACACACACAACACATATATATATATATAATGTGTGTGGTTAATATTAATTAATCTTTACAATTTTAAATACAAAATCTGTCTTGTCATTTAGGTTGATCAATTTTATTCTAAAAAATTGACTAATCTATTTCTTCCTAAAAAGATCCCAAATTTATTTTTCACACATATACACACAATATATATAATATATATATATATATATATATATATATAAATATATAATATTAATTAACTTCTCAATGTTTGATAAAACTCTTTGTCTGTCATTTGAATGAATTTGACATTCAATATTAACTGTAATCTTTCAATGTCTTTGAAAAGATCCCAAATTTAGTTCCACACACACACACATACGTACATATACATATATTATATATATTATATATATATATATATATATATATATATTATATATATATATATAATAATATATTATATATATTAGTTGGTCGATTCACCCTTTGGGTTTCTTTTTTTCACAACTAATGGAAATGGCCTTTCGTGAAAATTGTCAATTATTCATGTATTAAATTTAATCCGATTATCTAGATTAATTTATTCAACTTTTTCAACAAATTCAGATTCTTAATTTTTACTTCTTTATTCGTTTTTTTCTTCTTCTTCTTCTCTTTTCATTCGCTTGACTTGGACTGAAGGATTTTCTTTTTCAATTTTCTCTTCTTATTCTGAACAACAAGAATCAAACTTGTCTTGAATTTCTCATAGTTGAGATTTTCTTCTACATTTTTCCCTCTTTTTTTCTCTGTGTGCANATATATATATATATATATATATATGGGTGGTTGCATTCTCTGGATTTTATTGTTTGTTTGGTTTAAAAGGAAGATTTCATTTACAAATCTCTATCCCAACAATTGTGCGATTTTCAAAAACTGGATTGAATTGGGTGAAAAGTTCCGAATTCCGATACACACTTATTAAAAATAAAAAAAATTTAAAAAAGAGGGGGGGAAAAATTGAAACTTGAAAAATGCTTGAGGCATGAAATTTAAAAAAAAAAAAGTTTTTTTCTATAATTATTACCAAAAAGGAAAAAAAAAAAAGGAAATAAAAATATATTTTGATTTGGTACTGAAATAAGAACTGTAGTGTTTGATGTTAAAGCGACCAAAACGCGTAATTTCGACTGGATTTTATTGAATTACGTTAGTAAGTGGAAATAAATGAATACACAACTTTTGTTTGTTTTGTTTAAATGTTTATTAAAAAACAAAAACAAACAAAATAAAAACAAACAGTTTTTTTTATCATTATTATTATTATAGTAATTTAACTTTAAAGTTCTTCTCTTATGCTTTAAACTTACTCTCTCTATACCACACACACACACACACAATGTATTCCGCTAATTCATTTCATGAACTGAGAGAGAGAGAGAGAGAGAAAGATAGAGAGAGAATAGATGTTATTTTCATGCCCTTTCTTTTTAACTGTCGTAATTGTGTGAGTGTCTGATTTTTGCGTGTGTGCATTCTGTTGTCTTAATTTTTTCCTAGGACAACAAGCCAAGAAGCCACTCTCTCTCTCTCACACACACACACTCTCTCTCTCTCTTCTATCTCTATAGTTTAAAAAAAAAAAGAAGCTGATTTTTAAGTCGACCCTGCTCTTTCTTGGCCTCTCGGCGGCCCCTCACATAGCACTAAATACTTACTTACTGATCGTACACTCCTACAACCGGAGAGAGAAGAAGAAGAACCTGGTGGCTGTCGCAGCCTTAGTAAAAAAAGGCGCACCCCACACTTCGCTAGGGAGCACGTATCAAGTAGTGAAGTGTTTTGATTTACTTTGCTGTTCTTGTAATATAATCTGACGATCTCCCTGCGTGCTGTGCCAGCCCCTCTCTTCCTCCCACTCTGATCGTTAATTTCACTCCTACTCTTCCTTTTTCTTTCACCCTCCCTTTCTTTAGTTCATCCATTGCTGCTACCTCCCCCTCTCCTCCGCCTCCTCCTATTTTCCGCCTCCCTCCTCGGTGTTTTTCTCCTCCTACTCTTGTGGCTGCCGACCTTCGTACTGCTGCTTCTTGTCTTTCCCTCCTACCCTAACGGCGCGCACCTACTCCGACCGCCAACACGCACCACCACCCTTCGACGGGGGTGTCCACCGGCGAGCACTTGGTTGGCTAATATACAAACCGGGAGCATGCAGTTACCTAACTTTTATCATATGTAAGTCTGATTTTCCATTTTACACTTCAGTTTTGCTTCTTGCATTTTTTTTTTTTTTTTTCCCTCCGACTCGTTTTTTCCTCCCTGTGCGACCAGTCGATCGCCCAAATCTCGTATTCTATCTGAGGGGGTTTTTTTTCTCTCGGAGGGTTATGTTTTCTTCTGTTTCCTCTTAAGTTCAAATCTCGTACATAAGTCATGAATGATCTGTGTGTGAGAGAGATAGATAGATAGAGAGAGAGAGAGAGAGAGAGAGAGAGAGGATAAAAACCAAAACAAAAAAAAAAACAAAAAAAGAAAACAACAACCATCACGTTTTTTTCCCCATCGTCTTTTTCTCTTGTTGGTTACAAAAGGAATACTTTCTGAAATGCGTGTGTATCATTCTTGAATTTGCCCTAACACTGTTTTCATTGTCACAATTAAATCTTTCCTTGTTCTAATGTGTGTGGGCCAGTTATTGAACCGAAGATTGTCTTCTCATCATTAGCATTTAGATTTAGTATCTAGTATTTACAATATTTATATATATTGATAGATAAATAGATAGATAAATCTTCTTGCTTTATACATTCTTTATGTATATTCCTGTTTTTTGTTTTCACATTATATTAATCTGCATTTTAATAGACATTTTCTTCGTATGACAACGGAGCAATTTTATAATCAGCAATTAGATAGCGTTCCTTTTCGAGATCTGTGTGTGTGAGTGTGTGTGTGTTTATATGCCATTTATTCATTAACTCATATAGCGATGGTGTTTTTGTCGTATACGTCTTCGTCAAAGCACACTAGACTTTTTATTTTGTAGTTATTAAGATGATCTGTGATTAAAAGAGCTTTCATTAATTATTCTCAATTCATCAACAATATCTGATCCTCTGCATATATATATATATATACACAAATAATGTGACAGCTATCCATGTGTTTGTAGTACTTATTTTATTCCTTATACATGGTTTAAGTTATTTTATTCTTTTAATTATAAAAATTAGTTGTCTTTATTAATTTTTCTATTTATTATAAAATATATTATTGAACTTTATATATATATATATATATATATATATATATAATATATATATATATATATAAACAAGAAAAACACATACTATATTTGAATTAGTTAGCATTTTTTTATTTTCCGAATTAATTTTAGCAAATCATTAATTAATGTGTTAGGCTGTATACTGTTAAACAATGTTTTAATTTTCCGATTTAGTTTTTTTTTGTTAAATTTTAAATGCTACAGTCCTTCAGTCCATTAACAAACATATCTTTAAAATAATAAATTGCCTTGTTGATATATATATATATATATATATATATATATATATTATATATGGTGCGCGCGTGTGTGTAGCCATTCTAATCTTAATTGCTTAAAAGATCGTCTTTGAAAAAAGTACTTTTGTTTTAGTTTTTGATTTCTGGGTTGAACTCACTCCAAACTTCGTCGTGTGTGGTAACGTCAGAGTACACGTGTGTTTACACTCTATAGTGACAGCAAACTAGAAACTAGTACCCTTGTTGACTATAGTGCACCCACGTAGATCCTGAAATAAATTTCGGTGGTTACTTCCGGGAGAAGAAGCTTCCTTACAACAAACTTGAAGCGAATGATAAACATTGTATATTTAATGAAGACATTTTCAATTATAAAAATAATTGCGAATTAATTAAGTTTTTTCATCATATTTTATTTTTAAGAATTCCGTTTAGAAATTAAAACCTAAAAAAAGAAAAATAGAAATAAAAACACTGATTTTTTAAGCTCGCGTTAAAATTTTTTTTTTTCGTAAAACAATGTTAAATCTAATTAATGGCTACAGAAATTGCTGTAGCTGTCTGGTTTCCTTATTAGGGAAATCTTGTTAATTTTTTGTGGTTTTATAACATCGTCTGTTAGTGACCATTTCATTTATGTAATTATCATTAAGAATTAGATTTCCACCATTTCTTGTAGAGAAGGTTGGCTGATTGCTTAGTTAATTAAAATTAATTAATAAGCAACGTAGTTAATTTTAGGTTAAATTAACAGACTGGGCATTTTGAAATTGACAGTCCACTGTGCTGGGGAAGTTCATTAAATGGAATTGTATGAGAAACCTGAGTCCAGTTGTTAGGTTGTTGTCCCTGCTGAATTATACTCTTAATTTTATTGGGTTTTATCTCTCTCTCTCTCTCTCTCTCTCTCTCTCTCTCTCATATATATATATATATATATATATATATATATATATATATATAATATATATAATATTTTACGCGCCGGTGTGTGTATATTTTAGAGTTTTCCTACGTGCTAAAGAAAATAGGAAAGTTTGAAAGAGGGTAAAAAAGAGAGCAAGTCCGCTGATATATATCTCTTACGCGTCAGTCAGTATTTCACCACAAAATAATTAAAAAAAATATTTTTTAATTTTTTTTTACTTAAAACACAATTTGAAATAGAGACAATTTAAGAGATATTCTCCACCTTTTTTCGTTTATATCTTTTCTTACCTATCTGATAGCAAAGTTCGTTTGCTGGGGATTTAGAAAAAAAAAGAAAAACAAAAAGAATCGTTTCTCAAGGAAAATAATGTAAATTTTTGTTCTGAGTGGAATCTCGAATTGCTTCTCATTTTGCTTATTACCACCTCTGACTCTTAATTTATTTCTCTCACCCCACAACTTTTCTTCTTCTTCTTCTTTTTGTCTTATCTTTTTTGTCTTCTTCTTCTTTTTGACTCCTCCCCCTTCTCTCTTTCTTTTTTATTTTTTATTTTTATTTCTGTCCACTAGGTCTTCCGACTTTACTCTTCCCGGTATTATGAAGGGAGGGAGTGACCCTCTACCGTTCATGCATCTGTGTGTATGTGTATGCGTGAAGTGTATATGTGTGTGTGTGGTGTGTGTGCGCGTGCGTGTCCCCTCCCTCCTCCCTCTGATGGTGGTAGCTGTCAAGGCAAAACGAAGGCGGAGTTAGATATAAGACAATTAATGACTAGAAAACATCAGTTTTGGGAAAGAAGGGACTGTCAGCCGATCGGTGGAAGGTGAAGTTAAATGCTGTTGGAGACGACATGATCGAAATTTCTGCAGCAGCAGTAGGAGTCTAATAGCAAAATGAGTACGCCCCCAGGGCTGTTACACCTGTACGACTAGCCCTCTCCTACCACCAACCCACCCCAAATCTCATTTCTAACTCGATACCATCGTCTAAAAAGTGACCATATTTCTTCTTCCTTGTTCCTCTGCTTTTTTTTTACCATTCACATTTTCAATAATGTGCTCGTTTCACGCACTTGCAATGTTATTTCAAACGATTTATATCCCCCCCACCTTCGCTTTTTAAAAAAACTCTGACCCCCCCCCATTATGGTGTTAAAAAATCCCTGTAGCCTTTTATGCCCAGTAGCCATTCACCTTAACCTCAAGCAGTTTTTCTTCTTCTTCCTTGCGATAATTTTTAATTATATTCTTACTTTATTTGATTGGTCGTGGTATTTTTCTGATTGTTCAAAATGAAATTCCAGGTGACCGCACCTGTGTGTGTGTGTGTGTGTGTGTGTGTGTGTAAGTATATGCATGAGTACTGATTTGCATAAATTCCTCCTCCCATCAGTGTTCCTTCTTTATAGGCAGTTTCTAAAAGCTCATTACATAGTCACCAAATTTACATATTTACCTCTTCCCATATTTTCTAATCAACCACTCAAGACAGAATATTATTAGTATCATCATCATCATTATTATTATTAGGGCGAGATTTTTTCATACAACTGGTTATCTTAGCATTAATACGGAGTGCATTTATTTTTAGATTCATTTAACTTTTTCGAGCACTAAATTCCATGGGGTAAGGAGATCTTTTTTTCCCTATTGTTTATTTGAACATACCAATAGTGTCTTTGTGTTTTTCTTAGTGTGAATCTTTGCTTTTTTTAAATTTTTTTTTTTTCTTTTGTTGTTTTTTTCAAATTTCAGCTATTTATTCCTTGGATATTTTGTTCTGCATTTTTTTTTCAACATTTCGAAAGGAGTTGATTTTATTTCGATTTTGATGATTTCGTCTTTGTTTAATTAATTTTTGGATCACTTAGAAAATATCTACGATCGGAAAAGGAATCCGTCTAATTTTGATGTGGATTTTTGTATTCTCTTCTTGGTAATTAGTTGGTTTTTCGAAGATTGGGTTTTGCTTTAAGACAGTTGTGACTTCGAGATTATAGAAGTTTATGTTATTCATCTCTAATTAGAACGAGTTGATTAGATTTCTTCTTGTAAGATCTTTTTAGAATATTAATGAAATGTCTTTACCAGATTTCGATGATATTGGAAATCCGTAATACAAGGAAATGCTAGTCCAATTGTCAAAAGTCAGCAACGGATAAACTTATTCATTTTAGGAAACGTAACATTATTCAATCACAATGGTCTCCGGAAAATAATGGATAATTTGAATTTAAATTATGGATTTTCTTTTTTTTTTCTTTTTTTTTTTTCAAAATTAGTTTTAGTTCGTTATTTTTTCTTGGTTTTTAGTTAGTTTTTCATTAAAAAAAAAAAGGACTTTTTTTTATTTTTTAATTTTTGGTAAAGTCGAGAAGAAAAAAAAAAAAACAAAAAAAAAAAAACAAGTCGCATTTGGATTACGATGGTGTGAAATCAGACATCACTAATTAAAACTGATTTTTTAATGAGATTTTTTATTTTATTTTCAGAAAGGTCGATTTTTAAGATTAGGATCTGGAACAAAAAAGACATTCATTCACGGTTTCATCTAATATTTTTTGTGATACATTTTATGAACAAGAAACCCAGGCATTTAGCCTGTAAAGGAATATATATATATATATATATATATATATATATATATAAGCTTTAATTTACGTCGGAAACAACTGCAAAAATCTTTTCTTCCTTAAGAATCCTATTAAAAAGAGCGATTGAAATTATCTCTAATTATTTTGTTTCATTGGGTCGTGCGTGTGTGTAGTAAACCCCTTAGTGTTTGTGCTTGTTATTTTGGTATATCCAAACTTGTGCTGTGGAATGTCCCTCTTTACTGTGTGTCCACCTTGGCTCGGAATGTTTATGGAAAGGGGCCCGTGATTGGGGTAGTGACGGGGGTAAGAGTGAGAGAGAGGGGGGGGCTTCTCTCTACCCGGGTCCCCTGCTCGGTTTTTATCTTTGGCTACCGTCAAGCGTGTAATGTTTTTCTTTTTTCTTCTTCCTGTTGTAGACCGAACTTCTTTTTTCTCTTCCTTTTCTTCTTCTTCTTCCCCTTCTTCTTGTGGAGCTGTTGGCCTCATCATTACCCTAACTATATCCAATTGCCAGTGACTGCTGCTCTATCTCCATGAATTCATGTTCAGCTTTTCTCATATAAAGTGGATTTACAACTGCGCACACACACACACATACACACACGCGTGCGGGCGCGCGCACACACACACACACACATACATATTTAAAATCACAATCTGATATTCTCTTCTTTTCAAATAGGCCGTGGGCATTTAAAAAAAAAATCTTGCGAGTCAAATGTCAGAGATTTTTATTTTTGAACAAACAACGTATAAAAAATATAACATTTCTTCAGGGTTTTGTGAAGCTGAAATATATATATATATATATATATATATTTTTAATAACTTAGTTTTAAGTTTGACGTTTCTCTTCGATCATTTTAAGATTTTTAAATTCAATATTAGTCCTATTTTCTCGCACTTGTTGATTTTTAAAAAAATTTTATTTAAAAAAATCAAATAATTTTCTAATTAGATTTGATATTTTTCCATGAAGCTAAAATTCTATCATTCAATTTGTTCCAGCTTTATTTCTTTGTTGGAAAAATGTAATATTTGACATTTGTTTTTTTTTACACGCATTCTATTTTCCTTCATTTCCTAGAAATATTTTTTTTTAAATATAGCTTGCTTTTTAAGATTAAAAAATATTTTTAAAACCTGGAAGTTGTTCCTCTAATGTTGTTTAATCTATATAAAATTTACGGTTGAAGGAATTCAAAATTTAAAACATATTTTAATCTTGACCGGTTTTTCGGGTAAATTTAATGTTTTTATTTATTTACTAATTTTAGCTTTTAAAACTTTTTTTTTTCAAATCATTGTTTTTGTTGTGTTTTCCACTTACGTTATTCCTGGTAAACTTGATTAAGATTTCTATTTAAACAAAGAGCTTTTTTAAAATCACCGTTTGAAAAAAATAGGTGGAATATATTAATTCATTCAAGTTCATTTTATTTACTTAATTTAAACAATATTGTGATAAATCTTGAAATGGAAAGAAAATGAATATTAATTCGCTATTTTTTAGTTAATTATTTTTGATAGAATAATCCAACAATTTCTTTTTTTACTTATATATGTAAACTTTGAAGTAAGTGTTTCACTATAATTTTAAAGTTTGGTGCCAAAGAGTCTGGTAATGCATAGAAACCAAAAATGCTATCCAATGACTTTCTGGTTCTTTCTAGGAGAAAAATAAAGTAAAAGGATAATACGGAATGGTTTTTTTCTTGGAAACTTTTTGGATTTGTTCCATTTGATGAAATTATAAAATTGTATAACATTTCCGAAAATGTTATTAAAAAATTATATTCATTCCTTATAATATTTTTATATGATATCTATTTTAAAAAAAAGAAATTAAAAGTGAATTTTCAGTATTAAAACAAAACAATATAAGACCTAAACAATTTTGTCAATGCGAAGTTAATTATTTAACTTATCTTAACAAACAAAAAATCCAAACAAAAACATTAATACAAAAACACAAAAAGGAAGAGCTTGTTCTTTTAATTTTAAAAATGTTACTTTTCTTTTTTTTTTCTTCCCACAAGAAAACCAATACTAGCCACTTGACACGAAAAAAGGACAAAATATTTTGACGCAAATTAATGTTTTAGTTTCGTTAAACATTTTCTTCGTAATGGCTCTTATGTGAAAAAAAGGCAACTTAAAAAATGTACATACAGTTAATAAATTTATTTTAGTAAATATTTTAACTTGAATATTTCACGTAAAAATGATTTGTGAATGATAAACTCCTCGTTTTTTGTAACGAGATAAAGCAGTGGCTTTATACGATTATGTCCCATGAAAAAATGGACTGTTACACAATATGCAACCTCCTAACTTTAAAGGATGTTTATTTGTATTTTGTTTTTAGTCATTTTCATTTTAAGTTTAAGCAAAAACTATTCGGATCCATGGACATATTTAAAAAATTATCTATTGCTTAAAAAAAATAACTAATGAAACAATTTTATAATTATTAATTTGCATTTATTTTTAATCCGATTATTATTTGATGAAGGAAGAAAAAGAAAATGAAGAAAACCTTATGAGAGTTTTGAGTCTTCGTAAATTCAATTTCATTGATGTCATTATTTTAACAAGTAAATTTTAATGGCAATCACTTCACTGTTTTCAAATTAATTTTCTTTTTTGAAACTTGGCTTTTATGAGCATCGAATCCTGAAGCTAATTAAATAAATCGGCGCCTCCTTGTGTGTGTATAAAACTAGATTGTTTTTGACAATAACATCTCTTTCCTTTTTGGGAGAGGACAGTGTTCTTCATCCTCTCGGCGAATCTGTCATTGTCTTCAGTTAAAATGTTTCTATCTATTTATTGATATTTTCTAATTAGCAATGACTTTGTTTTTGGTTTATTCTTGTTCATAAAATATAATATATTGTAACTGATTCTGATAAAGATTAAAGTTGTGCAATGGATAAACATCAGTCTTGCTCTTTACTGATGAAAATCAACTGACTCAAGACATCAAAAAAAGGCAGGAATAACTGATATTATGTGACATAAAATAACATGATTTCATTCTTATTTATACATTTATAATTTAAAGTAAATCTGATCGATTATCGGTCTTTTATTTTTCTTTTGAAGAAAATCACATTCTATAAAAACAAAATGGTAGTTTCTCAGTTTAGCAAATATGGTCTAGTTGAATGATTTTTGTTTTCCTTCCTGGACATTTAAAATAAACTAATTCATTGTTTAATATTTTACAATTTTATTACTCTCTTTACTTTTAGTTTTTTCATTTTCTTCTCAAAATCTATTGCAGAATTATGGGTTTCATTTAAATCTGATTCAAATATACAATATTTTGTTTCTGTGACATTTTTCCAATGTGAAAAAAAAACATCTTACAAATCATCAATATTAGAATATCACTTTATCAAAATGTTTCAGGATGTTTAAATACAAATTCTCTGGTAAAATATATTATAACAGACCTATAAATAATCTTTAAACAGTATTTTTTATAATTCTTAGTTTGAAAGTTTACGTTATTAGGTAATTTCATAGGCTTTTGTTGAATTTTGATAAACACTATTTATAGTTTGATTTTTTAGAAATTACTTTAGGAATATACATGATTAAAAAGAAAAATACTATTTATGATTTTATTTATTAAAAAGAACTAGCCTGTTTTTTTTTTTTTTTAAATTTATTTTAAGTTAATAAATAACACTTCATATGGTCATATGATTTCTCTATTTGACTAATACAGCATGTCTTGTTAAATGTCTTTAGAATTATAGGCCGGATATAAGCCTACTTAAATACACGCTTTCGATATTTATATTTGCCTGTTTTGGGGGTTCTTTTTAAAGTTAAATTCATGAAGTGAAAAATTGAAAATGAAGTAATTATGAATGTTTTTAACATTTTATATTCCTATAGTACCTCCTATATATTTTTTTAATGTTTGAAAGAAGATTTGTTGTTGCCAATAATTTCATACAAAGTTGAGATTGGTCCTATTTTTTAAACTGATAAATCTGATCGGCTTTTAATTACAAAAATTGTATTCAAAATAATTTTATTAGATTATAAATTATAAAAATACAATGTTTATTTTTTAAAACCTTATACATTTTAGAGTCTGTTTAGTTTTTGGTTCTTCCTTATTTTGAAGAATGTTAGCATCCTTCCGTTTGCTAGAGACGATGCTTTTGAAAATACTTTTATAAAAACATGTCTCTCTCGTTAAAAATCTTAAAGCAAATGCATTCTAGTGTTCTTTCTTGATTCTCTTCTAGTAAATCACGAATTAAATAATCTTGTTTTTTTTTAATTTATTGATATTTAAGTCTATCCAGATAAATTGTTTCACTCCTTTAAAAATATTTTCTTCTATTCACACCGTCGGTATTTTGTCTTCTTATTTATACAGAAATTAGTTTCACTTTTATGTAATTCCACCGATATTTTGCGCCCCCAAAATAAGGGGGCGTCAAAGTTAAGTGACCTGAAAAAAAAATCAAGAAAGTTTCAAATAAAATAACAGGTGCATTATAAAATCCATTAATTGATAAATCAACACTGAAAATTTCATTAAAATCGGATAATTCCCTGATTTTTGGTAATTTTCTTTTTCAATCAGGGGTGTTGATTTGACTTTGTAAAATACGTCTATGACGTCAAAAATGTTGGTACCTCCTCTGACTTTTCATTTATTCCACAAGTCTTATAAAAAGTGCAAGATTTTTAATTCTAAATTATTATGATTAATTGATAAAATTCTGATTTCTTTCTTTGACAATATTGAAGTTGTTCTTTTCTGCAATCTGCTAGTTTTTCCCCTCCTTAATATGATTTATTTTTTAATGTTTGCATCATACAATTGTTAAATCGCTGTAGACAGTGTTATTTCTTTCTTTTGATAGTCAACTGGGATATTATTTATTTATTTATTTATTCCTTTTCTTTCCACGGTATCATTACCATTTCCCTTGGAAGGGAGCAAAAAAAAAAAGGAAGAAATGTTGATTTTTAGCAGCTGGTGCTCTGGGAAGAAGAATAAAATCGAACATCATCATCTTCAGTTTTGTTATCAATGTCATCATTTTAACGATTGACATTTCTTTGTGATGAGGTTAAAATCAAAGATTTTTCTTTTGTTGGAATGTGGTGATTATTATTATTATTCTAGTTCTTATTGGTGTGACTGTTGGTTAATGCAGTCATTGATAGCTACTGTTTTATTAGAAAGACAGACAAGGAAGCTTTTAGATAAGGGAATATGTGTGTGTTTGTTGGCCTTTAAAAAAGTGATAACATCTGTCTGCCGGGGTTTAAGCATCACCCAGCCTCCCTAACAAAAGGTCACTCACTGATAAAAATAAAAAAAAGAAGAAAACTCTTTCTCTACTCGTTTACACACACACACACACACACACAATTTCTCACTATACAATTGTTTTTATGTTTTTGTTTTGTTTTAAATTGAAATTTTCAAAACTTTAAATTCAATCCAGTATTTTAAAAATGAAAAATAAAGATACTTAAAAAATGAATTTGATTTTATAATGAATTGTACATTGTAATAATGTTCAAGAATAATTTCAACAGAAATAAGACGTTTAGATACTTAGGATTAATTGGTTTTTACCAATTTCAACAATGAAAATATTTGTCTGGTCATTTCGGTTGATGAATTTTACTTTAAAAAATGACTAATCTATAACACACACACACACACACACACACACACACACACACATATATATATATATATATATATATATATATATATATATATATATATAATGTGTGTGGTTAATATTAATTAATCTTTACCAATTTTAAATACAAAATCTTTGTCTTGTCATTTAGGTTGATCAATTTTATTCTAAAAAATTGACTAATCTATTTCTTCCTAAAAAGATCCCAAATTTATTTTTCACACATATACACACAATATATATATATATATATATATATGTATATATATATATATATATTAATATTAATTAATCTTCTCAATGTTTGATAAAACTCTTTGTCTTGTCATTTGATGAATTTGGCATTCAATATTAACTGTAATCTTTCAATGTCTTTTGAAAAGATCCCAAATTTAGTTCACACACACACACACACACACACACACACACACACACATACGTACATATATATATATATATTATATATATATATATATATATATATATATATATATATATTATATATATATATATTAGTTGGTCGATTCGCCCTTTGGGTTTCTTTTTTTCACAACTATGGAAATGGCCTTTCGTGAAAATTGTCAATTATTCATGTATTAAATGTTAATCCGATTATCTAGATTAATTTTATTCAACTTTTCAACAAATTCAGATTCTTTAATTTTTACTTCTTTATTCGTTTTTTTTTCTTCTTCTTTTTCTTCGCTTGACTTGGACTGAAGGATTTTCTTCTTTCAATTTTCTCTTCTTATTCTGAAACACAAGAATCAAACTTGTCTTGAATTTCTCATAGTTGAGATTTTCTTCTACATTTTTTTTCCCTCTTTTTTTTTTCTGTGTGCAAAAAATTATTTAAGAACTTTTATTGCAAGTTATCGAGGCCAGTAGGTCTCTTAATTTTGCAAACCAAAGCTCAGATTCTGTTAATGAAAAACTATTTTTTGCTAAATTCCTCATTTGTTTTTAATACACTTATTATTACAAATTATGAAGAGGAGATGAAATGCCAAGGAGAAAAACGAAATCAAATATTCAAATAGATTTCATGAAAATGTATTATTAAATCTATTTCTTTTTTCTTTAAATTTAATTTTGATTTTTTAAATTAATAAACGCCGCTGATTTACTAAATAGTAATTAATTAATTTGAAAGACTTTAATCGCTTTTGGTTTAGACAACAAATCATTAGTGCTACTATAATTAATTTAGTAATTAATAATTAATTACAATGCTTCTCTATGGAATTGTCTATCCACAGAGCTTTTGTGGAATGTACAGATATTAACATTTCTTTTATTAACCTTACCCACAGAAACTAATATATATATATATATATATATTATATATATATATATATATATTCATTGAAGTAAATGCTTTCACTGGATAGAGTGCTGTGCATAGACGAAACCTAATTATTAACCTGGATTGTCAAAATGTGGTTAGATTGTATTTCACAGAAACGTCTTTTTAAAAAATAAAATATCGAAAAAAAATAGTGTGCATATGCACACACACACACACACACACACATATATATATATATATATATATATATATATATACCTTAGTGCTTTCAAAATTTAGACTTCTGTGAATTCTTCTCTCATGTGGATAATAGGGAAAGTTGATAATTTCATCATTAAAAATAATTAAAAAATTATGAATTTATTTTATTTTATTTTTATTTTTTTTTGGTGGGGTTATTTTTCTCCTTTTCACTATTCAGAGAAAGTGTCTTAAAAACAAAAACAAAACACCCTTCTTCTTGTTCTATCTCCTTTTCTCCCTACTTGTTTCTGTTCAATTTTTTTTTTTAGGTCAAAATCAGGTCAGTGGGCACAGAAGAAATTTATTCACTTGCTCTTCTTCTCCACTGATGATTTAGAACACCTTGCCCCCTTTTTTTTGTTTCTCTCTATCCCTGTTTATTGCAGTACAAAACAACTAATAATGCCACCTTGAGCACAAAATTGCACACACGACATTGAATTGTCCTTGTTGATGATGATGTTAACAGTGGTGACAAGATTTTATATTTATAAATATAAATTTGTATATATATATGTTTGTATATATATATATATTTATATATATATTTATTTGTTGATGAGGATCATTCCATGTGGAGTTTAACTGTAGCGATACAGGTTAACGGTACTGAGAGATTAATAGGCCTAGTACTAGTTTGTGGACGGACAGAGCAATATAGTGAATAAATGAAGGGAGAAAAATTTAAATTTGCTTCATCGTAATAATTCATTTCAATTACACAAATGCAACATCATTATACATGAGTAAAAAGCAAAAAAAAAAAAAAACAAAAAAAAACAGGAGTAATAACCATGTTTTTGCTGAGGTCTGATGCTGCTGCATTTATGCAGTTGAAGTTTTCTCCTGAATTTATTCACTATATATATATATATATATATATATATATATATATATATATAACGAGTCATTCAATAAATGAAAAAAAAAAATTATAATTCCTTAAATATAAACTCAGCAGTTTTTGAAATTGGTTTATACCAAAGATTATTTTCATTTCGCAAAAATATTTGTTTTGATGCTATTCAAAATGGTGGAAAATCAACAGAGGCATGTCCACAAATTTCTATTGGTTCAGAAGTGCAAACCATGTGATATTTACAGAAGAATGTGTGATGTGTACGGAGAAATATGTTTTCGTCAAAAATGTTTACAAATGAGCTAAGTATGGGTTTCGAACCCGAGTCGAAAAGGCCGTCCATGGAATGGAAGCACAGACTCTCCGCGAAAGAAAAAGTTCCAGTCTCAGCGGTCAGTAAATATGTTCGTGCTGACAGTCTTCTCAGACATGAATCGCTATTGATTCCCTTGAGAAAAAAAAGTGCAATTGTAAACAGTGTTTCCTTTTGTCAACTCCTTTGAAGAAATTCACCTTATTTACGGAATAACCCTCATATATATATATATATATATATATATATATATATATATATATATACGTGTGTGTGTATACAATGTTTATGTATAATATATAATGTGTATTTATATGTAAATAACGTTTTTGTATGATATACAATGTATATATATATATTATATATATATATATATATATATGTATGTATAGTTATGTTTTTTCTTATATATTGCTATATATATGTATAATATACAATGTATACATATATGATATATGTTTGTGTAAGTATATATATATATATATATATATATATATGCAAGATTTGTAAATTTAAATTAATGCCAGTGTTTGTGATAGTTTGAAATAAAAGCCACTAAAAAAGGACATCTTTTCTGAGCGATTTCTCAAGGCTTTAAGCAATTATTTCCAGTAATCCATTGGGAATTATTCTACCAGTCCTTCTCACCATCCCAGATTACCTACTTAAAGGGGGACACACTTCTTCTGTCTAAAAATTAGAACCAGATTTTATTTGATCTGTACTTTAAGAAATAAAAATATTCTTCTGTCAAACTCTATTAAAAAAAAACAAAAAAAAATCTGTTAATGTCTCGTCTTTGACAATAATATTCATTAGTGTCAAAACGAATTGGTAAGAATGCATTAGAACGTGCTATTTCTTGTTCCATGGCGAAACTGGGGAGAAGGTGATTAAAAAAATTTAATTCCAGTTATAAGTAACATTTTGTCTCATAAACAACGTCTCTGTAGTCTATGCGTATGGAAGGGCAAATAACTCCATTTTATATCTATATCCAATACATTGGAGTTAAAACAAGTTATAAAGACACAGAAGAACCTGCTCATGTTGCCCGTAAAGGAATTTGCGAAAAGATATAATCAAATTTCTAGATTATGTTATGTTTAAAAGAAAGCCTTTTTCTTCTTCTTGTGTGTGTATGTGTCTTTCCAACGAGTTGGTCTGTTAAGATTTTTTTTTAAAGATGAGAAACTAAATATATATATTTTAGTTAAAATTGTATTTCGTCAGCAAAGTCGAAATATTTCATAGGATGTTGACATGACTGCAGAACAAGAATCACGGATATCCTTGATATAAAAAAAATAGAAGAATTTAAGAAGATATAATTATTTAATTAATATGAATGATTACACACACTCATTCATACACGTTACAGTTCTTCAATCAAATTATCTAAGGAATGTGAAAAAAACACTTTTTGTATGAAGAAAAATTAATGGCTGATGGAATCATATTTAAATTCTTTCAAAATTGATTCCAAGTAATCATAGAATTGTTACAAACATATTATAAAAGCTAAAGTTGTCTGAATTATCAGATATTAAATAGATTATTATTACTTATATTATTTTCTCCTTGATAAGTATTAAAATAATATTATTATCAAAAGTGTGTAAGAAAAGTAGATACATCAAAGTTAATATCAAAAAGTAGATTGCTATCTTTGAAATACTTGGTTTTATTGTTTTGATAAATCTTCATAGCCATCATCATGTCCCAATACCATCTTCTGTTCTAGCCGTTTTTATTTTTGTTCTTCAAATCAAACTCTTATTTTATTATCCTAAAAATTCTTTGTAGTGAAATTTTGCAAATTTCTTGTGAGAACTTGTATATTTGATTGTTTGGTAACCTTTTAGTGAGTCACCTTTTGAGGAGTAAGAATAAAAATGAAGGTGTACTTTTTGGAGGTAATGTAAATGATGAGATCCATTGATATTGTTACCTAACGTACAGTCTTGTTCACTATCATTGGCATCCATGAAATTTCAGTATATAATGTAGAATATCTCCTTAAAAAAAACGAATCTAATGAAACAGCTTTAATCTATTGACAACTTATTGTTGATAAAGAACAGCAAATTATAAAACAACAAGTTTATATAAATTTGGTAATTTTCTGTTTATTTCTGAAGATATAACCTAAAAAATTAAAAGGGTGCTAATTATTCCAGGTTAAAAGCGTGGTAAGGGTAACCCAAATCAAAACTTTTTTAGACATTATTTTTATGATGCAAGTATCGTCGGGAATGAGAAAAGTTTTGGTGAACAAGCAAAGGTTTGGCCTGTTAACCAAAACTTTTCTAATTCCCCAATGATACTTGCACCATAAAATAAGGTCAAATAATGTTTAGCTTCAGGTTACCCTTAACGTCCTTTTAACCTAGACTAAATAAGGGTGACCAGGAATGTATGATGATTGAATCAAAAACAAGGTAAACTTGAAGATTACAATCTTTTATGAGTCATTTTGTTAATGAGAGAGAAATTATGCTGTTGAAGTGTGTGTGTGTGTGTTGAAGTGTGTGTGTGTGTGTGTGTCTGCCCATCATGGGCATCAGCACCAGCAGCGACAGCAGCAGCTATTTCGACAATAAATATGCTGATAAAATAATTTGATTTTGCAAATATTCTCACCCCTTTCATTGAATACTTAATTTATCCCCCCCCCCTTCAACTCTGTCTCTCATTCAACATCTTCAGCCTTTTGCACTAAGGTTTTGTCATTTATTGAAAGTCTAACAAAATGTTTCTCTTTTTTGTTGTTTCTTCTTTTCTTTTTTTGATTTCTTGAGCTAAGATTAGCACTCAATCTGCTCTCTTTGTATCTCTTCTTATTCAAAAATCTTTCTTAGGATGATGAAGAAAGAAAAAAAAAGAAGAATTCTTGATAAATGCATTTAACAAAAAAGACAAAAACCAAAAAAAACCATAAGTAAAAGTTATATTGTTCCTTCTTTAAAAAAAAGAAAAGAAAGAAAAAAAGAATTCAGAAGCCAAAATAATGTTATATATCTGCTTTCCAGAATTCTTCTTCTTCTCAAAGAAAAGGGGGAAGGTTTTAAGTTTTAAAGATTTATTTACATTTGAGATTTGCCTCAAGTAATTTTTATTGTGGTAAAAATAGCTGCTAAGATAAAGATCTTACATTCATTTTAATGGTTTAATGTCATTTAATAATAATAATAACAGGAATAATGATAATAATAACAATGATATCAGCAACAATGATAACGATAATAATAATAACAACAACAGCAACAATAATAATATTAATCATAATATATATAATAGCTACAACGATAATAATAATGATAATAATAATAATAACAGCTACAACAATAATAATAATCATAACTAAACGATAATAATAATAATAATAACAGCTACAACGATAATAATAATAATAATAACAGCTACAACGATAATAATAATAATAATAACAGCTACAACAACAATAATAATAATCATAATAACTACAACGATAATAATAATAATAATAACAGCTACAACAATAATAATAATCATAATAACTACAACGATAATAATAATAATAAAAACAGCTACAACAATAATAATAATCATAATAACTACATAATAATAATAATAATAATAACAGCTACAACATAATAATAATAATAATAGCTAAACGATAATAATAATGATAATAATAATAATAACAGCTACGACAATAATAATGATAATAATAGCTACAACGATAATAATAATGATAATAATAATAATAACAGCTACGACAATAATAATAATCATAATAGCTACAACAACAATAATGATAATAATAATAATAATAATAATAATGAATGTTACATTTTTTAGCTTATCTTTTTCATGACTAATTTATATTAATTAAAATGATGAATAAGATGTAAGACTACGAATTGATATTATAAAGATCTTTTTTTTGTATGCATATTACCACAACAAAGTAAAAAAACAGGACAGCATTACATTGCTAAAAATTAGAGAATAAAGTAATTTCCAGTCCAATATACAAATTAATAATATCAATATTCTGTATGCAGACCACATTTGTGCTCATCCCAATTTTTATAATTTCTCAACTATCAAATGCTAATTATGGAGTACTTCCACTTGTTTATTTGTAATTGATTATAATAAAAATTTTATAAATAACATGTGACTTGAAATCAAGCTTAATAGCCGCTTATGGAAGCTTTTAAGTAAGTGGTTATAATAGAAAGTAGAATAATAATAATTTGTTAAATTTTGCAGCTTGTTGCTTTTTTTTTTCTTTTCTTTACTAATGTATATAATTATTTTTTTTTCTTTAATTCAGAAGCAATTTTAGCTAATGTATTTGTGACTCTAAACTTTAAATGACTCATTCAATAATTTACAAATAATACCAAACAAGTTAACCCACTCGTGAGTATCGTATGCAGTATCATTATTAGTTGACTTTTTTTTTTTAAATTAAGAAAAAATTCCTTTGAATTTGATGATAATGTGACTTTGAGCTTTCTTACATGAAAATCAGAATTAAAACCTCAGTTTTAAGATTCATTGTGTATATATAAGCAGTTATTATAATTTAATTTTGTATATTTTTGATTTTGTTTTAAGAAATTACACTTGGAGATGTCTTTTGGATACACTGGGTTTTCTTTGTTAACAAACAATTTTGTGTCCTGGGTATGACATTAAACTGCGTCTAATGGTATAGTTCCAATTTTGGAGCTCTGGGGAGTGTGGAGTACTCTTTTATTGCTATTAACCCAGGTCCACTCTGACCTGGAATACCTGAATTAAATAGAAAAAAATTATTAAAATTTTTTTTTTTTTTTGAATACTCATCAAGTATGACTAGAACAAAACATCTTTGGCATAAAATAACCCAACAAGGGTTGACATGCTGTAAAATCCAACAATCCATACCAACAAACAATTTTATCCACCCTTTAGTAACCCCAAAAAAGGGGGGGAATCATTAGAAGTTTTCATTTCTCTTTATTTTTATTTGATTATTTCATGTATCAAATCAATGTTGTGATATTCTTTTTTTCTTTTCTTTTTTTATCCTTGCGAATAAAATTACTCAGGGTTGGGGGTGACCAATAACGTGAGTATAGTCAACAAGAAATCAGTGCTAAGGTTCCTTACTATCCTCCACTGGCCAAGTGCCAACTTTAAGATGGCTAAAAGCCCTACAGCGGTTTTGTTCACTGAGTCGTTTCTTTGCTCCTGGGTATACCATCAGGCTTTAGGCATTGTTTTGAAGAAGGATCCCGAGCTGGTGGGGCTCTTCATCAAAGTCAAATAACGACTGACCAATAGTCGACATAATCCCACAACTGTCACTTTACAAATAGGAACATTCTTTATTATCTTCTATCCATATATAAAAGGGCATTTGGTCTGTATTTATGTATGTCGGATGAAACTATGAAAATAAAACAATTAACAACAAAGTAAATATATGTCCACATTGAATATCACAAATTCTTGCTTTTTGTGCAAAAATATGAATATATATCTGAAGATATTTAAAAATCAAAATATACATAGAAATAGCATTGAAATCCTACTTAAAATGTCCAGCATTTGTAAATATCAAAAATAAACAAATCAATGCACCAGGGTTTACACCCTCTACCCAGGCAATGCTAGGTAGCTGCTTCTAGTTTATTATAAATAGTATTTTCATTCTTGTCTTGGGTTTATCAAAAACAGCATTAAGTTTTTAGAAAGTTCTGATCAACTCTTCTAAATGTTCATATTGTAAAATAATTAATGTTATTTTTGTAGTTAGTATATAATGGCTACACATGAGTAGGTATATTTGTATGAGGGGCAGTTTTTATATTATAATTCTAACATTTGCAAATGAAATTTGATATATCAAGCCTCATTAGTTTTCCCTTTACTGTTGTTGCTAAGTGTCTTCATTTTTGTTGTTGTTATTTTTTTTCTTATTTTCCCTGATTATTGATTATTATTAGTTAATAATTAACATGGAAATGAAAATAGGCAGTAAAACAAGTCTCTCTACTTTTGCTTTAATTGTCTTAGCCATTTTATGTTGTATCAGACTGTGTTGTTTTATGGCAGTCCTCAACAACCACTTTTAAAAAATATTATTTATTGAGTTCTACCTTTTGGGGTTTTCTCACCGACCTCAATAATAGATAAAAAAAAAATGATGATAAGAATAATATAAGAAGTAGGTTATTTGTTGTTTTTTCTTTGTGTTGTATTTTTTATTTTGTTAAGAAAAGATTGCATTTGTGCAAAGACAAGTTATATATATATATATATATATATATATATATATATATATTATATATCCCAATTAAAGTCTAGCTGAGTTAGATTTGCCTCAAAACAACCCATGTTATTAACACATTTAAAATCCTGCAATGTATCTTATATATCACTAAGAAATGAAGGTTTACATACTATATGGTGTGGATAATTTGCATACTGGCTTTAACAAAACCGGGTTAAATAAATAATTACTTGATGTTAGTGATTTCTAGTATTACTTTTTATTCTCAAACATATTAAAAGCAATTCTATGTATGATTCCATATTGAAATCAATTAAAGTGATGAAAATAAGTATAATCTTTTTTATATGCATTCTTATTTAATATAGTTAGTTTTTCTAATTTAATAAAATATCTTATTAGATTAACATCTAGATACTTGCAACCAGAGTGTGCATATTTTTGCTTGTATATATAATGTTTTAATGACTATTTTTACATATGAGACAAAATTTACTCAAAAATTGCTTTTAAAGTTGAAGAAATAAAAATTGAACAATTTAAAACTTTTTAAGTATTATATTACCCAATCATTTTAGATTTTCTAAGTAAAGATAAAATATATTTCGCCTCTACAAAATCATTCATGACCTTTAAATTCTTTAACTCGGATATTCAACCTACACTCAAACAATATCTATTTACTGTTATATAAATTGTATATTATGAAATGTCTTTGTTTGTAAAATTACAGTATGATTTCTTTTGTGGTCTTTTTAATTATATTATGTCTCTTATTACCTACCATACATACATCAGACTTGTACACTGGCCAATCATTCTCCCTCTGAAAATTCCATGTTTTACTGATGAGTGTATTACTTAAATATAAAATGTCTTCAATGTTGAGTATTCTTATCTTTCTTTTTCCTTTTTCTTGACAATGATTTATTAGTGTAATGGCTGCCAACCCCCCCCCCCGTCTGCTAGGAGGTTGCATTACTTAATTGTTACTTTTTGCTCTCTCTCTGCCTAAGGTCATCCAGTTTTTGGTAATTAACAGTCTCACTAGAAATAACTCCTTTAATATATATTAAGAACATCTAAATGCTTTATCCGTTTTAATTTGGAATTCTTCTTTTTGCAGCTGTGTTCTTTGTAAAAGAGGAACTTTCATGTCTGAGAGTTTTATCCATTCCTGTCAGTCAAATTGCCTCAGTTGTGTCTTTATATATTGGCCTATATGTACATGGGAAAGATACATACATACACACACACACACACACACACATATAATATATATATATATATATATATATATATATATATATATATATAACACATATATATATATATATCATGTTTACATAAACACTATATATATACTATATATATACATATATATAATATATATATATATATATATATATATATATATATCAGTTTACATAAACAATATATATATACATATATATATAAACACTATATATATATGTTTCATGTTTACCTAAACACTATAATATATGTTCATGTTTACCTAAACACTATATATATATATATATATATACATGTTCATTTTTACCT
The DNA here is from genome assembly GCA_023376005.1 of Doryteuthis pealeii. Classification (NCBI taxonomy): domain Eukaryota; kingdom Metazoa; phylum Mollusca; class Cephalopoda; order Myopsida; family Loliginidae; genus Doryteuthis; species Doryteuthis pealeii. Next base: position 49,927,661 of record CM042143.1, on the reverse strand, counting down.
AACACTATATATATATATATATATATAATCATTTTTTACATAAATACTATATATATATGTGTGTGTGTTCATGTTTACATAAAACACTTATATATATTATACATGTTCATGTTTACATAAACACTAATATAATATATATATATTATATATACATGTTTTATATATATATATATACAATAATACATAATATTTACAACACACTATATATATATATATATATATACACAACACACACACATATCTATACAACACACACACACTATATATATATATATATATATATATTATATATATATATATATATATATTCATCTTTACATACACACACACACTATATATACATATATATGTTATATAACTTTACACACACATATATAATATATACATATATATGTATATATACATATATAGTGCATGTGTGTATATAAACATGAAAATTGTATATCTGATACTTTATTCAATTAGTTATTAACAAAAAGTTTCTTAGAAAAATGCGAGGCAAATGAAAGTAAAAATAAAAAAAAAAATTTAAAAATAGAATTATTGATTTTGGTCATGTGATGTTACATTCAATTTATTTAGGCGCATACAGACATAGTTTGTATACCTCCTCTCCTCCTCTCTCATTGTCTCAATTTGATTTACTACTTCACAAATTATAGTGATGTATTAAAAACTAATACCAACCAAATATGGCTGCAAAACAATTTATCATTTGATATTCTGCACCCCCTCCTCTCTCTCTCACTCACTCTCATTTATTTATTTATTTTTTTTTTTTTACTGGGTAAGAGCTCAAAGGTAGACTTGAACTATTCCATTGTTTTTTTTTTTTTTTTTGTTTTGTTTTTTGTTGTTGTTTTTTTGGGTACTGAATTTTCCTTGGTGGATTCAAGAGAGTCCTGGGATGAGTGACTTGTAAACAAGGCAATTATACTATAAAAACACTCCAACAATCGCAATTAATTTTCTATTAGAATAAAAATCTTAAACTTTTGGTGGCCATAGAG
>CM042143.1:49924570-49926551 GCA_023376005.1 Doryteuthis pealeii | reverse complement strand
TTACCAATTCCTTACTTCCTTTTTTTTTCTTTTTTCTTTTGTGTTGTAGTGTGTTTTCTTTTTCTTCCCTTCTTTCGCACATGCATCATTAACTTCTCTCTTTCCTCCTCTCTTCCTACTCCCTCCATCCATGCTGAACAACGATGTGAAATATATGATAGAAAGAAAGAAAAAAAAAGAAGATACTCATTGACCCATCAAACTCCTTCTTACGTGTTTGCTGTACTCTTCTCCTTTAAGTAATTTCTCCTCCTCCCCTTCCCCTCCACACATCGAGATGTTCACCTCCTCCTTCTTAATATCCAAACAGCAGCAGCAGCAGCAGCAGCAGCCAGCAGCCGTGGTGGAACAATGGGAGTGGCGTGGGTGTGGTTAATGTGATGGTTTTTTTTCTTCTTGTTCTTCTTTTCCTTTTCCTCTTCTTCCTCATTCATGCCTCCTCCTCCCGCCTTCTTAAAACTACTCCAACTCTCACCCTACCTAATCTTCATCTTCATCCATTCGTGTAAGGTTTTCCTCTTAGCAGAATAAGCCACTCCCAACTGCGAAGAACACTGTGTCTCCTACATGTCAGAAGTGTACGACGCGCATAGCTATGGCTTACCAAGCGAACGGATTGACTACTCCACTTCTCCAATACTCTAGACTATTTCTCAGGTGTCAGGGTAAAACCACTTTGGTTCTTACTCGACCAATTGAGGCCGTGATAGTCCATAGACGCACCATACTAGTCTGTTGTTGTTTATGCTTCTTCTCTTACTGTCATTCCCACTTTTTAACCGTTTCTCTTTTTATCGTCGATGGTGCGTGAGAATATCTATTTATTGTTATTCCTCATTCTTGCTGATTGTTGTGTTGTTTTGTCGATCGTGACATCGGGGCAGGGAACGTTAAAAATGGATGTTATGGGAACTAAAATAATTTCTATCTTTGTAGATATATAAAGAAGAGTTGTTAAAATTGATAATAGATAGATAGCATATTCGTACGTTGTCGTTATTATTCATGTATTATTATTATTTATTATTATTATTATATATTATATTATATTATTCTATCTGACTGTCTTGGTTTGTAATATCTTTAATTCGAGGAATCTATAAAAAAAAATACTTCAAACATCTTGACACCTCGATGTAACATGTACACACACACACACATGCGCACGCACACACGCAAAGCGCATGCAAGCACATTGCTACACACACACACACCAAAAGCGCGTGCACACACAACACACACACAATACTGTGTAATACACGCTGCGCGCGCATACACAGACACAAGGCCGGTTTACACGGAGGACACAAATGGAAATTTGTTTTTCTTTCTTATTTTCCTTTATTTTTTTTGCGTCCTCTTTTTCCCGCTAATTCATTTTTTTAAAAAATCTTAGCACACACGCACTCACGCATATTATCCATGATATCCCATCATAGACTAGAAAGAAAACAAAAAAACAAAAAAAAAAAAAACAAAAGAATAAATGATATATAATAATATATACACACTTCAATTGTGACGAATGTAAATAATCTTTAGATTAATTGTGACTCCTGGGTGTCGTGTGTATGAGATATTTACCTGTGTCTTGCTTAAAATGTGAAGATAAAAAAGGAAAGAAGGAAGAGGTAATAATTAGTAAAAAAAAAAACAACAAAAAATAACCCCAAAACAAAACAAAATAACAAATAAGTTAGTAACACTAATGGTTAATCATCTCGTAAAATACGTTTAAATTATCGTTTTATAACTTGTATCTGTGTGTGTGTGTGTGTATGTATGATGTCTTAAAATAATACACAATATTCTGGGTACATAATCAGGGGACATGTGTTATGTGTGTGTGTGTATTTGTTGTCTATCAAAATGTGTGAGACTGTGTGTCAACGCGCATGTGCGTACACACACACACACACACACACACACACACACACACACATCTCATATTTGCTTATTAATTTTTAATTGTGCGCTGAAG
>CM042143.1:49889570-49919570 GCA_023376005.1 Doryteuthis pealeii | reverse complement strand
CCTCCTCCTATTTTCCGCCTCCCTCCTCGGTGTTTTCTCTCCTCCTACTCTTGTGGCTGCCGACCTTCGTACTGCTGCTTCTTGTCTTTCCCTCCTACCCTAACGGCGCGCACCTACTCCGACCGCCAACACGCACACCACCTTCGACGGGGGTGTCCACCGGCGAGCATTGGTTGGCTAATATACAAACCGGGAGCATGCAGTTACCTAACTTTTATCATATGTAAGTCTGATTTTCCATTTTACACTTCAGTTTGCTTCTTGCATTTTTTTTTTCTTTTCCCTCCGACTCGTTTTTTTCCTCCTGTGCGACCAGTCGATCGCCCAAATCTCGTATTCTAGCTGAGGGGGTTTTTTTCTCTCGGAGGTTATGTTTTCTTCTTGTTTCCTCTTAAGTTCAAATCTCGTACATAAGTCATGAATGATCTGTGTGTGAGAGAGATAGATAGATAGAGATAGAGAGAGAGAGAGAGAGAGAGAGAGAGAGGATAAAAACCAAAACAAAAAAAAAAAAAACAAAAAAAGAAACAACAAACCATCACGTTTTTTTCCCCATCGTCTTTTTCTTGTTGGTTACAAAGGAATACTTTCTGAAATGCGTGTGTATCATTCTTGAATTTGCCCTAACACTGTTTCATTGTCACATTAATCTTTCCTTGTTCTAATGTGTGTGGCCAGTTATTGAACCGAAGATTGTCTTCTCATCATTAGCATTTAGATTTAGTATCTAGTATTTACAATATTTATATATATGATAGATAGATAGATAGATAAATCTTCTTGCTTTATACATTCTTATGGATATTCCTGATTTTTTTCACATTATATTAATCTGCATTTTAATAGACATTTTCTTCGTATGACAACGGAGCAATTTATAATCAGCAATTAGATAGCGTTCCTTTTCGAGATCTGTGTGTGTGAGTGTGTGTGTGTTTATATGCCATTTATCATTAACTCATATAGCGATGGTGTTTTTGTCGTATACGTCTTCGTCAAAGCACACTAGACTTTTATTTTGTAGTTATTAAGATGATCTGTGATTAAAAGAGCTTTCATTAAATTATTCTCAAATTCATCAACAATATCTGATCCTCTGCATATATATATATATATATATATATATATATATATACACAAATAATGTGACAGCTATCCATGGTTTGTAGTACTTATTTTATTCCTTATACATGGTTTAAGTTATTTTATCTTTTAATTATAAAAATTAGTTGTCTTTATTAATTTTTCTATTATTATAAATATATTATTGAACTTTATATATATATATATATATATATATATATATATATATATATATATATTATATAAAACAGAAAAAACATACTATATTTGAATTAGTTAGCATTTTTTTATTTCCGAATTAATTTTAGCAAATCATTAATTAATGTGTTAGGCTGTATACTGTTAAACATGTTTTAATTTTCCGATTTAGTTTTTTTTGTTAAATTTAAATGCTACAGTCCTTCAGTCCATTAACAAACATATCTTTAAAATAATAAATTGCCTTGTTGATATATTATATATATATATATATATTATATATATATGGTGCGCGTGTGTGTAGCCATTCTAATCTTAATTGCTTAAAAGATCGTCTTGAAAAAGTACTTTTGTTTTAGTTTTTGATTTCTGGGTTGAACTCACTCCAAACTTCGTCGTGTGTGGTAACGTCAGAGTACACGTGTGTTTACACTCTATAGTGACAGCAAACTAGAAACTAGTACCCTTGTTGACTATAGTGCACCCACGTAGATCCTGAAATAAATTTCGGTGGTTACTTCCGGAGAAGAAGCTTCCTTACAACAAACTTGAAGCGAATGATAAACATTGTATATTTAATGAAGACATTTTCAATTATAAAATAATTGCGAATTAATTAAGTTTTTTCATCATATTTTATTTTTAAGAATTCCGTTTAGAAATTAAAACCTAAAAAAAGAAAATAGAAATAAAAACACTGATTTTTTAAGCTCGCGTTAAAATTTTTTTTTTTCGTAAAACAATGTTAAATCTAATTAATGGCTACAGAAATTGCTGTAGCTGTCTGGTTTCCTTATTAGGGAAATCTTGTTAATTTTTGGTTTTATAACATCGTCTGTTAGTGACCATTTCATTTATGTAATTATCATTAAGAATTAGATTTCCACCATTTTTGTAGAGAAGGTTGGCTGATTGCTTAGTTAATTAAAATTAATTAATAAGCAACGTAGTTAATTTTAGGTTAAATTAACAGACTGGGCATTTTGAAATGACAGTCCACTGTGCTGGGGAAGTTCATTAAATGGAATTGTATGAGAAACCTGAGTCCAGTTGTTAGGTTGTTGTCCCTGCTGAATTATACTCTAATTTTATTGGGGTTTTATCTCTCTCTCTCTCTCTCTCTCTCTCTCTCTCTCTCATATATATATATATATATATATATATATATATATATATATATATATATATAAATTTTACGCGCGGTGTGTGTATATTTAGAGTTTTCCTACGTGCTAAAGAAAATAGGAAAAGTTTGAAAGAGGTAAAAAGAGAGCAAAGTCCGCTGATATATATCTCTTACGCGTCAGTCAGTATTTCACCACAAAATAATTAAAAAAAATATTTTTAATTTTTTTTTTACTTAAAACACAATTTGAAATAGAGACAATTTTAAGAGATATCTCCCACCTTTTTTCGTTTATATCTTTTCTTACCTATCTGATAGCAAAGTTCGTTTGCTGGGGGATTTAGAAGAAAAAAAGAAAAAACAAAAAGAATCGTTTCTCAAGGAAAATAATGTAAATTTTTGTTCTGAGTGGAATCTCGAATTGCTTCTCATTTTGCTTATTACCACCTCTGACTCTTAATTTATTTCTCTCACCCCACAACTTTTCTTCTTCTTCTTCTTTTTGTCTTATCTTTTTTGTCTTCTTCTTCTTTTTGACTCCTCCCCCTTCTCTCTTTCTTTTTATTTTTAATTTTTATTTCTGTCCACTAGGTCTTCCGACTTTACTCTTCCCGGTATTATGAAGGGAGGAGTGACCCTCTACCGTTCATGCATCTGTGTGTATGTGTATGCGTGAAGTGTATATGTGTGTGTGTGTGTGTGTGCGCGTGCGTGTCCCCTCCCTCCTCCTCTGATGGTGGTAGCTGTCAAGGCAAAACGAAGGCGGAGTTAGATATAAGACAATTAATGACTAGAAAACATCAGTTTTGGGAAAGAAGGGACTGTCAGCCGATCGGTGGAAGGTGAAGTTAAATGCTGTTGGAGACGACATGATCGAAATTCTGCAGCAGCAGTAGGAGTCTAATAGCAAAATGAGTACGCCCCCAGGGCTGTTACACCTGTACGACTAGCCTCTCCTACCACCAACCCACCCAAATCTCATTTCTAACTCGATACCATCGTCTAAAAAGTGACCATATTTCTTCTTCCTTGTTCCTCTGCTTTTTTTTTACCATTCACATTTTCAATAATGTGCTCGTTTCACGCACTTGCAATGTTATTTCAAACGATTTATATCCCCCCACCTTCGCTTTTAAAAAAAACTCTGACCCCCCCCCATTATGGTGTTAAAAAATCCCTGTAGCCTTTTATGCCCAGTAGCCGTTCACCTTAACCTCAAGCAGTTTTTTCTTTCTTCCTTGCGATAATTTTTAATTATATTCTTACTTTATTGATTGCGTGGTATTTTTCTGATTGTTCAAAATGAAATTCCAGGTGACCGCACCTGTGTGTGTGTGTGTGGTGTGTGTGTGTGGTAAGTATATGCATGAGTACTGATTTGCATAAATTCCTCCTCCATCAGTGTTCCTTCTTTATAGGCAGTTTCTAAAAGCTCATTACATAGTCACCAAATTTACATATTTACCTCTTCCCATATTTTCTAATCAACCACTCAAGACAGAATATTATTAGTATCATCATCATCATTATTATTATTAGGGCGAGATTTTTCATACAACTGGTTATCTTGCATTAATACGGAGTGCATTTATTTTTTAGATTCATTTAACTTTTTCGAGCACTAAATTCCATGGGGTAAGGAGATCTTTTTTTCCCTATTGTTTATTTGAACATACCAATAGTGTCTTTGTGTTTTCTTAGTGTGAATCTTTGCTTTTTTAAATTTTTTGTTTTTTTTTTTGTTGTTTTTCAAATTTCAGCTATTTATTCCTTGGATATTTTGTTCTGCATTTTTTTTCAACATTTCGAAAGGAGTTGATTTTATTTCGATTTTGATGATTTCGTCTTTGTTTAATTAATTTTTGGATCACTTAGAAAATATCTACGATCGGAAAAGGAATCCGTCTAATTTTGATGTGGATTTTTGTATTCTCTTCTTGGTAATTAGTTGGTTTTTCGAAGATTGGGTTTTGCTTTAAGACAGTTGTGACTTCGAGATTATAGAAGTTTATGTTATTCGTCTCTAATTAGAACGAGTTGATTAGATTTCTTCTTGTAAGATCTTTTTAGAATATTAATGAAATGTCTTTACCAGATTTCGATGATATTGGAAATCCGTAATACAAGGAAATGCTAGTCCAATTGTCAAAAGTCAGCAACGGATAAACTTATTCATTTTAGGAAACGTAACATTATTCAATCACAATGGTCTCCGGAAAATAATGGATAATTTGAATTTAAATTATGGATTTTCTTTCTTTTTTTTCTTTTTTTTTTTTCAAAATTAGTTTTAGTTCGTATTTTTTTCTTGGTTTTTAGTTAGTTTTTCATTAAAAAAAAAAAGGACTTTTTTTTTATTTTTTTATTTTTTGGTAAAGTCGAGAAGAAAAAAAAACAAAACAAAAAAAAACAAGTCGCATTTGGATTACGATGGTGTGAAATCAGACATCACTAATTAAAACTGATTTTTTAATGAGATTTTTTATTTTATTTTCAGAAAGGTCGATTTTTAAGATTAGGATCTGGAAACAAAAAAGACATTCATTCACGGTTTCATCTAATATTTTTTGTGATACATTTTATGAACAAGAAAACCCAGGCATTTAGCCTGTAAAGGAATATATATATATATATATATATATATATATATATATAAAGCTTTAATTTACGTCGCAAACAACTGCAAAAATCTTTTCTTCCTTAAGAATCCTATTAAAAAGAGCGATTGAAATTATCTCTAATTATTTTGTTTCATTGGGTCGTGCGTGTGTGTAGTAAACCCCTTAGTGTTTGTGCTTGTTATTTTGGTATATCCAAACTTGTGCTGTGAATGTCCCTCTTTACTGTGTGTCCACCCTTGGCTCGGAATGTTTATGAAAGGGGGCCGTGATTGGGTAGTGACGGGGTAAGAGTGAGAGAGAGGGGGGGCTTCTCTCTACCCGGGTCCCCTGCTCGGTTTTTTATCTTTGGCTACCGTCAAGCGTGTAATGTTTTTCTTTTTTCTCTTCCTGTGTAGACCGAACTTCTTTTTTCTCTTCCTTTCTTCTTCTTCTTCCCCTTCTTCTTGTGGAGCTGTTGGCCTCATCATTACCCTAACTATATCCAATTGCCAGTGACTGCTGCTCTATCTCCATGAATTCATGTTCAGCTTTTCTCATATAAAGTGGATTTACAACTGCGCACACACACACACATACACACACGCGTGCGGGCGCGCGCACACACACACACACACATACATATTTAAAAATCACAATCTGATATTCTCTTCTTTTCAAATTAGGCCGTGGGCATTTAAAAAAAAAAATCTTGCGAGTCAAATGTCAGAGATTTTTATTTTGAACAAACAACGTATAAAAAATATAACATTTCTTCAGGGTTTTGTGAAGCTGAAATATATATATATATATATATTTAATAACTTAGTTTTAAGTTTGACGTTTCTCTTCGATCATTTTAAGATTTTTAAATTCAATATTAGTCCTATTTTCTCGCACTTGTTGATTTTTAAAAAAATTTTATTTTAAAAAAATCAAATAATTTTCTAATTAGATTTGATATTTTTCCATGATAGCTAAAATTCTATCATTCAATTTGTTCCAGCTTTATTTCTTTGTTGGAAAAATGTAATATTTGACATTTGTTTGTTTTTTACACGCATTCTATTTTCCTTCATTTCCTAGAAATATTTTTTTTTAAATATAGCTTGCTTTTTAAGATTAAAAAATATTTTTAAAACCTGAAGTTGTTCCTCTAATGTTGTTTAATCTATATAAAATTTACGGTTGAAGGAATTCAAAATTTAAAACATATTTTAATCTTGACCGGTTTTTCGGGTAAATTTAATGTTTTTATTTATTTACTAATTTTAGCTTTTAAAACTTTTTTTTTTCAAATCATTGTTTTTGTTGTGTTTTCCACTTACGTTATTCCTGGTAAACTTGATTAAGATTTCTATTTAAACAAGAGCTTTTTTAAAATCACCGTTTGAAAAAAAATAGGTGGAATATATTAATTCATTCAAGTTCATTTTATTTACTTAATTTAAACAATATTGTGATAAATCTTGAAATGGAAAGAAAATGAATATTAATTCGCTATTTTTTAGTTAATTATTTTGACAGAATAATCCAACAATTTCTTTTTTTACTTATATATGTAAACTTTGAAGTAAGTGTTTCACTATAATTTTAAAGTTTGGTGCCAAAGAGTCTGGTAATGCATAGAAACCAAAATGCTATCCAATGACTTTCTGGTTCTTTCTAGGAGAAAAATAAAGTAAAAGGATAATACGGAATGGTTTTTTTCTTGGAAACTTTTTGGATTTGTTCCATTTGATGAAATTATAAAATTGTATAACATTTCCGAAATCTTATTAAAAAATTATATTCATTCCTTATAATATTTTTATATGATATCTATTTAAAAAAAAAATTAAAAGTGAATTTTCAGTATTAAAACAAAACAATATAAGACCTAAACAATTTTGTCAATGCGAAGTTAATTATTTAACTTATCTTAACAAACAAAAAATCCAAACAAAAACATTAATACAAAAACACAAAAAGGAAGAGCTTGTTCTTTTAATTTTAAAAATGTTACTTTTCTTTTTTTCTTCCCACAAGAAAAACCAATACTAGCCACTTGACACGAAAAAAGGACAAAATATTTTGACGCAAATTAATGTTTTAGTTTCGTTAAACATTTTCTTCCTAATGGCTCTTATGTGAAAAAAAGGCAACTTAAAAAAAGTACATACAGTAAATAGATTTATTTTAGTAAATATTTTAACTTGAATATTTCACGTAAAAATGATTTGTGAATGAAAAAAACTCCTCGTTTTTTGTAACGAGATAAAGCAGTGGCTTTATACGATTATGTCCCATGAAAAAAATGGACTGTTACACAATATGCAACCTCCTAACTTTAAAGGATGTTATTTGTATTTTGTTTTTAGTCATTTTCATTTTAAGTTTAAGCAAAACTATTCGGATCCATGGACATATTAAAAAAATTATCTATTGCTTAAAAAATAACTAATGAAACAATTTTATAATTATTAATTTGCATTTATTTTTAATCCGATTATTATTTGATGAAGGAAGAAAAAGAAAATGAAGAAAACCTTATGAGCGTTTTGAGTCTTCGTAAATTCAATTTCATTGATGTCATTATTTTAACAAGTAAATTTTAATGGCAATCACTTCACTGTTTTCAAATTAATTTTCTTTTTTGAAACTTGGCTTTATGAGCATCGAATCCTGAAGCTAATTAAATAAATCGCGCGCCTCCTTGTGTGTGTATAAAACTAGATTGTTTTTGACAATAACATCTCTTTCCTTTTTGGAGAGGACAGTGTTCTTCATCCTCTACGGCGAATCTGTCATTGTCTTCAGTTAAAATGTTTCTATCTATTTATTGATATTTTCTAATTAGCAATGACTTTGTTTTTGGTTTATTCTTGTTCATAAAATATAATATATTGTAACTGATTCTGATAAAGATTAAAGTTGTGCAATGGATAACATCAGTCTTGCTCTTTACTGATGAAATCAACTGACTCAAGACATCAAAAAAAGGCAGGAATAACTGATATTATGTGACATAAAAGAACATGATTTCATTCTTATTTATACATTTATAATTTAAAGTAAATCTGATCGATTTTCGGTCTTTTATTTTTCTTTTGAAGAAAATCACATTCTATAAAAACAAAATGGTTGTTTCTCAGTTTAGCAAATATGGTCTAGTTGAATGATTTTTGTTTTCCTTCCTGGACATTTAAAATAAACTAATTCATTGTTTAATATTTGACAATTTTATTACACTCTTTACTTTTAGTTTTTTCATTTTCTTCTCAAAATCTATTGCAGAATTTATGGGTTTCATTTAAATCTGATTCAAATATACAATATTTTGTTTCAGTGACATTTTTCCAATGTGAAAAAACATCTTACAAATCATCAATATTAGAATATCACTTTATCAAAATGTTTCAGGATGTTTAAATACAAATTCTCTGGTAAAATATATTATAACAGACTTATAAATAATCTTTAAACAGTATTTTTTATAATTCTTAGTTTGAAAGTTTACGTTATTAGGTAATTTCATAGGCTTTTGTTGAATTTTGATAAACACTATTTATAGTTTGATTTTTTAGAAATTTCTTTAGGAATATACATGATTAAAAAGAAAAATACTATTTATGATTTTATTCATTAAAAAGAACTAGCCTGTTTTTTTTTTATTTTTAAAATTTATTTTAAGTTAATAAATAACACTTCATATGGTCATATGATTTCTCTATTTGACTAATACAGCATGTCTTGTTAAATGTCTTTAGAATTATAGGCCGGATATAAGCCTACTTAAATACACGCTTTCGATATTTATATTTGCCTGTTTTTGGGGTTCTTTTTAAAGTTAAATTCATGAAGTGAAAAATTGAAAATGAAGTAATTATGAATGTTTTTAACATTTTATATTCCTATAGTACCTCCTATATAGTTTTTTAATGTTTGAAAGAAGATTTGTTGCCAATAATTTCATACAAAGTTGAGATTGGTCCGATTTTTTAAATTGATAAATCTGTTCGGCTTTTAATTACAAAAATTGTATTCAAAATAATTTTATTAGATTATAAATTATAAAAATACAATGTTTATTTTTTAAAACCTTATACATTTTAGAGTCTGTTTAGTTTTTGGTTCTTCCTTATTTTGAAGAATGTTAGCATTCTTCCGTTTGCTAGAGACGATGCTTTTGAAAATACTTTTATAAAAACATGTCTCTCTCGTTAAAAATCTTAAAGCAAATGCATTCTAGTGTTCTTTCTTGATTCTCTTCTAGTAAATCACGAATTAAATAGTCTTGATTTTTTTAATTTATTGATATTTAAGTCTATCCAGATAAATTGTTTCACTCCTTTAAAAATATTTTCTTCTATTCACACCGTCGGTATTTTGTCTTCTTATTTATACAGAAATTAGTTTCACTTTTATGTAATTCCACCGATATTTTGCGCCCCCAAAATAAGGGGGGATCAAAATTAAGTGACCTGAAAAAAAATCATGAAAGTTTCAAATAAAATAACAGGTGCATTATAAAATCCATTAATTGATAAATCAACACTGAAAATTTCATTAAAATCGGATAATTCCCTGATTTTTGGTAATTTTCTTTTTCAATCAGGGGTGTTGATTTGACTTTGTAAAATACGTCTATGATGTCAAAAATGTTGGTACCTCCTCTGACTTTTCATTTATTCCACAAGTCTTATAAAAAGTACAAGATTTTTAATTCTAAATTATTATGTTTAATTGATAAAATTCTGATTTCTTTCTTTGGCAATATTGAAGTTGTTCTTTTCTGCAATCTGCTAGTTTTTTTTCCCCTCCTTAATATGATTTATTTTTTAATGTTTGCATCATACAATTGTTAAATCGCTGTAGACAGTGTTATTTCTTTCTTTGATAGTCAACTGGGATATTATTTATTTATTCCTTTTTTTTCCACGTATCATTACCATTTCCCTTGGAAGGGAGCAAAAAAGAAAAAGGAAGAAATGTTGATTTTTAGCAGCTGGTGCTCTGGGAAGAAGAATAAAATCGAACATCATCATCTTCAGTTTTGTTATCAATGTCATCATTTTAACGATTGACATTTCTTTGTGATGAGGTTAAAATCAAAGATTTTTCTTTTGTTGGAATGTGGTGATTATTATTATTATTCTAGTTCTTATTGGTGTGACTGTTGGTTAATGCAGTCATTGATAGCTACTGTTTTATTAGAAAGACAGACAAGGAAGCTTTTAGATAAGGGAATATGTGTGTGTTTGTTGGCCTTTAAAAAAGTGATAACATCTGTCTGCCGGGGTTTAAGCATCACCCAGCCTCCCTAACAAAAGGTCACTCACTGATAAAAATAAAAAAAAGAAGAAAACTCTTTCTCTACTCGTTTACACACACACACACACAATTTCTCACTATACAATTGTTTTTATGTTTTTGTTTTGTTTTAAATTGAAATTTTCAAAACTTTAAATTCAATCCAGTATTTTAAAAATGAAAAATAAAGATACTTAAAAAATGAATTTGATTTTATAATGAATTGTACATTGTAATAATGTTCAAGAATAATTTCAACAGAAATAAGACGTTTAGATACTTAGGATTAATTGGTTTTTACCAATTTCAACAATGAAAATATTTGTCTGGTCATTTCGGTTGATGAATTTTACTTTAAAAAATGACTAATCTATAACACACACACACACACACACACACACACACACACACACACACACACACACACACACACACACATATATATATATATAATGTGTGTGGTTAATATTAATTAATCTTTACCAATTTTAAATACAAAATCTTTGTCTTGTCATTTAGGTTGATCAATTTTATTCTAAAAAATTGACTAATCTATTTCTTCCTAAAAAGATCCCAAATTTATTTTTCACACATATACACACAATATATATATATATATATATATATATATATATATATATATATATAATATAATAATTAATCTTCTCAATGTTTGATAAAACTCTTTGTCTTGTCATTTGATGAATTTGACATTCAATATTAACTGTAATCTTTCAATGTCTTTTGAAAAGATCCCAAATTTAGTTCACACACACACACATACGTACATATACATATATATATATATATATATATATATATATATATATATATATATTATATATATATATATATATATATATATATATATTATATTAGTTGGTCGATTCACCCTTTGGGTTTCTTTTTTCACAACTATGGAAATGGCCTTTCGTGAAAATTGTCAATTATTCATGTATTAAATGTTAATCCGATTATCTAGATTAATTTTATTCAACTTTTCAACAAATTCAGATTCTTTAATTTTTACTTCTTTATTCGTTTTTTTCTTCTTCTTCTTCTTCTTTTTCATTCGCTTGACTTGGACTGAAGGATTTTCTTTTTCAATTTTCTCTTCTTATTCTGAACACAAGAATCAAACTTGTCTTGAATTTCTCATAGTTGAGATTTTCTTCTACATTTTTTTCCCTCTTTTTTTCTCTGTGTGCAAAAAATATATTAAGAAGTTTTATTGCAAGTTATCGAGGCCAGTAGGTCTCTTAATTTTGCAAACCAAAGCTCAGATTCTGTTAATGAAAAACTATTTTTTGCTAAATTCCTCATTTGTTTTTAATACACTTATTATTACAAATTATGAAGAGGAGATGAAATGCCAAGGAGAAAAACGAAATCAAATATTCAAATAGATTTCATGAAAATGTATTATTAAATCTATTTCTTTTTTCTTTAAATTTAATTCTGATTTTTTAAATTAATAAACGCCGCTGATTTTACTAAATAGTAATTAATTAATTTGAAAGACTTTAATCGCTTTTGGTTTAGACAACAAATCATTAGTGCTACTATAATTAATTTAGTAATTAATAATTAATTACAATGCTTCTCTATGGAATTGTCTATCCACAGAGCTTTGTGGAATGTACAGATATTAACATTTCTTTTATTAACCTTACCCACAGAAACTAATATATATATATATAATTATATATATATCATTGAAGTAAATGCTTCACTGGATAGAATGCTGTGCATAGACGAAACCTAATTATTAACCTGGATTGTCAAAATGTGGTTAGATTGTATTTCACAGAAACGTCTTTTAAAAAATAAAATATCGAAAAAAAATAGTGTGCATATGCACACACACACACACACACACACACACACACCACACACACACACACACACACACACATATATATATATATTATATATTATATATATATATATATATATATATTTATATATTATACTTATAGAGACTACAGTGCTTTCAAAATTTAGACTTCTGTGAATTCTTCTCTCATGTGGATGATGGGGAAAGTTGATAATTTCATCATTAAAAATAATTAAAAAATTATGAATTATTTATTTTTATTTTTATTTTTTTGGTGGGGTTATTTTCTCCTTTTCACTATTCAGAGAAAGTGTCTTAAAAACAAAAACAAAAACCCTTTCTTGTTGTTCTATCTCCTTTTCTCCCTACTTGTTTCTGTTCAATTTTTTTTTTAGGTCAAAAATCAGGTCAGTGGGCACAGAAGAAATTTATTCACTTGCTTTCTTCTCCACTGATGATTTTAGAACACCTTGCCCCTTTTTTTGTTTCTCTCTCCCCCTGTTTATTGCAGTACAAAACAACTAATAATGCCACCTTGAGCACAAAATTGCACACACGACATTGAATTGTCCTTGTTGATGATGATGTTAACAGTGGTGACAAGGTTTTATATTTATAAATATAAATTTGTATATATATATGTTTGTGTGTATATATATATATTTATTTGTTGATGAGGATCATTCCATGTGGAGTTTTAACTGTAGCGATACAGGTTAACGGTACTGAGAGATTAATAGGCCTAGTACTAGTTTGTGGACGGACAGAGCAATATAGTGAATAAATGAAGAGAAAAAAAAAATTAAATTTTACTTCATCGTAATAATTCATTTCAATTACACAAATGCAACATCATCATATATGATTAAAAAAAAAAAAAATAACCAAAACAGGAGTAATAACCATGTTTTTTGCTGAGTTTCTGATGATGCTGCATTTATGCAGTTGAAGTTTTCTCCTGAATTTATTCACTATATATATATATATATATATATTATATATATACACGAGAGTCATTCAATAAATGAAAAAAAAAATACATATAATTCCTTAAATATAAACTCAGCAGTTTTTTGAAATTGTTTATACCAAAGATTATTTTAATTTCGCAAAAATATTTGTTTTGATGCTATTCAAAATGTGGAAAATCAACAGAGGCATGTCCCACAAATTTCTATTGGTTCAGAAGTGCAAACCATGTGATATTTACAAAAGAATGTGTGATGGTGTACGGAGAAATATGTTTCGTCAAAAATGTTTACAATGAGCTAAGTATGGGTTTCGAACCCGAATCGAAAAGGCCGTCCATTGGAATGGAAGCACAGACTCTCCGCGAAAGAAAAAGTTCCAGTCTCAGCGGTCAGTAAATATGTTCGTGCTGACAGTCTTCTCAGACATGAATCACTATTGATTCCCTGAGAAAAAAAAAGTGCAATTGTAAACAGTGTTTCCTTTTGTCAACTCCTTAGAAGAAATCACCTTATTTACGAATAACCCTCATGTGTGTGTATGTGTAATATATATATTTATTATATATATATTATATATATTATATATTTACATGCACACATATATTAATACGCATATTAATATGGATATAATTATGCTAACCAATATATATATGATATACAATGTTTGTGTATATATATATACGTGTGTGTGTTATACAATGTTTATGCATAATATATAAGGTGTATGTATATGTAAAAATAACGTTTGTATGAATATACAATATGTATATAGTTATGTTTTTCTTATTATTTCATTATATATTATAATATACAATGTAATTTAATATGATATATGGTTGTGTTAAGTATATATAATATAGCTGAGTATATATTATATATATATATATATATATATATATGCAAGATTGTAAATTTAAATTAATGGCAGTGTTTGTGCATATTTTGCAATGTTTAAAATAAAAGCCACAACCCAGGCCAAAAAAAGGACATCTTTTCTGAGCGTTTTCTAAAGCTTTAAGCAATTATTTCCAGTAATCCAGGCGAATTATTCTACCAGTTCTTCTCACCATCCCAGAATTACCTACTTAAAGGGACACACTTCTTCATGTCTAAAAATTAGACCAGATTTTATTTGATCTGTACTTTAGAAATTAAAAATTCTTCTGTCAAAACTCTATTCAAAAAAAAAAAAATTTCTGTTAATGTTCTCGTCTTTGACAATAATATTCATAGGTCAAAACGAATTGGTAGAATGCATTAGAACGTGCTATTCTTGTTCCATAGCGAAACTGGGAGAGGGTGAATTTAAAAAAATTTAATTCCAGTTATAAGTAACATTTTGTCTCCTAAAACACGTCTCTGTAGGTCTATGCGTATGGAAGGCAAATAACTCCATTTTATATCTATATCCAATACATTGGAGTTAAAACAAGTTTATAAGACACAGAAGAACGCTGCTCATGTTGCCCGTAAAGGAATTTGCGAAAAGATATAATCCAGAATTTCTGATTATGTTTATGTTTAAAGAAAGCCTTTTTCTTCATCTGAAAAAAAAACTTCTAAGAGTCCAACTCGTTGGAAAGACACTACACACACAAGAAGAAGAAAAGGCTTTCTTTTAAACATAACATAACTAGAAATTGATTATATCTTCGCAAATTCCTTTAAGGGCAACATGAGCAGTTCTTCTGTGTCTTTATAACTTTTTTAACTCCAATGTATTGGATATAGATATAAAATGGAGTTATTTGCCCTTCCATACGCATAGACTACAGAAGACTTGTTTAGGAGACAAAATGTTACTTATAACTGGAGATAAAATTTTTTAATCACCCTCTCCCCAGTTTCGCTATGGAACAAGAAATAGCACGTTCTAATGCATTCTTTACCAATTCGCTTTTGACACTAATGAAATATATTGTCAAAGACGAACATTTAACAAATTTTTTTTTTGAAATAGAGTTTGACAGAAAGAATATTTTTTATTTCTGTAAATACAGATCAAATAAAATCTGGTTCTAATTTTTTAGACAGAAGAAGTGTATGTCCCCCTTTTAAGTAGGTAATCTGGATGGTGAGAAGGACTGCGTTAGAATAATTCGCCAATGGATTACTGGAAATAATTGCTTAAGCTTTGAGAAAAATCGCTAGAAAAGAGTCCTTTTTGGCCTGGGTTAGTGGCTTTTATTTTAACTATCCACAAACACGTCCATTATTAAATTTACAAATCTTGCATATATTATATATATATAATATATATATAATATATATATATATATACTTACACAAAACATATATCATATATAAATTACATTGTATATATATAATATATATAGAAATATATAAGAAAAACATAACTTATACATATTGTATATCATACAAAAACGTTATTTACTATAAATTACACATTATTATTATACATAAACATGATAACACACACACGTATATTATATATACACACACATGTATTATCATATATATATTTACATAATATATCCATATTATATATGCGTATTATATATGTGTGCATGTAAATATTATATATATATATAATACTATATATATATATATATATATATATATACACATTACACACACATGAGCGGTTATTCAACCGTAAAATTAAGGTGAATTTCTTTTAAGGAGTTGACAAAAGGAAACACTGTTTACAATTGCACTTTTTTTTTCTCAAGGGAATCAATAGTGATTTCATGTCTGAGAAGACTGTCAGCACGACATATTTACTGACCGCTGAGACTGGAACTTTTTCTTTCGCGGAGAGTCTGTGCTTCCATTCAGGACGGCCTTTCGATTCGGGTTCGAAACCCATACTTTAGCTCATTTGTTAAAACATTTTTGAACGAAAACATATTTCTCCGTACACATCACACATTTCTTTGTAAATATCACATGGTTGCACTCTTGAACCAATAGAAATTTCGTGGACATGCCTCTGTGATTTTCCACCATTTTGAATAGCTCAAAACAAATATTTTTGCGAAATTAAAATAATCTTTGGTATAACCAATTTAAAAACTGCTGAGTTTATATTTAAGGAATTATATGTATTTTTTTTTTCATTTATTGAATGACTCTCGTGATATATATATATATATATTAATATATATATATAGTGAATAAATTCAGGAGAAAACTTCAAACTGCATAAATGCAGCATCATCAGACCTCCGCAAAAAACTGGTTATACTCCTGTTTTGTTAGTTTTTTGTTTTTTAATTCATATATGATGATGTTGGCATTTGTGTAATTGAAATGAATTATTACGATGAAGTAAAATTTAATTTTTTCTCTTCATTTATTCACTATATTGCTCTGTCCGTCCCAAACTAAGTACAGGCCTATTAATCTCTCAGTACCGTTAACCTGTATCGCTACCAGTAAACTCCACATGAATGATCCTCATCAACAAATAAAATATATATATATACACACAAACATATATATATATACAAATTTATATTTATAAATTTATTAAAACCTTGTCCACCACTGTTAAATCATTATCAACAAGGACAATTCAATGTCGTGTGTGCAATTTTGTGCTCAGTTGCCATTATTAGTTGTTTTGTACTGCAATAAACAGGGGAGAGAGAAACAAAAAAAAGGGGGCAAGGTGTTCTAAATCATCATTGGAGGAAGAAGAGCAAGTGAATAAATTTCTCTGTGCCCACTGACCTGATTTTGACCTAAAAAAAAAAATTGAACAGAAAAACAATAGGAGAAAAGCGAGAATAGAACAACAAGAAGGGTGTTTTTGTTGTTGTTTTTAAGACACTTTCTCTGAATAGTGAAAGGAGAAAAATAACCCCACCAAAAAAAATAAAAATAAAAATAAAATAATTCATAAATTTTTTAATTATTTTTAATGATGAAATTATTCAACTTTCCCCCATCATCCACATGAGAGAAGGAATTCACAGGAAGTCTAAAATTTGAAAGCACTGTAGTCTCTATAAAGGTATATATATATTATATATATATATATATAATATATTATATATATATATATATATGTGTTGTGTGTGTGTGTGTGTTGTGAATGTGTGTGTGTTGTGTGTGTGTGTGTGCATATGCACACTTATTTTTTTCGATATTTTATTTTTTTAAAAGACGTTCTTTGAAAATACAATCTAACCACATTTTGACAATCCAGTGTTAATAATTAGTTCGTCTATGCACAGCATTCTATTCAGCTGAAAGGCATTTACTTCAATGATATATATATATATAATATATATATATATTAGTTTCTGGTGGTAAGTTAATAAAAGAAGTTAATATCGGTACATTCACAAAAGCTCTGTGGATAGACAATTCCATAGAGAAGCATTGTTTTAAAAATTATTATTATTTTAAACTTTTAAAAAAAAAAAAATTTAATATTAGTAAAGGGCCCCCACCTTAATGATTTCGTTGTCTAAACCAAAAGCGATTAAAGCTCTTTCAAATTACATTAATTACTATTTAGTAAATCAGCGGCGTTTATAATTAAAAATCAGAATTAATTTAAAGAAAAAGAAAATAGATTTAATAAGTACATTTCATGAAATCTTTTGAATATTTGATTTCGTTTTTCTCCTTGGCATTTCATCTCCTCTTCATAATTTGTAATAATAAGTTGTATTAAAAAAATGAGGAATTTAGCAAAAAATAGTTTTTTCATTAACAGAATCTGAGCTTTGGTTTGCAAAATTAAGAGACCTACTGGCCTCGATAACTTGCAATAAAACTTCTTAATTATATTTTTTGCACACAGAGAAAAAAAGAGGGAAAAAAATGTAGAAGAAAATCTCAATATGAGAAATTTCAGACAAGTTTGATTCTTGTGTTCAGAATAAGAAGAGAAAATTGAAAAAAAAAATCCTTCAGTCAAGTCAAGCGAATGAAAAAGAAGAAGAAGAAGAAGAAGAAAAAACGAATAAAGAAGTAAAAATTAAGAATTCTGAATTTGTTGAAAAGTTGAATAAAATTAATCTAGATAATCGGATTAACATTAATACATGAATATTGACAATTTTCACGAAAGCCATTTCCATAGTTGTGAAAAAAAGAAACCCAAAGGGGAATCGAAACCCCCAACTAATATAATATATATATATATATATATATATATATATATATATTATATATATATATATATATATATATATATATATATATACTGTATATGTACGTATTGTGTGTGTGTGAACTAATTTGTTGATCTTTTCAAAAAGACATTGAAAGATTACAGTTAATATTGAATGTCAAATTCATCAATGACAAGACAAAGAGTTTTATCAAACATTGAGAAGATTAATAATATTAATATATAATATATATATATATATATATTATATATATATATATATTGTGTGTATATGTGTGAAAAATAAATTTGGGATCTTTTTAGGAAGAAATAGATTAGTCAATTTTTTAGAATAAATGATCAACCTAAATGACAAGACAAAGATTTTGTATTTAAAAATTGGTAAAGATTAATTTAATATTAACCACACACATTATATATATATATATTGTGTGTGTGTGTGTGTGTGTGTGTGTGTGTGTGTGTGTGTGTGTGTGTTGTGTGTGTGTTATAGATTAGTCATTTATTTAAAGTAAAATTCATCAACCGAAATGACCAGACAAATATTTTATTGTTGAAATTGGTAAAAACCAATTAATCCTAAGTATCTAAACGTCTTATTTCTGTTGAAATTATTCTTGAACATTATTACAATGTACAATTCATTATAAAATCAAATTCATTTTTTAAGTATCTTTATTTTTCATTTTAAAAATACTGGATTGAATTTAAAGTTTTGAAAATTTCAATTTAAAAACAAAACAAAACAAAAAAACAATTGTATAGTGAAAATTGAGAAATTGTGTGTGTGTGTGTGTAAACGAGTAGAGAAAGAGTTTTTTCTTTTTTTTTATTTTTATCATGGAGTGACCTTTTGTTAGGGAGGCTGGTGATGCTTAAACCCCGGCAGACAGATGTTATCACTTTTTTAAAGGCCAACAAACACACACATATTCCCTTATCTAAAAGTTCCTTGTCTGTCTTCTAATAAAACAGTAGCTATCAATGACTGCATTAACCAACAGTCACACCAATAAGAACTAGAATAATAATAATAATCACCACATTCCAACAAAAGAAAAATCTTTGATTTTAACCTCATCACAAAGAAATGTCAATCGTTAAAATGATGACATTGATAACAAAACTGAAGATGATGATGTTCGATTTTATTCTTCTTCCCAGAGCACCAGCTGCTAAAAATCAACATTTCTTCCTTTTTCTTTTTGCTCCCTTCCAAGGGAAATGGTAATGATACCGTGGAAAAAAAAGGAATAAATAAATAATATCCCAGTTGACTATCAAAAGAAAGAAATAACACTGTCTACAGCGATTTAACAATTGTATGATGCAAACATTAAAAAATAAATCATATTAAGGAGGGGAAAAAAAACTAGCAGATTGCAGAAAAGAACAACTTCAATATTGCCAAAGAAAGAAATCAGAATTTTATCAATTAAACATAATAATTTAGAATTAAAAATCTTGTACTTTTTATAAGACTTGTGGAATAAATGAAAAGTCAGAGGAGGTACCAACATTTTTGACATCATAGACGTATTTTACAAAGTCAAATCAACACCCTGATTGAAAAGAAAAATTACCAAAAATCAGGGAATTATCCGATTTTAATGAAATTTCAGTGTTGATTTATCAATTAATGGATTTTATAATGCACCCTGTTATTTTTATTTGAAACTTTCATGATTTTTTTTCAGGTCACTTAATTTTGATCCCCCCTTATTTTGGGGGGCGCAAAATATCGGTGGAATTACATAAAAGTGAAACTAATTTCTGTATAAATAAGAAGACAAAATACCGACGGTGTGAATAGAAGAAAAATATTTTTAAAGGAGTGAAACAATTTATCTGGATAGACTTAAATATCAATAAATTAAAAAATCAAGACTATTTAATTCGTGATTTACTAGAAGAGAATCAAGAAAGACACTAGAATGCATTTGCTTTAAGATTTTTAACGAGAGAGACATGTTTTTATAAAAGTATTTCAAAAGCATCGTCTCTAGCAAACGGAAGAATGCTAACATTCTTCAAAATAAGGAAGAACCAAAAACTAAACAGACTCTAAAATGTATAAGGTTTTAAAAAATAAACATTGTATTTTTATAATTTATAATCTAATAAAATTATTTGAATACAATTTTTGTAATTAAAAGCCGAACAGATTTATCAATTTAAAAAATCGGACCAATCTCAACTTTGTATGAAATTATTGGCAAAAATCTTCTTTCAAACATTAAAAAACTATATAGGAGGTACTATAGGAATATAAAATGTTAAAAACATTCATAATTACTTCATTTTCAATTTTTCACTTCATGAATTTAACTTTAAAAAGAACCCAAAAACAGGCAAATATAAATATCGAAAGCGTGTATTTAAGTAGGCTTATATCCGCCTATAATTCTAAAGACATTTAACAAGACATGCTGTATTAGTCAAATAGAGAAATCATATGACCATATGAAGTGTTATTTATTAACTTAAAAATAAATTTTAAATAAAAAAAAACAGGCTAGTTCTTTTTAATGAATAAAATCATAAATAGTATTTTTCTTTTAATCATGTATATTCCTAAAGAAATTTCTAAAAAAATCAAACTATAAATAGTGTTTATCAAAATTCAACAAAAGCCTATGAAATTACCTAATAACGTAAACTTTCAAACTAAGAATTATAAAAAATACTGTTTAAAGATTATTTTATAAGTCTGTTATAATATATTTTACCAGAGAATTTGTATTTAAACATCCTGAAACATTTTGATAAAGTGATATTCTAATATTGATGATTTGTAAGATGTTTTTTCACATTGGAAAAATGTCACTGAACAAAATATTGTATATTTGAATCAGATTTAAATGAAACCCATAAATTCTGCAATAGATTTTGAGAAGAAAATGAAAAACTAAAAGTAAAGAGTGTAATAAAATTGTCAAATATTTAAACAATGAATTAGTTTATTTTAAATGTCCAGGAAGGAAAACAAAAATCATTCAACTAGACCATATTTGCTAAACTGAGAAACAACCATTTTGTTTTTATAGAATGTGATTTTCTTCAAAAGAAAAATAAAAGACCGAAAATCGATCAGATTTACTTTAAATTATAAATGTATAAATAAGAATGAAATCATGTTCTTTTATGTCACATAATATCAGTTATTCCTGCCTTTTTTTGATGTCTTGAGTCAGTTGATTTTCATCAGTAAAGAGCAAGACTGATGTTTATCCATTGCACAACTTTAATCTTTATCAGAATCAGTTACAATATATTATATTTTATGAACAAGAATAAACCAAAAACAAAGTCATTGCTAATTAGAAAATATCAATAAATAGATAGAAACATTTTAACTGAAGACAATGACAGATTCGCCGTAGAGGATGAAGAACACTGTCCTCTCCCAAAAAGGAAAGAGATGTTATTGTCAAAAACAATCTAGTTTTATACACACACAAGGAGGCGCCGATTTATTTAATTAGCTTCAGGATTCGATGCTCATAAAAGCCAAGTTTCAAAAAAGAAAATTAATTTGAAAACAGTGAAGTGATTGCCATTAAAATTTACTTGTTAAAATAATGACATCAATGAAATTGAATTTACGAAGACTCAAAACGCTCATAAGGTTTTCTTCATTTTCTTTTTCTTCCTTCATCAAATAATAATCGGATTAAAAATAAATGCAAATTAATAATTATAAAATTGTTTCATTAGTTATTTTTTAAGCAATAGATAATTTTTTTAATATGTCCATGGATCCGAATAGTTTTTGCTTAAACTTAAAATGAAAATGACTAAAAACAAAATACAAATAAACATCCTTTAAAGTTAGGAGGTTGCATATTGTGTAACAGTCCATTTTTTTCATGGGACATAATCGTATAAAGCCACTGCTTTATCTCGTTACAAAAACGAGGAGTTTTTCATTCACAAATCATTTTTACGTGAAATATTCAAGTTAAAATATTTACTAAAATAAATCTATTTACTGTATGTACTTTTTTTAAGTTGCCTTTTTTTCACATAAGAGCCATTAGGAAGAAAATGTTTAACGAAACTAAAACATTAATTTGCGTCAAAATATTTTGTCCTTTTTTCGTGTCAAGTGGCTAGTATTGGTTTTCTTGTGGGAAGAAAAAAAAGAAAAGTAACATTTTTAAAATTAAAAGAACAAGCTCTTCCTTTTTGTGTTTTTGTATTAATGTTTTTGTTTGGATTTTTTGTTTGTTAAGATAAGTTAAATAATTAACTTCGCATTGACAAAATTGTTTAGGTCTTATATTGTTTTGTTTTAATACTGAAAATTCACTTTTAATTTCTTTTTTTTAAATAGATATCATATAAAAATATTATAAGGAATGAA
The DNA here is from genome assembly GCA_023376005.1 of Doryteuthis pealeii. Classification (NCBI taxonomy): domain Eukaryota; kingdom Metazoa; phylum Mollusca; class Cephalopoda; order Myopsida; family Loliginidae; genus Doryteuthis; species Doryteuthis pealeii. The sequence continues at coordinate 49,896,990 of CM042143.1, read as the reverse complement.
TATAATTTTTTAATAAGATTTTCGGAAATGTTATACAATTTTATAATTTCATCAAATGGAACAAATCCAAAAAGTTTCCAAGAAAAAAACCATTCCGTATTATCCTTTTACTTTATTTTTCTCCTAGAAAGAACCAGAAAGTCATTGGATAGCATTTTTGGTTTCTATGCATTACCAGACTCTTTGGCACCAAACTTTAAAATTATAGTGAAACACTTACTTCAAAGTTTACATATATAAGTAAAAAAAGAAATTGTTGGATTATTCTGTCAAAAATAATTAACTAAAAAATAGCGAATTAATATTCATTTTCTTTCCATTTCAAGATTTATCACAATATTGTTTAAATTAAGTAAATAAAATGAACTTGAATGAATTAATATATTCCACCTATTTTTTTTCAAACGGTGATTTTAAAAAAGCTCTTTGTTTAAATAGAAATCTTAATCAAGTTTACCAGGAATAACGTAAGTGGAAAACACAACAAAAACAATGATTTGAAAAAAAAAAGTTTTAAAAGCTAAAATTAGTAAATAAATAAAAACATTAAATTTACCCGAAAAACCGGTCAAGATTAAAATATGTTTTAAATTTTGAATTCCTTCAACCGTAAATTTTATATAGATTAAACAACATTAGAGGAACAACTTCCAGGTTTTAAAAAATATTTTTTAATCTTAAAAAGCAAGCTATATTTAAAAAAAATATTTCTAGGAAATGAAGGAAATAGAATGCGTGTAAAAAACAAACAAATGTCAAATATTACATTTTTCCAACAAAGAAATAAAGCTGGAACAAATTGAATGATAGAATTTTAGCTATCATGGAAAATATATCAAATCTAATTAGAAATTATTTGATTTTTTAAAATAAAATTTTTTTAAAAATCAACAAGTGCGAGAAAATAGGACTAATATTGAATTTAAAAATCTTAAAATGATCGAAAGAAACGTCAAACTTAAAACTAAGTTATTAAATATATATATATATATAATATTTCAGCTTCACAAAACCCTGAAGAAATGTATATTTTTTAATACGTTGTTTGTTCAAAAATAAAAATCTCTGACATTTGACTCGCAAGATTTTTTTTTTTTAAATGCCCACGGCCTATTTGAAAAGAAGAGATATCAGATTGTGATTTTAAATATGTATGTGTGTGTGTTGTGTGTGCGCGGCGCCCGCACGCGTGTGTGTATGGTGTGTGTGTGTGCGCAGTTGTAAATCCACTTTATATGAGAAAAGCTGAACATGAATCATGGAGATAGAGCAGCAGTCACTGCAATTGGATATAGTTAGGGTAATGATGAGCCAACAGCTCCACAAGAAAAGGGGAAGAAGAAGAAGAAAAGGAAGAGAAAAAAGAAGTTCGGTCTACAACAGGAAGAAGAAAAAGAAAAACATTACACGCTTGACGTAGCCAAAGATAAAAACCGAGCAGGGGACCCGGGTAGAGAGAAGCCCCCCCTCTCTCTCACTCTTACGCCCCGTCACTACCCAATCACGGCCCCCTTTCCATAAACATTCCGAGCCAAGGTGGACACACAGTAAAGAGGGACATTCCACAGCACAAGTTTGGGATATACCAAAATAAACAAGCACAAACACTAAGGGGTTTACTACACACACGCACGACCCAATGAAACAAAATAATTAGAGATAATTTCAATCGCTCTTTTTAATAGGATTCTTAAGGAAGAAAAGATTTTTGCAGTTGTTTGCGACGTAAATTAAAGCTTTATATATAATATATATATATATATATATATATATATATTCCTTTACAGGCTAAATGCCTGGGTTTCTTGTTCATAAAATGTATCACAAAAAATATAGATGAAACCGTGAATGAATGTCTTTTTTGTTTCCAGATCCTAATCTTAAAAATCGACCTTTCTGAAAATAAAAATAAAAATCTCATTAAAAAATCAGTTTTAATTAGTGATGTCTGATTCACACCATCGTAATCCAAATGCGACTTGTTTTTTTTTTTGTTTTTTTTTTCTCTCTCGACTTTACCAAAAAATTAAAAAAATAAAAAAAGTCCTTTTTTTTTTAATGAAAAACTAACTAAAAACCAAGAAAAAATAACGAACTAAAACTAATTTTGAAAAAAAAAAAAGAAAAAAAAGAAAAGAAAAATCCATAATTTAAATTCAAATTATCCATTATTTTCCGGAGACCATTGTGATTGAATAATGTTACGTTTCCTAAAATGAATAAGTTTATCCGTTGCTGACTTTGACAATTGGACTAGCATTTCCTTGTATTACGGATTTCCAATATCATCGAAATCTGGTAAAGACATTTCATTAATATTCTAAAAAGATCTTACAAGAAGAAATCTAATCAACTCGTGTCTAATTAGAGACGAATAACATAAACTTCTATAATCTCGAAGTCACAACTGTCTTAAAGCAAAACCCAATCTTCGAAAAACCAACTAATTACCAAGAAGAGAATAAACAAAAATCCACATCAAAATTAGACGGATTCCTTTTCCGATCGTAGATATTTTCTAAGTGATCCAAAAATTAATTAAACAAAGACGAAATCATCAAAATCGAAATAAAATCAACTCCTTTCGAAATGTTGAAAAAAAAAATGCAGAACAAAAATATCCAAGGAATAAATAGCTGAAATTTGAAAAAACAACAAAAGAAAAAAAAAAAAAATTTAAAAAAAGCAAAGATTCACACTAAAAAAAACACAAGACACTATTGGTATGTTCAAATAAACAATAGGGAAAAAAAGATCTCCTTACCCCATGGAATTTAGTGCTCGAAAAAGTTAAATGAATCTAAAATAAATGCACTCCGTATTAATGCTAAGATAACCAGTTGTATGAAAAAAATCTCGCCCTAATAATAATAATGATGAGATGATACTAATAATATTCTGTCTTGAGTGGTTGATTAGAAAATATGGGAAGAGGTTAAATATGTAAATTTGGTGACTATGTAATGAGCTTTTAGAAACTGCCTATAAAGAAGGAACACTGATGGGAGGAGGAATTTATGCAAATCAGTACTCATGCATATACTTACACACACACACACACACACACACACACACAGGTGCGGTCACCTGGAATTTCATTTTGAACAATCAGAAAAATACCACGACCAATCAAATAAAGTAAGAATATAATTAAAAATTATCGCAAGGAAGAAGAAGAAAAACTGCTTGAGGTTAAGGTGAACGGCTACTGGCATAAAAGGCTACAGGGATTTTTTAACACCATAATGGGGGGGGGTCAGAGTTTTTTTTTAAAAGCGAAGGTGGGGGATATAAATCGTTTGAAAATAACATTGCAAGTGCGTGAAACGAGCACATTATTTGAAAATGTGAATGGTAAAAAAAAGCAGAGGAACAAGGAAGAAGAAATATGGTCACTTTTTAGACGATGGTATCGAGTTAGAAATGAGATTTGGGGTGGGTTGGTGGTAGGAGAGGGCTAGTCGTACAGGTGTAACAGCCCTGGGGGCGTACTCATTTTGCTATTAGACTCCTACTGCTGCTGCAGAAATTTCGATCATGTCGTCTCCAACAGCATTTAACTTCACCTTCCGCACCGATCGGCTGACAGTCCCTTCTTTCCCAAAACTGATGTTTTCTAGTCATTAATTGTCTTATATCTAACTCCGCTTCGTTTGCCTTGACAGCTACCACCATCAGAGGGAGGAGGGAGGGGACACGCACGCGCACACACCACACCACACACATACACTTCACGCATACACATACACACAGATGCAATGAAACGGTTAAGAGGGTCACTCCCTCCCTTCATAATACCGGGAAGAGTAAGTCGGAAGACCTAGTGGACAGAAATAATAAAAATAAAAAAGAAAGAGAGAAGGGGAGGGTCAAAAAGAAGAAGAAGACAAAAAAGATAAGACAAAAAGAAGAAGAAGAAGAAAAAGTTGTGGGGTGAGAGAAAATAAATTAAGAGTCAGAGGTGGTAATAAGCCAAAATGAGAAGCAATTCGAGATTCCACTCAAGAACAAAAATTTACATTATTTTCCTTGAGAAACGATTCTTTTTGTTTTTTCTTTTTTCTTCTAAATCCCCCAGCAAACGAACTTTGCTATCAGATAGGTAAGAAAGAATATAAAGAAAAAAGGTGGAAGATATCTCTTAAAATTGTCTCTATTTCAAATTGTGTTTTAAGTAAAAAAAAAATTAAAAAATATTTTTTTAATTATTTTGTGGTGAAATACTGACTGACGCGTAAGAGATATATATCAGCGGACTTGCTCTCTTTTTTACCCTCTTTCAAACTTTTCCTATTTCTTTAGCACGTAGGAAAACTCTAAAATATACACACACACGCGCGTAAATATTATATATATATATATATATATATATATATATATATATATATATATATAATGAGAGAGAGAGAAGAGAGAGAGAGAGGAGAGAGAGAGAGATAAAACCCAATAAAATTAAGAGTATAATTCAGCAGGGACAACAACCTAACAACTGGACTCAGGTTTCTCATACAATTCCATTTAATGAACTTCCCCAGCCACAGTGGACTGTCAATTTCAAAATGCCCAGTCTGTTAATTTAACCTAAAAATTAACTACGTTGCTTATTAATTAATTTTAATTAACTAAGCAATCAGCCAACCTTCTCTACAAGAAATGGTGGAAATCTAATTCTTAATGATAATTACATAAATGAAATGGTCACTAACAGACGATGTTATAAAAACCACAAAAAATTAACAAGATTTCCCTAATAAGGAAACCAGACAGCTACAGCAATTTCTGTAGCCATTAATTAGTTTAACATTGTTTACGAAAAAAAAAAATTTTAACGCGAGCTTAAAAAATCAGTGTTTTTATTTCTATTTTTCTTTTTTTAGGTTTTAATTTCTAAACGGAATTCTTAAAAATAAAATATGATGAAAAAACTTAATTAATTCGCAATTATTTTTATAATTGAAAATGTCTTCATTAAATATACAATGTTTATCATTCGCTTCAAGTTTGTTGTAAGGAAGCTTCTTCTCCCGGAAGTAACCACCGAAATTTATTTCAGGATCTACGTGGGTGCACTATAGTCAACAAGGGTACTAGTTTCTAGTTTGCTGTCACTATAGAGTGTAAACACACGTGTACTCTGACGTTACCACACACGACGAAGTTTGGAGTGAGTTCAACCAGAATCAAAAAACTAAAAAAAAAGTACTTTTTTCAAGACGATCTTTTAAGCAATTAAGATTAGAATGGCTACACACACGCGCGCACCATATATATATATATATATATAATATATATATATATATATCAACAAGGCAATTTATTATTTTAAAGATATGTTTGTTAATGGACTGAAGGACTGTAGCATTTAAAATTAAACAAAAAAAACTAAATCGGAAAATTAAAACATTGTTTAACAGTATACAGCCTAACACATTAATTAATGATTTGCTAAATTAATTTCGGAAAAAAAAAAAATGCATGCTAACTATTCAAATATAGTATGTGTTTTTCTTGTTTATATATATATATATATATATATATATATATATAATATATATATATATATATAAAGTTCAATAATATATTTATAATAAATAGAAAATTAATAAAGACAACTAATTTTATAATTAAAAGAATAAAATAACTTAAACCATGTATAAGGAATAAAATAAGTACTACAAACACATGGATAGCTGTCACATTATTTGTGTATATATATATATTATATATATATATATATATATATGCAGAGGATCAGATATTGTTGATGAATTTGAGAATAATTAATGAAAGCTCTTTTAATCACAGATCATCTTAATAACTACAAAATAAAAAGTCTAGTGTGCTTTGACGAAGACGTATACGACAAAAACACCATCGCTATATGAGTTAATGAATAAATGGCATATAAACACACACACACTCACACACACAGATCTCGAAAAGGAACGCTATCTAATTGCTGATTATAAAATTGCTCCGTTGTCATACGAAGAAAATGTCTATTAAAATGCAGATTAATATAATGTGAAAAAAATCAGGAATATCCATAAAGAATGTATAAAGCAAGAAGATTTATCTATCTATCTATCTATCAATATATATAAATATTGTAAATACTAGATACTAAATCTAAATGCTAATGATGAGAAGACAATCTTCGGTTCAATAACTGGCCACACACATTAGAACAAGGAAAGATTTAATTGTGACAATGAAACAGTGTTAGGGCAAATTCAAGAATGATACACACGCATTTCAGAAAGTATTCCTTTTGTAACCAACAAGAGAAAAAGACGATGGGGGAAAAAAACGTGATGGTTTGTTGTTTTCTTTTTTTTGTTTTTTTTTTTTTGTTTTGGTTTTTATCCTCTCTCTCTCTCTCTCTCTCTCTCTCTCTATCTCTATCTATCTATCTCTCTCACACACAGATCATTCATGACTTATGTACGAGATTTGAACTTAAGAGGAAACAAGAAGAAAACATAACCTCCGAGAGAAAAAAAAACCCCCTCAGCTAGAATACGAGATTTGGGCGATCGACTGGTCGCACAGGGAGGAAAAAAACGAGTCGGAGGGAAAAAGAAAAAAAAAATGCAAGAAGCAAAACTGAAGTGTAAAATGGAAAATCAGACTTACATATGATAAAAGTTAGGTAACTGCATGCTCCCGGTTTGTATATTAGCCAACCAAGTGCTCGCCGGTGGACACCCCCGTCGAAGGTGGTGGTGCGTGTTGGCGGTCGGAGTAGGTGCGCGCCGTTAGGGTAGGAGGGAAAGACAAGAAGCAGCAGTACGAAGGTCGGCAGCCACAAGAGTAGGAGGAGAGAAAACACCGAGGAGGGAGGCGGAAAATAGGAGGAGGCGGAGGAGAGGGAGGAGGTAGCAGCAATGGATGAACTAAAGAAAGGGAGGGTGAAAGAAAAAGGAAGAGTAGGAGTGAAATTAACGATCAGAGTGGGAGGAAAGAGAGGGGCTGGCACAGCACGCAGGGAGATCGTCAGATTATATTACAAGAACAGCAAAGTAAATCAAAACACTTCACTACTTGATACGTGCTCCCTAGCGAAGTGTGGGTGCGCCTTTTTTACTAAGGCTGCGACAGCCACCAGGTTCTTCTTCTTCTCTCCTCCGGTTGTAGGAGTGTACGATCAGTAAGTAAGTATTTAGTGCTATGTGAGGGGCCGCCGAGAGGCCAAGAAAGAGCAGGGTCGACTTAAAAATCAGCTTCTTTTTTTTTTTAAAACTATAGAGATAGAGAGAGAGAGAGAGTGTGTGTGTGTGAGAGAGAGAGAGAGTGGCTTCTTGGCTTGTTGTCCTAGGAAAAAATTAAGACAACAGAATGCACACACGCAAAAATCAGACACTCACACAATTACGACAGTTAAAAAGAAAGGGCATGAAAATAACATCTATTCTCTCTC
>CM042143.1:49882070-49884570 GCA_023376005.1 Doryteuthis pealeii | reverse complement strand
CTAGATTTTTAAAAAATGAATTAGCGGGGAAAAAGAGACCAAAAAAAAAATAAAGGAAAAAAAGAAAAGAAAAACAAATTCAATTTGTGTCTCCGTGTAACCGGCCTTGTGTCTGTGTATGCGCGCGCACGCGTGTATACACACGTGTGTGTGTGTGTGTGTGTGCACGCGCTTTTGCGTGTGTGTGTGTGTAGCATGTGCTTGCATGCGCTTTTGCGTGTGTGCGCGTGCGCATGTGTGTGTGTGTGTTACAATGTTACATCGAAGGTGTCAAGATGTTTGAAGTATTTTTTTTTAATAATTCCTCGAAATTAAAGATATTACAAAACCAAGACAGTCAGATAGAATAATAATAATAATAATAATAATAATAATAATAATAATAATAATAATAATAATAATAACGACAACGTACGATATCTATCTATCTATCTATCAATTTTACAACTCTTCTTTATATATCTACAAAGATAAACATTATTTTAGTTCCCATAATCATCCATATTTTTTAACCCCCCCCCCGAGTCAACGACACAACAACAACAACAACAACAGCAAGAATAGAGAATAACAATAAATAGATATTCACCACCATCGACGATAGAAAAAGAGAAAACAGTTAAAAAGTGAATGACAGTAAGAAGAAGAAGCATAAACAACAACAGACTAGTACTGGTGCGTCTAGGACTTATTCAAGGGCCTCAATTGGTCGGAGTAAGAACCAAAGTGGGTTTACCTGACACCTGAAAATAGTCTAGAGTATTGGAGAAGTGAGTAGTCATCCGTTCGCTTGGTAAGCCCATAGCTATGCGATCGTCGTACACCTTCTGACATGTAGGAGACACATGTTCTTCGCAGTTGGGAGTGGCTTATTCTGCTAAGAGGAAAACCTTACACGATATGGATGAAGATGAAGATTAGGGTAGGGTGAGAGTTGGAGTAGTTTAAGAAGCGGGAGGAGGAGGCAATTGATGAGGAAGAAGAAGAAAAGGAAAAAGAAGAAACAAGAGAAGAAAAAAAACCATCACCATTACCACCACCCACCCACTCCATTGATTCCACCACGGCTGCTGCTGCTGCTGCTGCTGCTGCTGCTGTTTGGAATTAACGAAGGAGGAGGTGGCCATCTCGATGTGTGGAGGGGAGGGGGAGGAGGAGAAATTACTTAAAGGAGAAAGACAGCAAACACGTAAGAAGGAGTTGATGGGTAATGAGTATCTTTCTTTTTTTTCTTTCTTCATCAATATATTTTACACATCGTTGTTCAGCAAATGGATGGAGGAGTAGGAAGAGGAGGAGGAGAAGAGAGAGAAGTTAATGATCATGTGACGAAGAAGGGGAAGAAAAAGAAAACAACACTAAACAACACAAAAGAAAAAAAAAAAAAAAGGAAGTAAGGAATTGGTAACTTCTAAGTAATCGCACTGCAACTGTTGGAGGTACACAGGCACCTGCCCATAAGATCATTAGTGGAGGTCTGAGAGTGAATATACCAACACACACACACACACACACCTTCACACACACACACACACACCTTCTCTCTCTCTCTCACACACACACACCACACACCGTTTTCTTTAATTCACGCACATTTGAATTAAGTAGAGAGGAGAGATGTCAAGTTTGCACAGCACACACAATTCACAATTATTATTACTCAATAGCCAGATTATTTTATATGCGCAAATGTATAAACATTTGTGTTAGTGATTTCACTTGGTTTATTTGTTTTTCTTTGTGGTTTTAGTACCGTTCCGCCTTTGTGTGTGTGTGTGTGTGTGTGTGTGTGTGTGTGTGTGTGTGGACTGTCACAGCATAGTACTATACTGTGTGTTTACACTGACATAAAAAAAACACAACTATTATTCAATGTTCACCCTTTAAGTGATGTAACTAATATTTTTAGAGTCAGATGATTATTAAAGACATTTTTATGCAAGACACAAAAGATACCTTGATGTCGAGAAAATAGGTTTAGCCGTTAATTAAAAAGATAATTTATTTCTAATTTGTTGATTGTTAATTTAAAAGTGAAATTATATTTTTTTTTAACTCTTATTTCAAGGGGATGTTGAATTTCACACCTTGAAGTGAACACACTAGACTAATTTATTTTAAATTATGCTTTAATGATTACTGATTATTATTATTATTATAATAATAATAATAATAATAATAATAGAGACCTGAGGAGACTTGCTGTCACTCAGACTCCAGTGAAAGACCATCAGCTAACGCTGGTGTGAAAAACTCACAAGGAGTGAAATAATAATAATAATAATAATAATAATAATAATAATAATAATAATAATAATAATAATAAAGACCTGAGGAGATTTGCTGTCACTCAGACCCCAGTGAAAGACCATCAGCTAACGCTGGTGTGAAAAACTCACAAGGAGTGAATAATAATAATAACAATAATAACAATAATAATAATAATAATAACAATAATAATTTTTTTTACTTCAGCGCACTTGCTACGTACGTATTTAAA
>CM042143.1:49867070-49877070 GCA_023376005.1 Doryteuthis pealeii | reverse complement strand
TAGTTCTTTTAACTATTAGCAGAAAATGGCCAAAAATATGTGTTAAAAAAGGTGTAAAAAAAAAAAGAAGCTCGTAGAACTAAGATGAGATTCATCAGAAAATCTCTTTCAAAAAGAGAATAGAAAAAAAACTTTTATTTATTTTTATTTTTATTTTTTAAAATATTAATCAAAAGCACTTGTGCAACTAAAAGAGGCGACGGTGGAGGTGAGGGCTGAAAAAGACGAGAGGTTTGTTTGTTTGTTTGTTTTTTTTTTTTTTTTTTTGTGTGTGTGTGTGTGTGTGTGTGTGTGTGTGTGTGTGTGTTTTGAAGACAGAGTCGGTCTGGTGGTCTATATATTCGGAAGAGAAAGAGAGGTAATAGAAAAGGGCGAAGGAGCCCGTAGGTGCGAGGGCAATCCACCAGCTAATTCTACCAAATGTATCACACGTAGGAAGAAAATGTGTTAGAGATCAGCATGGCACTCGATAGAGGGCCACACTCACCGACCCGACTAGCAGAAAAAGAGAACAAGGAAGGAGAGAGAGAGAGAGAGAGAGAGAGAGAAGAGAGGGCAAGGGGTGGGTGTGTGGAGCAAGAAGACTCACTAAAGATACCACCAAGAAAAAAGTCGGAACCATAAAATTAAAAAAAAAAAGAAAAAAAAAGATAATTGCACTATAATGTGGGCGTAACAAAACAAAAATATGAAAAATTAATTTCATCTTTTTTTTTTCTATTTCTTTATTTTTCAAAAAATGTAATTAGGACGAGATATTTTGTGGGCTTAATTGCAGACAACTTTGTTTTTCAGAATTTTAAAATAGGAAAATGGTAAGATTCTCTATAGAAATTTAATATACACTAAAGGGTCATTGTTTTTTGTTGCTTGATATTTGTTTTTTTATCTTTCTTACGTTCTAAGATTCTTTAAGCTATTTTTTTTTTTGCACATTAATACAGAAATTTGGAAAGAAACGGAAAAAAATTAATTTGGTTTCTCTAATTATCTTTATTTTTTTAATTAAGGGAAGTTAAAATTCATTCTCTAAACAACCATTTGCTTATAGGCAAATCTCTGTTACGAAACTTTCAATACATACATACATACATATCTACGTGTGTGCGTGTCTGTAACTGTAATCTAGCAACAACAAAAATGACGCTTAATCATAGCAAGATTTTTATGAGAGCAATACATTTGAAAATACACTTAAAGAATAAAGGAATTTTCAGTCAAATCTGCAATAGAATAATAATTCTGTGGGGGTCTGTGTCCACGCCGAACGTTATTTTCTAATCATCCAAATTCTCGATATAACGAACATAACTATGAAATACTAATTAGAATTGTTTCACTTTTTTCATAAATCGAAGCATCAATATCATCAGGAATCGATGTTACTACGGGTACCCAACAGTCTAGTTTATTTTCAAATTCCTTATCTAAAAATGGTTCCTTATTTTTTAACTAATCCTTTTTTCACCAAAGAGAAATTATATTTTGGTAAGTATTTTCGATACAAATCAACATTATATATATATATATATATATATATATATATATATATATATATATATATATATATATGGTTTTGGGTTGTCAGTCTTATAACATGTCTCAATCAAATATCAATTCTCTTTCAGCTGCTAAATTTAATCACATTGGAAAAATAACTTGAATATATTATGTAAGTATTATTGAATTTTGTTGGAATTGTATATATATATATATATATATATATATATATATATATATATATATATATATATATATGCTTAAAAGCTGTGTAGATTGTGTGTATCCGAATGTAAGGAACAGTTCAAATATTTTGTATTTTACGAACATAAGCTTTTAGTTACAGTAAAAGAAAATAACTAACTTTGATATTTTTGTTCTTAAAATTGAAATGGTAAAATCCCTTTTTATTGTTTTATCAACAAAAGAAATAAAAAGAAACAAAGAAAGATTTTTCGTGTAATTAAAACAAAGATTCCTGCAAATAATTTCTAAATAGATATGTCTATAAGATTCTAGCAGAGAAATTCATTGTAAGAACATTTAAGGAATTGTTTTAGTATTGATAGACATTTTTTTGCAATTCTCTTACAAAGTTAAATGATATTTCTATAAATTACAGAGGAAAAGAAACATTAATGTTTTGGTTGTAGATTTATAGATTTAGTTAAAGATTTCAAATATTTTAGCAGAATTCAATAAAGCCAAAAAATCTGAAAAATAGAGAGTGGTGATCCCAAATCAAAATAAATTCTTGGAGTTCTTCAATTTAAAGAATTCTTATTAACTAATTAAATTTAATTAACTTGTAAGGACAATTTGCAAGAGAAAACTTTAGAATATTTATTAAAAACGCTTTTTTTATATTGTAAAAACTAATGTTATTCTGAGAATACATTGTATATACATGTTCATTTCAAAACAATATTTGGTTTTCAAATTGAAAACAAAAAATGTACATCAACATAAATAAAATTATGACACTGTTTAATTGTCCTGGTAATTCTTGTTTTGTTTTTAACTAGTTCCATTAACTTGTATGTTATGATATATATATATATAACAAGTTCCATTAACTTGTATGTATATATATATATATATATATATATATATATATATTATTGTATGTTATATATATATATATATATATATATATATATTATATGTTATGAAAAATATATATATATATATATATATATATATATATTCTAAAGCCTATTTCTTTAATAAAAAAAGATCCACTGGAAATGTTCTCTTTAACAATATTATTTTCTTTTATAATCAATAAATCTTGTTTTCTTAAAAGATTTAAGTTTGGCTCAATTTTACAAAAAGAAATTGTCGAAAATTTTTTCTCCAAGCGATTTTCCACCTTCAATTGATCATTTTCAAGAATAATCAAATGTTTTGTTTTTTGGGTTTTTTCTTGAATCCAATTCTTTTTTTTTTTTTAAACTCTGGGAAGCTTTCAAAAAGTCCATTATTCAGCATTACCACAAACCTTGACTTATTCATATTTTTATCGGAGGTTACGTTTGAAATTTAGTTTTAGGAGAAAAAGACTGGTGGCCTTTTTAGAGTTTAAAATATCAACATGTTGCCCATTTATTTATTTTTAAACCTTTGAACACTTGAGAGAATGAAATCGACACCTTCATAATTTTAAACGTCTTATTTATTTATTTATTTACTCAGGATAAAAAAACAAAACCTTCTGTAATGTTTATTAAATAAACTTGGTCATTCTAGTTTAAAAAGCACACATTTTTAGTCCTTAGGAAAAAAAATACTGCAATTTTGTACTGCAGCCTTTTTAAAAAAAATATTTTTCTTTGTATTTATTTAAATAAATTCCTTTTCATTTTTCAAATTGAGGGTCTCAGCAGATGGTAATAAGGATACCGGAAAAGGTCGGCACCCTCAACAAAATAATCAAGAGTCAAAATGTTGGGTAACTATGAAAGGTTACCCCCTTCTACAGCCACCCCTACCCCTCATAACGATAAATTTAACAGAGATTAGATCTCTTTGATGTGGGTAGCACCTTTCTCCCTAAGCCGTGACTGACGGAGACTAGACTACTAGTTCCACTATGTCACCTCTCGTTACCGGCTAACACAAATATTAAATTGTCACATTTCAACTTTGACCACATTTACGACACACCTAGGAAGTGAGTTTCCTGACTTTTTTACAAATCAGAAAAATAAATATATATTTTTTTAATTATTACATATTCAAACAATTACGCATACTGTTCTTTTTTATGTGAACTTAATGTTTTTTGTTTTTTTTTTCTTTCCAAAATATGTCCCTAAAATCAGTTTGAATTCGTTACTGAAATTTCCAAGAACAAACTATTCTTGTGATTTCTTTAAGTGTTTGAATTAAATAATTAAAGATTTTTTGCTTTAACATATTTTTGAATAAAGTAAAAATAATGTAGTGTCATTAAGTAAAGGCTTGGTTGTATTTGTATCGAGTTGAAATAACTTTTTAAGTTCCATTCTTAAATCAATATGAAAAGAAGAAAAATTTAAAGGGAAAATTCCTCTTGTTTAAAAGCTGTTTATTGTATTTATTTATATACCAAGTTGTTCTTTCAATTCCATTGTGGATAATAATATGTAAAACTGATTTCAATAATCAAAACTAACATTTTTTCTACAGGGAAATTATATGAAAAAGATTTCTAAATACAACAGACTAAAATAAAACTACAACGTTTGAAAAAATAAAGAAAAGTAAATATATTCTTTTAACTGTTAACATTTTTCTTCTTATTTTTACACACTTTATTGGTTGAAAAAAGAAGTCTTTTAAAAATATTATTGAACAACAGGAATATTTATAACTACCAAATTTAAGATAAGATCTTCCCTACTTATACCTGTATGTATTTATGAGATGAGGCTTGATATGAATAATTTTTATATTTCGGACTTTAAAGATGAGAAAAACAGTTGGAAATATAAAAATTATTCTTCCCTAAAATAAACAGTAGAAATGATTTATTTTATTTTGAACTCTTTTTATTGAACTCTTCAATGTGATTTATATCTGATACATTCAAATAAATGTCACATTTTATCATTTCAAAACTCATTTCTGATTCTATTTTTAAACTTATCCAATCCCGACACATAGTTAACTAAATTTTTAATCTGAAAATTTCACTATATAATGTTCAATTTATAATAATTATACAGTGTTAACAAAGAATCTGTTGAAAAAATATTTGTTGTGTAAATAGCAAATTATTATTTTTTTCTTAAAGTCTTAGGTTACGGACGTGGTGACTTATCTACGTCTTATTTTCCCATAAATATATAAACACACACACACACACACATCATATATATATATATATATATATATATATATATATATATATATACATACACATGTAAATAGAGTCATCATATATATATATATATATATATATATATGAATCAATTTGCATTTTGACAGACTAACCTTAAAAACATGCATATTTATTTATACATATAGAGAGAGCTTATTGTCTACAATAACTATTTGGTAGATTCGCATATTTAGATATATATTTATATTACTTTAGTATGATTTTATTATTTAAAAATCTTAAAGAAATTGGTATTGAAATACTATGATCTATTTATTTGTCTATAAAAAAAGAACAACAACAACAAAAATCCCTTTATACATGCATGCTTGTTCCATAGAACTGTGAAGTCTTTTACGGTGTGAACGCATTCTTGTAAGAGAACAACAGAAGAGAAGGCATCAGTGCGTGTGTGCGCGCGCATATTCGGAATGGATGCGAAAACAGTTATCAGAAATTGTTGGAAAAAACAAAACAAAAAAAAGCAAAGAAAAATGGAATATTTTCTAACTCATTGTGGTTAACTTATAAAGAAAAAAAATTGAGAATTTGGGCGACAAATAGAAGGCATGTACCCTAAAACATGCTTCCGTATCATCATCATCATCATATATATACATATATATATATATATATAACTTAAACAATAGCCTGTTATAAAGTTACAAGCTTGTTGTAACCTCAGCACATTATAGGACTGAAAATTCAAGCTATGTGTTTTCCTTAACAAGGAAGAAATTTAATAGTTAAATTTTAATTTTGATATTTTATTAATTAGTAAATTCGATAGTATATATATATATATATATATATATATATATATATATATATATATATATATGTGTGTGTGTGTGTGTGTGTGTGTGTGTGAGTGTGTATTTATATAGTTATATGTGAGTGTGTATATCTATATACATACATATATGTATGTATGTATGTGAGTGTGTGTATATATGTATATTTATGCACAAAAACACACACATATATATATATATGTGTGTGTGTGTGTGTGTGTGTAAGTACTTTAATATTAGTTTGCTTTTATTTTATTCAGTCAATTAGATTAAAAAGTGTAGTTTGTATATTTTAGTGTTTTATATAAAAGTTATCTGATTTTTAAAAATTTAATTAATTACTAATTCCTATTTTCATGCAGTTCATTTTAAAAGTTTTTGAATAGATATGAACATTTTTTATCAATGTATGGTCATATACTTTTTAAATTTTCTTGTATGTGTGTCTGTATGTGAGACAGATAAATAGAAGTATTTTTTTTCTTCTTTTTTTTCAAAAAATAACTTTAGTTATTACCCCTCAAAAACAGTTCACGGGTATATTGGAATTTCTACAAGATACAGTTTCTCTAGTATTTTTTTGTTTTTGTTTGAATTTCTATTGCAGTGTGCTTGGGGAATAATATTCCGTTGACCACAAACACCAGATTATTATTATTATTATTATTATTATTATTATTATTATTTTATTATTATTACTACTACTACTATTAATATTGTTATTATTATTATCATCATTATTACTATTATCATTATCATCGTTATTATTATTAATATTATTATTATCATCATTATTTATTTATTTATTTATCTTCTAAGTCTTTTATATATTCCATTCTTTAAATTCAAAATTATAATCCCTTTTTACTATGACGTCATAGAAAAATAAACAAACAAAAAATAATTAATAAAGATTGATTGTTGGCACGTTTCCGTCCACTAAGGACGATGGCGTAGTGTCTATAAATAAATTGAATAAATAAATAAATAAATTATCTGCATTATTGATTGACAATAATTAAAATTCAATCAAAACAAAACTTTTTTTTAAAAACATAAAACAACAAAAAACGAATCACAAAAAAAAGTGTTTTCCTTTCTCTCCTATTTCCAATTCTCAGTTGTCTAAGTTTTTAAAATCCTTTCATTTTAAAATTAATGGAGGGTCTCGCGGGGTCGGGGGTTATGACAGGGTAGTTGTAAAAACGTTGGGTGTGGTAAGCTGACATAATAACTAAGAGAAATGAAGATTGAAGGTGTCGGGAACAACTAAGGGATACCCCTCCCCCATACAGCTACCCCCTTCCCACTCCGCCGTAACGATAAATTTGACGGAGATTAGATCTCTTAGATGTGGGTAACACCTTATCCCTGAGCAGTGACTGACTGAGACTAGATTACTAGTTCCACTATGTCACCTTTCTGTCACCCACGACACTAATAGTAAATTGTCACATTTCAACTTTGACCACAGTCGGGGAGGAGGGGGGCGTTGGAGATGAGATTTTTCACACTTTTAACAAATCGGGGATTTTTTTTTGTTTTTAATTAAAAAAAAAAAAAAGAAAGAAAAAAAAAAAGAAAATAAAAAAAACAGTTTACAGGTAGTGTATTTTTAATAATTTTCTAATGGATATTATGAATGTTCGTATTGTTTAAAATTATTTCTTTGTTTTTAATAATACAAACAGAATTTCAATTTTCAAATTTTCATAATTATTTTGTCATATACATCAAGTCGTCTTCCTTTTTGTTCGCCCCCTCACTTTCCCCCCCCCCCGTAGTGTCTATATATTTTTACTTTCACTACAATAAATCAATCTAGTCACCCCCCCCCATCTCTTTTTATGTTCTAAATTATCTAAAATGCAAGTGCTTTCATTGTCTTACTACCTCGCTTAGTGATTATCATGTCATTACAGCGAAATGACAGATTCATGATTTTTAATTAACACTAAGTCCCAGAGATGTTCCACGTCTCTCACATTTAAATATGGGGGGGGGGGGCGAAGTAAAAAGAAAAAAAAAAAAGAAAAATAAGCTCCAGTGAATAATATTTAGTGCCTGGCAGAAGTGCGTGTATTATTAAAAAGAAAGCGTTTTTCTTTTCCTTTCTTTATTCCACGCACATGCAGACATATACGTATAATGCCATTATTATATTGAAGAATTAATGTTTATGTCACTTCTTATTAATCAAGCTTTTTATTTCAACCAGAAAATGGAAGAAATATTTACTTATACTTATGTATTTATGAGATGAGGCTTAATAATGAATAATGTTGATATTTCGGACTGTTATCCTCATCTTTATTGTTTATAAACACAACGTTCAGGCCACAACAATCTCGGGCCTGTTCAGAAGTTTTCTTTTTAAATACCTTAAAATAAGTCACATTCAGACGATAACCCAGAATTCCAAACGTGGTTTCGGAGCTCAAATCGTTACGACTCACTCAAGGGCGTTCCAATCAGCATAAATGCCACCAGACTTATTGAACAGAAATGCGATTAGATATAGAAAAATAAAATGGAAGAAGTTACTCATTCAAAAAACAAAATTTCAAAATGTCATAAAGAACACTATCACTTAATCTGATCAGGGATATGAAATGAGAAGGCCCTAAAATGCTGTATTGCATCTTACTACCTCCAGTGAGGACCATTCTATGAACGATAGTCGTTAAAATTCTAAAGGCTTGATAATTTGAAAATAGGAGAAATATTTATTTCCAAAGTTTTGATTTTTTAACCCGATAAACGATAAATATGTAATCCCGGTACAATAGGAAAAACTCAACTGTATCTCGGTCTGATATATAAAATTATTAACTAAGCTTTACTTAGTCAAGCGCATAGATCTCAAATATGTGACAAATTGCTTACAGTATCCACTGTTAGATGGTCACCCATGTAAATACAGGACAGGCGCATCGTTGCTTAACTTCAGTGAACGACTAGAGACAGGTGCTTTAAGTTCGACGCGATTCTAATTTGCGTTCTAATATATGTTTTTTTTTTTGTTGTTTTTTTTTCCACAAAGTTTTGTCAAATCTGGCACACAGGCTTGCCTACAGTAGTACTAAGTGGTCACCCACCTAAACATTGGACAGGCTCATCGCTGCTTAACTTCGGTAAACCACCGGAGACAGGTGCTTTCAGTTCGACACCCGTAAGTTTCGTTGATATACATGTTTCACAAAGTTTTCATACGTCTGGTACACTGGTCCCAGCTTGTTTACGGCATTAAGTTGTTACCAATCCAAGTAATGAACAGGCTCATCGTTGCTTAACTTCGGTAATCTGAAAGGGAACCGGTGCTTTCAACGTGACTACATTGTAAGCATATAGTTCTAACATATAGTTAAATGGAAATATTTCTTAGCTTTAGTTAAATTTTCAAAGATAATATCAAGCAGATATCTTGAAAATGATTACCAGATATGTCAACAGGTGGTTTCTACCTTAAACTTGCTGAGTGATTTTATACACACACACGTATATATATATATATATAATATATATATATATATATATTGAGAGGGAGGGAGAGAGAGAAAAGAAGGATCAGTCATTATCTCGAACCTTTGAGAAAGAGGGATGACCCTCGAAATATTGGTAAATAAAAATTAAAAAGACAATATTCATCATTTTAATTCTGATCTTAATTTTTTCATTCTTCTAAAACAAAATATTTCCCCACATCCACACACATAAAATACAGATAGATAGATAGATAGAAATACTCATCAGATATACCGACAAAGAAGCATACGTCGACCCCATAACACACACACACACACACACACACATATATATATATATATATATATATATATATACATACACTCACACATTCCAGTTTCTATAAATTAAGTTTATGGATTTTTTAAAAGTTCAATGAGTGCCTTTAAACAAAGCACAGTATTTTTTTATTATATGAAATAGACAAAAATCAGCACCAGGATTATTTTTTTCTTTATAAAATACAAACGATTATTTGTTAAGTGAACTTTTCCCAGGGATCTTTTTATGTTCAAAATAGGTATTGCTATAAATTAGATTGTTAAATAAATCATACCTGCACTACACACGCACACACTTATGTTTTTTTATTGTTTTTTTTTGTTTGTTTGTTTAAATACCAAAAATAATCAATTCAGTCTTTTAAAAGTTAAATATCTATAAATTCGCTTTTATTTTTAATCGTACATTTGCAAAAATGTCCAAGAATTATTTTAATTGATTTTTTTTGTATTTAGATGCTTAAAAAGTTAATTCATATTTTTAATCAATCAATCAATAACACACACACACACACACACACACACACACACACATA
>CM042143.1:49757070-49862070 GCA_023376005.1 Doryteuthis pealeii | reverse complement strand
ATAATCGTAATCGATAGAGCTCAATGTGGTTCCTTGGTGCTAGGGTTACAGTGTATATATATATATATATGCACACATATATATATATATATATATACTATAGTGTGGGATGGTCACTGTTTCAGCTTTTGCTGGAATGGTGTACCAAAGGCAGTATTATTGGTAGAGTGCTCAAAATAAAATAGAGCTGTTATATAATATAATAAATAAATATATAAAGGTTTTATTTTTATATTTTTATATTTGTCACCTAATAAATAGATACGTAAAACCTTTATATATTTATTATATTATTCATATATACACAATTTTTCCAATTAAAAGAAATGATATATTTGATTTGTAGAATATAAGTTAAAAGAAAGGAAATGAATCCGACAATATGAGTAAGAAAAGGTGGAATGAAAACATCACACAATGCTGTTAAAGAAGAAAACAATTTATAAAATAATCATAGCTGATACTGATCAATATTTCGATTTTACAAAAATCATCATCAGAGCTCATTCACTCCCGTAGTTGTTTGGGTCGGAGAGGAAAGTCAAATCAGTTTACAAAACAAAAAACCTTACTACTGCAATATATATATATATATATATATATATATATATATATATATATAAGCAAATCAAAATTGTCTTAAGATAATTTTAACCTTAATTTGACGCCATTTAAACATTTTAATTTCTAAAATATAAACACTGGCTATAGATACCGTAATCTTGTGAAGATATATTAAAAGCTGTATATTCTTAACGTGTATCTATTGTTTGTGCTTGCCAATGCTTATAAACAACATCACTTTGTTATGAAGGGTAGATCATAATTGCATAAGTGTAGGTATTCTGAAATCTAAATGTTTTTAGAGATCCCTGCTTTGTCCTTTGCCAGAATTCAGTTGAAGGAAAAAGAAATGAATTCGACAATTAAAAGTACATAGACCTTTTCAACTATATATACATTGATGAAGAAAGAAGAGTGACAAGGAGAAGGTTAAAGAAGAAACGTTGCCGTGTTTGTAAAACGAGAGAGAGAGAGGGGGGGATTTGGCAGGTTGGGTTTTACGGCATGTCAGCCCATTGGGTTATTTTATGCCGAAGACGTTTTGTTTTATTCATTCTTGATGGGTACTCAATTTTTTTTCAACACATTTTCTCTATTTAACTTATAGATGGAACCCTAACATGTACTACCAAACTGCCCAGAGCTCCAGGATTTGAACTTGAGAAAGAGAGAGAGAGAGAGAGAGAGAGAGACATACAGACAGACAGAGAGAAATCTCCGACGTAAATGGTCACACACACACACACACACACACACACACACACACACATATATATATATATATATATATATATATATACGCACATATATACATATATCTATATGCACACACATACACACGTACATATACATGCACACACATATATACATATATCTATATATACATGCACACATATATGCACATATACATATACACACACATATATATACATGTATATCTACACACACACACATATATATGTGGTGTGTGTGTGTGTGTGTGTGTGTTTGTGAGTGTAAGAAACTTATTTGTAATTGACAAAAAGAAAAGAGAAAATATGCAGTTGTTTTTTTTTTCTGCGAGACCATGCAATATTTTTTTCATCCTTTTCTAAAGATCAAAGTGTGATATCTGTGTCATCTCTGGCCCATAGGTGCTGAGATCAGTCTTGTTCTTATCTTCACGCAAGACAAGGCATACAATTCATACAGATGTTCCTGGTCCCAGGTGATTCCAATTTCAGGCAGCACCTCCTCATTTCACTAAAATAAGACGGTTATGGGTCACCCTGACATCATCATGAGTAAACAATTTCCACAGTTAATTTGGCGTAACCCCCCCCCCCCCAAAAAAAAACTGGATTTGGATCTCATTTGCCCTAGTGGAAAGTCAAATGAATATCAGCCTTGCTTGACCTGTCTTTCAGCATAATGGGGCAGGTGGGTCTGATTCCCGGAGATTCTAACTCTAGAGCAGTACCTCCCAACTAATCTAGAAGCATAGTATCATGGGTCACGTTAACATCTTTGGTAGCATAGGTAAACATGTACAGAAAAACTTTAGAGATTTATTTAAAATTTAAAATAGTCAATAAAATATCTTCATGACAGATAGGGACGGGTGGTGAGAGAGAGTCATGAAAATCCATGCTGTTAGCACGACCTGATGATGATGATGATGATGATGATGAAACGTACTTGTAAAACTCTAGGAAAATAACAGGCTATAAATTTTCATTGGATTTTGGGATAGCATTATAAGTTTAGTGTCTATTCATAACTCTCAGACAAGATGTGATCACTAGTATCCGTTACAGCACCCCCCCTTGCATTAAATGACTAGGGTCAGAATAGTCAAAAGTCTATATGACACAGATCAAAACAAATGGGGGCATTTTTGGTTTTGTCCGTACTCCTTCATGGAAAATGCATAGTATTATATACTACATCCAAATATTGATTTTCCTGGTTATGTCACTAAACTGCATTCGATGGTGAGGCTCCAATGCCATGCTGCCATTACTCCCATTGTATTAAGAATAGTCACTTACTAAGGATTATTATTATTAGTTCATTGAAAGCACATAGCTGTGTGCAACAAAGGATTATTATAAAATAGAAATAGTTACTTTAAATCATCGAATTGAGCATACATTATCAGTATTGGATAGGAATATGTCAAACTATATAACTGTAGACATACAAATAAGTATTATTAAATGATTATATTAATGTTAGATAGGAATATTCGAAAACCTTTAACTGCGTGTAAAGTATTTGTATTAAAAATAGTTACTTGAAGCTATAATTGTTTATTAAGGATTATAATTAGTAGTAGTTACCTGAGACCATAGAATTGCTTGCAAAAAAGACAGACTTCTGTATTTAAAATACTAACTGGTTGACATGCTATAAAACCAACCAAGTTAAACTTTTTAACACGTGACAGACAAAAAAAAAAGACTAAAAAGACTGAGAAAGATTATGTTAGGTCGGTTTTTATCAAAAAAGAAAAAAAAAAGAAAAATGGTGAATAATTTTGCTATTTCGAACTGTTGGCCTCATCTCCATAGTGCATAAACACAACGCTCCGGCCGTTGTAACCTCGGGCCCAGTTCAGCTATTTCCTATTTACCTTAGAACAAGAACCTTGAGTTCAAACGTGGCCTCGGAGCCTAAATATCGCAACCACTAGACTTTAAACAGGGGTTTCCCGGAACCCTAAGGTTCCGCAAAAGGTCCCTAAGTGTTCTGCGAGAACAAGTGAGATAAGCTAATGCACTTTTTTTTTACTTTTTATTTAATTTCATATACGTAATATTACTAAACACGCACAATATATTCTTGATTATTGTAATATAAACATCATCCTTTCTAACCGATTATGTTATTAAAAAATATGATAATCATTGGGAATATAATTAGTGATGTCTGTACGGCGCCAGTGGGAATTTTTATTATACGTACTAGTGCAAAATAAAAAAACACCCTCCGGGCGATGTAAAAATAGATTTTTGAAACATATTGCCTGAGGGCTGGGAGTAAAAAGTTCAACGCCAGCGAGTTACCCTAAGTAAGAAAAATCATCAAATTCATTAAAGGATTAAAAAATAAAACAATTTGAAATGTAAACTTTAAATATGTATTAAAATAAAACAAACTATATATAGATGTATAATACCAGTCATGTATTTATTAAAACTTGTTTTAAAAAACAATGGGGGACTGTCTAATGTTGCAGGTTCAAATTTTGAGTGTATTTATTGAATAAATACACTCAAAATTTGAACATGCCAAAAATCGTAGAATAAATTTTATTCTATATTATGACGATTTTGGATAATGTGATGTAAGCAGTGACGTAATTTTTGTTACAGACAAAAACCGGAAGCGAATCTCCATTATTAATAGATATGATATTTGTTACGTATGTTTATATTTTACGTTTGAGTTTAGAATTGTTTTGTGTGAATGAAAACTCCCTGATGAAGTATTATAGATGAACAGTATGAATTTTATTTAGCATTACCGAAAAAATTGACAAAGAAATATTAATTTTTCCTTAAACCAATTATTCAAAAATGTAAACTATGATATTTACCACGTAAATTACGAGGGAAATAAAATGAGAGATATGGTGTATAATTTTCTTTTTGTTCAGGGGTTCCTTGAAACATGTAATTTACGCAAGGGTAAAAAGGTTTAGAAACGCTGCACTAGAGTGTTGTATTTATGCATACCATAACGGAGATGAGGACAACAGTCCGAAATATAAAAATTATTCACATCAAGCCTCATCTCAAAAATACAGACAAAAGAAAAATTATAGATCAAAACTCTTGAAATATCTCAGAAGAAAAAAAAAAAGAAAAATGCCATTTTGCTTTCTTCGTGTTTGGTTCAATTAAACGTGCAGTCTCATTGTTGTCAGTTTGTTACCCTCCCCCATGAAGGTCAGGGTTCCCTCACCTGATTAATCATGTCAAAAATAAATAGGCAGCAAAACTGTCTCATTACCAAATCTTTGTATAGTGCTCATGCATATATCAATGAATAGACTTTACCGGCCATTCTCCGCCTATGACTTGTCAATAATTATATATGCCAATGAATTATTTTTTGGGGGGCATTCCATTTAAATGACAGTGTAATAAGAGACCACTAACAAATCCAGACCAAATAAACTTTAAAATGACATGCTGTCCAACAGTCAGCCACATTTTAAAAATATTCCACAAATATATTCCAAGAATATGTATATTGGAAGTATTGTTGTACAGAAGAAAGGTCTTACTGCTGGAAGCCATTTAATTAACTTTTAAAAGCAATCTCTCTCTCTCTCTCTCTCTCTCTCTCTCTCTCTCTCTCTCTCTCTCCCCAGTTTAATAATACGACGAGAATCCATCTGTTAATTATAGCAAAATTAATTAACAGCAGTTTTTCATGACGTTAACGCAAATGGTAGTAAATGAAGCCGGTTGATAACGGAAAGGTTGAAGTTTAAAAACCTTTGTGTTACGCAATTGAGACGACAATTCATCAGACAAGAAAAGAAAACCCCAACTAAAAACTGACGACCTCTTTTGTCTTGGACTTCTAAAATCCATTACACATCCAATTGACAGGAATATTAATATTCTTTCTCATAAATTCATTATTTTCTTTATGATTACCAAATAAATTACTTACATAATATGAACAGTTTACGGATACGTTGACGTATCCGTAAACCAGACTAGACTCTTTAACCTTGGTAGGGTAACCAATATAGGAGAACGAAAACTCTGTATTCAAAATATATATTTCACATAGCATTAACACCCTTGTGAAAGGTACCAATCCAACTATTCCCCCTCCAGCTATGGGTAATTAGTGGCACAGACTGGGCTATTTAACCTTAGTAGAGTAACCAGTTTAGGAGAATGAAAACTCTGGATTAAAAATAAAGGGGCCCTCGTCTTGTTATTCAAAAACTACTTTGAGAACTCCTCCCCCTCCTCCTTCTATTCCCCTCTTCCTATCACCTTCCTAAAACAAATGATATTTTGTCAAATCAGGTTTCAAGTTAGAAACTTAGGAATGAAAATCTAATTAAAAGGAAGTCTACATAAAAAAAATTAAGTGATAAAGACATTTAAAAAAAAATTACATTATCTTGGAGCTTTTTAGTTGTTGACTTGGCGGGGAAAAGGAAATAGATTAAGATAAATATCACCAAACAAACAGATAAAAAAAAAAAAAAAAAAAAACAGGTTGAAAAAAAAAATTAAAATTTGTTTATAAGATAAAAAGAGAGTACATAATCTAGGCTGTTTATTTGCAGTTAAACTATTTTCTATGGCGAAAAGTTATAGCAAGTGCGCTTAAAAGTGAATTAAGTCAGAGCAACTGATTGATGTCTCTAAGTAATCTTCACAGAAAATGGTGAGGTAGATTAATAAGGATTAGAGACATAGAAATCAGGTGTGGCTCAAGAAAAGGGAAGAGGTATGTGGTGTAATGGTTAGAGTCGTAGGAAATGGACTCGTCGACCTGAGTTCAAATCCTGTTTGCATTTGATATTAGCGCTAATATCCTTGGTAAAGGTATGCATCCAACTAATCTTCCTTTAATAGGACAGACTGGGCTCTTTAACCTTGGCTAGGAAACCAGTCTAGGAGAAGGAAAACTGAATTCAAACCTAGTAAACTCCGCTTGAGAATCAACTTTGTGTTGCATCCTGCTCGTGCTGAGGGATTGGTATATATATATATATATATCAGTCTCCTGTCTATAACTCTGCTGATGAGGCATAATATGCCGAAATGTACACACACACACACACACACACATATATATATATATATTAGTGGTGACTCCGAGTGTTGGGCTTTTAGGACTCAGCCCGAAGAGCTATTCACTGAAGTCTATCTACTTCGAAGCAATAAAAACATTTTCTAAGTAAATCATTTATTTTTGACTTTGAACCATCGTTTGGTTTCTTTGCTTGATTTTTTAAAATGGCATATCAACTTTGTGGGTTATTTAATGCCAAAAGTATTTTTGTAGAAGAACAGTAGTGGTACTATTTAACCCATAGCTGGAGGGATGAAGGAGTTCTCAAGGGTATCAATCCAAAAAGTGAACGTACTAGTGCGACTAGAGTTCGAACTCGCTTACTATGATACCGCAGTCTAGTAAGTTACCTAATACACCACGGGGACTCCCCTTGAATTATCGTGAAAAATTATTGTAACTCTCTAACGTTTATACATTTGTTTTAATTTCAGGAATTAAAATTTTGAAGTAGATAAATTTTGCTGGCAGTCTTCATAATAATGTTATACGAAGAAGAAGAAGAAAAAAAAATAACATCGCTAGTTATTTCGGGGCCATGAAATTCAGCCCTAAGAAAAAAACAAAAAAAACGAAAACCTTCAAATAACATGAATCAGACGAAAAGATTTCTGTCCGAAATAATCTATATATCAATACTCGCGTTCCATAAAAGTACGACCGTTATCATCTCTGTTTAAAAATGAGACCGTCCACATCGTCCAAGATGAAATGCAAAAATGTAAATCCTGATTATCTGGTATTGCCTATCTGCCGAATTCTTATTTCTTATGAGTATCGTCACCTCAGCTAAATAATGGACCATTCCATTTTTAATATGAAGAAAGAAAAGGAACAAAAAGGACACGCAACAACGAAAAATATAATAAGAAAGACAGAGGGGGTAAGCGTGATGAAAAGAAAGAAGAGAAGAGAGAGAGAGAGAGAGAGAGAGAGAGCTAAATCAAGATTATTATAGTTTTTACATATTGAACTATTTAGCAATAGCTCTTAAGTAAACATACAAACGTTGTAATAATTAAATTATCATACTGTGATATACCCACAGGTCATGCTAGTAAAAATAATCTATAAAAATCTCAAACATTTGTAACACTCCGTTTTTGTTTTTAACAGATGAATTTTAACTGTAAATATTCTTTCTGTTTATTATAATATAATATGAGGAAAATTTAATAATATGAGTCCGGGACCAAAGGATTCGAGCCCCCATCTAAGTTCTTTACGTGTTTGTATGTACATGTGTGTGTGGGGGGGGGGGCGTCTGTGATCTGTTCCACTGACCCAGACATTGAGCTGTTAACATCAAAGATTCCAGAGGCGACTGAGACGGGCGCTTAACTCGGATCAAATACATTTATTTTGAACAATACAAATAGAGATACAGAGAAAATATCCTTTTTTTTTTTTTTTTTTTTTTTTGTAGAATGGTCAGTTGTCAAATGTCACCGGTGCAAACTTGCTCATGTATTCTAAATGTACATACAATAAATTATGGTAAAAATACTAGCAAAAATATGCGCAATCGGGCGCACGTATTTCAGTTTTAATGAGCACGTATAGGAAAAGCATGGGCCGCTATAAACAAATTATCGATCATATGGAGGTCCAATCTCACAGACAAGTTAAAGAGACAGTTCTTCCAGGCCGTTGTCGTGTCAGTACTGCTATATGGCTGCACCACCTGGACCCTAAGCGACTAGAGAATAAACTAGATGGGAGCTGCACAAGAATGCTGCGGGGGATCATGAACAAGACGTGGAAACAGCACCCTACGAGAAAACAGCTGTACGGCCACCTACCACATATCACCCAAACCATCCGAGTAAGATGGACAAGACACGTGGGACACTGCTGGAGAAGCAAGGACGAACTCATAAGCGACGTCCACATGGGCAAGCCAGTGTGGGCCGACCAGCAAAAACGTACGTTGATCAGCTCTGTGCGGATGCAGGATGCTGCATAGAGGACCTCCCGAGTATGCTGAGCGATAGGGACGGATGGAGAGATTGTCATGGATATCCGCGCTGAAAGCGTGACATGATGATGATGATGATGAAATTAGAAAGAATCACGAAATTAAGCAAGAACGCATATAAAAAGATTAAATTTATTTTATTTCAATAGATTTCTATATGAAATTATATATAGGACTGTTTTATCATGTCTGAGAATAAAACAATAATATTAGAAATCAACATCACCAAATAATTGTTTATTAAAATCGATTTTGTTAAAACCAGTATGCAAATTATCCACACCATATACTATGTAAACATTTATTTCTTAGTAATATATAAAACTCATTGAAGGACTTTAAACGCATTAATAATATGGGCTGTTTTGATGCAAAACTAACCCAGTTAAACATTCATAGACACATCGTTAATAGACTAGATGGTAATTAAGATTAAATAACGATTATTTAATAATCATTGACAATATAACATAAATAACTAAGGGAATTGTGACGTTGGTGGTGACGTAGTTTCGGTTACAGGCATACAGATAATCTCCATTTTAATAAGATGTGCCAGAGTAACTTTGATGATCTACAGTCACCACTGAGACACACGCACACACACACGTATATATATATATATATATGTGTGTGTGTGTGTGTGTGTGTGCAGAGAACAGACGCAAACATATTGAAAAGAGACAGACACATACATACACAACCCCCTGTGTGTGTGTGTGTGTGCACGTGCGCGCAGAAAACAGACACAAACATGTTGAAAAGAGACAAAGATACATACGGTTTTAGAGATAGATACATACACATAAAATCAAACATATATCACACAACCCCCCCACCTGTGTGTGTGTGTGTGTGTGTGTGTACACATGCTAATAATCAGTGTATAAACAACATTCAAAAATGTTTATCAGTTTGTAAAAGTCCTCTTTCCCAATGTCAGTTTATCAGATAATCGTGTTGAGTGTCTTGTCGAAGATTACTCAGATGACACCTCATAAACCAATAAAACGAGAAAACAAATTATTGATAAAAATCTGTCAGATAGAGACTTTCAAATATGCAAATTGATTGAAACGTTGTTTTAAAAGCCACTGCCATCCTAAAACTAGTAATGTTAAAAAAAAGAAAAGATCTCTTTAATGCTTTTGTAGCCAATGAGCACAATAATAGAGACAATATCCAAAGGAGATAAATTGAGGGAAGTTTAAATATTGCAACTTTAATTAGTAATGCACGGCCAGAATTTCGGAACTTGAATTTTTAGGTTGACTCCTTACTGTAAAATCCTCATAAGTTTACAAAACATCGTATTACAGTCAAACTTATATCATTAAATAGAACGTAAATAGATCTTTAATTTGATGCAATAATTTATAAAATAACCTCTATAGATATTATTCCATAACAAAATAAAAACACAGCGTATCGCGCATTTAGACGTGAATCAGTTTTTCAATGCCGTCCGTAGTGATACTCTCATTTCAAAATAATATTTTGGCGTGTAATTTTCCGAGAAAATAGAGCTTGGAAAAACATTCAATTTGATATGTGATATAAAGCAAACATATAATTGAAAAATTCAAATCTCACCGGTTAAATTTTACTATAAAAGTTTCGAAAATAAATTTATTCGTTAGGCAAAATATTGGTGTTAACCAATATATAATAATTTGTAATGTTAAAAATCAAACCGAACAGGAACAAATCTTTGCTTAAGAATATCAATTCCATAAATTAATTATTTCTTGGCCATAAATGATTTCATGTCTTAAATCAAGGGTTATTATATATATATATATATATATATATATATATATATATATATATATATATATAACATGGAGGTGTGATGGTTAAAAAGGAAGTCGCACAATGCATTATACTGATTAGTGAGTTAGATCATCATTGGTAGACCTATACTTCCGAGCTTGTGTCACATCCTACCCATGGCGAACGGATTATTGTTTTAGGGTTGATAAAGTCATCTTCCTAATTTTTAAATATGTTTTAACAAATCACTCAATAAGTCCCGGGCCTAACTAAAAAAAACAACAATTTTTCGGCAAAATTCGAATTTATTCATCAACATAGTCCCTTCTATTCCAACGCTTCTCTAACAATTCGATGCCTTTTTTGTAGAACGATTTGTATTTGGTCCAAAGTACACCTCAGTTTCCGATATCACTTCTTCATTGGAGCCAAATCTCTTTCCCTGGAGCATTCTTTTGAGGTCTGCAAACAGCTAGTAGTCGCTGGGGGCCAGATCTCGAGAATAGGGTGGGTTCGGAAGCAATTCGAAGTGTAATTCATGTAGTTCTGCCATCGTTGCGATCAACTTGTGACAATGTGCATTGTCTTGGTGAAAGAGCACTTTTTTCTTCTTCATTTGTGGTCGTTTTTTGGTGATTTCTTCCTTCAAACGCACCAATAATGCTATGTATATGATTAAAACTTTTTGGTTGACTTAAATAGTTGATGAAAAAAAAAACACGATTTATCTAACATTAGTATTTAAAAGTATATTGAACATATTCTGAAAATTGATGCAAAAGAAAATACTCTTCCAAACGCTTAAAGATGATCTGTTTTCATAGATTAAATTTTCATCACAAAGAAAAATCTTGATATACAAAAAAAAAAAAAACACCTAAGGTAAAAGAAAAGGTGCAAGTTGAAGGTGATTATGCAATTTTGAAATAATTGCTGATCTGGGGAACTATCTACTGGGAGACAATTAGGAAAATTATTTCTACAGAAAATTACTTTGAAGAAAAAATATTCTAATATATATATATATATATATATATATATATATATATATATATATATATATATATGCTTTTCAGAAAAAGAAGAGCAGAATGGACAAGTAAGAAAATAGACAAACATTTTTGTTGTTTTTATGAGAAAAACTTTAAAGCCATTTGGGTATAAAAGAATGGCATTCCAGTTTTAAGGGTAAAATAGCTTTCAGCTCCTTGGTGGGTAAAATCTAGAAATGAACAAAGAGTCTTATTTTTTTTCTTTTTCTATACTGCCAAATAATTATGTAAATAAAAATATTCCAGGGTGGAGATCTTGCCTTTTTAAAAGTAGACAGAGTTGTAGAGCTGTAAATTCTCAGACGTGAAACATTTCATTAAAAAAAAAAAAAAAAACATAAATAATTTTTTTTTCTTTCTTTCATATCTGTAAATGTGTTTGTAAACTTCAAAGAAGATATTGAAAACAAAAATATTATATATCTAAGAGGAGGTTTGTTTATAAAAAACATATTTTTGGAAATACGATCCTTTGTTTGCTAATTACTTTAAATCTATCAGAATTTTGAAATTTTCATTATTATCATTATTATTACTAGCAGAGTACCCATAAAAAATGATGGGATTATTTACTGTCCAGGATGAGAAAGAGAGTAGCTGCCCAGCATTTGGGCTGGGATCCAAATACAGTATCTCTTCTTCCTTGATTGTGTTCTATACTTTGGTTGGATCATAGCAAACCCCAAGGCAAATCTGCGCCCCCCCCCGCCGGGATCCCATATATAGTTTGAATTAACAAGTCCCTTGAGATCTAATTGTTTTTTTCTCTTCCAAGGTTTTTCCAGATATTATTCATAGGAAGAACAGACGATTCCATTCTCATTATTTAGGTACTATATGTCAATATGGAACATTCATATTATATCTCTTCCATCTTTCCGCAATAGAACACAATTCATAGTTGGCTGTGATAAAAGCTCAAAATTGAAATTATATATCTAATTTTTTGTAAATTCAATAATGGTTAAGGATAAATATTTCATTTTTGTTTCTATATAATAAGTAAAGGTAAAGTTGGCAGAGTGACCTATTGTCGGTATCAGCCGGACAGCGAGGGAATCTATCCCCTTTTCACTAGTGCTAGATATTGGGAGATTTTTTTTTAGTGCCATATCTACCATCAGCTCCCCACTTTACTGCACAGATCAGATTACCCAATCTGTGCTACTCATGCACTGAGTTGGCAGAGATCGGTATTGAACCAGAAACCTTGAGATTCCTAGGTGGGTGCTCTATTGACTGAGCTAAACCGACCCCTTCTACATAATACCTTGTACTATATATCATCTTCTTTCCTTTAATATCAACCCGCAGATAATGGAACACATTATCAACAACAACTTTCAGTATTCACAAGTATAAATGGCAGAGTGTCCTATTATCTGTATCAGTTGGACAGCGGGGAAGTCTATCCACTTTTTGCTAGCACTAGACCAGGATATTGTGCTGAAGTGGAGCGCCACAACTACCGTCAGCTCCCTACTTTTACTGCACAGATATAGATTCCCCTGTGTAACTCATGTGCTGATTTGGTCAGGACTGGTATTGAACCTGGAACCATGCAATTCCTAGGCAGATGCTCGACTGACTGGGCTAAACTGTTCCATTTACAAGTATTACTTAATAAAATTTGAAAAGGTTGAAATACTTACTCAATAATAAAATAACTTTTTAAAATTCTTTTTGCCCTATTCCCCACCAAGGTAACAGAATTTGGACTAAATATTTGTTTTTAACTGCTGACCATTTGTATCTTTTAAACTTTTTGCCTACTTTAAACCACTCACAGCGACTCTCTGTACCACACCCAGTTAAAGTAGAAAAACTGATGATTAGTTGATTATAATTGAGCAGAAGGACTCAGATTACAATAATAATTGGACTTTATTTGAATAGAATGAGTTCTGAGGTGAATAGATAGTGACTTTGAAATATCTCATCATACAGGTAAAAACTACCAAGAAAATTTTGTACAGCCATAAACTTTTACCCAAACAATATTTAAGTATTGTTTTTAATATTAAAGAATTTATGAAACAATCAATAAGCAACAGAGATCCAATCTATTTTAAAACTAAACCTTCCAGTGTAGATTAACCCTTATATCTGAATTTAATCCCTAATTCTTTTTAATCTAGTTGTCTTGATTAGAGCAGCCATATTTGGTTGTGATATTAAGATAAATTCATCCTGCCAATATTATTTGCTTTGTCTTTTAGTAACAATAAGCATAAATGACTATTTTTAGGATCTAACAATATACATTCCTCAGCAGCACTAGAAATATGTATTTCCACATTCAAACTAAACATTTACCTTACTGCCCTCATCTTATGCAAATATTCATACAACTTAGCCAAAAAATGTAAGCATCCAATTATAATATACAGGTACCATGCCCATTGCTTTTTATTTTAATATATATATATATATATATATATATATATATATAGTAAGAAAAGTCTGCAGAGTAGTCTATTGTCAGCATCAGCTGAACAGCGAAGGAGCCTATAACTAGGGAGATTGTTTTTTGCTGAGGTGGAGCATCACACCTACTGTCAGCTCTCAGATGCTTTACCACACAGATTAGATTACCCAAGCTGTGCTACTCATGCGGTGAGTTGACAAAGACTGGTATCGAACCCGAAACCTTACAATTCCTAGGTGAATGCTCTACTGACTGTGATAACTGGCCCTATATATATATATATATATATATATATATATATATGAATAAAAGGAAGTGAATCCGACAGTATGTAGTATAATAAAAAATTGAAAAAAAAAAGGTTTAAATGAGTTAAATGGTGAGTTTATTGGCCGACGCTGCAGTGTTTCGATCTATTAATTAGATAATCTGCAGGGCTTTTGTTGGTATGTGGAGGGTGATAAAAAAATTTTTTCATCTCAGAATAAGGAGAAAGGCTTGTTTATCGGTCTGTTTAAAATTTGAAGTCTGAGAAAAAAGAAAGTTGAAAAAATGAACAGTTTGAAATATGACGTCAATATATATATATATATATATATATATATATATATATATATATATATATATACACTAAGGGTTTATTTGCTTTGGCCTGTGTGTATATTGAGTAAATGTTAAAGAAACATACAAAAGAAAAGGAAAAAAAAGTCTGGGTAAATGATATATTTTACACTCAAAATGATCAATAATATTAACACCCCAAATTATTAAAGTCTGTTTTCGATGCCAAGATCGGCCTTGAAAAGAATTCACTGAATTTACCAATTCCACAAGTTTATTAATCAGTGTAAATGTGTGAATATTCAAGTGTTGAAAGAATTTTATGAGAAAAGTCTTCAAGATTAAAAATACTCTCCTTCACACCAAATAAGGGTCAGTCGTATCATCACTTTCAGAGTGTTAAGTTCATCACACACACAGGAGAGTTCCATGTAATGAGTGTTCACACCTGTAAATTAGGCAAAAATAACTAGCACTGCAGGTAGGCCAATTTTATAACAGATTTACAATTAACAGAAAGGGGTCTCTTTTAAAGCTGATATTTTAGGCTGAGTACAATTTTACTATACACCACAAAGTTTGTATTTTAGGCTCAGAAGATCATATCAGATTCTAACAGTGAGGAAGAATGTCCCCATTTCCAAGGACCAATATTAGCATAGTATATATATATTTACCAACTCCTCCGCACAAGTAGGATGCGACACAAGGTCAATTTCTTAAGTGGAGTTCAGCAGGTTTAAATTCAGAGTTTTCCTTCTCCTAGACTGGTTGCCTAACCAAGGTTAGAGCCCAGTCTGGAGGAAGAGTAGGATTCATACCTTTCCCAAGGATATTAGCGCTAAATGAAATGCAATTACCACGTCCAGGATTTGAACTCGGGGCGACAAATCCATTTCCCATGATTTTAACCATTACACCATGCGCTTCCTACTTAGCCATTGCCCCAGTTACCCTGTAATGTGATCTCCTAGAAGACAGAAAGGAGATATTTATTTATTGTATATCAAAGGGATTAATAAGGGGACAAATTATTTTAATTGAATGATGGGATACATATAAATAAAGTATTTGATAGCCAAGGTGTTCAAAGGAAAATGTAAATGAAATGATCACATACAGGGGATCCGATAGCCAAGGTGCTCAATGGGTTCAAAGGATTAACAGAAATCAGTAAATGAAATGATCACATACAGGGATCCGAAATGGGTTCAAAGGATTAACAGAAATCAGTAAAAAAGGGGGGATCCGATAGCCAAGGTGCTCAATGGGTTCAAAGGATTAACAGAAATCAGTAAATGAAATGATCACATACAGGGGATCCGATAGCCAAGGTGCTCAATGGGTTCAAAGGATTAACAGAAATCAGTAAATGAAATGATCACATACAGGGGATCCGATAGCCAAGGTGCTCAATGGGTTCAAAGGATTAACAGAAATCAGTAAATGAAATGATCACATACAGGGGATCCGATAGCCAAGGGCTTGGGGTTCAATTAACAGAAATCAGTAAATGAAATGATCACATACAGGGATCCGATAGCCAAGGTGCTCAATGGGTTCAAAGGATTAACAGAAATCAGTAAATGAAATGATCACATACAGGGGATCCGATAGCCAAGGTGCTCAATGGGTTCAAAGGATTAACAGAAATCAGTAAATGAAATGATCACACAGGGGATCCGATAGCCAAGGTGCTCAATGGGTTCCAAAGATTAACAGAAATCAGTAAATGAAATGATCACGTACAGGGGATCCGATAGCCAAGGTGCTCAATGGGTTCAAAGGATTAACAGAAATCAGTAAATGAAATGATCACATACAGGGGATCCGATAGCCAAGGTGCTCAATGGGTTCCAAAGATTAACAGAAATCAGTAAATGAAATGATCACGTACAGGGGATCCGATAGCCAAGGTGCTCAATGGGTTCAAAGGATTAACAGAAATCAGTAAATGAAATGATCACATACAGGGGATCCGATAGCCAAGGTGCTCAATGGGTTCAAAGATTAACAGAAATCAGTAAATGAAATGATCACATACAGGGGATCCGATAGCCAAGGTGCTCAATGGGTTCAAAGGATTAACAGAAATCAGTAAATGAAATGATCACATACAGGGGATCCGATAGCCAAGGTGCTCAATGGGTTCAAAAGATTAACAGAAATCAGTAAATGAAATGATCACGTACAGGGGATCCGATAGCCAAGGTGCTCAATGGGTTCAAAGGATTAACAGAAATCAGTAAATGAAATGATCACATACAGGGGATCCGATAGCCAAGGTGCTCAATGGGTTCAAAGATTAACAGAAATCAGTAAATGAAATGATCACGTACAGGGGATCCGATAGCCAAGGTGCTCAATGGTTCCAAAGATTAACAGAAATCAGTAAATGAAATGATCAGTACCCGATAGCCAAGGTGGGTTCAAAGGATTAACAGAAATCAGTAAATGAAATGATCACATACAGGGGATCCGATAGCCAAGGTGCTCAATGGGTTCCAAAGATTAACAGAATCAGTAAATGAAATGATCACGTACAGGGATCCGATAGCCAAGGTGCTCAATGGGTTCAAAGGATTAACAGAAATCAGTAAATGAAATGATCACGTACAGGGGATCCGATAGCCAAGCTGCTCAATGATTCAACAGAAATCAGCAGGGGATCAATAGCCAAGGTAATGGGTTCAAAGGATTAACAGAAATCAGTACATGAAATGATCAGGTACAGGGTATCCAATAGCCAAGGTGTTCAATGGATTCAAAGGATTAACAAAAATCAATAAATGAAATATTCAGGTCAGGGCATCTGATAGCCATGGTGATCAATGGATTCAAAGAATTAACAGAAATCAATAAATGAAATTATCAGATTGAGAAACCATTGACCCTATTGTCTTCATTTTACTTTTTTTCACCCCCTCCTGTCAGTAAAGCCACAAGGGTATCTTATGGGGCCCCATGTCAGTTATATAATCTCTTGGCATACTTTGCTTCCTTTAAAGTTTGGCTTGAGAGAAGGGAATCATATCTAAACCATGGTAAAGATCAGGGAGAATCCTAATTCCAAAAGTATAAGGGCTTCACAGATATGAATTAATTCTGTCCTATTAGTCTACTCAATATGAAAGATGAAATCTCTTTACTATTGCAGCCCAGAGGATGATAGATTATCTCAAGGAAAACAATCTGTTTAATACAAGATTCCAAAAAGCTGGCTTTAAAGGTTTATCTAGATACCTTCACATACCAGCATGGTTTGGCACTATAGGGATATAATAAATAATTCTCTTTGCATGTCCGATAGGAACCTGGTATGGGGTCACATGACA
Organism: Doryteuthis pealeii; assembly: GCA_023376005.1. Taxonomy (NCBI): domain Eukaryota; kingdom Metazoa; phylum Mollusca; class Cephalopoda; order Myopsida; family Loliginidae; genus Doryteuthis; species Doryteuthis pealeii. The sequence continues at coordinate 49,844,565 of CM042143.1, read as the reverse complement.
ATTCAAAAAACCCCATTCCTGACCTCTTATCACCTCTGGTCTTTGAAGGGAACAGTAAAGCTATATGGCTATCTTACTTATTCTTATCAAGTAAGACTTCTTCTATTTTGTACCCCTTCCACATACTGCTTGTTAATGAAACAATGCATTGTTCTTGTTGTTACAATATTTCCAGGATGTGTGGTAAATTTTGTTTTCCAAAAATAAAGAAATTCTCAAATGTCACAATAGTTGGCCTATTGTCAGTATTAGACAGACAGTGAGGGAGTCTATCCCCTTTTTACTAGTGCTAGAGCTCCATATCTACTGTCAACTCCCTACTTTACCACACAGATCAGATTACCCAATCTGTGCTACTCATATGCTGATTTGTCAAGGACTGGTATTGAACTCAGAACCTTGCAATTCCAAGGTGGATGCTTTACCTACTGAGTTAATTGCCCGCTAATAATCACAATAATCAGAACTAAAATCATTTCAGTAAAGATTAAACTGTTTTTTGTTTTCATCCAAACAAGAAGTTTTTTGATTCAATATAAAAGAAAAATTTAATCAAAAAAAAAAATTGTTTTCTTAGACAAAATTTTTCAATGCAGTTTGTTAAAATAATCAAAATTTTTTTCATTTTTTGAATGTACATTTCTATGAATTTTAAAACCTTTAGTAAAAATATTAAATACAAGTAAAATGATATTTTAGGGTATTTTTTTCTTTTAAATATTCCATTGTCCATTTCTGTTTTAATGTACACACATATTTCTGAAGATAATCTCCAAAACATACATATATTTTTGTTTTGAAATGTTAATACTTTACACAATTTAGCATCTGTGTCTTTTAGTGCAATTTTAATGCATTCTTCTATATATCTTCTCATGTTAAAATAGTTGTGTGGTAATCATATGGTTCTTCTTAGTTTTAATTTCAACCCAAAGATAAAGGTACACATTACCCTCATCAAATATACAACTTCTTTCAGTATGTATATGAATATTTAGTCAAATCTAGAAACATTAAATTCTCAATTGCCAATATATATATATATATATATATATATAATATACACAATAAACTAAACTATATATACATATATATATATACTATATATATAATATACATATATATACTAAAATATATATATATATATACTAAAAATACATTTAAACTTATTTTATAAAATTTTACATGTCTCTGAATATTCTCCATAAACTTTCAAACCGAAAGCGTCTCTTAAATTTTCAAAAAAGATTATTCTTTCGAACACATCCAAATTTTCTGTATTCACACAGTTTTATTTTCAAATAACAAAATATCTGCCTTGAAGAACACCACTTTTGTATACTCAAATTTTATGTTTCTTTATTATTATTATTTTATCTTATTTTGTATTTGAAATAATAATGAATAGAATACAATGTATACAAGACAAACTCTTGGTCGAAACATGTGTCGGCATTTCAATAAATTTTTATCCATACAATATTTTCTTTCCATTTATCTTTCAAGATAATTGTCGGATTCACTTCAATTTTTCTCACTTACATATATATATATATATATATATATATATATATATATATATATATATATAATATATCCCTTTAGGATTGAAAAAGGTTAATTGATTTTTATTTGAATGAAAATAAGAACTTTTCCCTGTGAGTGTCTTTGACTGGAAAAATGTCTTAGTTTTGTTATTTTATAAAGCCTAACTCTGAATAGAAATTTAAATTGGCTGACTCATCAAATCAAGTCAAGAGTGAAAGGTAAAAATGACACGTCAAGGTGTAATTATCTTTATTAATATATTTTACTTATTAAAAAGTGTAAAGTTTAAAATCATTATATGAAATTTAATGAGATTATTTATTTTCATAATTAAAGATTTTTAGTTATATTATCTTTTGGTTGGTTGAATTTTACGGCATGTCAACCTTCATTCGGTTATTTATTTTATGTTGTTTTAAGTATTTTTAAAATGTTTTATTTTATTCATGATTGATGGGTATTCAAATCTTTTTTTAAATTCAATATTTTTAACCCATTTTTAAAATTCATTTTTTTCTATTTTGCCCATAGATGGTACCCTAACAGCTACTACCACTTTAAGTCAGAGTGGACCTGGGAGTAATGGTGATGAAGGGGTATTCTACATTCCCCAGAGCTCTAGAATTGGAACTTCATCATTCGATGCAGTTTAATTATATTATGGATGTATAATTATTTTGGAATAATCTCTTCCAATATAAAGGTGAATGGTTGGTTTTATGGCATGTCAAACCTTATTGGGTTATTCAATGCTGAAGTCAGTCATTTTTTTTTTTTTTTTTTTTTGGCAAGTAAGTATATGGTTTCAAGTATCTAGTAATAACCATTTGTAAACAATTATAGCTTCAAATAATTATTTGTAATACAAATAATTTGCATACAATTGTCATTCAGAAAAAAATGCATGTGTTTGCATAAAGTTATATGTATTTAAGTGTTCCTATTTAATACTAATAATTTGCACAGTTATATGGTTTCAAACATTCCTAATACTAATAATATACACACAATTATATGGTTTCAAGTATTCTTATCTAATACTAATAATTTTCACAAAATTATATGGTTTCAAGTATTTCTATCTAATACTAATAATTTGCACACAATTATATGGTTTCAAGTATTTCTATCTAATACTAATAATTTGCACACAATTATATAGTTTCAGTAACTAATAATAATAATCCTTTGGAAACAATTATAACTTCAAGTAACTATTCTTAATTCAAATAATTTGCATAATTATATGGTTGCAGTTATTGCTATCTATATACTAATACTTGTTATCATGGTTAAAAACAAGACTGTCCAAATCTTCCAAGATGAAATGCAAAAATATAAATCCTGATTATCTGTGTTGCTTATCCGCCGAATTCTTATTTCTTATGAGTGTCGTCACCTCAGCTAAATAATGGACCATTCCGTTTTTATATAAAGAAAGAAAGGCGAGAAAATATAATAAATAAGAAAGAAAGAGAGTAGGGGAAAGATAGATAGAGAGAGAGAGAGGGTGAGCGGGCGGAAGCGAAAATGCTAATCTGTTTCAATCAAATATAATGAAAAGTTAAAAGAATGAAAGAAGAAAGAAAAAGAAGTGAGAGAGAATTAAATCAAGATTATTATACATTTTACATATTGAACTATTTAGCATTAGCTCTTAAGTAAACATATCAAACGTTGTAATAATTGAATTATCATACTGTGGTATATCCACAGGTCCTGCTAATTCTAATAATTTTCAAACAGATCTATCTGGCCTGTCAGATGGGACCCTAACAGGTTAGAGTGGACCTGAGAGTAATAGCAATGAAAGAGTGACTTCACTCTTGCTAAAGCTCCAGAACCGGAGCCTCACCACCGGATGCAGTTTAGCACCATAACCAGGAACCTATTTCAGTATATGTGTACCTATGTATACATTCTGAAACAATCAAGTTGCCGCGAAATAATTAACATTTAGTATACATAATTTAGACTAGATATAATTATAATGAGACATTATCAAAAGAAAAATTATATATATATATATATAATTTTTCTTTTGATATATATATATATATATAAAACCGGGCCATATTGAAATTATTGGCTACCACTTTCCTAAAAATAAGAAGAGACACAAAAATATCTCAAGAATAAAAAGAAATCCGGGAGGCTTATACATATATATATATATATATATATATATATATATATATATATGTATATATATTTAAAAAATCAAGTAATTGTTACTGCATGTGTAGTCAAAGGTTTGTGTGCACTTTTTTAACGACTGACATCACTCCCCACACCACCTCACCCATTTCTAACACACACACACCACGTCACCGCCTCAGCCGACCCCCCCCCCCCGCCCACAGCCAAGTATACATGCCTCTACATACATATACTGATTTTTCAGAATACAACGTACTTTCAAGTTTGGATAAGAAAAGTATATAGTAATACTAAGTAGACAATATTGATCGGGGGCAATTTAGCCACCTTAATGAAGTCTACTAAGATTGATTTTTCTCTTCTTCGCATCTGGACTTACATTCTACTGATTCCCTGAACCAGATCACAGCTTATCTATTCTAGTCATGTGGGCTAGTGCTTTGACAGGCTCACAAGTCAATAATTATCTAGAATTTACATATCGTACATACGCTGCCCCGACACACACACACACACTCTCTCTCTCTCTCTCTCTCTCTCTCTCTCTCTCTCTCTCTCTCTCTCCACTGGCTGCTTACTTGCTTTGCTTACAGCTTCTTCGATGGCTGACTGGTTACATCTTTGCAACTGCTGGTGATTCTCTATCGTATTAACCAATCTGGAGGTTCCCGCCCCACCTCCCCAAATGAGAAGAAGAGAGGACAAGAATGAAAGATAAACGAAAGTGGTTAAACAGTTGAAGAAGAAGAAGAAGAAGAAGAAGAAGAAAGGATGGGGGGAGGGCAAAAAAACATGACGGGTGGGGTATGTATAAATATTTGCATGTGTCTATATGTGAGTGTGTGTGTGTGGGGGGGTCCATGTTTGTGCATTTTGGTCTATACCTATGTATAGAGTTAGAATGCAGAGAAGGCTTAATTGGATAAATAGGACTTCATGTATACACACACACACACACACACATATATATATATATATATATATATATATGCTAAAATCTAAATAAATCTAGATAAATAGGACTCTCTCTCTCTATATATATATATGTGTGTGTGTGTGTGTGTGTGAAGTAGTCAAACAGTGTGTTTGAAAATGGCGAAGGCCGACAATTTGTGGGAGAATATGTGCTTAATTAAAGTCATACCTAATTTTGTTAATTAATTAATTATAACTAAATAAATTAGGCGTGCATATCGGTCCAAATGTAAAGCGTAAACAAATCGAGAAAAAGTCATCTCTGTATGTACATTTCAGCCCATTAGGCCTCATCAGCAGAGCTATAGACAGGGCAGTGCTTTGTGCGTGATTCGAACCTACCAGTCAGGTATATATATATATATATATATATATATATATATATATATATATAGAGAGAGAGAGAGAGAGAGAGAGAGAGAGAGTTTAAAAATTAATGGTAAAATGAATGAATGGATGAAATAAAAATGAATGAAATGAGGGGGATAAATGAAAAATCCTTTCCAAGGGACCCTTCTCAAAAGTATTAAAACACTTTTTGAGAAAGTTTTTTCTCATCTATTATTAGACTCCTTTGAAGCATCAAGATAATATAATTATTCTATAAGTTATTAGAGGATAAAATCCGTCTCTTACCTTTGTAATATCTGTTGAGAATGGCTTTGAATTTATATATATGGTTTGAATTTATATATATATATATATATATATATATATATATATATATATATATAAGTATGCTTGTGGATAAAAAGTCAAACGAGTGTGTGTGTGTGTGTGTGTGTGTGTGTGTGTGACATAAGCACGTATATTTGTATATTTAACTATAAATGTACATACATTTTATCTGTGTGTTTGTGCTTGAAGATGCATATTTGTTGATAGATTTTAACGGCATATCAACCTGTATGGGATTATTTTATGCCTAAAGGTTAGGGAATTGTGTTGATTATTCGTTATTTTTAAAAAAATAGGTTTTTGTACACAATTGTATGGTTTCAAATATTCCTATCTAATACAATAATTCAAACGACAATTATATGTTTTCAAGTATATGTTTCTAATTCATAATAGTCATTTGTTTGCATATAGTTATATGGTTTCAAGTAACTAATAATAATAAAGCTTTGTTAACAATTATAACTGCAAGTAACTATTCTTAATACAAATAATTTACAGTTATATGGTATCAAGTATCCCAAGTATTCCTATCAAATATGAGTTATTTTTAAACAGATATTTGAATCATAGATGGACCCTAACAGGAACTACCACTCCAAGTAAGAGTTGTCCTGGGAAAGAGAGCCAGACCCCCCCCTCCTTGCAGAGGATACATTCAGCGTTTGCTAAAGCCCAGCCGACAAGACGGTGAGAACAATTAAAAAATAAATATCATATAAGACATATTCGTAATTGTCTCATCACTTTTGTTCATCTTATAAATACAAGGTGTGTCAAAAAAAAAGATTTTTGTACTTTTTGACACGCCTTGTATTCAGAAGAAAATTAACGTTCCATTCATTGTTCATTTCTATCTTGGTAAATACAGCTATAATCTCGATACTTTTATGACACACCTTGTGTGTATATAAAGAAGAAAGAATCCACCAACCACACCTCACTGACGACTTCCGTTTTCAGCATTTGAGAATTTCCATCATTGGAGTAAGAACTATATCCAAGTCTGAGATGGTCTAATAAGAGACCGAAACGTTTTACCGTCGACAATAAACATCAAGTTTCCATAACATCCCGTGTTTGTCTACTCTCCACTACTGTCGGATTACCTCCTCACATTTCTACCGAATATATATATCTTACGAGCTAAAAGAAACTAAAGTCTTCGTGTGTGTGTGTGTGTGTGTGTGTGTGTGTGTACAGACATAGACGTATATTTCTATCTTTGACTGTGTGTACGAACATTTATCCATGTGCTTTTGTGAGGAGATGCATATTTGAGTGTGTGTGTGTGTGTGTGTGTGTGTGTGTGTGTATGCAAGTATTACAACATAAATTACTAGCTGTAATACCCGCACTACGCTGTAACATTTTTTTCCATGATAGGGTTTCGGTCTGCCATCTTACAAAAAGACCCATTGTTGATTTCGATTTCAGACTTTTGTAAACAAATACCTCCCTCCATATAATATATATATACATATATATATATATATATATATATATATATATATATATTGCTTGAAGGCAATTACAATGCGAATATCGCATAAATCGATAATTATAGAAGATAACAATGACAAGTGAATTTCGCAAAGAATTACTTGGTGTGTAGAATATCGTACAGACTGTTTCAACTTTATTAAGTCTCATCAGCGATATATACTAACGATTTCCCTCCGACAAAAATCGAAACCGGGACTTCAGCAGGATAGTTAGAAACTATACTGTTTCGGCCACGATACAGCACCGAAAAATTCCTGCGAAATTAACCTGTCAATGATACTGAGAAGTCTCTGCCATATGAGGCAAAGAAGGCGCTGAGTGAATAATAACAAACAAATCCGGGGCCCAAAAATCTTTATATATATATATATATATATATATATATATATATATATATATACACACTAGCCATAGTAACCTCCCCTTGCTGCAACATTTCTTTTTCAACATAGGCTTTCAATTTACATTCATACCCCAAAAAGGACTTATTGATTCCGATTTTAGTTTTCGTAGATAATTACCCCCACCCCAAACTAACAGAACCGGAGCCATCATCATCATCAGGTCACGCTAACAGCACGAATTCCCATGACTCTCTTTCGCCACCCGCCCCTATCGTTCATCGCTCCTAGGAGGTCTTCCACACAACATCCAGTATCCGCAAAGAGTTGATTGATGCATATTTTTGCTATACTGTCGGCCTATACTGGTGTGTCCATATGTAGATGTTCACAAGAGAAAGTCACTTATGAGTTCGTCTTTGCTTCTCCAACAGTGTGTCCAGGATGTCTTATCCGTCCCACTTGGATGGTTTGTGTGGGTTTATTTTTCAATATAATCCCGCTTGCTTGTCCACACATTTTTTTCTCTGTCGGTGTTGCAGTGCTTGAACCCCACTAGTAAAAATGGTACCATCATATGAACTTTTCAGCCCACCCTAGTAGTTATGTACTTTTCAATCATGAGTAAACTAACATGTTATTTTTTTACACCAGTAATATCAGTAAATAATTATCTGAAAAATTTATTAATTAATGGGGGAAGAGACTCAGTGGCATAGCCGCCCGGGGCAGCCGTTGGGCCCCCAACACCCTAAAAATACATATACAATCCTATAGCCTACAGCAGACTTAAAAGTGCCGCTCTCATAAAAAAGTGTCTCCCAGGGCGGACCGCCCCCTAACTACACCACTAGGGTGGGGGATTGAAAGGTAGTCAGCTCAGCTAAGAACGGATTTATCTTAAAAATTAAAGAAACTTAACCTCTAGAACCTTGAGCCTCTCATGACCGTAGACTTTCACTCTGATCTCCTGTCTTGAAAACTAACTGAAAAATGTAAATTTTTGTAATCAGTTATTTAATTGCTTTACAGGCTGTTAAATAACAGGTTACAACATTCTATAGGCAATTTGAAATCTTATTATAATGGAGATTGTGTGTTTTTCTGTCTGTAACCGAAACTATATTCCTACTCAAGTCACAATTCTCTTAGTTATTGACATCACATTCTCCATGATTTTATTTTTTATTTAACCTCAATTATTAATAAAATATTCTTATATTATTAATACTGTTAACTATGTCTACATACTGAGAACATGCAATTATATTTATATATACAACAAAATAGCGGTTTACAGTGTAAACGGGAAGGCTAATTTGCATATTAATATTAAAAAATCGAATTTAATAAATATGTGCTTAGTATTATTGATTTCTAACTGTTTGGTTTTATTTTAATGAATATAAGCAAAAGTCTCTTCAATGAATCTTAAATGAAATCCATTAACAAGATAATATAACTGTCATTTTATTCTTTACTTCCTCTTAGAACTAAATACTTAAATTAGAAAAATAACAATGAAAGATGAGAGTGATGGAAGAGCAAGTTTCAGTTGTTCCATTTTTTATTATACTCCCTCTGTTTCAAATCTTTTATTATACTTCCTCTGTTTCAAATCTTTTTATCTGTATTCTTATTTAGTTCCATTAGCCTTTCTAATTTAATACAATATTTCATTACATTAAAACTTAAATACTTGCTAGTATATTAAAAGAATAGACAAAAGGTGACCCGTTTGGTCACCCATTCAGTCACCCATTCAGCTCTGGGTAGATCATTGAGATTAGGGAAAAGTGAGTTAGCAAAGCGAATAAAATTAAAAAAAAAAAAAAAAATGAATACGGCCGGACAAAACTTTAAAATCATTTTGTAAGCTTTTTAAGAAACCGAATGTTTGACCTAATTTAAGGTATCAGTTGCTGCTTGTAAAATTTAACATTGAAATACATTTCAAATTGTCCCGTCTCCCCCCCCCCGCCCTAGAAACTAACATTATATAACGAGAAGGTAATCAAGAGATACATAAAGGGAAAGAAAGTGATATGCAGAAAGTAAAGTAAGGGATTGGTCATTTTTTGACTTAATTGCAAATTACGACTAATTATAACCAATTAAAACGGATTTTTTTCAAACATAATTCAATCCTAAAAGTAAGGAATAATTTAGTATAACTTTTGTGTCATTAAACTAAACAGTAAAAAAGCCTTTAGGGAATAAAAGTTGAATAACTCAGCTTTAGTATAATAATAGATATTTAATATATATATTAATACTCTGCTGTGGGTTAAGAGGTCACCCAATTAAGTATTGAACAGGCTCACAGTGGTGCTGATAGCTTTTTAATTTAGTGTGTCCTAGGACGTATGTATTTGATTTGAATGAGTCCCTGGGGAAATTTGATGGGTCCCAACTAAAGTTTCTTAATAAATTATAGTTTTTATTTATGAACAACTAAAGCCATATAACTCCTACCTTATACTCCATACAGTATAATTCGTTTCTAAGTATTTTTCAAAATGTATTTACAGTAAGCTGGAAATGGTGGGGAAAAAAAAAAGAAAAGAAAAACACCAGGACGTATGGATACAATTTTAATGCGTCCTTTTAGATTTTTTGTGTGTCAGGGACGCAGGACGCGCACTTATCAGCATCTCTGGGCTCACCACAGCTTAACTTCTGAACAATAATTTCAATTGCGACCCATTAAAGTGTTAATGATATGAAATGAGTAAATAATAAAAAAACAATTTATTAATTTCGGGACCCATAGTTTGAAAACCCCTGATCCAGCGGAAACCTGCGCGACGAATGGGCAGGACAAATACCTACTCAGAAGTACATAAACCCGAACGCTTATACCCCGGGTTTATTTGTACTTCGAGTTTAGTGGTATAAATATCAGCCGCTCAGGTGCAAAGGGTCACGTGATAAACTAAATGCGTTCAACATGGATTCGGAAAATAAGATGTATTTTCGTGGATTCATTTCACTTCCGACTCGGTACGGCAGGCTGAACATCTTTAACTCTTTGCCTATCAAATCCCCACCCACCCCCACCGCCTGTTCTGGGCATTTTTTTTTACCTGTACGATGGAATATTTCAAAGTTTTCTATCTATTCACCTCAGAACTCATTCTATTCAAATAAAGTGATTTTTTCCGTGTAAACAAGTGACACGTGCGAGAGCCGCTGCCAGCGGGCTGTGGTAGGATCGCAGTGTTTGAAGAGTCGTCGTAAGTGGTTTAACGCAAGCAAAGAGTTAAGTTAACCAACACAACAAAAGGATGTTGTATGGTGGTTGGTTGGTTGGTTGGTCTGATTTACGGTATATCAACTCTTTTGGGGACATTTAATGCCGAATCAAGTTATTTTGATAAAGAAACGACTCAGATTGCTTGCAGTACCTGCTGTTGCTTAAGTGGTCACCCAATTAACTTAGGTAATCTAGCGGGGACCGGTGCTTTCAGTGTGACAATCTCAATATAACAAAAAGAAAACAAAATACTAAAATAATTTTGATTTTTCGGACTATTGTCCTCATCTTTATTGTGGTAGATATTAACATAACGTTTCGGCCGCTGTACGCCCCGGTCTTCCTCGGGTGTTTCCTGTGTATCCGAATATAGTAATGATCCAACCTGGGAAATCGTTTGAATAGTTTGACAGCTGATCAAACAGGCGTCGAAGAACTTTTTAAGATCTCATTCAAAAGATGACGTCATAGTTCTTTGCACGCCTATCAATTGGACATATCTCATGAGAAGAATCATCATCATTTAGAAAAAATAAATAACTACCACAATAAAGATGAGGACAACAGTCCGAAAAATCAAGGTTATTCACATCAAACCTCATCTAAAAAATACAGATAAATAAAATACTAAAATATTAATAATGATTGACAATAACTCTGCTCTCGATTTAAAAGGGGCAGGGCTGGGTTTATTGCCCGGTGCCTGAGGCACCCCCCTTGAGGGGAATGCCGACGGGATCAACGCATTTTTTGCACCCGCCTCCCATGAGCTTCGGTTCGTGGGTGTTCCACATTAATATGGCCTTGTGCCTAACCCGTACACGTGGGGTACGTGGTAAATATTCAATTCATTAAAGAAATTGAAGACTTAGAACTAAATATCATGTTTAGTAGCCTCTGTTTTATATTCTCAATCAAAAGAATTATCTTAAAATCTATATTGGCACGAGTAACTCACAAGCTGTGTGGATATAGGAATGATTTTAACACAAAGACAGGTTTATAAAAATTAATACCTACATACACATACAGTGGAACGTCAGTTCTCTAACGACTCTAAAGTCGAACAATTCAGAGTTCGAACAAAAAAAAATTGAGTAAAAAAGGCCTCAGTTGTCAAACAAATTTTCAGACTTTGAATACATGAGTTGATGAAAACGGAAATCGCGCGAATGACTGCCGAGGCAACCCGAAGATCGAGTCTACCCAAGCAGCATCATTTATCGTCTGTCGCTATCTTGAACGAGTGTCTGATATTGTCTTTGTGCAAATTCTTCGCTTCGTTTGTCTTATTCTCTATTTTACGGCTACTTTAACCCTTATTCATGGATCCTAAAAAAGGCAGCAGTGATACTACCAGAAAGGGAAAGAGGAAAGTTGTGAGGTTTGATGATCAAGAACGTATAAATCCACTTTACACTATTTTCTTATGGGAAATATTGTTTCAGTTTTTGAACAAATCGGTTCTCGAACATTATTATTACATGTGTTCGAGAACCGAGGTCCCAGTGTGTTTTATTTCTGATAAGCAATAATTTAAAGGCAGGTTTCATATATTTCATATGAATACTACTTCATGAAAATTGGCATATAGTAGAGTAGGGGGGAGCCATTAGTCCCTAGCACCGGCCAAGCTCAAGAGTTTTTTGCACACATTTGTATTGTTTTAAGTATTCCTATCAAATACTAATAATTTATTCCCATTATATGGTTTCAAGTAACTCTTTCTATTTAATAATAATCCTTTGTTTGCAAACAGTTATATTCATGTTTCAAAGGGTTAAATATAATGTAGTAAGTAAAGCTTATGGAGTGGCCTATTGTCGGTATCAACTGGACAGCGAGGGAGTACCATTTTCGTTAGTGCTAGATCAGGGAGATTGTGTTTGTTGAGGCGGAGCGCCAAACCTTCCGTCAGCTCCCCACTTTACCGCACAGATCAGATTACCCAATCTGTGCTATTTATGCGCTGAGTTGGCAGGGACCAGTATCGAACCAGGAACCTTGCGATTCTCAGTCGGGTGTTCTACTGACTGAGATTCTAAAAAAAAAAAAATAGTTTGACACAAGGTTAAAAGTATGGGGCGCCCAGTTGGAATCTGAAATGAACTTAATTGTTATTAAGAACACATTTTATATTTCTGTGTTAAAGCATGCAGTTGTATTGTTTTCGAAAAAGTTTCTAAGATTTGTTTATTTCGCACGGACACTTTCAAAATAGCTACCGGCTTGTTTCAAAGTGAAAGTCAAGGTAGGTTACTTATTTGCTAGGAATTTAGCCAACTAAAGGTGAAAATTACCGAATCTGATTCAATAGTAACGTTCTGCTAACCTAGCTTGCTAATCATTACACCCGATTTTGCAAAGGGTCATTTACTAGTGGATGCAATTTAGTGTCATACACAGGACACCATGATAGAGATAGATGGGACTCTAACAGATACTATCAATCCGGGGTCAAAGTGGACCTGAGAGTAATGGCAATGAAGAAGTGACTCCATACTCCCCAGAGCTATAGATATAGAGCCTCACTAACAGATGCAAATTTAGTGTCATACGCAGAACACCCCTTTTGGAGGGGAGTCTCACCCCTCAGCAGGGGATACAGACAGCATTTTCTAAGCATCTGATAGGGCGGCGTAAATCTGGATTTAATTTCGGAAAAAAGAAACTTATAATTTCACGGTACCATCTGACCTATTTAATGTACTAATAATTAAACTATTTCTTTCTATCATTCATTATCGTTTTTTTTTTTTAGATATATCCTTAGATTTTCTCACTTATTTTTTATTTTACTTCTTTTAAAAAAAATCTCACCATTCTTCCCCTCCCCCCCCCAGACTTTTCTCTTTCTTTCGCTTTCTCTATCACTTCCAATTTTACACTCTTTCTTCATCACATTTATTTGCTCACTCGCTCGCTCTCTTTCTTTTTCCATCACACCCCTTCTGCTCTCTCTGTCTCTGCTCCCCCCCTCTCTCTCTCTCTCTCTCGCTCACACTTTATCTCCATCAATTCCCCTTTGTTCTCTCTTTCTTTCTCTCTTAATCACTCCTCTTTTATTCTCTTCCTCACTTCTCTCTCCTCTCTCTCTCTCTCTCTCTCTCTCTCCTCTCTCTCTCTCTCTCTCTCTCTCTCTCTCTCTCTCTCTCTCACCCACAGTTTCTCTCCATCACTTCCCTTTTGTTCTCTCTACCTCTCTCGCTCGCTCGCTTCTATTTGTTCTTTTTTTCTCTCTCTTTTCACCCCCTCTCTCTCTCTCTCTCTCTCTCTCTCATCACATCCCTTTTACTCTCACACTCTCCCCATCAGCCATCTTTTATTTCTCTCCCATACTTCCTTTTGTGCGCGCATTCCCCCTCATCATCCCTTCTCTCTCTTTCCATTTTACTCTCTCTCTCTCTCTCACTCCCATTTTGTTTCCCCCTCTCTCTTTCACCACCACTTTTCCTTTCTCTCTCTCTCTCTTCTCTCTCTCTCTCTCTCTCTCTCTCTTCTCTCTCTCTCTCTCTCAATCATCTATTTTTTCAAATTTGAGTTTTTTTTTGTTCCTTCTTTTCTTTCCAACTCTTAGGAGCCTTCTTCTCACCCACACTCTTAGTCTTGACCTAATCACTTACCACCGCTTACCCCCTACCCTACCACCATCCACCCCACCCCACCCTACCCCACGGTGCTCGCTCTTTTGTCCTGAGACTCCAACTATTTGCCTGATTGACAAAATGAATGCTGCTATCTGTGAAATGCTTCACTTACTGATCTAATACCTACCTTGGCTTACATTGTGCAGGTACAGAAATCCAACAATTAACTACTCCTTTCTTTTTTCTTTTCTCTCTTTCACTGTTGTGAAATGTTTGTACCCATCACATGACAAGGGGAAAAAATCATCGTTGTTCCATTCAGACAACAAGAGATGTCCAGCCATTTTTGTTGTTCGCAGGCCCAACAGAAAGAATCTTGTGAACTTATCATCGTGACCTTATGTTGTGAAACAACAACAAATAACCTCTTTCTTTTTTTTTTCTCCTTTTATTTACCCTTCCCACATGCACAAATGAATTGGTCTTCTCTCTCTCTCTCTCTCTCTCTCTCTCCTCTCTCTCTCTCTCGCTCTCTCTCTCTCTCTCTCTCTCTCTCTCTCTCTCTCTCAAGTGTCATTTTAATATTACTTTATGAACCAATAACAAGAAAAATATGAAGATAAACTTCTTGTGAAATGGCATCGAATGTTATTTAACTATTGATATAGATGAAACCCGGGGTCACAGAAATTCCCATGTTATATATATATATATATATATATATATATATATATATTATATAAGTCGTTAGGGTGGCCTAAAGTCGGTATCTACCAATCAGCGAGGGAGTCTATCCCCTTTTCGCTAGCGCTAGACCAAGGGATTGTTTCTTGCGTCTGGGGTGGAGTGCCACACCTACCGTCAGCTCCTTACTTTACCGCACAGATCGCTGTGCTACTCATACGCTGAGTTGGCGAGGACCGGTATCGAACTAGGAACCTTGTGGTTTCTAGCCGAACACTCTACCGACTGAGCTAACCCGGCCCTTGTGTGTATCACAATTTGTGATTGAGCACTGTATTTTCTTTGTTTCATCACAAAAAAATTTGTTTTTATATTATATATATATATATATATATATATATATATATATATATATATATATATATATTAGATTCCTTTATTGGTCGAAATAAATCTATAATCTATAATAGCCAAATGACGGTTTAAGTTTTTCTTTCTTTGAAAGTATAAATATTGCTCTGTATATAATTTATTAAGTATCATACATTGAGCTCACTCGGGGATTTATAAAAATTCTTGTATAAATCTATAAGTTTGCATCAACATGAGTATACCTTGTGGATATACAGGAGATATTGATGATCCCAAATAGAATCATCCTCTACACACCATTCAGTTGGATTATTTTACATAATATATATATTTATTTATTTATTACTCTTTTGCCTATTATCATAACATACTAGTGAGTAGATCACAGAATGACGGCTAATATGGTAGAAGACAGGGAGAGTTGTATTCATGCCTTTTTAAAGAATGTTGAATTCAAAGGTATATAAGAAACCTTAATGAATATTTGAACCCAATTTGATAATTACAGAGCACTACTGAGCTTTTATTTCGCACGCACGCGCGCGCATAAATGTGAGTGTGGGGGGTATTTAATATTCATCGTTCTACTTTTCACCCTCTCTCTCTCTCTTCTCTCTCTCTCTCTCTTCTCTTCTCTCTTCTCTCTTTCTCAAGTGTCATTTTAATATTACTTTATGACCAATAACAAGAAAAATATTAATATAAACTTGTTATGAAATGGCAATTAACGTTCCCTAACTGTTGACATACTTAGATGTTCAGGGTGCACCTGTGTTTCAATTCATAATCAACACCTGCAGTCAATAGACAGCGGGAGATATCGTTTGCTTTGTTGGATTTTACGGCATGTCAACCCTTGTTGGTTTATTTCATGCCGAAGAAGTTTTGTTCTATTAATGCTGGATGGGTACTCAATTTTTTTTACGCATTTTTTAAAACTCATTTTTCTTCTTTTCACCCCATAGATGGTACTATAGTACAACCACTCCGGGTCAGAGTGGGCCTGGGAGTAATGGCGATTGATTGAGGGTGGCGAGAATAGATGGATTTATGGCTTTCCCAAGGGTATTAGCACAAAATGAAACACAAACACCCAGTGATATATATATATATATATGTATTTACCAACCCCTCCGCACAAGGTCAATTTCTTAAGCGGAGTTCAACAGGTTTGAATTCAGAGTTTTCCTTCTCCTAGACTGGTTACCTAGCCTGCTATTTTACCCATAGCTGGAGGGAGAGTAGGATTCATACCTTTCCCAAAGGTATTAGCGCTAAGTAAAATGCAATTACCACGTCCAGGATTTTAACTCGGGGCGACGAGTCCATTTCCATAGAAGGTATGTATATATATATATATATATATAACATGGGAATTTCTCTAGATTTTAATGCTTTAGCATCTTCGTTAAACAGTCATCTGTCTGACGAATGCGCTAAAGCATGAAACCGTGGGTCACAGAAATTCTAAAGTAATACACACACACACACTATATATATATATATATATATATATATATATATATATATATATCACTCTTTCGCCTATTATCATAGCATACTAGTAAGTATATCACAGCCAGGATGACTGCTGATATAGTAGAAGACAGGGAGGGTTGTATTCATGCCTTTTTAAAGAACGTTGAATTTAAAGGTATATAAGAAAACTTAATATTTGAACCTAATTTACTAATTACAGAGCACTACTGAGCTCTTCTTACGCACACGTAAATATGTGTGTACGTGTGTTAATATTTACATTCCATAAACTCTTTTTGCATGAATTCAATTTTACGTAGTGTATCCTGAAGTGGGAAGATTTTTTTTTAAAGACAAAAAAAAAAACTGCTTTTTTTTTCTTTTTTAAATAGCTACATTGGAGAGAAGAAGAAAAAAATCATTTGAAATATTCATTGTTCAGCTGCATATTTCCAGAATTAATATTAAACAGAAGATCAGTGCATTAATGCCTTCCTATTCAATATGATATTGATCTTTTCTGGTAAAAAAAAATCTTTTTTAAATCTTAATTTAAAAGAATATTTTTGACCTTAATGAACTGGATTCCTACATCACTAAGTAAAGGGAAAAAAACAGATCCAAGGAAATGTCTTTGTAAATTAATATATATATATATATATATATATATATATATATATATATATATATGGGGGGGGGTAAAATGGGGAAATTAATACGACAGTATGTGGAGAAATTTAGAACAAACACGGGATGTTACAATGGATGGAAATTTATTAGTCATAGTGTCGATGTTCGAACATTTCGGTTTATAAAGAAACCTTCTTCAGGACAATATGAAACTATTTAAGGAGAAAAAAGATTTATGTAATTAAAAAGCTGATGGATGTTTTGAATGTGTTGAGTTTGGAAAATGAGTAGAAAGAATATGCAGGATGATTGTAAAGTAACTCTCTTCCCCATTTTAAAAATATTATAATTCATTTCTGAATCATTATTTTTACAAGAAATGAATATGGGAAGAACACACATAAATTCTATAAAGGCACCAGTATTCGCCTCCAGCCTCTCAAGCCGCTCGGGAATCACATCAACTGATCTACCCAGGAACTACTGTGGAATGGCAGAAATAAATTCTCGTATTCGTCCTTCAAGTTCTTCCAAAGTTGTTGGTTTCATAGAGTAGACTTGGTCCTTCAACCAACCCCAAAGAAAAAGTCGTAGAGTGTTAAATCAGGGCTTCTGGCCGGCCACTCACGCAGACGAGGTTTATCCATCCATCTCACAGGAAAATTGTGATTCAGCCATTCATGAACAACAATAGCAAAATGTTGAGGAGCAACAATACAAATTTAATTGATATATATTAAGGAACATACATTAAAGAATTGAGAAAAATGTAACTGCCTATAAAGAAAAATAGAAATACAATGGAACCTCGATTCTCGAACGACTTTGAAGTCGAACAATTCAGAATTTGAACAAAAATTTGATTATAAAAGGCCTCAGTTGTCGAACAAATTTTCAGACTTCGAACCCACGAGACAAACCGATGAAAATGGAAGTCGCGCGAATGACTACCGAGGCAAACCGAAGACGGCCGAACTGCTGGTCGAATCTATCCCAAAAGATATGTGAAAATGATAAAGAATTAGGTTAAATATTACATTTATTATGCTTTTCTCTTTCTTGTATTTACATTTTCATATGTTATCTGTTGTTTAAATACACATCTTTCCATATTATTTATAACTGTAGGCACATAAACAGGCATTCATTGTAAGGCCAAGAACGCACTTTACACTATTTCTTATGGGAAATATTGTTTCAGTTTTCGAACATAATTTTGGCACGAATTATGTTCGAGAACCGAGGTTCCACTGTAAATTGTTACATTGAAGAGACTTTTACCTACATCCACCATAATCATTTACTAGAGGACACAGAATCCCCAATATGCACTACATGCCAAGAGAGATTTACAATGAAACGTATACTGCTATAGTACATAGACTTTGATATAAAAACTTTCCACGAAAATAAGACCTTCCGGCATTTTAGATTTCCTAAGAGAAGAGGGATTGTACTAAAAAATATGAATTAAAAGTTGACAGAGTGGCTTATTGTTGGTATCAACCGGACAATGAGAGAGTATATCCCCTTTTCGCTAGCGCTAGACCAGGGAGGTTGTTTTTGCTGAGGTGAAGCTCCACGCATACCGCCAGTCCGCCACTTTACCACACAGATCAGATTATCCAATCTTTGCTACTCAGGCGCTGAGTTGACGAGAACTGGTATCGAACCAGGAACCTTGCGATTCCTAGGTGGGTGTTCTACCGACTGAGCTAAAGTACTTACATTTGTTTTCTACCAAACTATCGTACCAATCTATTTCAAAACTTTATCGGCATCAAATGACCCACCAAGGTTGATGTGCCGTTAAACAAAACAAATTTACCAATGAATTCGGATCTCAATCATTATCCACTTTAGAGTGAAGATGCAAGACCCAAGGTAAGTGAATAATTTGTTTCTTCTTGGAACATAAGAAAAGCTGGTTGTAAATCTTTGAATAAATATATTTAAAATGGCTTCGTTGTTCAAGTTATATTTATTTTGTTTTATTTATTTATTTTACTTGTACATTGATTTAAAAACATCCTCCATTTTGAATTGGGTGACATTGTATGAAGATGTAACTCGGAATTAACATGTGAAAAGCATTGCACATGGCAGAAAAGAAAAGTATTACGACTGCATAACAATGTTCACTGAAATATTGGGTGTAGCAATATAAGTGTTTAGAAAGAAAAGAAAAAAAAACAGATTAATGGAAGCTAATAATAATCATTAATAATCTGGTAGACTATATATAAATACACACACACACACACACACACATATATATATATATATATATATATATATATATATATATATATATATATGGGTGTTTATAAAGTCCTGCAACAGATTTAAAATATAACAAAGATGGCAGTCTTGTTGAAATGTAATAATTAAAACATACATAAAAAATAAAACTACAAGAATTGAACTTCCATATGGTTTTTATCAAATGATCCTATCATTTGTACAATATGAGTTATAAAGTTTTCAATTTTAAAACTGCTGCATGACTTTATGAACACCCTATATATACTAGCAAATATATGCACCCTCCGGGTGCAAGTATCTAAGTTTTAATATGATAAAATATCATATTAAATTAGAAAGGCTAATGAAACTGAATAAGAATGCAGATAAAAAGATTTGAACAGAGGGGGTATGATTGAAAAATAGAACAACTTTGAAACTAACTCTTCCATCATTTTCCGTTACTCCCGTCTTTCATTGGTAAATTTTCCTAATTTAACTATTTAGTTAAAATAGGAAGTAAAGAATAAAATTACAGTTACTTCTTCTTGTTAATGGATTTCTTTTAAGATTTATCCCCGAGATTTTTGCTCATATTCGTTAAAATAAAACCAAACAATTAGAAATCAATAATACTAAGCATATAATTATCAAATTTCTAATATCAATATGTAAATTAGCCTTCCCATTCACACTGTAAACCGCTATTTTGTTGTATATATAAATACAATTGCATGTTATTAGTATGGAGATATGGTCAACAATTAATAATGTAAAACAATTTTATTAATAATTGAGGTTTAAATAAAAAATAAAATCATGGAGAATATGATGTAAATAACAAAGGGAATTGTGACTTGTATAGTAATATAGTTTCGGTTACAGACAGACAAACCCCACAATCTCCATTATAATATATATATATATATATATATATATATAGAGAGAGAGAGAGAGAGAGAGAGAGAGGAGAGGGAGAGAGAGATCTATTTTACCCATAACTGGACACTAACAGGTACTACCACTCCGAGTCAGAGTGAACCTGGGAATAATGGCAATGAAAGGGTTATCCACATTTCCCAGAGCTCCAGAACTGTAGCCCTACCATCAGATGAAGTTTAGTGCCATACCTAGGACAAAGTAGTGAGTTTGATTCTCACTGGGTGTTCCGTATTTCTGACCTTGTACTACAACTAAACTAAACTTAGTATATATATCTACAAACTCTTCCACACCAGTAGGTCAATTTCTAAACGGAGTTTAAAAAGGTTGAATTCAGAGTTTTTTTTAAAATTCGCGTAGACTGATTCTGCCCTACTCTTAGCAAGAGGGAAATGCTTGGATTCATACCTTTACATTAGAACTATGTGAAATGCCAACAGCCTCGCCGTGACAATTTCTTACGACGGTAACCATTACACAACGAGCGCCTTACACACACACACACACGTTTGTGTGTGCACATCAGAGAGAGGATAGAGAGAGAGGAGAAGTTGGTTAGAGAAAGAGATAGAGACAAAGGCTTAGAAGTGAAGTGGAATATTTAAAATATTGAACTGATAGCAAAAGGCTAATCAAGTCAAATTAATTTATAGTCAGCTAGAGGACACCAAATATAATATCCAAACTTGGAAAAAGTCCAAAATAAGAAATATACTTTAGTCTCCAATACTACACACATACACAAGCTACATAGTTCTATTAATCATTGACAACATTATATATATATATATATATATATATATATATATATATATAGTGATAGATCAATGGAAAACTACAAGAAAAAGATTTTGATTAGGTCAGCTCTGAAAGTAACATTGATTTACGTAGTTTCAATGCAAAATGATTGACCACCCAGCCAAATTCTTATAGATAATTAATCAGGGTGGACTGTCCGAAAAAAAATAGACTTAAATAGATGACTGCAAATGAGTAGAGAAGAAGAAAAAAAAAAGAAAGAAAATAGGCCATGAAAAAGAATGAAAAATATCAGCTTCTTTTGAAATTAGGTTTATGTTTTCCCTTCAATAAATATGAAACTAATTATGAGACACTGAAATAGAATTCTAAGGATTTTCTTTCACTGAAAAAAAATCTTTTCAGATATGAAACAAATTCATTAACAATTACTTTTTCTTACTCTCATATTTCACAATGGGACTTTTGACAAAAAGAAAAATTGTGTTTAAGTTTATAGATAAAGTTAAGTAAAGTTGGCGGAGTGGGATATTGTCGGTATCACCCGGGCAGCAAGGGAGTCTATCCCCCTTTCGCTAGCGCTAGACCAGGGAGATTGTTTTTGCTGGGTAGAGTGCCACATCTCTTTACCACACAGATCAAATTACTCAATCTGTGCTACTCAAGCACTGAGCTAGCGGGGACGGTATCGAACACAAAACAAAAACTTCGACCGAGTGCCACCTCGTAACTCATAAGTTTGATCACTCGTAAGTCAAGTTACCACTGTAATAGAAAATGGTAGTGAGAATATGACAATAATGGCCTGTAGGGTTATTTTCGTATTTGCCTGCAGAGTTGTCTGCCCGTTTGGTTTCGCTGGTTCCCGCTAGGAGCCTCGGGTGTATTTAAGCGGCTGATTTGAACTTCTCACTCTCTTCTTGTCGCTGCTCGACCTACGAGACACTATGGGTTAGACTCTGGTCTACCCCCTTCTTGTTGGGGCTTTGACCCCCCCTTACATTACTGTAAGTAATTCATACAGCATGGACTATTCCTAGTCTCATGTCTGTTGCTTTTATGTTTACCCTTTTGACATGTAACTTTGTATGTATGTTTATGTACACCTCTATGTATTATGTACCCTGTTAATTCTTGTGCTGTTCTATAAAATGTTTTGTCCCTCAACCTTTGTCGGAGTTTGTCATAACCTTTGAATCTTACAGACCCTTAAATTTAAAAATGGTCTCTCTTTCTCTCTCTCTCTTCGGCTACGTTCACAGAATGATTCTTGTCATCTGTTTTTAAAGATTTTGCGGCAGTCGTTTGCATCTCAACATCTGAGGGTTAGAACCCAAGAGAGGAACATTTCAAGAAAAAACAGTTATCTCATCAGCAAAGAACAGCAGCTAAATTAGTATAATTCACCCATGTGAATAGTCTCCACGACCTGGTACAAGCCGGATTCCTTGTCAAAATCGGTTTTAAATCAATTGAAACAAATAACCAACATAATTAAGAAGTGGCACAATTCAATCAATGACTTGATCCTTCTTGTTGATATGCACGAGAAGAGAAGAGGAAAAAGAAGAAAAAAAGAGAAGCTATTACCCCCCCCCCCAAAAAAAAAACAGGCTTTGTTAAATCACAAAATACCAGGTAACAACAGCTTCTTAGAAATTATTCTTAAGGGACAAAATATCGATTCTTACTCTTTTAAATAATTTGTGTTTGTCTTTGTTTAGGTTGAAATTAAATTATGGCTATAATCACAAAAATAAATAAAAAAACTTTTTTTCTAGCAATTAAAAATTAAATAAATAGTTAAATAAATAAAGGAAAACATGTCAAACCATTAATGAATGTCTATTTACTTATCTCAGTTCAAACACAGGTGTAATGTTAGAGGTGGAGAAAGACCTTGTCTTTTTTATTATAGAACACCTGACACTTTCTCAATAAATTCAATATATATATATATATATATATATATATATAACCCCTTCGCACGATTAGGATGCGACACAAGATCAATTTTTAAGCGGAGTTTAGCAGGTTTGAATTCAGAGTTTTCCTTCTCCTAGACTGGTTGTCTAACCAAGGTTAAAGAGCCCAGTCTACCCTACTATTTACTTAGAGCTGGAGGGAGAATAGTTGGATATTAATGCTATGTAAAATGCAAACAGTCTCGTCCAGGATTTGAACTCGTTTCACCCTGTCCATTTCTTACGGTGATAACCATTACACCACGCACCTCATGAATTCAATATAGCATTTTTTTTTTTCAATAAATTCAATATAGAATGTTTTATCTACAGGTTTTCTACCCAGTTTATCAATTAAAAAAAGTCGACGTCAGGTAGTTGTACTAAAACGTATTTGTTTAGGATGCAGAAAAATAAGCATTAAACAAATAAATACATTTTTTTATATTCAAATAAAAAGAAAAAGAATTTTAATTTCTATCCAAGAAATAGATTGTGGTGCCTAAAATAGCTTGTTTCCTTCATCATTCATCTTTAGAGTCGTCTCGGACATCAGGCTTTTTTCCAAAAGGACATTTATAATACACTTAAGTAAAAAAGAATATATATATATATATATATATATATATATATATATATATATATATATATATATATACTAAAAACGAGAGGTACAACATTGACTTAGGTAGTTGTGTCAAGCACTTTTCAGCCTGTTAGTGTTCTGACTTGATATGCAAGTCACGTGGGGGGGGGGTTCTAGAAAGAAAGAGAAAAGTAGATAAAGGGCTGAGAACGGCAAAAGTAGACTCATTTTCTTTCTTTCTATCTTTCTTTCTTTCTCCGCCTTTTTGCTCTTTGACTGCCCCCTTCTAAGTCCCCCACTTGAGCCTGTGGAGTCCAATAACACAGTCAGATGTTGGAAACCACGTAAACAAACATTGCCTACGAAGAAGTAATAGCATTGAAGAAGGAAACAAAAATGTATTACTTCCCTTTTTGCTGAGGGTCCGATCCTTGCACAACATTTTAAATCAAATTCATAAAAATTGTTCACTTAGAATGCGTAATATATTTTGTTATTAAAAAAAAAGTTATCCAAATGATTTCATATAATTTGAATACCAGATCTTCGGGTCATGTGTCCATTGGCTTCGGTCATTGGACCGGTAAGATATTTAATAAGTAGCGTGAATCCCAACCCGCCTCCAGGCAGTGTAAAAGGGGCAGAGATGGGTTTATTGCCTAGTGCCTGAGGCGCCTCAAAAGAGGAATGCCGAAGGGATTCACGCAATTTTTAAACACTAACCACATTTTGAGCGTGGTTCCCCGCAATAATGATCCTTAGGTTTGACTGACATGGTGGGATGTCAGTAACTACTTATTATATTTAAATTAGGAGTAAACAATATTGTGGGAGCGTTTATTAAAATTCATCTTCCCTATTCATATCCTTCATTCATTTTTTGAATTATTGATTAAAATACTACTTGTCTGAATTTTTTTAGATGAAGCTTGATTTGAATTTTTCGGACAGCTGTCCTCATCTTTATCTTTATATATACAACGTTTCGGCTGATGTGCACTCTGTGGATTGAATAAAGGGTTCGGCTCGAAGTTCCATGAAGGTTCCTGAGTTTGACAAGAAACACTTGAAGAGGACTGGAGGGCACACTGTGCGAAACGTTGAGTGAAATAGTTTTGAATTCTTTAAGCAATGTAAAATCTTTTTTTCTATTTGATTAATGAAAAAGTCTTGTATATATTGAGGCTGATATCAAATCACATACTGTCTATAGATTTCATTTTATTCAACTGCAGTTAAATAAAGGGAAGTACTCTAAAATTAGAATCTAATTGTTATCTCCCTTGAGAAATTACGATGATCAGGGTGCGTGTAAATGAAGACTTCACATTATTATTAAGTTGCAAAACTGGATTGGAATTTGCTTTATTTTCTAAGTTAAATAATTCTAATGCGATTGCTCTAACACAAACCTTGCTACAATGTGTCATTTTTGCTCTATTGGAGTAACACATGCCTTTGAGATTGGCAAAAACAAAACACATAGTAAAAGATCAATGAAATTAAAACAAAACCAAAATAAACCTTTCATCAATTGTTCAATTTGATACCAAGAAAACTTGTGATATACAATTGATATAAATAATTACTTTTTTCGCGATAAGAATAGTTTAGAGACCAGACATTTATTTTTGAAAATAAACTGTTTAAAAACAAGACAGTTAATTCAAAGATGAAAAAAATGAATAAAAAAACATCTTTTTAGTATTTTGTTATTTCTATCCCATAATAGTTGTTTTGTTACTTCTATCCCATAATAGTTGTTTAAAAACTAAAGTAAAGGCTTATTGCCGATATCAGCCGAACAGCGAGGGAGTCTATCTCCCTTTGCTAAAGCTAGACCAAGGAGATTGTTTTGCTGAGGTGAAGCGCCACACCTACCGTCAGCTTCCCACTTTACGGCACAGATCAGATCACCCAATCTGTGCTACTCATACGCTGAGTTGGCGGGGACCGGTATCGAACTCAGAACCTTGCGATTTCAAGGTGGAAATTTCATAAACTAAATATAAACAGGTATTATCGGGCAGAGATAGTATTAAAATGTATTCAATTTTTATTTTCCATTATTAGAAATAGATCTTGATTGCGTTTGAAATCCTTTCGTGAAAATTTCATCTGATATTCAATGAAGAAGAAGAAGAAGAAGAAGAAGAAGAAGAAGAAGAAGAATTGGCTTCTAGATCCAGTGGTGGTGGTGGTGGACTTAAGACCAAGAATGAAGAGTTACATATTAATACATTTTGTATTTCTAATAAAGAGTATCCGTTTTGAGTAGCTAAAAAAAAAGCCTTAACTATTTTCAACTGAGTTTTCCACCTTATATTTATGGGAATTTCTTTTTTTTTTCTTCTTTTACTCTTATTGATTGCACAAAAAAAGAAAAACACTTTTGTAGATTGAAGAGGAAATAAGAATCAGTTTGTTTTACATATTTGATTCTAATATAGAAAGTGTTGCAAAGAAACATCCAATCGAAGTTTCTCAGCGATAAACTATTCGTAATTTACTAAAATAAAAAAATGTATTTACTTACATGTTCTATAGTTTAAATTATTTTCCAATTCTGAAATGCAAAAAAATATTTGATATTATTTAAATATCTTTTAATTTACAAAATAAAAAAAAGCAATTAATAACAATGGTCAACAGTTTAAATTATTGGTACAAATGCAGAATAGCACACAAGAGATAATATCATAAGAATCACATTTTACGTATAAATAGCATTAGAAACTCCCGAAGTAGCCTAACACTAACCCCAGTGTCTCAAAGGTTTCGGGTATTTCCGTGAGATCTAATAAAAATTTAATGGTTTTTATACGTTATATAATGATATTATCTCTTGCATGCTATTCTGCATTAGTACCAAATTATTTTACAATTTTAAAATGTATATCTTCTTTAAAATATTTAAAAAAAATAATTTACTAAATAAAAAAAATGATAACGGTATTCTACAGTTTAAATTGCTTTTCAATTCTAAACTGGGTACAAATGCAGAATAGAGCGCAAGAGATAATATCATTAGAATTGTATTTTACGCATAAATAGCGTTAGATTATGGAAATTCATGAAGTAGCCGAACCCTAAAACTCTGACACTAGCGTCTCAAAACTTTCGGGTATTTCCTGAAATGTAATGAAATGTATTACTTTTTATACGTAATCTAATTTTCAGGCACAAAAAAAATAAAAAAATAAAAAAATAAAAAATAAAAAAATAGGAAGAAACTTATTGTTCACTATATGGGGGACCAATGTGCGAAACAAAAACTAACGAAAAAATACTTAGCCTTTTTAATTTAGTGTAAACATTTATTTAGAATGAAAGGTCTTTTTTATTACCTCATATACCGAAAATGTTATTAAAATCAGATATTAATTTATTTTTGTTGATTTTTTAAAGAATTTCCTGTGATCCCCACTTTTTCTTTTGCAAGGTACATGGATTTATACAACCCTTCTAATGATATTATTATCTCTTGCGCGCTATTCTGCATTAGTACCCTAAACTGTATAGATATATATTTTAAAACATAGTTTAGAATTTGTGTAGAAAGTGTGCCAAAATATATTCATTACTTGTAAAGTGCGCACAGCTTTGAAGAAGAAGAAGAAGAAGAAGAAGAAGAAGAAGAAGAAGAAGAAGAAAAGTTTGGGAACTACTGAGGCAAAGAATTAAAGCAAATGTTTCATAGCATTTATAAGATAAATCAATATGTAAGTAAATTTATCTGTTTTATTTACAAGTTCCTTTTCTAAATGATTATTCGCTGAATTATTTTAAAAAGTTATATCTCTGTCTTTTCATTTCCACTTTTAAATCAATCCTCTGCTAAATTGTCTTGAAAGAATTCCTTAAGTATTAAACTAAACTGCTGAATGCCGATTGAAAAAGGATGGATAGAAATTATCTCAAACAATCATCTCTTTTATTCCACCATTTTGTTTATTTATTTATTTTTTGTATTTTAATCTCTTTCTCCCCCCCCCCTCTCTATCTATATATATATCCATCTTTCTTTCAATCTATGCTGTTGTTTTTTAAATTTCTTTCCCTCTTTTCTTTTATTGTCTTTTTTCATCTCTTTTATTCCATTATTTTATGTTATTTTATTCTAATCTCTCTCTCTCTTCTCTCTCTCTCTCGTTTTTTAAATTTCTTTCTCTTTGTCTTTTTTCCACCATTTTTATTTTATTTCATTTTAATCTCTCTCTCTCTCTCTCTCTCTCTCTCTCTCTCTCTCTCTCTCCTCTCACAATCTATATTGTTTTCTAATTTTTTCTCTCTTTTCTTTTATAGTCTTTTTTTTCCCTTTCGTTTTTTTTCTATCTTTCTTTCACCCTTTTTGGCCTGTCCCCCCCCCCCGCGCGCCTGTCCCAGATCCTCTTGTTTTACCCCCCTCTTTTCTCTTAAATATAGATGTGTTCACTTTTGTGCCCATTGTCTCTTATTTATCTTAACAAACAACAAAAGACATTGCCAGTCATTTTCTAAGGAAACCAGGTGAACTCTTGCATGAAACTTTCCCATTAAACATGATGGACATTAAATAATCATAAAAAAATAAAAATAAAAAAAAGTATAAATGAAAAGAAAAGAAAATTAACAAAACTATAGAAGGTTTCTAAGCTTAATTCTATCCCAAGGTAGGGAAGGCCATAATTCTAAGATGTTCAGAAAGGGGAGACAAGCACGTTAAGGGAGAAACATACAAAAAAGATCAATAGAGATAAAAATGAAGGAACAAACAAAAAAGAAAAACAAAAATAAATACAAAAAAAAAAAAAGAAAAGAAAATTACTTTTCTTTCTCTTACTCTTAAACATGTAACATGGAGGCACATATACACATTCTTTTTTTTTTAAACTTTTTTTTTTCATCATGAATACTCCGAAGAAATCTTTTCCCCTGACCAAACACTTTAAGACTTATACACTTGCCTTATTCATTCACTCTACATTAGAGTAAAATTACTTTTAGGGATGAAAAAAAATTGCTATTCATTCAGTTGTTAATAATTCCTTCTTGATTATCTCTATAAAACTGAGAAAAACATGAAATAATGATCGGACTTTCTAGCTTTGAATATTATATCAAATTCATTACACTCATATGAGCTATGATTTAAACAGAAAAAATATCCATTGTATTATTTACCAGATAAGGTATCATTTGTATTTAGAGCTTATTTATTTTTTATATACAATATTAAATATCTGTGTCTGTCTGTTACTGAATTATTAAGAAAACAGAACATTTTGGCAAAAACAATTCTATGATAAGGTAGGAAAATTGATTTAGAGTTGATTTGGCTACAAGGAGTTGGGTTATGGGTATTTTTTGGGTATCCCAATTTGGAAAATTTTCACATCATACATACACCACTACAATTATCTCCCTTGTTTTTCACTCTTTCAGCCAGGACTGAAACGAGTAGGTTGTAATATTAATTTTGAATTGCTAAAAGGATGACAAATCTGGCAAAAGAGAACAGAAAGAATTAAATAATGTTCTCTTATTTTTTTATTTTTTTTTTTACTTATAAATAAACATTAATTTGTGAAAAAAAAAAAGAAAAAAAAGAAATGACTATAAAATAATATATATATATATATATATAACAGTAATAGTAGAAAAGAGTTTGAGATTGTCTAGATCGAAACCGTGGTAAACCCATACCTCTTTTCTACTATTACTGTTATTATAGCTCTGTTATGATATATTGAGCACTCTTGGATAAATTACTAATGTCAATGCAATGCAAAAGTTAAAGCAGCAATTGGACACTAATATATATATATATATATATAGTGTCCAATTGCCACTTTAACTTTTATGTTGCAGCGGCATTAGTTTATATATATATATATATTTAATATACCAAGCATGTTGGTAGATCCTTGCGGAGAGAAAAAAACCCAGTAGAAAGTTTTGATTGTAAAAATATACTACCAAACATCAACCAGGAAGAAAAAAATTTTTAAAAAAAAAAAAGGACCAAGATATTCGTACCAACAAAAAATAATCTATGGTACAGTATTTGGCCAAAAGAAAAAACAATTTATATGTATATATATGTATATAAGATATATATATATATTCATATAACCGCTAGGAGAAAGCTAATATGTAAAAAGTGCTCGATACCTAAGTAAGCCAATAATAAAGATAATCTAATGAGTCAGACGAACCTACTATTAGTTTCGCATAAAGCTCTTCAGGGCTAAAATCTGACTGTCACTCCAGCTGTTTACTTTTAACTGTTAAGATGTCATTTCTGTTTGTGTCTACATATGTTCACAATTTTCGATCTTTGGTTTAATAATTCTTTGAGATTGGAATAGGTCAGATTTTAGCCCTGAAGAGCTTTATGCGAAACTAATAGTAGATTTGTCTGACTCATTAGATTATCTTTATATATATATATATATATATATATATATATATATATATATATACACACACACACATAAACACACACACACTGGATCCATGTATGACATATATGATTCAGTTGTGATCCATATTTCTAGAATCATACTCATTAGCATGAAATAATAAATAATAAAATGCCTATAGAAAGTACAGATCATAAGTATTTGAACAAACATAAAATCTGTTTTTATTGACTAAATTTCCTCAGAATCCATTGTGGATTTTGAGGAAGGGAAGATCTAAATTAATTTTATTAATTTTGAAACTCTTCTTCAAATGGAAGTTCACATTCTCAATCCTCTTGATCAATTCTAAACAAGATTTTAGAAGTATAGAAACAAAAAAAAATATTTTCATTTAATTGGAGTAAAATAAAAAAAAAAAAAAAGAAGACATTTTCAAGAAATCAATTATTCTGAACTACAAAACATAGCTAAATGCCTGCCTTGTTATATTCAAAAGAAGAAAATTTGGGTTGGTGGAAGGTTCTGATTGGCTGATAAGTATCCAATAAAAATAAACTAATACGGAAACAGGACTGTCAATTGATTGGAACAATTTTTACATGTACTAATGACAACAAGTTTTAAAGTAAAGATTTTTAATTCATTTTGAAAACTATTTTGACTCTGTTCTAAGGATATTGAGCACTATCTTTATATATTGATGGTAACTACTACTAAAATTATATATATATATATATATATATCTTTTATGAAAAGGAAGTGACTTAATGGAGAAGGCAAAAATCGAGTGAATCCCAATTTTGACAAAGGATAAAAATAATTAAATGAATATAAAAGTGCTCACTACGTTTGTAAAGCTGGTTTAGAAAACCAATATAGTCAGAGTAAGGCTACTTGAGTTTCACCGTTAGGATCATCAGGATTTTTCATGTGGAATTACTTAAATCAATTAAAACAAACCAATGAAATCAAAATACACTATCATATTTCCACAGTGAGTGGTTAGGAACACTGGGATTGTTTTGGTTTTTAACTGTCACTCCAGCTGTTTATTTTTAACTGTTAAGATGCATTTCTGTTTGTGTCTACATATGTTCACAATTTCCAATCTTTGGTTTAATAATTCTTTGAGATTGGAATAGGTCATTATATATATAAATTACTACACAATTAAAAAGCATTTGTTACCAGTGGTTTCAAAGCAGTGTATTAGCCACCTATTGTTAAGACAAATCACTTGATTTCAGCTGGAGACCTAGCCATGGTTAAAGAGCCCAGAGTGCCCTACTATTTACTCATAGCTGGAAGGTGAATAGTTGGATTCATACCTTTCTCAAGAGTATTAACACTATGTGAAATGCAAACAGCCTCATCCAGGATTTGAACTCATTGTGTCCATTTCCTATGATGATAACAATTACACCACGCATCTCCAACAATATTGTGTGTGTGTGTGTGTGTGTGTATATATATTTCAAATATAAAACAGGATAAAAAGTCACAACTCAGAGTTTCATGGTTTTGATCCTCAAGTCAGCTTATTCAAGATCAAAACTGTGTTACTGAGATATGAGTTTTTATTCTGTTTTATATTTGAAATATATTGTGATATTGCTCTGTAATGGATTAAAAATTATTTTAGCATTAAATTTTAACCCTAATCATATATATATATATATATATATATATATATATATATATATATATATAAGGTAAAAATATCCAATCAACTGGTAAGTTGTAGATGATTTATTTTGGATCATCTATATCCTCTGTATATCCATAATACATGAAGATGCACACCTATACATTTATACAAGGATTATTTCAAACCCCTAAGTGAACACAATGTAAGATAATAAATTATATTCTTTTGATTACTATGTAATGGCTTTTTGAAGAAATTGGGCTCATTTATTGAGTTACTGGTCAAAATAAATTTATAATAGCCAAATGACAGTTTCTTAAGTTTTTCTTTCATATTGAAAGTATATATATATATATATATATATATATATATATATATACATATATACTTTTATGACAGACTATATATATATATATATATATATATAATAAATAAGTAATACACACACACACATGTGTGACATAAAAGTATCAAAATTGAAGCTGTATTTACCAAGATAGAAAGGAAACATAAATGGAATGTTAATTTTAATTTTTTTCAGAATACATGGTGTGTCAAAAAGTGCCGAGTTTGAACCTGTATTTACCAAGATAGAAATGAACAATAAATGGAATGTTAATTTTTTCAGAATAAAGGTGTATCAAAAAGTACAAAAAATCTCAATACTTTTTTGACACACTTTACATATATATATATATATATATATATATATATATATATATAATGGTGATATTTTTCATTCACTATTCATTATATATATATATATATATATATATATATATATATATGTTCCAGCTTGTACTTTTAAACTCACATTCAATAAAGGCCAAGCAGATATACTTGCCTTGGTAAATAAAATTAAAAGAAATAATCACATGTGCTGTAATCTAGAACAAATTGCACCTGGAACGACGCAGTAATTTACTTGAGCTCATTTGCTGTTCGACCAGTTGTAAATGCTAAGTTTTTAATTGTTTATCCTATCATTTTGAGAGAGAGAGAGAGAGAGGGGGGGTGAGTTTTTGTCACTGCTTTGTTCTCTTTTGCATTGTTCATTGGTTTGATTTGCAGAGAGAGAGAGAGAACCTTTTCAAAATCATACGAGTGTAAAGAGATGTAAGAAAAATATCTAATGTATCTTTGCTTGGAAATTAGTTAGCTAACGAGAATACTTAAGCCTCATCAGGTTTCTAGAAATCCATAAAAAGTCTTATGTATCACTTGAACTCATTTTTATAAGTGTAATAAAAAGGTGGTGAATACTTTTCTTTTTTGATATGACTAACTTTGAAATGTGGAAAAGAAGAAATTATATTTAGTATACACACCCAGTTTTACTTTAAATTCTCATACAAATGACCTAATTACAGCTATTTAGCTAACAACTATGTACACACACACACACATATATATATATATATATATATATATATACTAGGAAATATATGCACCCTCCGGGTGCAAGTATTTAAGTTTTAATGTAATAAAATATTGTATTAAATTAGAAAGGCTAATGAAACTAAATAAGAATACAGATAAAAAGATTTGAAATAGAGGGAGTATAATAAAAGATTTGAAACAGAGGGAGTATAATAAAAAAAATGGAACAACTGAAATTTACTCTTCCATCACTCTCGTCTTTCATTGTTATTTTTTCTAATTTAAGTATTTAGTTATAAGAGGAAGTAAAGAATAAAATGACAGTTATTTTATCTTGTTAATGGATTTCATTTAAGATTTATTGAAGAGATTTTTGCTTATATTCATTAAAATAAAACCGAACAGTTAGAAATCAATAATACTAAGCACATATTTATTAAATTCGATTTTTTAATATTAATATGCAAATTAGCCTTCCCGTTCACACTGTAAACCGCTATTTTGTTGTATATATAAATATAATTGCATGTTGTAAGTATGTAGACATATTTAACAGTATTAATAATGTAAGACGATTTTATTAATAATTGAGGTTTAGATAAAAAATAAAATCATGGAGAATGTGATGTCAATAACTAAGAGAATTGTGACTTGAGTAGGAATATAGTTTCGGTTACAGACAGAAAAACACACAATCTCCATTATAATAAGATATATGGAGAAATGTAGATAAACATTGGATGTTACACTGAATGGAAGTTTATTATTGGTCGTAATAATATATAATAAAGTTTAACATCCCAAGTTTGTCTTCATTTCTCCTCATACTGTCGGACTGATTTACTCATTTCACACCCATATATATATATATATATATACACGCATATGCATTTATCTATTAGATAGGAATTTAATAAATATAGACAAATAATAATTATCAATCTAT
Organism: Doryteuthis pealeii; assembly: GCA_023376005.1. Taxonomy (NCBI): domain Eukaryota; kingdom Metazoa; phylum Mollusca; class Cephalopoda; order Myopsida; family Loliginidae; genus Doryteuthis; species Doryteuthis pealeii. The sequence continues at coordinate 49,810,473 of CM042143.1, read as the reverse complement.
ATATAACACAATGAGACTATATATATGATAATAATAATGATAATAATGTAATTATGTGATTTGCCATATTCATAAAGAAAAAAGTGCTCAATATCAGTGATAGAGCATAGGTAGATCACAGAGTCAATGGTGCTTGATGACTGTTAGTTTCTTCACTATGAAATCATTGCAGATGTCTAAATATATGCTCCCCACCCCTGGTAGATTGAGCACTCAATTTATTTATCTGTATGAATTTCCTCAACTGCCAATGATGGCCTGGTGGTTAGTGACTCTGACTGATGAAAATTTTGTCAGGTTTTGATCCTGACTGGAGGTAGTCTAGCTGTACTGAAATGTGATATATTAAAGCAGGACTGTCTGCAGATGACTACATATATATATATATATATATATATATATATATATATAGATAGATAGATAGAGAGAGAGAGAGAGAGAGAGAGGGTCAAACAACCTTGTCTCACTATTAAGTGATGAAAAATTCTATCATTATAATAAAATGAAACGTTACTTTCTTTCCTAAAAACAAAAAGAAATCATACCATAGAAATGATATGATATATCTATATTTTTTTCACGGTTAATAACTTGGTAGACTACCCTATTTATTTTCTCTCCCTCTTTAGCTATAACTTTCTATGCTTCAGTTGTCTCCCTTCTTTACTTTGTGCTCTTTCTCTCTTTGTCAATATCTCTATCCTTCCAATTCTTTTTGTTGTTGTTGTTTCTTCTTTGCTTCCATTGAATTTAGTGATTCAAAAGGAATTTAGTCATTTGCTGCACCTGTAATCTAATCTTGCCCACACAAGGAGTAATGGCAACATCTCAAACGCCATAGGCATTCAGAAATATAAAATAATACATAAGTAATCTTACAGAGGAGCACTTAGCCTAATGGTTATCGTTAAATAAAATGGAATCAGCAACCAGAGTTCAAATCCTGGACAAGGCTGTTTATATTGCATCTCACCATAATGCCATTGGAAAAGGCATAAATTAAACTATTCTCCCCACAGCTATGGGTAAATAGTTGGACAGACTGGGTTCTGACTTGGTTGGGTATCCAGTCTAGGAGAAGAAACATTCTGAATCCAAACAAGTTTTACTTTGCTTAAAAATTGACCTTGTGTTTTTCATATCCTGCCCATGGCAGAGCGGCCTGGTAAATACATGCATACATAAGAAATCTTATCATTTTTTTATTGGAACTCAGCTAGTGTATATATATATATATATATATATATATATATATATATGATGTTTATACATGTAGAATTAAACAAAAGGCACATCTCCTGTTTAACAATTTTATTTTTGATCTTTTCTAATTTTCTGGCCAACTTTTTAATGTTTGGGTGGAATTGATGGATAAGTCCACCAAAGTTCAGTTCCCGAGTACTTTTGGCACTTCAAAGTGCCATCATCAGGGGTGATGTATTCCAGTTTGTTTTTTTTTAATTATATTAATGAAGGAGAAGAATTGGTGAGAAAGGTGTTATAGGCATTTTAGAATGTATGTACTGTATTGGAAATTAATTTTATTTAAGGATGGTTTGTATTGTTTTATGTATAAAGCTTCTAGTATTTGGAGTTTTTGTTTATTTATATGATGTTGTGGAGTCCACCTATGCTTCTTTGTCAGTATATTTGATGAGTATATATATATATATATATATATATATATATATATATATATATATATATATGTGTGTGTGTGTGTGTGTGTGTGTGTGTGTCTATATATATATATATCTATGGGAAAATAATTTTTTGTTTTTTTATAAGCATGAAAGTAATCAGTGAAATAAATGAAAAACTGAGTTGAATATTGTGTTAAATTCCATTTATTTATTGATATTTTGAGAAACTATGTCCCTCTTTTTCAAAGGATTGTGTTAGACTCATCATATATATATATATATACATATATATATATGAAAAAACAAAAGATGTTTACAACTGAAATAGGCTCATCAGGAGAGAAGTGTGCAAACCGTTTCGGGGCCAAATCTCTCGACGGTTTAAAAAGCAACACCGGCCCATCCTCAACTAATAAACCATCGAGAGATTTGGCCCTGAAACGGTTTGCGCACTTCTCTCCTGATGAGCCTATTTCAGTTGTAAACATCTTTTGTTTTTTCATTATATCTTATTCATACTGTCGGATTAATTTCCATTTTATTTTCATATATATATATATATATATATATATGTGTGTGTGTGTGTGTGTGTATAAAAGAGAGTGTGTGTGTTCTTGGGTAATAAAGTCTAAATATAGCAGTACATTCTTAAGCCTTGCTTTCTTTCACTATTCAAAGTTGGAGTCAAATTAGTATAAAAAGAAAACAAGTTTATAAAATTAATTAAGAAACCTCCTGTTTAACATCATCTCGTTCTTGTTTAGCACTAGAATGTCTCATTCTTTTGGCCTTTTTCAAAATTTTCATTTGCCCATCTAATTTATCCTCCCCCCCCTCAAACAGCTTCTCACTAATCTCCAAAAACATTACTCTTGTCACCCCCCCATCCCCTCACCCCCGTTGTTATGTATTTACCATCTGTCAACTGTGTAACATCTTTGTTTCTCCCCGCATCTAGAACCATCTCGTCTCTCCTCCACTGTGACCTTCCCAAATTAAGTTAGAATCTAAGACAATGTTAATTTTATTCTCAACTTGCAGAAGAAAATAAATGGTCTTGCTTTTTTTTATTTTTTTTATTTGCCATGAAAAAAAAGTAAACCATAGTCTATTTTTGTTTTTCAAATTCTTTTTTTAAACACTATTATTAGTACATCATTATTTATAGAATACGAATGATTGACAGGAGACTATCGATAGATTTGAATAGATTATAAGTACATTGTTGTAGATGCATAAAGTCAGATAGAATCAAATAAATCGGTATATAGCTTTCCTTAAAATGGATTGAGCACTCCCAGTAGGAAGCGCATGGTGTAATGGTTAAAGTCATGGGAAATGGACTTGTCGCCCCGAGTTCAAATCCTGGACTTGGTAATTGCATTTCATTTAGCGCTAATATCATTGGGACAGGTATGAATCCTACTCTCCCTCCATCTATGGGTAAATAGTAGGGCAGACTGGGCTCTTTAACCTTGGTTAGGCAAATGGTCTAGGAGAAGGAAAACTCTGAATTCCAACCTGCTGAACTCCGCTTAAGAAATTGACCTTGTGTCAAAAATCGAGTTTTCGATTAATATCAGTTGGTACCATGCATGTCCATTGAAACGGACATGCATGGTACCAACTGATATTAATCGAAAACTCGATTAATTCAGCGGATGTAACCCTGACGATTCAGACGATGAAACTCGTGTAGGTTACTTTTATCCATTTTATAATATATATATATATATATATATATATATATATATATATATATAATGAGAGAAAGATTAGAATACAATGAATAATCAACTATAAAAGATTTAGATGAATTCAAGGAAAATAAAGTATAGATATAAAAAAAATAGTTTCGAAATGTTGCAAAAGATCCATAAAAACGTGTTCTGTATTAAGAAAAAGAGTCAGTGTACAATTCCTTTCAAGTGCATAAGGCATGATCCTTAACTTCCCTGGGGGGATTTACTTAGAGCAGAGAACCAGTCAAGAAATGATAAAATACTTGTCATGAATTCCCAAATGAAGAATCACTGTTTAGTTGCCAATAACTGATTATTATTATTACACAGCTCGTACAACGAACCACAACAACTGGCAGGAGATGCCCGGCTAAAGAAGTGGTCGCACTGGTGAGCAGAAGGCTCAATCCATGGAAAGAAAGACTAAGGGTCTGGTATGTGAGGGGTGGTGGTTTTGTGGAACGACACAAGACGTGCAAATTGCACTAACAACAGTCCAAGATAGCAGTTTAATATACTAATTAAATTAGAAGGATGACTGAATGTTCAGAGTCGTTGATTCACGCATCAAATTCCCTAAGGAGCCAGTTAACAATTGCAGAGTAACTAGCAGCAGAGAGAGAGAGAGAAAGAGAGAGAGAGAGAAAGAGAGAGAGAGTCTTGATATTGTCAAAATCAAGAATTCAAATTAGGAATGGCATTGTTGCTCGCTTGGTCAAAGCTTATCTCTGTCTCTTTTGGAAAAAGGACTGGAACTGTGTTTGGTTTAATTAAGAAATTGCTTTTAGATTAAGTTACTTCGCAGACCCTGTTGACTAAAAATAAAGACTAGGAAAAGAAATCTTATTATAAACGAGATCATCTGTATGTCGATCTGTAACCGAAACTACATCACCACCAACATCATAACTCCCTTAGTTATTTACATTATATTCTCAATGATTAGTAATAATCATTATTTGATCTTAATTAGCAACTTATTAACGATGTCTCCATGAAGGTCTAGCTGAGTTAGATTTGCCTCAAAACAGCCCGTGTTATTAATGTGTTTTATATATGCCTAAGAGATAAAGGCTTACATATAGTATATGGTGTGGATAATTTTCATACTGGTTTTAACAAAATTGATTTTAATAAATAATTACTTGGTGATATTTATTTCTAATATTATTGTTATATTCTCAGACTTAAGTGATTTAATATGTATCATAGTCACCTGCTAACAATATGGAAAGAAAGAAAAATTTATTACATCCCATTTTTCTATTAAACTTTATTAAAGAGCAAATTCAATCACAGATTTGAAAAACTAATCTTAATGGACAACCTCTAGTAGAGATTCTATATAGATGGCAACCATAAATAATCTGAATTATTTCACCACTGCCCCCATATATACATATATATATATATATATATATACACAGGGTGGCCAAGAAGTCACTAATTAGCGCTATGGGAAATGCAAAGAGCATCGTCCAAAATTTGAACCCGTCTCGACGTGTCTATTTCCTATCTTACACCCATGACCTTATGGCAAACTATGTGTATTGTGTAATGGATTTCCTAACTTACATAATTCTATAATCAAAAATATATGATATCTGTTCCCTCAATAACTTCTTAGCCACCCTATATATATATATCCAGACGCACACAAAAATACCTAATTCTATATAACACAAATATACTATAAAATATAAACTTTTAAAAGAATCTAAATTCTAGAAGAAATAATTATAAAAATAAAAAATAAACCTTACAATAAATAATCTCGCCTTCATCCTGGGAACTGAACTGTGGGTTGCGTTTAATAGTTAAACAACTGCTAATTGTTTACATGGTCATTAACGTTTTCTACATCATTGGACATTTGAGATCTAAAAACAACATACCAAAACATTATAGAAAAACTTCAAATATTCAAACCTTTCGCTACAATCTGGCCAGAGAGCATCCCAGATATTATCAACAAAAATTTCTCTTGGTTTTTAAAGAAAAACATAATTAGATTAAACCCCTAAAAATGATTTGTGATGATAAAAGCATTTTTAGGGAAATTCTTGGACAAATCAAACAAGGAAAATAAAAATGAAGACCTATCAGTGCATTGTGGAATATAAATTGGTTGGTTGGATTTTACGGCATGTCAACCCTTGTTGGGTTATTTTATGCCGAAGAAAGTTTTTTGATTAATTTTTATGGGATATATTTTTTTTAACTAAATTTCTTTTAAATGCTTTTTTTTAAAAACTCATTTTTTCTATTTAACTCATAGATGGGACACTAACAGGTACTTCCACTCCTGATCAGAGTGGACCTGGGAGTAATGGTGATAAAGGGGTATGCTACATTCCCCAGAGCATTAATTTGGAACTTCACCATCAGATAAAGTTTAACATCATACCCAGGATAATAAGACCCTCAGCCACAACCTTCTAGCACATATATGATAAAAATGGTTGGGGCATGCCATAAGGGCAATAGGGTTGGGACAATCATATAGGTGCTAGGGCTTGATGTGACCAATCAATTGATCAGAGGGGGCGCAATATAAGTTACTTTAAAGATTATCATTACTAAAAAAAGATATTTAGGTTTAATTTCAAGATTTCCCTAACAAGGGGAAAATAGAAACAAAATATTCTTTTAAAATAGTAAAAGTGTCTACATAATTCTCAGTTTTCAATAAGAATAATAAAAAATAAAAATAGCTACATAAGAAAATAGGTAAATTAACTGAAAAAAATGGAATGATATTAATTAACCAGAAAGAAAAGAAAATTTTATGAAAAAGTCTTTCAAGACAGCAAGAAAATGTAATAATAAAAAGAAACAAAAGATAGAAATAACCTTGTCAGTAGTTTTAACAAAACATGCTGAAGAGTAAATCTTCTGCCTGGATAGAGTTTAAATTGTAAAACACAATTTGGAAACATTAAATTGACATGTCTCACTATGAGGTTGGGTGTCATTGGAATATTTCATTTTATTTTAAAAATAAATAAATAAAACAAAATTTGTTAAATTATTAATTTTTAAATTCAACTACATTGCTATGGAAACAAAATTTTGGCCAATTACATTCATTTTTTTTTTTTTGTTATTTACATCTTCCAATATTCTACAATATATATATATATATATATATATATATGTGTGTGTGTGTGTGTGTGTGAAGAGAAAAATGGAAGTGAATCCGACGGTATGTAATATAGTAAAAATTTGAAAAAACACAGGTTCAAATAAAATGAGTGTATTTATTTATTATTGTAATCAAACCGTTAACAGTCACCTATTATCCTGTGATAACATTTTTACTTTTCCTTATATCAACAAAGGCCCTGAAAAAGATCTACTAAACAGATTGAAACACTGCAGCGTTGGCTGAATAAATACCACTCATTTTATTTGAACCTGTGTTTTTTCAATTTTTTCACTATATTACATATATATATATGTATATATATATATATATATATATATATATATATATATGTGTGTGTGTGTATACACACTGATACGTTTATTTTTAGTGTTTGTTTATTAAATCCTAAAACCTTGAGATTAAAAACAAATCCAAGGCATAAAGATAGAGAAAGATTAGTAAACTTAAAGTTCAAGAAAGCTTTCGGATTAAGATGGATTCAGTTGGATGAAGAGGATCTCTGTGGAAAATAAACAGAGTTGATTATACCAAAAACAGGAAAGTACAAATGGTATTGCTGATAATTAAAAAGAAAGAAAGAAAGAAAGAAAGAAGCAGAAAATCAGTTATTTTTCTTTCTCATAGAATTAATCTATCATGTTATGTACGATAAAATGAACATCTATAAATTAATTTGTAAACAAGCAAAATTAAAGTACATATTTAGTTAAAAAAAACAAAAAAAGAACTAAAAATAGAATCATTATTTCTGTTGCCTCTTTTGAGAATGTGTCTTTTATGCTAAAAAATTCTTTTAGCTCTTATAGAATTTAAGAATAAGTGTATTCATTATTAGACTAGGCACTATACTCAAAGTAAAATAATTTTCTACTTATATATAAGACACTCATTATATATATATATATATATATATATATATATATATATATGTTGAAAAATGAAATAAAGGAAAGAAAGTATAGAATGGATAAAATAGGATATTTTAATCAATTATACTTACATGTGTTTCGGTCAGGAGTTTATCCATGTGTACATTATTCAAACTATTATTATTTTTAAATAACCAAATGAAATGAAATAAAATAATAGAAAAAATGTAGAAATGTTCCGCACACAAAGAAGATTCAACCTTCCTCAGAGTAAATCCTTATTTTTTAAAATGAAATTCGTTGGAAAAAATAAGGATTTACTCTGATGAAGGTCGAATCTTCTTTATGTGCAGAACATTTCTACATTTTTTCTATTATTATTATTTCATTTCATTTGGTTATTTAAAAATAATAATAGTTTAAATAACGTACACATGGATAAACTCCTGACCGAAACACGTGTAAGTAAAATTGATTAAAATATCCTATTTTATCTATTCTATACTTTCTTTCCTTTATTTCTTTTTTCAACATACCGTCGGATTCACTTCCATTTTCATTTTACACACACACACACACACATATATCAGTCATCCACAGACACGTGTTTCAACGTTTACATCTTATCAGTGTGGCACAACTTTTTTTTAAACAGCTACCTGTAGCCGGGAGCAAAACCTGACAGAATTTTTGTCTGTCAAGCTCCTTAGCCTTGCAGCCGTCGGAGACTGTCAGTCAGAGGCGATCAATTAATTGATACATACTTACAGGATGTATGTTTTTACAATCACCAGAGAACTCACGTCTGTAAACAACAGGCGATATAGTGACAGTTAACATCTCCCTGCCAAGGTTCCATGCTTTAAGAAATCTTCTGACGAAGGGATTTCTTCATCCCAAAATATTAAGATAATAAATCAAAGGTAAATGAACAACATCATAGTTATTTCGTTTTTCTTTACATTTGCATTTTGATAGCCTTCAAAACCAACCACCAAACCAATAGTTAGCAACAGCTTTTTATAACAAACCCCAAATGTTAAATGCACATAGTCACAAAAAAGTCTGGTTTCTTAGCCAATGAATAGTATTTGTTTGGGGGGGGGTATTTGGGGCGGGTTCTCCCTTCATGCTAATTTTCTAAGTGGATTCTTTAATAAAAATGTTGTTTGTACCATAACTTTAGTTAGAATTACCCTGAAGATCTTTTAGGTGAAACCTAGGTAGGTAGTATCACTCCTTTAGGTTTTCTAGTATATATATATATATATATATATATATATATATGGGAGTAAAATGAGGAAATTAATCTGACAGTATGTGGAGAAATGTAGAACAAACATGGTAGTTACAATGGATGGAAAATTTATTAGTCATAGTGTCGATGTTCGAACATTCGGTTTATAAAGAAACCTTCTTCAGGACAATATGAAATTAGTCAAGAAGAAAAAAGGTTTATGTAGTTGAAAATATGATGGATGTTTTAATTTAATTAATTAATTTAAATTAATTTAATTAAACAAAGGGCGTTACTTATGCTGCACCCTGTGTATATATATATAAAAACGTTAATCAAGCCACAGTTTAAAAAAACAAATTTTAGCTTTACATTTCCATCGCGTGAAAAACCATAAAACGCTAAAATTTGGGTTTAACATCCCACCATTTCACGCTGGTTTTTAACATCTCAACCATTATCTCATCTGATTGATTGGATTAATGAAACTTTAAGTTATGAGTGTGAAACCATAATATTACCATTTTATATATATATATATATATATATATATATATATATATGTGTGTGTGTGGTGAGACTCCAGTTCTGGGGCTCTGTGGAGTGGAGTTTGATTTATCATTAATGGGTCAAAGCTTACTTATTCAACTGTCCTCATCCCCCATCTATGAGAAGAAAAAAAGTCGGGTAGACTGAGTTATTAAGCCCTGGTCAGACAACCAGTCTAGGAGAATTGAACTTTGAATTCAAACCAGCTTTACTCCACTTAAAATAGTAGGACATTTTTTTTAGAGTAAAATTTCTGGTTTAATTCTTGTGAGTTAAAAACGATGAAAAATAATGTAATCAGAATGAAAAGTGGGGGGAAAAAAAGGATTGATTACTGCTAAATTTTTGTTATGGTTTCCTATAATGATTCCCTACAAAGACTCCAAGAGAAATGGCAAATAAGACTGTAGTGAATTTAAGTCTTTGATTTGATCAACTGAACAATACCTGAAGAAGGAGATTAAAAAGGAAAAAAATAATAAGAAACAAAAAAAAAAAAAAAAAAATGGCCAGCATGGCATGAAATAAAATTAAGGAAAAAAGCAAAGAAATAGAAATATTTATGAAAAAAAAAAAAAAAAAGAGGAAGAAGAATAAAGAAAGAAAGAAGAGCAATTTATAAGACAGAGAACAAAAGTCGCTGGGAGTGGGAGGGGTTGGGTGCTGAGTTGCAGAAAGAAGGCCAAACTAAATCCAATTTATGCCTAGCCATTGTGGAATCACTTGATTCCTGGAAAACCTTTTCAAAAAAAGAAAAATTAATTGCACTGGATTCATACATATTTTGAACTTTTAAATAAATGAAAAATAACAAGCCTACGAGACACCTCACCACCCCCACCCCACTACACCTTACCCTCCCACCACACACACACACACACACACCCCGCCAGCCTTTTGTCAATAGAAAATGTTATCCCAGGAGGCGGCCAACGGAAGCCAACAAAACAATGAGAAAAGACAAACTTCTAACAGGTGCTTTCCATTACAAAGTCTGCCAAGATTCTAAAAGTATTGATGAAACACCCCCCACACACACCCCACCCCACCGCCCCTTGTAGAAAACTTTTAACTAATATGAAACTTCTTTAGCAGCTTTCTCTTTTAATGTTAGTTCATTTTCTCCCCCTTTCTTTTTTTTTCTTTTTCTTCTTCTTTTTCTTGCTCTTAATTTAAATTTTGCTCTTAACAACAAGAACATATTATCAGTGAGATATTATTAAAATGCACCATTAGATGCATCGACACTGTTCATAAATCCCCTGGAGAAAAATAGTTCAGTTTAAGATAAATAAATATGAAATCTGGAATCTTAATAAAGTATTAAAACATTTGAATTATTTACATTCTATTATTAGTTTCTCTTTGATTCCTATCTAATGCTACTCCTGTACCATTAACAGTCGTTACATCTATATCAATCTATCTATCTATCTATCTCTCTCTATATATATGTATATATACTCGTGTTCCTTAATTGTACAACCGTTACCCTCTGGCTAAAAATGAGACCATCCAAATCCTCCAAGATGAAAAGCAAAAATATAATTCCTTATTATCTGGTGTTGCTCATCCAATTCCTTTCCATCTTATTTCCTTTGATTGTCGTCCCCTCTGCTAAATAATGGACCATTCCGTTTTTATTATGAAGAAAGAAAAGAAAGAAAAAACTTATGATACACAGAAAAAATATAATAAGGAAAAAAAGAAAGAGGAAAAATATAGAGAGGGTTAGCGCGCGGAAGCGATAACGCTAATCTGTTTCAATTGAACATAATGAAAAGATGAAAAGAAGGACAGAAAAAAAACGAGCGAGAGAGAGAGAGAGTTAAATCAAGATTATTATACTTTTTACACACTGAACTATTAACAATAGCTCTTAAGTAAACATATCAAACGTTGTAATAATTAAATTATTATACTGTGGTATATCCATAGGTTCTGCTAGTATTCATAATTGGGAGGAGTTTGTTGGTTTATCCTCTATAGACGGCCAAACGGTTTGATGTAGATCTACTAAATTTGGTATACATACTTATTAGAACTTCGTAAAAATTTGAACATACTTTTAATTCTTCATGGGGGGGGAGACAGGACTCTCCTAAAGAGACGATCTCTAGCAATAGAAATATAATCAGTAGGAAGCTATGATGCTGCAAGATGTAACTCAATATACATGATTTAAATTTCCAAACTTTAAAAGGAAAAAAAACCTGTCTTGATAAATTAATTATTCATACGTCATTAAACATTACTAATTAGGTCTTAAAATAGTTCTTTATGATGTAGACAGAAAATAATGAAATAATTAAAAGCCGGTTTAGCTCAATCGGTAGAGTATCCACCTAGGGACCAGAAGGTTCCGGGTTCAAACTAGCCCTCACCAACTCAGCGCATGAGTAGTACAGCTAGGACCTGTACGATAAAGTGGGGAGCTGATGGCAAGTGTGGCGCCCAACCTAAGACACAAATAATTTCCCTGGTCTAGCGCTATTAAAAAGGGGACATACACCCTGGTTGTTCGGCTGATACTGACAATAGGTCACCCCACCCATTTTAAAAAAAATAACAATCATGACAAAATATTCAAACGATTTCTCTCGAAAACTGGAAAATATTAATTTTCTAAGATGCTTTTTAAATCTCGGTGAACCTCGTAAAATACATCTATAAGATGATGGAGGGGGGAGTCATCAGCGATGTTGTAACCCTGGGATCATTGGAAATTTCGGTCTTTCAACATCGGATCGGGGCTGATCAAAGCGAAAGCAAACCTCGCCTCCTGTTGACCATAGATTTATTGTACTGGTCATCTGACCCCCAACCAATGGCAATGGAGCTCTTCTTATATTTATTGCATTAATCTTAATAATCGAGTTTGGTCTTACTACCAGGAAGAACAGCTGTGTAATATATTAATAAGATAATATAAAGATATAATTGATAAAACTCTTTTTATTACATGGATTTTATAGTAGCAATTGATATTTATGACAGTTTAGTTTTTGATTGACAACAAAAAATAATTTTACAGGAAACATTAGTTTTAATGTCTTCAGTTGAAATCTACCATATATATATATATATATATCGTGTCGCGCTGACAGCACATATTCCATAACTATCCCCTGGCAAGTCCTCGTGACATCCATTATCGGCATAGAGCTAATCAAGGTAAGTCTTTGCTGGTCAGCCCATTTTAGTGTGTGCATGTGTAGGCGTCCACAGGAGAACGTCATTTATGAGTTCGTCTTTACTTTTCGAGCAGTGTCCAGCAAGTCTTGTTCGTCTTACTTGGGTGGTTTGTGTGATAGGATGTAAGTGGCCCAACAGCTATATATATATATATATATATATATATATATATATATCATCTTTATTAATCTATCAAATTTTTCACTAACGTTTTAGAATCTTAAAGTTCACTTAGGATAAATTGTGCAATCATTATGGCATAATTAAAACCAATTTTTAATTAAAAAAAAAAATTTGGTGTGGGGGGGGTTTCTGAACTTATTGGATTTAAAATCTATTTTTTTCTTTAGCCGATGAATTAATATTATAAAAGCTATAGAGTATGAAGAGAAAGGTTTACCAAAGGCACGTATGTCCAAGTGGGCTGGCAAGGAGATTGGTTTCTCCTTTTTTGGTGCCAAAAATTTTGGCGGAAGTGGAATTGTTTGATGTTTCAATTTCATTTTGTTTTATTTTCGTATTTTATTATTTGTTTTATCTTTTATTTAAACTTTATTAATTTATTAATCCCTTATAGACGCACTAGCCAAACCGACAGTGTTGCATTATGGGAAACGGATGTGAGTCTGAAAGTAAAAGAACTGAAGAATGTATTGTATAGATCGAAGAACTCTTATCATTGCAGGTTCCTGATCATTTGTTGTGTCATATTTCCCTGTATGAGAATTGGTATTGTCATCTAGCAAAACCAACAGTCCACTTGGCTGCACATGTCATACTCACTAGCATTGCATAGTAACGATGGTCTGTCGAGGTTCCAAGCATTTTCTAAGACAGAACTCTCTTTGAATCTCAATAAATAGAAAACTTTGTCACCAGCCGATTCCATTTAGGTTGAGATGTTGAAGACTGTTTTAGATTCACCTAGGATTTTCTTTGTTTAGCATTGTTGTTGTAATAAACCGATTTCTTCTCATTTTTATCTTGTTGAAAACATGTTGTTTTGTCTGTGTCATACAATAAGAGAAAACAAGAGTTGAAATCCAAATTAATCTAACTTTTCTTAAATTCAATGTTTTATGTTGTTATATCACTACAATCATCAGACAGCAATATTATATATATATATATATATATATATATATATATATATATATATATATATATAGATAGATAGATAGATAGATAGATAGAAAGATAGATAGATAGATATATAGATATGATGGACTCTCCCATCGATTTTGACGTATGAGGATCCGTCAACTTACATTGTCAATTTTTTGTGTTTGTGCCTCTCGTGGAACTTTAATCCAACCAGTAACCGCAGGTAATGCAAAGATGAGCGTCGTGAAGCTGAGTTCACTGGGTATTAGAAATGTCCTTTCTTCTTTGCCTTGTCATTTTCCGAATATCAATACTGCTATATATTATTATATATTCTGGTAGAAGATTGTTTGAAAGACTTTGAACTAATGGAATGATAAGTGAACTATCAAATTTGATGTCGAATCAATAATAATAATAATAATAATAATATATATATATATATATATATATATATATATATATAGAGAGAGAGAGAGAGAGAAGAGAGGGAGAGAGAGAGTTAAGGTAGCGTGGACATGGAGTCAAAACCTGGTTTCTGACACTTTTTCGCCAATGGTTTTGGTCTGAAGATCGCATAGGCAAGAAACTGTCAGTAACCAGGTTTTGGTTCCATGTCTACGTAACCTTAACTTACATTTCTCTGTATATAATAATCAAATTGAGCTCTCCTCGCGGACTACCAATTTTTGATATAAAGGTCCTGAATAGAATCATCACCACAATCAACAACTGGTCACACACACACACACACACACATTATTATTATTATTATTATTATTATTATTAAATGACAGACAGAATTTAGTTTCAAGCTTTTTATTCACCTTTTCTTTCTGGCGAACGAGGTGTTGCAACTGTGATTTACGCAGTTTAAAAACTCCATTTGTGTAGTCCGAGTAGAGGTATTTTCGACCGTACTCAGACTACACAAACAGAGACTTTGAACAGTTTTTAAACCACACTTGCGACATCTCATTCACCAAAAAGAAAAGTTGATTAAAAGGCTAAATACTAAATCATTGTCTGTCATTTTTAGTAAAACATGTCTACAAGATGTGCTGACTAAATATACATCCATCTATCTATCTATCTATATATATATATATATATATATATATATATATATATATATATATGAGCAGTTCGTATGTATATCCGGATGAAACCACGAAAATAAAACAATTAACGACAAAGTAAATTATTATATATATATATATATATATATATATATATATATATATATATATATATACACATTAAATATCACTCGTTCTTGCTTTCTGTGCAAAAATTATATTTGATTTATATTCGAAGATATTTAAAGATTAAAATATACATAGAAATAGCATTGAAATTCTACTTTAAAATGTCCAGCATTTGTGAATCTCAAAAGTATATCAATATACCAAGTTTCCCCACCACCACACTCTACTCAGACGACGCTGGGTTGCCACTTCTAGTTTTCATAAAACACGCCTACAAAATAATGTGCAGTCTAGATACACATCATATATGTGTGTGATGCAGGAAGCGACACAAAACGGAGTACAACTGGTTTGAATTCAGAGCTCTTCCTTCTTACAAAAGAATTTGAAAGGGTTCCAAAATTTGGTGTTTCGAATTATCTAATATTGTTTAAAGTTTGTAGTTCGTTTAATTCATTATAAAATCTTAATTGGAAATTACAAGCCTATTTTTCTTGAGGCAGAATTATTATTATTCTTTTCTCAATAAATGAATTTTCTAGACAAAGTATGGAAGTGAACTTTTATTACCAACTGTTAAATGTTGACAGGCGAAACAAAGTGACGTCTCATATTCTTGAAGTCTTGATTCGCCATCAAATTTGATAGCTCACTTATCATGCTATTAGTTCAAAGTCTTTGAAAAAATCTTCTACCAGAATATATTTCATTTATCAAAACTAGTTTAGAGGAAACGTTATTTTGTAAGGATAATTTCTCTGCACAACCCCCCCCCCTCGTCAATGCAATCCGAAATTCAATGGATTTGTTTTAATTCCCAGCACAGATGATTGTCAGCATCAAAAGTGACTGGGGCGGTGGGTGGTGCGTGAGGATGGGGGATATCGGGGGGTGAGGTGTGTGTGTGGAGGGGGTGGGGAGGAGAGAGAATCAAGAAGAAGTGATTAGTCATTTGACACTGAAGACAAAAACCTCAGCCAGAAAAGAAACAGATTACTTGAAAATATTTCTACAATGATTCAGCAACCGAAAACAAAGATAATAAGAGAATATATTTCATTTCATTCATAAAAAAATAAAAATAATAATAATAATAATATAATAATAATAATAATAATAATAATAATGAAAGATTAATAAAAAAAAATGATTATACGATTACTAACTTCGAGATTTTAAAAAATCAAGTATATGTTTTATTTTTAAAGATGTTTCATGTATGTACAAAATTTATTTTTATTTTATTTTATTTATGGGGTGGGTGGGTATCAGCCTTAATTGAAAATCCCTTTATTTCAAGACAATTTGATATTTTTTAGAACACAATACTCAAATATATGTGTATAATACACTCATTATATATATATATATATTATATATATTATATATATATATATATATATTATATTATATATATACATGTGTGTGTGTGTGTGTGTGTGTGCACATATAAACAGTTGTTAAAGGCTTCTATAAAGTATTCAACCCATTTTGTTATTAAACATTTTAAAAATCTCTTTCAAAAGATTTATCTCAAGAATGATTTAAAACTATTGTCTCTATGAGTTAAGGTTAATATATTTTTGAATAACTTATATATATATAGACGCACACACACAATTTTCAGATGAAACATTCGGTCTTGTTAGTGTCAAATGTTTCATCAGAAGATTGTATTTTTCAATACATAAAACTTTAAGTAATGAAGTAGACACGAAGAAGTGAAATAACAATTATTTGTAGGTTTTATCCTACTGGTTAGTATTTGAGCACTTTCTTGCTTTAATAGAAAACGTTTTTATAATGATATTCTCTCTCTCTCTCTCTCTCTCTCTCTCTCTCTCTCTCTCTCTCTCTCTCTCTCTCTCTCTCTCTCTCTCTCTCTCTCTCTCTCTATATATATATATATATATATATATAATGATGCTGATAGCTTTTTGATCTAGTGCGTCCTGGGATGCACATATTTGCTTTGAATGAGTTCCCGGGAAAATTTATTGGTCCCAATTAAAGCCGTCTAACTCCTACCTTGTAACCTATCATGTGTAATTCGTTTCTCAGAAACTATTGAAATGTATTTACAGTTAACTTGAAATGGTGAGGGAAGAAAAAAAAAATATTGCGACGCATGGATACGATTTTACTGCGTCTTGTAGATGTTATTATATAATATATATATATATATATATATATATATAGGAGAAATAACAGATTAAAAAAATCCGAGAAAATGTGAGGAAAGGTTAAGGAAAAACTGAATAACAAAACACAATCACATTCAATATTTCGCCTCTTTAACGTATTTGGTTTTAGAAGTTTCATCAGAATCAAATATATATATATATAATATATATATATATATATATATATACATATGTGTGTGTGTGTGTTGTGAGTCAACTATTTTTAGGTCTTTAATTGATTGCATCTTCCCATCAGTCCCATGACCCAAACTCTAAATATTACTAAAATTGTGAGTACAATAAAGAAGCTATAGTCACACTTTGCAATTGATATATTTAGGGGTTGGAATGAACAAATATAAAGTCAAGGTTTGCTATAAACAAACACACATATCTACATATGTGGTGGGTGCTGAAAGGTTGAGTGAGACCAAACCAACCAGAGAAATGACCTAGTGCCATGAAACAAACATTCTATTCTACATATTCAACACAAGTGTCACACTCTTTCTTAGATTCTTGCAAAAAAGAGAATCAAATTAAAACATTTTAAAAAATCATTGAAAAAGAAAATCCCATAAGAACATTTAAAAATTATCTTTTTGACTGGTCCCCAGAAATTTCCAACGTACCATCATATATATATATATATATATATATGTGTGTGTGTGTGTGTGTGTGTGTGTGTGTGGTAGAGATATGAGGAATACAAGAATAAAACTCAGACAAACGTATGTAGGATATATTTCGCTAGAGCATTGACCTCGGCATCATCAGTCGTTTTAGTGAATTATCAAGGTATCATACAACACTTGTATGATACCTAAATACAACACTTGTATGATACCTTGATAATTCAATAAAACGACTGATGATGCCGAGTTCAATGCTCTAGCGAAATATATCCTACATACGTTTGTCTGGGTTTTGTTCTTGTATTCCTCATATCTCTACCACATTCTGTCGGATTCATTCCAATCCTCTTTCCTGATATATATATATATATATATATATATATATATATATATATATATATGATGGTACGTTGGGATTTTCTGGGGACCAGTCAAAAAGATAATTTTTAAATGTCTTCTTTTTCAATAACTTTTTAAAATGCTTTTATTTGATTTTCTTTTTTGCAAGAACCTAAGAAAGAGGGTGACACTTGTGTTGACACTTGGGATGAATATGTCAGAATCATCCTGAAGAGCCATTCGGGTGAAACCTAGGTAGATAGTGCCTGACTCATATAGGTCCTTATAATCATGCTCTGCTTAATGTATTGAGCACTTTCTACATAGAAAACTTAGAAAACTCATCCGGTGTTTTTTTTCTTTCTTTTGACCAATACATACGATACTGATGATTATTTTCAGAAAGTACGGGGCTGGGCTTTTTTTTTTTTTTTTTTTGAAAACTGAATTACCTGATTTTTTTCCACACCAGTAGAATTTAGAATTAAAATTATATATATAAATAGGTTGCGTGGACATGGAGTCAACACTTGGTTACTGACAGTTTCTTACCAATGCTACCTTAACTCGACCTAAATATAAACGCTCTATCAATGATATTGAGCACTGTCTACTTAGAAATATAGCACCCATATTATATATATATATATATATATATATATATATATATATATAACTCACCATGATTCATTTTATTTCATAGGTTTTACCGTTTTATTTTAGTTTTTGCATATCAGGATATTGCTCTGTATTATTGTACATATAACACTATAGTCTATTTATTTAGACCGTTTTTAGCAGTGAATCATATATATATATATATATATATATATATATATATATATAGTTCCAAACTGTTTACCAGTTATTACAGAGTTAGATAAAATGAATTATGAGAAAATCCGTCATAGTGACGAGAAACATGCTCAGCATTATTAGCACATTGACAAAAATGGCCTTAAAAAAAACTCTTTGAATATATATGTATAATTCTTGTATATATTTCATTCCATTTCTTTATTTTTTACACAGAAAATCAAATATTTCTGTTAATGTTTATTCTAAGTAATAACTAGTTAGAAATAATAACTAAGAATAAGTATTTGAAAAATTAATAATATAACCTGATAACAATTTTAATTAAAAAAAATATTTAATTATCTTTTTAAAACTAATAATTGTTAATGATGAATATGGGAAAATGATGTGCTTTCTCATTTTAATAATTTCAGCCCATGAAATTATAAGTAACATGAATTCATTATCAAAAATTTCTCCAAGAGATACCCAGCAGTATTCAATGGCTCTGGTGCCCGAGAGAGACAGAGAGGGCGATGGTGGGAGAAGAAGAAGAAGAAGAAGAAGAAGAAGAAGAAGAAGAAGAAGAAGAAGAAGAAGAAGGCCAAAAGCAAACAGAATAGATTGACATGGTGGTTGTCCGGTATTGATAAGTTAACACAGGCTCCCTCCTACCACCTATGAAAAGGATGCCTCCCACCCAGCGCAGAGGTCAAATTGAACCCGGCCTTTTCCTATAGCTGAACAATCCATTAACACCTAATATCTGGTTACCTCTCCTCCCTTTTAGCCCTGTATTTTTGCAAAGTTTGCCTCGGGGGCTGCAGGCATCTCATCATCAGAAAAAGGAAGAAGGATAAGGAGAGAAAGAGAATAATGGTGGTGGCCGTGGTGGTAGAGGGTGCTGGGGGGTGGGTGCTGTCGTCCTGCCCATACTGGTGACACAACTGTCTAATTAGTGCAACGGACGTCAACTCTATATGCACAGCACAGACACTGTACGACTGTAATATAACGGACAGGGGCCAGTGACCTAGATAGCTCTTTTCACAAATTAAGTCCACCTAAGATGGATTCACAGGATAAATTTTCTGGAATTAAAAAAAAAAAAAATTAATGGGGGTAACGGAATAGTTTAGGGGTGGGAATGGGGTGAGCTAAGGTGGTGGAGACAGAAACAGAGAAATGAGGGGAGGAAAAAGATGACAAAAGAGTAGAAATAATAATAATAATGATGATGATGATGGGAGGGGAAAAGGGAGATGTAAGGGGTCGATAGTGAATTTCAAAAGACTAAACCAATTTCATCTTTGCTTATCTTATGAGGATGAGGATGATGAGGAAGAAGACATGGACGTCTTTGGATGAACAGTCTAAGTTGTCCGGTTTTTGTATGAAGCAAAAAAGGTGAAAGAGAAAAAAAAAAAAATATATAAATAAATAAACAGGAATTAGATTTAAAGAAAGAAAGAGGGGGAAGGGGTTAAATGGAAGGAAAATGTGTGAAATGTATAGAACAGATGATAAGATATATAAGCAAAGAATAGGGGAAAATAAGTTGAGAGAGATAGGTAGATAGATAGAGAGATAAGTAGAGAGAGAGAGAGAGAGAGAATGAGAGGGAGGATGAGTAGAGTGAGAGTAACAAAGTTGTGGAAAAAACTATGCCAAAGCAAAGAATAAGGGAAAATAAGAATATATATATATATATATATATATATATATATATATATATATATATATATATATATATATATATATTTATATGTCCAGTTTAGCTCAGTCGGTAGAGCGTCCGGTTAGGAACTACAAGGTTCCTGGTTTGATACCGGCCCTTGCCAAATCAGCATATGAGTAGCATAAGGAGCAGTATAGTAAAGCAAGAAGCTGGTGGTATGTGTGGCTTTCCACCTCAGATGCTAAAAACAATCTCCTTGGTCTAGCACTAGTGAAAAGGGGATAGACTCCCTCGCTGTCTAGCTGATACTCATTTTAGGCTACCCAGATGACTTTACTTACTTTCACACACTCTCTCTCTCTCTCTTTATATATATATATATATATATATATATATATATATATATATATATATCAGAGAGAGAGAGAAAGAGAGATTAAAAGGGAGGATGAGAAAATGTGGGAGTAACAAAGTTGTGGAAAGAAAAAGATCTGAGAAAAAAAACCCAAAAGAATCCAAAAAAGTAAAGAATAGGGGAAAATAAGTTGATAAAGATAGGAAATAGATAGATAGATAGATAGATAGATAGATAGATAGAGAGAGAGAGAGAGAGAGAGAGAGAGAGAGAGAGAAAAAGGGAGATTGAGAAAAGAGTAGGAAAATGAGAAAAGAAATATAAGTAAAGAATAGGGGGAAATAAGTTGAGGTAGATAGATAGATAGATAGATAGAGAGAGAGAGAGAGAGAGAATAAAAGGGAGGATGAGAAAACTGTGTAACAAAGTTATGGAAAGAAAAAGAATTTGAAGAAGAAAAAATAAAAAATAAGAAAAAAAAGGCCAAAGCAAAGAACAGAGGAAAATAAGTTGAGATAGATAGGTAGATAGATAGATACATTGAGAGAGAGAGGGGGTAAGAGAATAAAAGGGAGGAAGAGAAAAAGAAAGAGAGTAACAAAGTTCTGAAAAGAAAAAGAATAGGGGAAAATAAGTTAAGATAGATAGATAGATAGATAGATAAAGAGAATAAAAGGGAAGATGAGAAAAAGAATGGGAGTAACAAAGTTGTGGAAAAAAAAATTTGAAAAAAAAAATGCCAAAAAAGAAAAAAAGGAAAGAAATAAATAGATTTTAAAAGGGATATATTAAATAGAATCTTAAGAAAAAAGAAAAAAAAAAACAGAAATATAAATAAATATGGCAGAAAAAGGGTTGAATGAATAAAAAAAAATGGTACATCATGTAGAATGGAAGGAGGGGGAGTAGATTAGAAGATAGGTAATTTGTAAAAGAAGAACTGGAAGATAAAAGAATTTGGAATAATGAAGACTGGGCAAAGGAGTAATTGAGAAAAAATTACATTAAAAAAATAAATAAATAAAATAAATGAGAAGATTTTAAGAGAGAGAAAATTAGAAGGAACAGTGGAAATTGATGAGCGGAAAAAAGAAGAAAGAAAAAAAACCTCATGAACAGCTGAAATATTGAAAATTACTTAATCAGGATTAAGTCTATAGCGAACATATCTCTATCTACAAAAGTAGATTATTTATCTTATGAAAATTGGATTTGAGAAATTTGCTGGAAATGAAAGTTAGTGAGAGAAAGTCATTTTATTATTACTTTACTGGCAGATAATAATCATGAAAAGACTTGCTTAATCTCACCATTTTTATCAATGAAATATTACTTATAAGTAAATATAGGGTTAGCAAACCGTCTACACAAGAGATTGGCACTTTAGCATTTATAAGGTGTTTAAGGGATTTGTTGCAGTTAGTGAGATCTATATCCTTAGGTAGGTCTTATTTATTTATCTTTTCTTTTTTTGACATAATATATGAGTGCAAGAATTCTATAGCAATGATTAGGCAATGTAATATTCATAACTTACTCCTTAGTGAAAATCTCAGTGGCCCTTTATCTTGACTTAATAAAAAAATAAAAAATGATATAAAAAAAAAAAAAGATTAAAAATTAGAAATCATTATTTTTCTATTTTATCCTTTTTTTTCTTTCTAAATATTTCTTTCTAAAGACATAATAAATATCCCAGCAAAGAAAATTCGGTTAAGTGAACTATGGTAATTTCGTAGAAAAATGTATTTTTTATTATCTAGTTTGATCTTCTCTGTTTGGAAACGGCCTTCGAAATAATTTCATTTTCAAGAAAAATTAAGTTTTTGAAGTAGTTCTAAAGTGGGGGTTTGTTTTACAATACATGCCAAATAACAAACTGAACCCTGAGTTTATGTCAGTACTTACAGTGTAAATTTAATGAAACACTTAGCTGAATCTAAATTGAAAATCTATTTGGAATTTTATAAATTTATCTATACATATATAAAGGACAGTTAATGTATATGTATGTATGTAAGTGTGTATGCCTGCATGAAACTACGAAAATAAAACAATGATAAAGTAAATATATATACACATTCACTATCATGAGAGCTTGCTTTTTGTGCAAAAATAATAAAGATTTTATTTATATATAGGCAAGATATTTAAAAATTATGATTTGAATAGTAAGGGGGAAAATCATTAGTTGCATTTATGATTAAAACATAAATCAATCATTTAAGACCAAAACAATCAATGGATCTGCGAGACTAACTTTTTTATCCCCCCCCCTCTACCCAGGCAACGCTGGGTAGCCGCTTCTAGTGGATATATAAGAACTTCAATGATTAAACGTTTATTACTGAAGTTAATTCAAGCAAATGCTGGATGTATCCCCTGCAGTGGGGTAAGACCCCATTCCTCACCACCCATCCTACAAAAAAAAAGGCTGTGTCCTGGGTATGACACTAAACCACATCTGATGGTGTAACTCCAGTTCTGAAGATCAGCAGAGTGATGAGTACCTCTTTATTGGCATTACTCCCAGGTCCACTCTGATCCGGAGTATTAATACGTTAAGGTCCCATCTATGGGTCAAAATAGACCCATTTTAATATCATTAGTATTTGATAGGAATACTTGAAACCACTTGTAAATCATTTGTATTAAGAATAGTTACTTGAAGCTATAATTGTTTACTAAAGATTATTATTACTAGCAAATATATGCACCCTCCGGGTGCAAGTATTTAAGTTTTAATGTAATAAAATATTGTATTAAATTAGAAAGGCTAATGAAACTAAATAAGAATACAGATAAAGATTGAAACAGAGGGAGATAATAAAAGATTTGTATAATAAAAAATGAAACAACTGAACTTACTCTTCCATCACTCTCGTCTTTCATTGTTATTTTTTCTAATTTAAGTATTAGTTAAAAGAGGAAATAAAGAATAAAATGAGTTATTAAGGATTTCATTAAGATCTATTGAAGAGATTTTTGCTTATATTCATTAAAATAAACAAACAGTTAGAAATCAATATACTAAGCACATATTTATTAAATTCGATTTTTTAATATTAATATGCAAATTAGCCTTCCCATTCACACTGTAAACCGCTATTTGTTGTATATATAATATAATTGCATGTTGGCAGTATGTAGACATAGTTAACAGTATTAATAATGTAAGACAATTTTATTAATAATTGAGGTTTAGATAAAAATAAAACCATGGAGAATGTGATTCAATAACTAAGAGAATTGTGACTTGAGTAGGAATATAGTTTCGGTTACAGACAGAAAACACATCTCCATTATAATAAGATTAGTTTTTGAAATAGAATATTACTGTCTATTATGGCGTAAGGTTGCAAACAATTTGAATTAAATGGAAACTTGAAAATTTTTGTATAGAATATTGTTATTAGATAAAAATACTTGAACAACAGTGGGAAAATTATTTGTATTAGATAAGAATACATGATATCCTATAACTGTGAGCAAAAAAAATCTTAAGAAACAACTACACAGAAAATGTAAATATAAATGTACAATAAACACAATTCCCTAACCTCTAGTCATAAACTAACCCTAGGCAGGTTGACATGTCATTAGAAACAATCTATCAATCTATCTGCCTAAAATTTGACCTCCAGCTATGGATAAATAGTAGGAGAAAATGGGTTCTTTAGACTTGGTTAGGCAACCAGTCTAGGAGAAGGAATACTCTGAGTTGAAACCTGTTAAAATCCACTTAAGAAATTGACCTTGTGGGTCAAATCCTACTTAACGGACATAAATTCCACCATTGTAAGTCACCTCGCTGAAAGAAAAAAAAATACTAAAAATCAAGGAATTAACCAAATTTACTGAAATTTTCAGTGGTGATATATTAATGAATGAACAATATAATGTACCAGTTATTTTATTTGAAAACTCTTACATTTTTTAAGGTCAGTTAACTTTGAACCACATATCTTTGAGGCATAACACAGATTCACAAACATACGTGGTTCAAAATTAATTGACCTGAAAAAATGTAAAAGTTTTTGAATCAAATAACTGGTGCATTATATATTTTATTCATTAATATATCAACACTGAAAATTTCATTAAATTCGGTTAATTTTCTGATTTTTAGTATTTTTTTTTTCTTTCAGCAGGGTGACATACAATGGTGGAATTTATGACCGTTAAGTAGGATTTAACCAAAAAACTCTTAAGAAATATTTACAATAAATGTACATATAAATATACAATGAACACGATTCCCTAACCTCTAGTCATAAACTAATGCTATACAGATCAATAAATTAAAATCAATCACATCAATCAATGTTGTTGAATATATTATTATTATTATTATTATTACTAGCAAATATATTGCAAGTATTTAAGTTTTAATATAATAAAATATATATTAATTAGAAAGGCTAATTAAACTGAATAAGAATGCATGAATAGATTTGGAACAGAGGGGGTATGATTGAAAATAGATTTGAAAGTAATCTTCCATCATTTTCCATTACTCCTTCTTTCATTGGTAAATTTTCTTATTTAACTATTTAGTTAAAATAGGAAGTATGTTAATGGATTTCTTTTAGATTTATCCCGAGATTTTTGCTCATATTCAAAAAGATAAACAAAACAATTAGAAATCAATAATACTAAGCATGTATTTATTAAAATCAATTTTTAAGATCAATATGCAAATCAGCCTTTTCACACTATAATCCACTATTTTGTTGTATATATAAATACAATTGCATGTTCTGTGAATGTAGATATGGTCAACAGTCTTAATGATGTAAAACAATTTTATTAATAATTGAGGTTTAAATAGAAATAAAATCATGGAGAATGTGATGTAAATAACAAAGGAATTGTGACTTGTATAGTAATATAGTTTCGGTTACAGACAGACAAACACACAATCTCCATTATAATAAAATTATCTTATATATATTATTATAATAATAATATTATATATATAATGTTGTGTACTATATTATAAAACTGAAAATAT
Organism: Doryteuthis pealeii; assembly: GCA_023376005.1. Taxonomy (NCBI): domain Eukaryota; kingdom Metazoa; phylum Mollusca; class Cephalopoda; order Myopsida; family Loliginidae; genus Doryteuthis; species Doryteuthis pealeii. The sequence goes on along the minus strand of CM042143.1, from coordinate 49,784,755 downwards.
TTTCTTGTATACTTTTTTTGTTTTTTTATCAACTGGATCTTAAAACCTTTTATTTCTCACGATTCAAAGTTTATTCAACAAAACTAGAAACCTACTTAACGACTAATCTTAAATCTTCAAATTATTTCCAAAATAGAATTATAAGTTTATTAACATGGGAAAAATTGTACTTAATTGATTGATTGATTGACTTGAAATTTATCCGAGTAGAAAACTGGGTAATGTGCACAGCAATCAGCAATCGGAATTTTCTGATCGATATAATGATGATGTACTTTATTGTTTCGATAACAACTGATTCTGCTTTTAACTCTTCTTCTTCTTCTTCAACAAAGAAGAATCAGTTCATTATAATTGTTCATGTGAAATGAGACGTCATTAAAACCATCAAAAGACGCTTGTCAGCAATTAGCCTGACTAATTAAAATCAGTTTCAAAGCACTTAACCAGCAGGAAAAAAAAAAGCAAAAAAAAAAAAGGCCTCAGATCAGTATTAATTCCTTGTAACTATTTGGTTGCAGACACGTTGCCAAATGTGTTACCGAATGTGTTGTTGAGCATCGAGTTGAAAACAAGAGTTTCTCAATTCAGTTTAAAAATTCAGTTAAAACTTTTCTGATCTTTTTTTATTTTTAGGCAGCAAAATCAAGTTTATATATATATATATATATATATATATATATATATTATATATGAGGGGTGGGGTTAGCTCAGTCGGTAGAGCGTTCGGCTAGAAACCACAAGGTTCCTAGTTCGATACTGATCCTCGCCAACTCAGCGTATGAGTAGCAGGAGCTGATGGTAGGTGTGGCGCTCCACCTCAGACGCCAAAAATAATCTCCTTGGTCTAGCGCTATTGAAAAGGGGATAGACTCCCTCGCAGACTGGCTGATACCGACTTTAGGCCGTCCCGATGACTTTATTTATATATATATATATATATATAAAGTCGTCAAGGTGGCCTAAAGTCAATATCAGCCAGACAGCGAGGGAGTCTATCCACTTTTCAATAGTGCTAGACCAAGGAGATTATCTTGGCATCTGAGGTGGAGCACCGCACCTACCATCAGCTCCTCACTTTACTGCACGGATCTCTATGCTACTCATATGCTCAATTGGCAAGGGCTGGTATCAAACCAGGAACCTAGTCGGATGCTCTATTGACTGAATTAAACTGGCCATATATATATATATATATATATGGTAAACTATAGCATGTATGTTTGTGTAATATCATTATTAATGATAATCAGCTGTACCTTCAGAGATTATAATGGTGAATGCAAGAATTGAGATTTTGGAAATTTTTAAGCAGTCTTTTAAAAATGGTGTAAAACTCACTGAAAGAGAAGGCAGAAAAGAACCCAACAAACGACAGCAAGAAAACATTTCAGAAGAGTTGCAACAATTAAAAGTGGTGAACATGTGCTGAATATTAAATAATCTTTAAAAACATTTCAATGCTCTTTGTTCCCTATGAACATTCAATTGATTGATAAAAAGAAAACGGTTTGATACACACTAATAAACAATTGTTAATCACTCAACATTTTCTGTTTTGCCATTTAATTAAAAACAAAAGACAACAGAATCAAGTCACAATAGGAAAAGACTAGACTTTTGTATAATCTCTGAAGATATATTTTTCTATTCATGCTATTTAATTCAGTCTTGTTTTCCTCCAATTGTTTATATTAATTAATCTATCCATACATATATAAAGGGCAGTCTGTGTGTATGTATGTCCGGGGGAAACTATGAAAAGGAAATATTAATGACAAAGTAAATATATATACACATTTACCATCACCAGAGCTTGCTTTTTTTGTGCAAAAATAAGGGAGATTTTATTTATATCTCGGAAGATATTTAAAAATTACAATTTGAATACTAGGAGAAGGGAAAATCATTGGTTGCGTTTGTGATTAAAACATAAATCAATTATGTAAGACCAAAACAATCAATGGATCTGCGAGACTAACTTTTTATTATCCCCCCCCTCTACCCAGGCAACGCCGGGTAGGCCCTTCTAGTATAACCTAAAGAAAACAGACTGGACAATGAAAATGAGATATTGAACAAACAAAAGACTAAAGATAGAGTTACAGTGATGCTGATAGCTTTTTGATTTAGTGCATCCTGGGATGCACATATTTGCTTTGAAAATTTATGGGTCCCAGCTAAAGCCATCTAACTCCTACCTTGTAGCCTATCCTGTGTAATTCATTTCTAAGAAACTATTGAAATGGATTTACAATTAGCTTGAAATAGTAAGGGAAGAAAACAGAAAAACACTGGGATGCATAGATATGATTTTACTGCATCCTTTTAGATTTTTGTGCGTCAGGGACATAGGACACGTACCTATCAGCATCTCTGGAGTTAATGAATAAAAATTCTAAAAGCCAACGCAACTGCAACATTTCCTTAAGAGAAAAATGTTGAAATAAATGCAAAGATGCAGATGGCATCTATATAGAGAGCATCACAGCCAAGGAGCCAAGCCCAGTAGGATGCACACAACAAACAGAATACATAGAAGTGATTAAGATGTCATTCAAAACGACTGATTAAAGAATCAATGAAGCTGTAGAATACAAAATGTTGAGACCAATTTTTCTCAAAAGGAGGAAATTTAGACATGAAAATCAGGTGAACCTTAAAAGTTCTAGAAACACTAATGATGAGACAGTAATATCAAAGAAGATGAAGATGATGAAGAAACATTTAAGATGAGTGGAAAGAGTTCTACAAAGAAAATAGTGGCCAAGGAGACCTACTATTAAAAAGCACTGGTATTCTTTAATCTTAATGCTAGTAATTCTTATCTTATTATAATGGAGATTCAGTGTCAGTCTGTGTCTCTAACCGAATCTACATCACTGCTTACACTACAATACCCTCAGGAATTGTGTAAGTTTATCAGTGAGTTTTTAATTCATAGTCAAAATCAATACATAGAATTCATTTATTAACAATGTTTCTATGAAAATATTGAGTTCGATTTTCCTCAAAACAGCCCATGTTATTAGTGTGTTTAAAATCCTGCAATGTGTCTTATATATCACTAAGAAATAAAAATTTACATAATATATGGTGTGGTTAATTTGCATACTGGTTATAACAAATCCAGTTTAATAAATGATTACTTGGTGTTACTGATCTCTAATATTGTTTTATTTTCCAACATAGAAAATCAATCCTATGAATGATTTTATACTAATTAAAATATAATTAGAATAGGTGTAATCTTTTTATGCACATTCTTATTTAATTTCATTAGTTTTTCTAATTTAATTTACATTAAAAACTTAAATTTAGTTAGTTCTACCGTCCATAAATTTCTCAAAAGTCAAAGTCTTTTAGTGGGTTTTGTTGGTGGTAAGTTGTATCAGAGTTTGATCATCTGATAGGGTCAGCAGGGCAAGGGAATTGATGTTGGAAGACCCGAGTTTCCCAATGAACTGGCAAATTTACATCCTGACGACAACCACCAGCGCCCAAGTAGGAGTGTATATTTAAGAAATTAATTGCCTTGGAGGGCAACTTATTCTTCACTTGTGAATTAATAAAATAAAATACCATTTGTATATTCATTTTTTGTCTGTCATCATCATCACACTGACAGCATGGATTTCTATGACTCTTTCTTCCCACCAGTCCCTATGGGTGACCATTTAAGCAACAGCCGGTAATGTAAGCAACCTGATATCAAAATAAATTGATTCGGCATTTGAATTAGATTAGAATCAATATGCCGTAAAAATAAACAACAACCAACCACTCATCTTTAACAGTCGTTGCCTCAGGCAGGTCTTCCGCACAGCATCTGGAATCTGCACAGAGCTGGTTGATGTAGGTTTTTGCTGGTTGACCTACACTGGCATGTCCACGTGTACGTGTCCCCAGGGGAAAATCTCTATGAGCTTGTCCCTACTTCTCCAGAAGTCCAGCTTGTCTTGTTCATCTTACTTGGGTGGTTAATGTGATAGGAGGTAAGTGGCTGTACAGCTGCTTTTTTGTGGGATGCTGTTTTCCAAGATTTGTTCAAGACAGCAAACTGCATCCTTGTGTAGTTCTCATCTAGCTTTTTTTCTAAGCATCTCAAGTCCAAGTGGTGCAGCCATATAGTGACACTGATACAGCTACAGTTATGAGGAATTCTCACTTTATTTTATCAGAGAAATCTGTAATATCCCCAAAATCAAAAAAATAATAAATCTATCTCAAGACATTCACAATATCCGTGATACTGAAATTTAGACTAAAACCACTAAGATATATTGACAAGTGCAATAAAATTTGCTTGAATTAAAATATATATCAACACTTATTTGTATCTAAGCTAATTCTTTACAGGAAATTTAGTACAATGCTATCTGTAGAAGACATTACAGCAATGCTGTTCCTGTGGGAAACCAAATTAATTCAATTTGTACAGAAAAACAATCAATGCTGTTGCAACTTTAATAACACTATGTCATGGAAGCCTTAAGTAGTATAGTGTTGAATCATCGATACATAAACAGATCATACAAAAACTGTTGAATAGCATTTTTTTTTTTTAATTAAAGAAAATTTCAGAAATTTTTTTTACAATATAAGTGAAAATACAATGTAAATATCACTTTATTAAACAAACTCGAAGGAATTCTTAAAAAAAACAAAAAACAATAAAAAGCCCCCCCCAAAAAATGGTAATTTTCACCTTTAGTTATCAGAATTCCTAGCAAATAAGGCAATTAGAGTAACCTCTCTTGACTTTCACTTTGAACTAAGCTGGTAGCTATTTTGAAAGTCTCCGTGTGAAATAAACAAATCTTAGAAACTTTTTCGAAAACAATACAACTGCATGCTTTCACACAAAAATATCATAAACTGTGTTCTTAATAACAATTAAGTTCATTTCAGATAATGCGCACGCACAATTTTATGCTAGGAATTTTAACAACTAAAGGTGAAAATTACCCAAAAAATACCCTGTCACCAATGCTTAGAATACACTGACTGTATCTTCTAGCAGAAGGATAAGACCCCCCCCCCAAAAAAAAAACAAAAACGAGTGGTGTCCTGAGTATGAGACTAAATTGCATTTGATAGTGAAGCCCAGTTCTCGATATCTAGAGTACTCTTTCATTGCGATTACTCCCAGGTCCACTCTGACCAGGAGTATTAGTACTTTTGAAGTTCCCATCAATGGTTAAATAGATCTGAAAAGTATACACATTTGATAGGACCATGTAAACCTATATGTAAATGTGTACAATCAAATTATTATCAAATAGAAATAATTACTCGAAACCATATAATTATTAGTAGAATACTTAAAACCATACAACTCTGTGTAAATTATTTTTACTAGCAAAATAAAAAGACGCCTCCAGGCGATGTAAAAATAATTTTTTGAAAGATATTGCCCGAGGGGATGGGAGCTGAAAATTCAATGTCATAGAGTGTGTACCATAAGTACGTAAAATCATCAAATTTATTAAAGGAGTAAAAAAAAGAAAGAAAGAAAGACAATGTGAAATGGAAACAGTTCCGATAACTTTAAATATTATATTAGAATAAAACAATCTATATATAAATATATAAACGCCAGGCATCTATTTATTGAAAAAATGAGGACTGTCTAACGTTGCATGCTCACATTTTGAGTATATTTATTCTATGTTATGATGTTGGATTATGTGTTGGGTAATGTGACATAAGCAGTGACGCAGTTTTTGTTACAGACAAAAACCGGAAGCGAATCTCCATTATTAATAGATATGATGTGGAATACAACTGTGTGTCAAAACGCCTCTGAAGAAACAACGACACAAGAAATGTAAATATAAATGTAGAATGAACATGATTCCCTAACCTTTTCAATAAATTTAAAAGATACTTTAACTCTTAACATCCTGTTGAGATTTTTCTAAGTCCAGAGCATTCCTATAAGGATATATAAAAAAATGGCTAAAAATGACCTTTGCATCTAAAGTTACTTATTATTTCCCTTAAATGAAAGATTTCTGCATATGTTTAATATTAAATTTAAACAAAGGCTATTGTTTGGGGCTGATTAGTTAAAACGAATATGACTTCCAGCCGGGTGGAATGAGGTGGTATAGGACTTTAAGAGTTTTAAGGTACATATCAAAGGCTGTGCTATTCATGTACAGAGTTGGCTCAGGGCCGGTAATTTAGACTCAGAATCTTGCAATTCCTAATGATTGCGCTACCGACTGAGCTAAACCAGACAAATGTAATCATTGTCATTTTGCATAGGAAAACATTTTTTTTTCCATTTTAAGTTAGATTTTAATGCAACTAGCAGCCATTATACTTTGCACTGAAGATGACAGATATTAGATTATCAAAACATATGCCTAAATAAACAATTTACTATTGAAATATAAATTAATGACCTTATGAAAATAACAGTTATATATCTATTAATAATGGAGATTTGGTCTCTATTTGTCTGTAACAAAAACTACGTCACTGCTTATTCACATTACCTAAAAATCGTCAATACATATAATAAAGAACAACCTTGTAATCAGTTTTTAAATAATTTTTTAATCTCGGCCTTTTTTAAGAAGTTAACTAAAAAGTTTACAAATAAATACCTAAAATTTATGTGTAAAATATTCAAAAAATTATCTAATTAATAATCAATAGATGCATGCAACATTTTATTTGAGGGGGACAGAATTAAGTTTTTATTTCAAAGGATTTTATTTTTTAAAAGTATAATAATCTTGAAGTAACTCTCTCTCACTCTTTTCTTTGTTTCTTTTCTTCTCTTCATCTTTTCTTTTAATGATGTTATGAAGCATATTAGCATTATCGCTTCCATGCCCCACCTCCTCTCTATATCTTTTCCCTACTCTCTTTCTTTCTTTTTTTATTATTTTTTCTGTGTCGCATGTCCTTTTTCTTCCCTTTTCTTTCTTTATAATAAAAACGGAATGGTCCATTACTTAGCAGAGGTGACAGCACTCATAAGAAATAAGAATTTGGCAGATAAGTGACACCAAACAATCAGAATTTACATTTTTGCATTTTATCTTGGATCATTTTTAATCAGACTTATAGGAAATGGACTCATCGTCCTGAGTTCAATTCCTGGACAAAGCCACAGTTCACATAGCACTAATACCCTTGGGAAAGGTATGAATCCAACTATTCCCCTCCAGCTATGGGTAAATAGTAGAGCAGAATAGATTCTTTAACCTTGGTTAGGCAACCAGTCTAGGAGAAGAAAACTCTGAATTCAAACCTGGTCAATACTAGAATAGGCTCAGGCCTACTTAGTGATCTATTTCAGTTTATTTAAATTAATTTAAAGGTGATGCAAGATGATAACGGTTGTGCAATTAAGGAACACGAGTATTAATACATAGATTACAGGTTTATTCTGCAAGCCTCTATTTGTAAGTGTTTGGTAAGCTTCGAACTATTGATTATTCGGTAACAACAGAATGAATGCTCTTTAAAAATAGATACAAAACACACATCTATAGGAGGAAAATAAATTAAGAATCTCTCATTGAAATTAATGATATATTTCATTATACTACGCTATTGAAAAGCAAATTCCTAGACATAATAACACAGACAGGATACATCCACACAGGAAACACACACACAGTGTGTGTGTGTGTGTACGTGTGTGTATGTGATCTCCCTAAATGGATTTAGAATAAACAAAGATAGACAATATACTCATATAAATACGTATGTATATATGGGCATTGAAAGTTTTGTATGCATGCTTCTTTCTACATGTTTTTGTGTAAAGACTTCACATGCTTATATATACATATATATATATATATATGTGTGTGTGTGTGTGTGTGTGTGTGTATGTGTGTGTGTGAAGTCCTTATACAAAAACATGTAGAAAAAAGCATGCATACAAAATTTTAAATGGCCATATATATTATATATATATATATATATATATATATGTGTGTGTGTGTGTGTGTGTGAGGGTCGGCAGAAAAGTTCATAGGTTGACCAAGATACTCTCATGGAATGTGATTAAATGAGGTTTATTTTTCAACATAGTCCTCCTTGCAATTCACACACAAAATATAATAACAAAGAAAGAAAGAAAAATAGTAGGAGAAAGATAGAGAGAGTGGGTGGGAAGTGATAATGCTAATCTGTTTCAATATATCATAATGAAGATGAAAAAAAGAAAGAAAGAAAAAAAATGAGAGAGTTAAATCAAGATTATTATACTTTTTACATATTGAACTATTTAGCATAGCTCTAAGTAAACATATCAAACGTTGTAATAATTAAATTATCATACTGTGGTATATCCACAGGTCCTGCTAGTAGTAGTAGAATGGTCTAATTTAGAGAATAAATACTTTCCAGTTCAATTTCTAACTTAATCATAAATGGTTGCTTGCTTGGTAAGTTTTACATGTCAACTCTGTTGGGTTATTTTATGCCAAAATCAGTTGAATAATTATGGTCTCTGGGTAAGAGTGAACCTGGGAGTGATGTCAGTAAAGGAGTTACTCAACATTCCACAGGTCCTGCTAGTTCTATTAGTTCTTCCATTGGAAAAGCCGCAAGAGAAAGCAGTCAAAGTTATGTCTGCGTATTTGTTTTATCAATTAAATTAACTTATTAGATATGAAACATACAGTGATAATCCAGTTGAAAGCAGTTTGTTGAAGGCAGTTTCAAGCTCTTCAGCTTTTGAGTCTGGATTTAAGAGCTGACTTAAAGTTGATTCTTGAAATCCTGATTGAAAGTTCAAGTCCTGGCATCAAGCAGATGCCAAGAGAGAAGGGATTAGACACCAAAAGTCTGAGATTTGACAAAGGAATTGTACTTATCTGGCAAGAAAGGATAAAGCAATGGATGCTCGACTTAGTGAAGAATTCTTTCTGAGGTTGGTTGGTTGGTTGGGTTTTACGGCATGTAAACCCACTGGATCATTTATGCTGAAGACTTTTTTGTCTAATTCATTATTGAGTACTCAATTTTTTAAACACATTTTTTCAAAACTCATTTTTTTCTGTTTAACCTATAGGTGGGATCCTAACAGGTACTACCACTCCAGGTCAGAGTGGACCTGGGAGCAATGGTGATGAAGGTGTACTCTATATTCCCCAGAGTTCCAGAACTGGAATTTCACCTCTAGATACAGTTTAACGTCATACCCAGGATATTAAGACCCTCAGCCACTGCCTTCCAGCACATATATAAAAGGGGTTGGGGGCTTGCCATAAGGACAATAGGGTAGGAACAATCATATAGGTGCTAAGGCTTGACGTGACCAGCTGACTGATCAGAGAGGGCACCTCAGCCCACCCATCTAGCCTAAGTAAGGGGTAAAGTGGAGTGTTGCATGTCATTGACTGCTCAGCCACCAGGATTCAGTCCTTAAGCATCATGGGTCCCCCAGAGAGAAGGGATCAGATGCCAAAAGTCTTAGATTTGATAAAGAACTGGTACTTATCAGGTTAGAAATCATAAAGCAATGGATGCCAATCTTGGGGAAGAATTCTTTCCGAGGAAATGGTCCTCTTATATGTCCTGTAGGTCAGCAAAAAGAATCTTAAATTTGATCTGATTTGCAATGTCACCCAAATAGAACCAACAGAAAGTCCGGAACAATTAAATCCCAATTATTAACCTTGCCAAATATATCCAGGATTATAGAAACGTCAAAATGACCGTGTCTTTTGCAAAACAAAACCACTGACACACTGCTGAGGTCAAGTACAAGGTGTCATAAAATTCAATGCAGCTTAAATTGAGACAAATTTATAGTCTGTATCTGTCAATTGTTATGATATAATCCTTATATGGTAGCTAAGAAAAGGGTGATGGCATGGTTAAAAAAATACTGCTTATATCAAGATGTGTCACTGGGGTGGCCTAAATTCAGTATCAGCCAGACAGCGAGAGAGTCTATCCCCTTTTCACTAGCGCTAGACCAGGAGAGATTGTTTTTTTAGCATCTGAGGGAGTGCCACACCTACCATCAGCTCCTCACTTTACCACACAGATCCCTGTGTTACTCATTCATTGAGTTGGCAAGTGCCCGTATCAAACTAGGAACCTTGTGATTCCTAGGCTGATGCTTTACCAACTGAGCTAAACCAATGAGGCGTATTCAAAACATATCAAGTCTGAAGCTGTATTTACCTAGACAAAAATGAACCAATTAATGTAACATTCATTTTCTTCAAAATATTCCTCTTGGCAGACTTATTCCAGCCATATATTCCAAATCCTTATATATACATATATGAGAAGAAAATATTTTTAAAATATAACAAACACAGGATGTTATGATTAGGAAACAATTTTTTAGTGTCAATACTTAAGCATTTCGGTATATTGTACCATCTTCAGGACACTGTTAAGTAATGTTTATGTGAGGGACAAAATGAAAGATGTTAAGTGTATAGTGATTGTGTGAATATGATTGTTTCATATTGTCGGATTAATTTCCTCACCGTATTTCCATATACATATATATATATTCTTATGGGAGTGGAGTAGCATTTAATTGGAGTTTCCGTGGAGTATAAAACATCTCAATGTCCACCACATGGTTTGTTTGCTGCTGAGATCTCATCACCTGACCACAAACTGGTGCCTAATCAACACCAGCTGGGTCACCCAGGTGAAGGTGTATGATGTTGAGAGACCTGAAACATCTAATGATCCTGAGGTAACATTACTGATGATGATGAGGTCAGGGGCACCTTTAGAGTGTATTCCTTGAATCCGATCATATATAGAAATTAGAAAAACAAACTGTTCTAAAAAAGATTAATTTATTTTGATGTTGATGCTTAAATGTTTCGGTTTATGTTAAACCTTTCTTCAGGACAATATAATAAAAAAGAAAAAGAAATGTTTTATTCAAATGGTGATGGATGTTTTTAAATGACTTGAGTTGAAAATGTGTATGGAGAAAAAGGTTCATAAATGTTTACTTTATATATATATATATATATATATATATAGATAGATAGATAGATAGATAGATAGATAAAAGGGTATGAAAAACACACATTGTTGTTAAAATGTATATATTTGTATATCATTTTCATTGCTAATATTGACAATATTTCGATTTATAAAAAATCATCATCAGAGCATAATGATAATTAGGTCCGTTTTTAGATGTAAATGTTTTTAATCTGGATTCTTCAAGAGTGAAACAGAGAATAATTTGAATTCAAATTGGAAGTATTATCTTTCCCAAAAAGTATGTATCCTGTGTATTTGTTTCATCTCGTTCATTCGCTGCGTCTTATTCTTTCGCTTCGTCGTGTCCTTCGGTGTAACAGTTTTTAAAAGAAAAAGAAATACTTCAAATTGAAAAATAGAAAATTTCTCTTTTTCAAAAAGGAGAGTTTTAACCTGTTCATGATCGATTAGTAATGGATTTTTTTTTTTAGAAAAGAAATGTTTTTATTTAATTATTTAAAAAAATTACTTTTTATGTAAAATATGAATGTGTAAGGGTGTATTAGAATAATGTGAAATTTTAAATTTGTTTGTTATATATATATATATATATATATATATATATATGAATAAGATATAATGAAAAAACAAAAGATGTTTACAACTGCATGGGCTCATCAGGAGAGAATGTGCAAACCGTTTCGGGGCCTATCTCTCGACGGTTTAAAAAGCAACACCGGCCCTACCTCACTGATATGAGGACCCTCGCAATATAATGCATCGACTGCACGTGGGTCGGTCATCAACAAAAATAAGACGGGAAAAATGACCGTTAGCAAAAACAGAACGCTGCTAGTCAAACGTTGGAATTAATCAAAAAATGCGCTGTCTATATTAAAAATAATATGAATTTTATTTAAAAATAAAATGAATCTTATTTTTAATTTTAAAAATAATCAGAAGCATTATAGTTATAAAATAAGACTCAAAAAAGTCTGATGTAGAGTTATTTAAAACTATATATATATATATATATATATATATATATATGAAAAATAGATGGAAATTAATCCGACAGTATGAAATTTAACATTATGAAAAAACATATGATGTTTGTTATGTAATTGCTGACAGTACTGTTTCGACCAAATCGATAAGTTGGTCTTCAGCGTTCTTTTCTGTAAACAGTCTTTTTAACGGATATCTTCTCTTCCCATCTATGTCGCTCTTTGATGAAGACCAACTTATCGATTTGGTCGAAACAGTACTGTCAGCAATTACATAACAAACATCATATGTTTTTTTATAATGTTAAATTTCATACTGTCGGATTAATTTCCATCTATTTTTCATATTTGTCAAATGAAAAAACATTATATCTGGGACTTTTACACCTTGAAGACTTTCATCTATAACTACGGACTTATCAACGCCACAAGTAAATTTTGGAAATCTAACATCTTTTTTCAAATTACCATGTGGACTTGTATATTTTTTAACAGCTGAAAAATATATACTATACTATTTTGATACCCACTTTACATTTTTATATAAACTTTTACAACAAACTCTTTTGAGTTTTTCTATAAACTATAATGCTTCTGATTTTTTAAAATTAAAAATAAAATTTATTTAATTTTTTTTTTTTAAACAGAACATGCATTTTTCAAAAAACTTCAGCGGTTGAACTCAGCGTTCGTTTCTGTAAACAGTCTTTTTTAACGGATATCTTCTCTTCCCATCTATGTCGCTCTTTGATGAAGACCAACTTATCGATTTGGTCGAAACAGTACTGTCAGCAATTACATAACAAACATCATATGTTTTTTCATAATGTTAAATTTCATATATATATATATATACATGAGATTTTTATGTCAAAATAAGTGCTATTTACATCTGTGAGTTATATGTCTTGGCCAACTTAACAATTCTTATTTAATGGAGGATACCTAATTTGCATATCTTTGATAATTAAATTGTGATTAATAATTGTATTTTGGCATTCACTTACAGTCATCTCTTTTGTATTCTTTATAAATTGTTTTTGTCTACAGTTTTTATAATCAAGCTGTTTGACTGTTATTTAAAGAAAACAAAAGAATAAAATAAAAAAAAAAAGAAAAAAAGGAAAAAAAAGCCATGTTCTGCATTCCTATCATTCTTGACTTTTTAGACCCCAGCTATATACTTTTTAGACCCCAGGTATATATACTAAGCACCCACCTTGGAATTGCAAAGTTCTGAGTTTGAGATCAGTCCCCACCAACTCAGCACATGAGTAGCACAGATTGCTTAATCTGATCTGTGCAGTAAAATGGGGAGCTGACGATAGGTGTGGTGCTCTCCTCAGCAAAAACTCCCTAGTCTACTGCTTGCAAAAAGAGGATAGACTCCCTCACTGTTTAGCTGATACTGACAATAGCCACTCCACCAACTTTTTTATTGGTATGACAATGGATTGTATCGCCTCCTAGTGGGTGCTGTAAAAATCACGTAAGTAAGGGCACATAAGCCAGCAATGATTAATTGTTAAATTATTCAAATAAGGTCATTTTCTGAAACTTCTAATAACCTTTTAGGTTGGTTGATTGGTTGGTTTTCTGACATGTCAACCCTTGTTGGATTATTTTATGCATAAGTCTCCAATTATATCCAGTACAAAAATGTATCTTGCCAATTATTTTAAACAGGTAAACACTCTATACTTAGGTGCAATATGAATGTTTTATGAGCCAAAGATTCAATAAATTCATAATTATTTAAAAGATAATCTCAAACATATATATTTGATCCATAGATAGGATCCTAACACATACTACCACTCTGGCTCACTCCAAGTGAACCTGGGTGCATTAGCAAAAAAGGGGTTACTCTACAATGGTAACAACACTCTCCAGAGTGGACCTGGGAGTAGTAGCAACAAAGCGATTACTCCACACTCCCCAGAGTAGACCTGGGAGTAATGACAACAAAATGGTGACTCTACACTTCTTAGAGTGGACTTGGGAGTAATGATGACTCTACAGTCATAGAGTGGACCTGGGAGTAATGACTAGATGGTAACTGGACGCACCCAAGAATGTACTTGAGAGTAATGGTGATAAAATGGTGACTCTACACTCCCAAAAAACTGGAACCTCACCACTGGATGCAGCTTAGTATTATATTCAGGACACAAAATTTTGGGGGTCTCTATAAATCATATGATTTACGGAGGCGCATGGTCTAATGGTTAGTCATAGGAAATGGACTCGTCAACGCGAGTTCAATTCCTGGACGAAGCTGTTGGCATTTCACATGCGCTAATACCCTTGGGAAAGGTATGAATCCAATTCTCCCTCCAGCTATGGGTAATTAGCAGGGCAGACTGGACTCTTTAACCATGGCTAGGTAACCAGTCTAGGAGAAGGAAAACTCTGAATTCAAACCTGTTAAACTCCGCTTAAGAAATTGACCTTGTGTCGCATCCTGCTCGTGCGGAGGGGTTTGGTAAATATATATAAATCATATGATTATTGTGGCACAGTTGATCGTACCTCCCAAGTGTTTTGTCACAGGCAATACAAGGAACTTTTGCTAATTTACCATAAATCATCCTCTTCTAATTATGAAACAAGTTTATCAGCACACCTTCAGACAAGTTGATGAATAGCCTTAGGGTTGTTTTCTATTTCTGGTAAAAGTTGTTTCTGTTAGTTTGCAGTTTGCAGTTCATCTACGAGCAAAATGAACGAGTCAATCAACTGGAGCTACTTAACTGCAATAAATGGGTAACTTAGCACCTAGGGAGGTCGGCACAAGGGCAATGCTGAAATCTTTCAAAGAAAAAATGACATTGCTCGGTTATATTACAAAAAGGAAAATTAAGCAGGAGATTTAATATAGAAACATCATTGACAAATCATTAACATTGGTTTTCAGACAATTTTCTGGGTTTATTTTCAAACAGGCTTTTTAAATTGGTTATCAAAATATGCAATGAAATTCTGTTATAATTCATAACAGCTTCTGTAGAAAAAAAAACATGGAAGAGAAAAAAGAGGATGATGATGTTCTCTCTCACATGGAGAATGATAATGATGATAATAGTGGTGATGATGATGATGATAATCTATAAGCAAATGCAGCAAACTGGCATAAAAAGAATACAAGAGCAGGTATGACTGGGCATGAAAGGTGATCCACTAGGAATTGTGCAAGATGCTGAAAATTGACCATACTGACAAATGGTATAAGTTTCATGCCCAGCATCATTCCTAGTGGATCACCTTTCATGCTCATGCCTGCTCTAAAAATAAAATGCATAAAATCCTTTGGGAGACTTAAAAAAAACAGGAAGGTAATACCTTTCTTTCAACCCTTTGTACATCAAAATAAATTCTAGAAACTCATTCATAGTCAACATTTAGATCTTTTTTTTTTTTCAGTTGATTATTCTGTGTCGTCTTTTGTTAATTTAGCCTTAAATCCACGGCTGTTAACTTCATTTCAAGTTGTTTTGATTAATGAGTCTCACTAAAAAGTGACCATTGAATATCATTGTTCCTAAGTGATAATCTGTAGAAAGCAACAAGTGGTTGATGACAGTGCTAGTGACGTTAACTGAGCAATCATCAACATTTCATACTATTATTTACTCCCCAAGTGGAAATCAACGGCAGATATTAGCACGCTTTAACAAAGTATAGAACACAGTGAAAAGTCCATCCCACAATGTTGTAGGTCTTTAGTAAAAGTGTTTTAAGTAGAAGAAAATTACTATCACATAAATCGTTACCGCATACAAAATTGGAACTTCCTGGGTAACTTAAATCTGAATGTCTTATTCTGACTGTACAAACTAAGATTTCAGTTACAACAAAAAACTTTGGCTTGTCAATAATGAATTTCCTTTTAATTGCACAGAATTACATGGAAAAAAGGGGTTGGGTTAGCTCAGTCGGTAGAGCATTCGGCTAGAAACCACATGGTTCCTAGTTTGATTCCGGTCCTCGCCAACTTAGCGTATGAGTAGCACAGGGATCTGTGCGGTAAAGTGAGTAGCACAGGGATCTGTGCGGTAAAGGAGCTGATGGTAGGTGTGGCTCTCCACCCCAGATGCCAAAACAATCTCCTTGGTCTAGCGCTAGTGAAAAGGGGATAGACTCCCTCGCTGATTGGCTGATACTGACTTTAGACTGCCCCAACGACTTTACTTACTTTTTACTTACATGGAAAAAAATCTTATAATAATAGAGATTCTGTGTCTGTCTGTAACAAAAACTACATCACTGCTTACATCACAATACTCTCAAGGTATTGCATAAGTTTATCAATGAGTATTTAATTTATACTATGGGGCCTTTAAACATGAAAAGTCCCCCCTCCATAGATTGACTTTATAAACTCAAACTATAAGAAACATTGTGTCTATAATAACATCAATATATATATAATGTATATATATATATATATATATATATATATATATATATACACAAAAACTAAGATGAGAATAACAGTTCAAATAAATCAATGTATAATGGAAGTTCATCATCTCGATAATCAGACAGAAAATGAATAGAGCAAAATACGTACAGTATTTTATGCAATAAAGTAGAATAAAAAAACAAAAAAAAAAAAACACAAGCAGGTTCAATCATATTGGCATACAAGACAGTTAAGATAAGCAGCCATCTTTGTTTAGAATTTGGAACAATTTGGAACGAAACTGATAAATTGAAATTTAATATGTTTGGTCAATATATTTTTTTTAAGTCTTTTTTTTTCCAGGTTTGTTGAAAATTTAATTTGTATTATATTTTTTTTTTTTTTTTTTAATTTACTTCAACTCCAAAAGATATATATAGATTTTTAAATACAGATTTTATAACTCAAAACACATTTCATCAGATGTATGCAATTATTTTCTGAACAATCATATCTTGATAAAAAATCTAATTTATCTGCATCTGTGCAAGTGGCTGAGCAAGCCAATTTTTGAATGTCAGTCTCTGATGCATTGTCAAATTTTGTTTTTTTTAAATCTGCATCTATGCAAGTGGCTGAGCAAGCCAATTTTTGAATGTCAGTCTTAGGTGCACACAAACAGTGATGCTTGCTGGGGCTGTTTTCACTAATTTTATGCAACAATGAAAAGTTTAATGCAACCCCCCCCCAAAAAAAAAAAAAAAAAACAAACAAACATTCTAAATACAAATTATTTTGCAATTCATATCCCATGAAAAATAATTGCGAATGTTAATATCTATGTGTAGGTGATTTCCTGGTCATATCAGGAGGATGGACAAAGGCTGCATCTCTACAGATCTACTATATGCTGAATTAGTAGAATGCTCGTGACCGGTAGATAGACCACGCCTATACTTCAAAGATGTATGCAAGAAAGACAGGAAGACATTCCACATTAACACCAACACATGGGAGGTCAGTGCAGAAAATCGAGCGGCCTGGTGCCTTAATGTCAAATAAGGATGAAAAGGAAACAGAGGAGTGAAACAGAGAGGAAAGTAGCTTCCACAGCAAAGAGAGCCAGAAGGAAGGAGAGACAACAACAGCCCTAGCAAGCATCACTGTTTGTGTGCAATCAGTGCACCTAAGACTGACATTCAAAAATTGGCTTGCTCAGACACTTGCATAGATGCAGATTTAAAAAAACAAAATTGGACAATGCATCAGAGACTGACGTTCAAAAATTGGCTTGCTCAGCCACTTGCACAGATGCAGATAAAAAATAAAAAATTGGACACTACACCATCGTCTTTAGTAGACAGATGGATACCAACTAAATGATTTCCTGAATATTCTAGATTGATAAATAGAAAGTGTTTGTTTATCTGTCCTTTAAAGATGGCCAAACAGTTTGATCAAGACTAACTAAATTTGGTATTCATACTAATTGCACTCTGAGTAAGTTGCTCACTGCACTGCAACTATTCTCCCCTCCAGCAATGGATAAATAGTAGGGCAGACTGGGCTCTTCAACGCAACCAGTCTAAGAAAAGGAGAACTCTGAATTAACAGGTTTTAATTCAGAGTTCACTTCTTTTCTATTTTCTTTTCTCTCTCTTCCTTTCTCTTTCTTTTTCTTTCTCTCTTTTTTCCATTTCTCTTCTCATCTCTTTCAGTATTTCTCTTCCCTTCTCTTTCACTTCCCTTTTTCTCTTCCTCTATCTTTATCTACATCACTTCTCTTTCTATTTTTCTTTTTGATCTCTTCTCTCTCTCTCTCATTTTCCTCTTTCTCCTTCTCTCTTTTATTCCCCCCTCTCTCTCCACTCCACTTACGAAATTGACCTTGTGTCACATCCTGCTTGTGCAGAGGGGTTTGTAAATATGTATATGAATGAGAGACAAGTTTTTACATTGGGTTAAACCCTGACCAGGTAGGAAATACATATCAAGGTGTTCACTCTGTGTGTGTGAGAGAGAGAGAGAGAGAGAGAGAGATAGAGAGAGAGAGAGAGCAGGCCACCATGGAGATGGGAATCCTTCAACCTTATGATTGTTTTGTAATTACTATGAGTAAGTAAAGGATAAATAGCCCATCAATTCCGCACCCTATTAGCCTTTCCTGACCCAAAAGCTACCCAAAATATTATTTCTATCCAGCTACAGAAGGTCCCAAAATGTCAGCAGTATTTATCTATTGTATGTGTGGGAATATTTCTTGAACCTCACTGCAAGCGAGAGCAAAGAGATCACCCACTAGGCAGTGTACAAAAAAAAAAAAGTAGCAAGTGATACAGACCTGTTATTTCCACCAACCCCTATCCACTCCCACACCTAACCCTCCACCCCCACAAAATTATAAACATTAATATTTATAAGTGAAAAAAAAAAGTCTATGTTGTCCCCCTGCATTGTGATTTATATAGTTGAAAACACATGTGTAGTTGATACGCATGCACACGGCCTTAATGTGCTCGTCTCTCTGGCATTCACACTTTTTCCTCTCGTAATATTTAATTTCTTGTATTCTCTCAGCTTATTTCAAACACAACTCCCAGCTCTTAAAAGTTGGGAAGGGCCACTTTCAAGATGGCTCTTTTATCTTTGAATAAAAGCAATCCAACAAAGGAAAGCTTAATGGTAAAACATGAATTCAAGTCTGACAAAAGATGAGTTCATATCTGTTCTATGTAGGGTCCCAAGCGGCACACAACCAGCAAAAAATATACAATGTCTGGTGGGAATTATTTTACATTTTAATCCTCTTTTCTGTTTTTTTTTTTTGGCCTTTTTTTCTCTGTGAAGCTTTAAATTAACCTTATTTTTTAATGATTTATTTTTTTATCTTTTTTTTACAATTATTAATCATAATTATCATAAAGAAATAATATAATAAAAAAAATATAAAAAAATAAAGGGTGAATTTTTGTAGGTCTTTTGTTAATTGCAAAGATTTTTTTTAGTAGATGACAATTATGAGTTGATGTGAAGTCGGAAAGATCTAAATGTCTTTGTGAAATTCACAGAATAATGATAAATATCAAATAGATTTACACGAGTGTATTAGAAGAGGTGAAGGTTTTTTTTTAAATAGTAAAAGGCTTGGGGGAGGAGTGACGAGTGAAAATAAAATAGTTAATGGGTTGAGTAAGAATAATAAATAAATAAATAAAGGTTTAATGTTGATATGAAAAGAATGTATTAGTGCATTGAAATAAGATACAAAACTAAAATTATTTGAGAACAAGACTGTTCTACTGCTGGCTGTGTAAATGAATGTATTTGTATATATGAGAGAGCGAGAGAGAGAGGAGTAAAATTAGAGAAAGAGGAAAATGAGAGAGAGAGTAAAATTGAGAGAGAGAGGGGGGAATGAGAGAGAGAGAGAAACAGGAAAATGAGAAAGAAAGAGGAAAAGGAGAGAGAAAGAGAGAAGGGGAAAGAGAGAGAGAAAGAGAGAGAGAGAGAAATGAAAGAGAAAGAGGGAAATGAGGGAGAGAGAGGGGGAAATGAGAATGAAAGAGATGGAGAGAGAAAGAGAAAAATAGAGAGAGAGCAAAATAAGAGAGAGAGAGAGGAGGAGGAGGAGGAATAAGAGAGAGAGAAAGAGAGAGAGAAGGGAAAATGAGAAAGAAAGAGGAAAATGAGAGAGAGAGAGAGAGAGAGAAAGGGGAAAATGAGAAAAAGAGGAAAATGAAATATATATATATATAGAGAGAGAGAGGGGGGAATAAGAGAGAAGAGAGAAGAGAAGGAGAAAGAGGAAAATGAGAGAGAAGGAGAAAGAGGAAATGAGAGAGAGAGAGAGAGAGAGAGATCAAAAAGAAAAATAGAAAGAGAAGTGATGTAGATAAAGATAGAGGAAGTGAAAGAGATGAGAAGAGTAATGGAAAAAAGAGAGAAAGAAAAAGAAAGAGAAAGGAAGAGAGAGAAAAGAAAATAGAAAAGAAGTGAAATAAAGAGAAGGGAAAAGAAAAGGAGAAAGAAAGGGAAGGAAAGAGGAAGAAAGAGAGAGGAAGTGAAAGAGAGAAGGGAGAGAAAAAGAAAGAAAGGAAAATAAAGAAAAGGAAAGTAGAAGAGAGAAAAAAAAAGGAAGAGAAGAAAGAGAAAAAAGGAGGAGAAATGGATTGAAAGAGAATGAATAAAAAAAAAAGAAAAAAAAAGAAAAAGAAATAAAAAAAATACAGAGAATGAAAATTATGATGGGAATTTTTCTAGTGACGATCATTTTCATGTTTTTTTTTTAATGGTTCGAAAATATTGATATTGCTTTTGTTAGTTCATTTTTTCATAGACTATTAACTCTATAAAGGTGGGCTACATGCATGCATGTGTATGCATATAAAATCATTAAAGAACATATTGACATGTATATATGAGAACAATTAATACTTAAGGAATGTGGATAAAAAAATATCTATCTGTACATAAAAAAGGACATTTAGTGTGTATGTATGTATGTATGTATGTCGAGAGGAAAGTACGAACATAAAACAATTAATGACAAATTGAATATACATACACATTCACTATCACCAGAGCTTGTTTTTTGTGCAAAAATAATGAAGATTTTATTATATCAGGGGAGATATCTAAAATTTAGGATTTGAATAAGAGAAGGGAAAGTCATTAATTGCATTTGCAATTAAAACATAAATCAATTAGGTAAGACCAAAACAATCAATGGATCCGCAATACTAACTTTTTTATTATCCCCTCTACACATGCAATGCTGAGTAGCCACTTCTAGTCTTATTATAAGGGAGATTGTGTATCTGTCTGTCTGTTTGTAACCGAAACTACATCATTTTAAATATAGTTCTAAAAATGTGAGCAAGATTTATTCAAATAAAGTTTTGTATGAATCTATGAAACATATTTTTGTGTGCTAAATCAATTTAGTCAATGTAAAATGTTTGGTACCCTCTAACCCATATGGGTGTCAATGAACCAAACAACTGTATTCTTATACTTATATGTCTTTATGAGATGAGGCTTGATATTTCAGACTATTGTCCCAAATATGGTGGCATTTATACTACTTAAAGCACCCTTGAGTGTATGGTAATGATTCCAGCTCCGAAACCACATTTGAATTCATGAGAAATCATATGAAAATGACTTATTCTAAGGTAATTTTTTAAAAAACACGTGAACAGAGCCCAAGGTTACTGTGGCCTGAACGTTGTGTTTATTCACATTAACATTGGCATTGCAGTCTTGGAAGACAATATAATTCTTGTGCCCCTGAAGTTACAGCACCTCCTGTGACTGTGAAGTCCAATGTTTGAAAAACATTCTTGACCACAGATGTCACATGTGAAGGCTGTCCCTGAAGATGTTGATGTGCCGATGCTTTGTTGCCGCTGCTTTCTTCTGGACCTCTTGGCTTCATGGAGTTGCACCAGGGTTTATTGTTTATCTATCTATACATATATAAAGGGCAGTTGTGTGCATGTGTATGTCCGGAGGAAACTTTGAAAATAAAACAATTAACGACAAAGTAAATATATATACACATTAAATATCACCAGGGCTTGGTTTTTGAGCAAGAATAATAGAGATTTGATTTATATTTGTGAAGATAATTTTTAAAAAATTTAATGATAACAGCATGGATTTTTTTTTCATTTAATATTTTAGATAGTAGACATTAACTTTTTTTTTCAGAGTAGCTGGATCAATGCAAGGTCTATTTTTTTCACATTGGGATTTAAATGGGGCATCCCACAAGGATTCAACTCACAACTCAATACTAATGATCTGCAAAAAAAAATCCTCTACCCAGGTGATGCTGGGTAGCCGCTGCTAGTACACAATAAAGATGAGGACAACAGTTGAAATATCAATGGTATACTTATCCTCCATTTTGAAAACCTTTGGGGAAATTGTAAATGATAATCAAGCAACTGGAGAGCAAATGAGCAATAAATTTTATCTGGTTTGCATTTTTCAATGGAGATTGTTGTTCAGTTTAGATGTTCAAAGCAAAATGTTACTTAAGCTTTCAACTGTCATTGAATAATAATATTTATTATCTCTATCTACAAAGAATAGCAAACATATTGATCAAGTTCAGTTTTCTAATCTATGAACAATGAAATAAACTATTCTATGTTAGTTAACAGCTGTTTAGTAAATGACATCAGAATCTGACCATCTGACTCATTGTCCATTCTCCTTCAGCCATTCATTTCAAAATCTGCTGCTCTGGTTGGTTGGTTGGATTTTACGGCATGGCAACTCTTGTTGGGTTATTTTATACTGAAGACGTTTTGTTATATTCATTTTGATGGGTATCCAACATTTTTTTTCAAATTCAATTTTTTTTTCAAACACTTTTTGAAAACTCATTTTTTTTTTTTCTATTTTTCTGAATTTTTGAGAAGAAATACCTAAAGAAAGCCGGAGGGCACATTGGTGAAACTTTGTGTAGATAATAAAAATGAGGAAATAGTCAAATAATCCAAATAATTTATGTTTTTTATTTAACCCATAGATGGGACCCCAACAAGTACTACCACTCTGGGTCAGAGTGGACCTGGGAGTAATTGTCACAAAGAGGTACTCCATCATTCCCCAGAGCTCCAGAACTGGAAATTATCCATCAGATTTAACATCATACCCAGCACATTAAGACCCTCAGCCACTATCTTTTAGCAATATAAGATAAAAAGGGTTGGGGTTTACAATAATGGCAATAGGGTTGGGACAATCACATAGGTGCTAGGGCTTGATGTGACCAGCTGATTGATTGGAGGGGGCCTCTTTGACTGCCCATCTAGCCTACGTAGAGCCAGAGTGGAAAGTTGCATGTCATGGACTGTTCCATCTTTAAGCATCATGGGTTACCACCCATGGCCAACAGGTGGCCTCATTGGCCCAGAGGTGCAGCCAGTGTATTCTAAAGCCCCAGCTGACAGGGTTCCTGCAGTTTTGATCAATGAATATAATTGATGGATCCTTGGGTAGTAAGGAAACAAATAACGAGATAATGAGTTATTTCGAGTAGAAGAGTGGAATTTATATCCATTACACATACACTTGTACATATAATTGCCTTAACATAAAAATACCCACACAAAAGTATTGTTGGTATGCTGCTAAATCATATCCAG
Organism: Doryteuthis pealeii; assembly: GCA_023376005.1. Taxonomy (NCBI): domain Eukaryota; kingdom Metazoa; phylum Mollusca; class Cephalopoda; order Myopsida; family Loliginidae; genus Doryteuthis; species Doryteuthis pealeii. Next base: position 49,761,239 of record CM042143.1, on the reverse strand, counting down.
GGGTAAACCTCCAGTTTTTATTGTAATTTCTCCCAAATCAACTCAAAGTGGTAGTACATGTTAGGGTTCAATCTATGGGTCAAATTGATCTGTTTGAGATAATGTTTTAAATGATTTTGCACCATAATAAACATTGATATTGTAAGTGAGTATGAAGTGTTTAAAATTACTGTGAAGATAGATTTTTGTATGGGAGACCATAATTGTTAAACTAACTTTGGTTCAAATCCTGGAAGAGACTGTTTGCATTTCACTTCGCGCTAATGGTATTGGTAAAGTCATGAATCCTCCTCTTCTTCCTTCCCACACCCACCTCTAGGTAAATAGTAGGGCAGACTCGGTTATTTAGCTTTAGAGAGGTAACCGGTCTAGGAGAAGGAAAACAAGCTTTACTCTGCTTAAAAATTGTGTCGTATCCTGTTTAAGTGGTTTGAATTCAGAGTTTTCCTTCTAGACAATGTGATATAAAGAAAAATGTGCAATCACCTCTGTTGACGATCGAAACCCGGGAGTTAAGAGAAGCACTGCTTTAAATCATTTGCTTCTCATTGTCTGCGAGAAGATGGGAGAAAATGCGCGAATCCCGGGATGATAAAAGCAGCGATTTGAGCTAGCTTAGAGGAGTCTTAGGACGATGTTATTACAAGAGGATTGAAGAAGGTGAAGAGGAGCGAGCTGCAGTTTCGGAAAGTTTAAAGCAGTGTAAGATTTGAACATGTCCCGTCGTGAAGAATAGAAGGGGAAAGACTCAACAGAGGACGAGCAGACTGAATCCCTGAGTTCAGTTGACTCACAGACAAGTTGCCTAACCAAGGTTAAAGATCCCAGTCCGCACTACTATTTACCCATAGCTGGAGGAAGAACAGTTGAATTCATAGCTTTCTCAAGAGTATTAGCTTTATGTGAAGTAAATTTTTAGATATAGTTCTAAAATGTGTGTTTGATTTGTTTGAATAAAGTTTTATATGAAGCTATAAAAGGATATTTTTGTTTATTGGATGAATATTAGTACATAGATAAAGATTTTCAAATCTGATTCGAGTACAGAGAGAGAAAAACAAAGCACCTGATTTCCACGGTGTTTTGAAACAGTTATTATGCAACCAAAGTCTATTGTTTATGAGTCTTGTATATTGGAAAGCCTTATCAAAATGACAACCTGCTGCCTTATGTAACAGCAAATAAAAGTAGAGGAAGTTCTCGCCTGACAAAAATGTCAACCCTTTGCCTTTCATAAGGTTTACCATCTTCTTGTCTAGTAGCCATTTTGTGGCTTCCTCAATAACATTAGAGAAATGGTGGACAACTACAACTACAACAACAATAGACAATATATACAGTACATTACATAATGAAGATATTAAAAACAATGTGATAGCAAAATGTTGCTGCTGCTGCTGACAATTGTGTAAAAAAAAAAAATGTAATCTTTCATGCAAAAATCTAAGAGAAAAAGAAATGAAATTTAATTTTTTAAAATAAAAAGTTTAACTCTGTTGGTAGAGTGTGCGACTAGGAACTACAAGGTTCCTAGTTCAATATCGGCCCTCACTAACTCAGCATATGAGTAGCACAGGGATCTGTGCAATAAAGTAAGGAGCTGATGGTAGGTGTGGCACTCCACCTCAGATGCAAAAACAGTATCCATAATCTAGTGCTAATGAAAAGGGGATAGACTCCTTCGTTGTCTGGTTTAGCTCAGTTGGTAGAGCAGCTATCATAATCATAAGGTTCCTGGTTCAATACCGGTCCCTGCCAACTTAGCACATGAGTAGCACTGATTAGGGTAATCTGATCTGTGAGGTAAAGTGGGGAGCTGACGATAGGTGTGGCACTCCGACTCAGCAAAAACAATCTCCCAGGTCTAGCACTAGCGAAAAGGGGATAGACTCTCTTGCTGTCCGGCTGATACTGACAATAGGCCACTCCACCAACTTTCCTTTTTTCCTTTTTACAAAAACTGGAACAGAGTATCGACCTAGAAATTGCAAGGTTCTGGGTTTGATAATTATCTTTGCTAACTTAGCGCATGAATAGCACAGCTTGGGTAATCTGATCTGTGCAGCAAAGCATCTGAGGACTGATGGTAAGTGTGGTACTCTACCTTAGCAAAAAAACAAAAACAAAAAAAGAACAATCTCCTTTGTCTAGTGTTAGCAAAAAGGGGATAGATATCCTCAGCATTCAGCTGATATTGACAATAGGCCACTCGTCCGACTTTACATTTTTACTTTACTGATTCTATAAGGATACTATGGAAGGTCCCAACTGAGTTATGGGGGCTTTTTGGGGGGGGAAAAAACGTACAAGTCTCTGATAGTAATTATATATAATAAGAGCGGAACCTGTGGATATACCACATTATGATAATTTAATTATTACAACATTTTATATGTTTACTTAAGAGCTATTGCTAAATAGTTCAATATGTAAAAAATATAATAATCTTGATTTAACTCTCTTTCACTCTTTTTTTTCCTTCTTTCTTCTTTCTTTTTCATCTTTTCATTTTTTCATTATGTTTGATTGAAACAGATTAGCATTATTGCTTCTGTGCACTTACCCCCACCCTCCATCTTTCCCCTACTCTTTCTTTCTTATTATATTTTTTATGTGTAGCATGTCCTTTTTCTTCCCCTTCCTTTTTTATAATAAAAACGGAATGGTCCATTATTTAGCTGGGGTGTACATTTTTGCATTCCATCTTGAATGGTTCAGATCGTCTCATTTGTAACCAGAGGGTGTTGCAAGATGATAACAGCCATATTTTGTAGGAACATCAACATTATTATATAGATAATATACAAAATGGGACACTAGTATTATATATAGATAATATACAATATGGGATAGCAGCATTATTATATAGATAATATACAAGATGGGACACCAGTATTATTATATAGATGATATACAAAATGGAACACCAGTATTATTATATAGATAACATACAAAACGGGATACCAGCATTATTATATAGATAATATACAAGATGGGACACCAGCATTATTATATAGATAATATACAATATCGGATAGCAGCATTATTATATAGATAATATACAATATGGGATACCAGCATTATTATATAGATAATATACAAGATGGGATACCAGTATTATTATATAGATAACATAAAATGGGATAGCAGCATTATTATATAGATAATATACAATATGGGATAGCAGCATTATTATATAGATAATATACAAGATGGGATACCAACATTATTATATAGATAATATACAAGATGGGATACCAACATTATTATATAGATAATATACAAGATGGGATACCATCATTATTATATAGATAATATACAAGATGGGATACCAACATTATTATATAGATAATATACAAGATGGGATACCAACATTATTATATAGATAATATACAAGATGGGATACCAACATTATTATATAAATAATATACAATATGGATAGCAGCACTATTATATAGATAATATACAAAACGGGATAGCAGCACTATTATATAGATAATATACAAAACGGGATACCAGCATTATTATATAGATAATATACAAAATGAGATGGATACCAACATTATTATATAAATAATATACAATATGGATAGCAGCACTATTATATAGATAATATACAAAACGGGATAGCAGCACTATTATATAGATAATATACAAAACGGGATAGCAGCATTATTATATAGATAATATACAAAACGAGATACCAACATTATTATATAAATAATATACAATATGGGATACCAACATTATTATATAAATAATATACAATATGGGATAGCAGCACTATTATATAGATAATATAGAAGATGGGATACCAACATTATTGTATAAATAATATACAAGATGGGATACCAGCATTATTATATAGATAATATACAAGATGGGATACCAAATAAACAAAAGATCTCATAATGGTACATACATATAACAAGAGAGTTGAACAGATTGATAGTTGCCATGGCTAAATGCCCTTCTAAAAGATAATCCATGGCAGCAATCCAGAACTGAGAACAACATGCAGTACTATAATACAAATATTCAAAAACATACTTGCCCCCAAGGCATAAAACACTTGCCAGGGGTTCAATTTGAATTTTGAGTCTTTCATTTATGGGCCTTTTTTTTGTTTTGCTTTGTTTTCTTAATTTTCATTTGTTCTAGTTTTTGTG
>CM042143.1:49659570-49754570 GCA_023376005.1 Doryteuthis pealeii | reverse complement strand
TCTCGAGGACTCTGTATTTTATATATAACCTTTTATGAGAATCAACCTTGAAATCAGTTAACTGCAATACAAACATTCATTCTTGATTTAATCTATGCAAAAGAAATTTAAAAAAAAGAAAAAAAAAGAAAGAGTAAGATATGAATTCCTTTTTGATAAATAAATACAAATATACCGACAGAATTTGCATTAGACAAATTTTCATCGCATCTCTCACTGCTTTCTCCAAGCCGAATTCGATGTAGACATTCATACGCATATCTACAGCCATTGACTGCTCGAATGCAAAATTTACATTCTTCTTTAATGTAGGTATTGTGTAACAGCCATTGATATTCATAAAGTCAGATGAAAGAAGGGAGATTTGAATATTTTGCTGTTTTTCATTAATAAAGTGCCGTGTAACATGCACAAAATGTGAATGGATATAATTCTCATTAGTGAGTCAGCTAAAATAATTTTATTGGAGTCAATTCTTTAGATCTTGCTGTGACATTCCATCAAATTTTCATGACAGGGTCAACCCATCCCTAATTCATTGGTTAGGGAGGGGTCAGTGCTGGTTTCCATACCTACCATTTCAAAAGAAATAGTTTTATATATTCTTCTTCCTTCTGTTTCTTTCCGGTTAAATGAATATTGTCTTGAAAACAACACAAACATTTCTTCTTCTTCTTCAAAATCTCAGCCATATATATGACATCCATTTTGGAAACTTTTACTTTTGGGGAAAAAAAAACCCAACAAAAAATAGAAAAATAGTGCAAGCAGAGGATTCCCAGCACCCATCTTAGAACTTTGATGCTCTTTAAAACATATTATTTATTCATTTAGGTAATTTATGAGGAAGTGCGTCCCGGTCTCCTGCCTCAGAAATTGCTACCCGGTGACTATTAAAATAACGTCCCCAGCTATGTCGTCTCGGTGGTGTTACTTGAAAGAAAACAACCAACTTAGGTCGTTAAATGTATTTTAGAAGGGGGGGGGCTTCTCTTTTTTTTTGTCGTAATTCTTATTTATTTATCGTAATTTGTTTAGAAATTTATTTATAGAAATTTGTCGTATTCTTGTTTAGATATGAAGATGGATATCTATCTATCTATCTACCTCAATTTGTTCATTTTTTACTTTGTTTATATATATCTATCCACCCATCTCCATTTGTTCATATAAAAAAAGAGAAGCCCCCCCTCTAAAATACATTTAACCCCCTAAGTTGGTTGTTTTCTTTCACCCTGCCTACTTTACCTAATTTTATTTGCTAAACAATAAGAAAAATAAATAAATAAATACATCTATTAATAATGGAGATTCGCTTCCGGTTTTTATCTGTAACAAAAACTACGTCACTGCTTACGTCACATGATCCAAAATCATCATAACATAGAATAAATGCACTCAAAATTTGAGCATGCAACATTAGACGATCCTCATTGTTTTTTAAAACAAGTTTTAATAAATACATGACTGGTATTATATATCTATATATAGTTTGTTTTATTTTAATACATATTTAAAGTTTACATTTCAAATTGTTTTATTTTTTAATCCTTTAATGAATTTGATGATTTTACTTACTTAGGGTACTAACTCGCTGACATTGAATTTTTAAATCCCACACCCTCAGGCAATATGTTTCAAAAATTATTTTTACATCGCCCGGAGGGAGTTTTTTTATTTTGCTAGTTCCAATAAGTAAGTAAAGTTGGCAGAGTGGCCTATTGTCAGTATTAGCCAGACTGTGAGGGAGTCTATCTCCTTTTTTCTAGTGATAGACTTCATTCCCATACTCAGATAAAAGAAAACAATTTCAACTAAACTAGCCACTAGAAAGAAGCAAGAGGCAACCTGGCCCAGAAATTTCTATCTGAATTCGCCCCACCCCCACTTACCTTCCCCTTCAAAACCCCAGCTATTGTAAGCACTCTGAATTCACACCAGGGAATGTTTAAAAAAATTTGACTGTTTTTATTCTGTTTAATTAATTTTTCCATTTTTTCTATTTGTATCGGGAAAGTTCTACTATTTCAGTTATATGACTGTTTCTCCCCAGCATTTGGCGCCTGGGTCAAATCACCACAGACATCAAGAAATCAGATTATAATTTAAAACTATAAATATCAGAAAAACAAATTTAGTAAATTCAATAAATTATATATATATATATATATATTATATATATATATATATATATAGAGAGAGAGAGAGAGAGAGAGAGAGAGAGAGAGAGAGAGAGACGAAGCTGTTGGCATTTCACATAGCGCTAATACCCTTGGGAAAGGTATGAATCCATATATTCTCCCCCCAGCTATGGGTTAAACAGTAGGGCAGACTGGGCCCTTCAGCCTTGGGTAGGTAACCAGTCTAGGAGAGGGATAACTCTGAATTCAAAATTCCCGAGGTCGGTTGTTGATTGGGTTTGTGGCAACCCTTGATGCACCAATTCTTTCCTATCGACTGTGCCAAAAAGTGTGGATGGTCCAACACAAGCCTTCACCACTATAAACAAATCATTGTGTGGGTGTTCATTGAGTGTATGAACCCTCATGCGTTGAAAATCGACGAGAGAGTCCATAATATATATATATATAACCTTTACTGAATTAACTAAATTTCTTATATATATATATATATATATATATATATATATAATCCTTTGTTAGTATTGGAGAAATGAAATAAAGTGCTCAATTACTTCTGTAAGAGCTGTATTTATTTATTATAGTGTACAATATATATATATATATATATATGCATAGAGGGAGAGAGAAAGATTGCTCATATCTTTATTATCCCAATTCACCCAGGCTGTTAATCTACAAGAAGATTCAGTTTCTGTCTGTAACTGAAACTTCATCACTGCTTATATCACAATACCCTCAGAAATTGCATAAGAGTATTCAATTTATAGCCAAAATCATTAATACATAGAATAAATTTTATTTATCAATGATGTCTCTCTGAAAATCTGAGTTAGATTTAACTCAAAACATCCCATGTTATAAATGAATTTAAAATCCTACAAGGTTTACAAATATGGTGTGGTTAATTTGCATACTGGATTTAACAAAACTGGGTTTAATAAATAATTACTCTGTGTTATTAATCTCTAATATTATTGTTTTATTCTCCAACATATTAAAATCAATCCTATGATTTATTTTATATAGAAACCAATTAAAATATGATAAAAATAAGTGTAACCCTTTCATATGCATTTATTGAAGTCAGTTAGTCTACTGTTGGTTTGAACAACAGCAATTAGCTAAGCACAACTGAAGCAGTGTCCAAGACAGTTGGTATTTATAGAAATCAGGAATGATCCATTCATGTATTAGGGTGATTCCATTCCTTGAGTTCTGATTGGCTGCTTGGTTTCAATGATATTGTGGAGTTTTATAAATACTCTGTTATTCTGCAATAGAATAGCACCAAGACGGGTTCATATTGAGTTACAACTGTTTGTTGCCGTGCCTTACCAATTCTACGGTAATTGGAACTTAGTTTGATTATTCTTCAGCGTTCTTATTTAATTTCTTTAGTCTTTCTAATTTAATATACTTTATTACATTAAAACTTAAATACTTATGCCTGGAGGACGCTTATTCTTGTTAGTATCAATGAAAAAGTTTTGTAGAAATCAAATATCTAAGAATTGTGGTCAATAAGTAAAGAAATAATCCACCCCCTAAAAAAAAATCCACCTTTTCATTATTTTTCTTAAGAATCCTTAAATAATAGAATTCTTTTTGGCAAGTGAATGCAATTAATCATTTGCAAATTGTAAAGAAGAATTGGACAAGAAAATTTATGAGTCTAAGATCAACAAACTCTTCCAGATTTTCAAATTGATAAGCAAGTAAATATATAATTATTTTGTGACATTTTCATTTATCACAACAGTTTATATTCTATTTGTAAACAAATGTCGATTAAACAAACCACAAAATATAATATGACATTTTATAAATAGGTTTATTTCCAAACAGCAAAAATATTTTCAAATAGAAAACATTTCTAATAAATTTCTAATAATGTTGATAATCGACTCAGGAATTAATTCTGAACCTAAGGACTTGAAAATGATTAGCCAAACAACATTCCCAACCTTTGAGCCAGGATTGATGTGTAGTATATGTTCATTCGATTTTATTTTATCAGAATTCCATAAGGTCGTTAATCTATTAATAACAGCCCATGCTTTACCTAGATGTATATGCTGACATCACTTTCAGTAGATGTGATATTGTTACCAAGGTATATGAAGTGATCTACTAAGTTCAGTGGCTTGCCACATGGACTGCTACACAAATGCATATATATATTATGACTGTAAGCTATTCATTTTCCTGACATTAGTACATTATTCTATGTAGTATATATGAGCCTTTGATGAGTTGTAGTGCACCTGAGCACTGTACACAATAATTTCATTTTCTCTGAATTTTTTAGATGAGGCTTGAGAATTAGAATTATTTGGATTATTTGGACTATTGCCCTCATCTTTATTGTTATCCAGACTATTGTCCTCATCTTTATTGTTATCCGAAAGGTTGCACAGATAATAATAAAGATGAGAACAATAGTCCGAATAATACAAATAATACTAATTTTATTAATATTTTCTTATTTTACCATGGACACCCCAATATTAACTGACCAACAAAAAAAAACCATCTCTGTGTGGTATAGGGTGCTGACTAAAGAACATTAGGAGTGATGACCAATAGGGACAGATGGCAAGAAAGGGTCAAAGGAATCCATGATGTTAGCATGCTTAGATGATGATGATGATATGTTCATCTCTCTTAAGTGGGTTTTCATCTTGAGTTGGGACATGGTGATGAGAAATGAAACAAGCCCGATCCTGGAGTTGATGCCTGCATATTACGGACCGTGGGGTCTGGCTTATTAGTTACCTTTGCCCCAGTATATCAATACAAGCCCTCTTTTTAAATTAAACACGCAACAACAACTGAGACAATAGGCACCTTGTGTAATGGTTAACAAGCTAGAGTAATAGTCCAGGGTTAGTGAATTTGATTCTCACTGGTTGCCTCACACTTCTGGCCTTGTGCCATAACTGAGGTGATATATGTATTTACCCAACCCCTCCACCATGAGAAGGATGTGACACAAGGCCAATTTTTAAGCAAACTACATCCATTTTGAATAAAGAATTTTCCTTTTCTTACATTGGTTGAAAAACTAAAGAACTTAGTCTGTCCTTCTATTTACCCATAGCTTTAGGGAGAAGGGATGGATTCATACCTTTCCTAAGGGTATTAGAGTGAAGTGAAATGCAAACAGCCTTGTCCAGGATTTGAACTCTGGTTGTCATTTTTCTATGATGATAACCATTATGCTAAGTGCACCTCCAACTGAGGTGATTGAGTTAAAGACTGACTTGAAATGATTTAGAAATCACTGCAAAGATTTGATTGAAATTTTCTGTTCAGTATTTCTTTTGCTTTTATGTAACATTCATATTAATCCTGAAGCTATATATATATATATATATATACATATACACACACATATATATATATACATATACATATATATACATATACACACACATATATATATATATACATAAATACATATATATATATTTATACATATATACATATATTCATACATACATACATATATATATATATATACATATATTCATACATACATACATATATATATATTTATACATACATATATATTCATATATACATACATACATACATACATATTCATATATACATACATACATACATATTACTATTTCCGACAATCCTTTATTACTTATTTAGTAATCATGTAATATTCATTTATCCTCTGGGTAGATAAATGATATAAATAGCTTAAGAACAAGTGCAATTCATTGAATGATATATCAAGTACAATGGCCTATTATCTATTGTGGAGGCTCTAAAGAGATGTGTGTTAATAATCTATCTAGTTTTAATATAAGTGAAAATATTTTAGATTCGTCTTGAAGAAATAAATAAAAAAAACAAAAAATGACAACAATATATGATTGAAGAGTTCCACAAATGAAAATCATATTTCTCATGAGATTAACAAAAACAATTTTAATTGATAAAAAATGATTAATTCTTTTAAAATCAATTTTTAAATCTCTCTTTTTTTTTTTTAAATCATCTTTTACAAACTCATTTTATTTTTACAGTCACTTTTTATTTGATAAAATAAAGTTTTTCTTTTAATCTATAAGCACAATTTATTTATTAATTTCTTTTTGTATATTAATACGTTTTGATATTTAGATTTTTTCATATTAATTTGCAGACTACTAATTATCAAGAAATGAATAGACTGGGTTTGAGAAATGCAGAAATATAGCAATTCTTAATTTATCTTGAATTTCAATCTTAAAAAATCAAAAATTCTCTTAAAATGTCTGAGCATCAAAAATGTTTTCAATATTAAAACTGACTTACAGCATAGATTTACAAAAAAAATATTTACAAATAGATTTATCTAAAAACATAAAAAGAGAAATATTGAATTGATACGATTATAAATTTATAATGAGATTTTACTTTTGAGAAAAGAAACTAGTTTAAAAGAATTTTTTTTTTTATAATTAGACAAACCATTGAATTTGTTAAAAAAAAATGATATCAAACTAAACATTTTAATGATATACAAATAGAAAATAAATCAAAGCCTCAATTCATTTGGGATTTACTTGATTTCTTTCTAAATGTTTTATAAAAATAATTTGTTAATCAAAGAATAGTGAGTGACTATGACAAACCAAGATTTTTAAAATTTTAAAAGTACAAGATTTTGCAGAAGTAAAATCAAAATAATCAGCATAAAATCTATTTTGTCAAAACTAACAAAAATATGCAGCCTCCACCGGGCGCAAGTATTTAAGTTTTAATCTAATTAAATATCATATTAAATTAGAAAGACTAATGAAAGTAAATAAGAACGTATATAAAAAGAATACACTTATTCTAATCTTAATTTAATTGATTTCTATATAGAATTATACCTAGGACTGGTTTTAATATGTTTGAGACAATAATATTAGAAATCAATATCACTGAATAATTATTTATTAAACCCAGTTTTGTTAAAATCAGTATGCAAATTAACCACACCATATATTATGTAAACCTTTATTTCTTAATGATATATAACATACATTGCAGAATTTTAAATGCATAAATAACATGGGCTCTTGGAGGCAAATCAAGCTCAGTTAGACCTTAAGAGAGACATCATTAATAAATAAGATGCTAATTAATATCAAATAAGGATTGTTAAATAACTACGAAAATTGTGACATCAGTGGTGATGTAGTTTCGGTTGCAAAATCTCCATTATAATAAGATATAATCAGAAGAAAATTACCACAAAATCTTTGGGTGATAAGAAGACTTAAAACTTGGAACCCTTAGCCCCTTGGCTCTCAGAAACCCAGTATCTAAGCTAACAGACTTTCAAAAAAAGCAAGCTTTTCTCAAAAAAAGAGATAAATTATTCTAAGCCATCCTATCATTCCATTAAAAGAAAGGCTATAAATTGCAGCTGTAGTAAGCCCTTTATTATTTGTATTGGACATAACTTTCCTAAACCAAGAACATCAGCTTTATAGCATTTAATAAAATAGAGCTCAGCTTGAAATGTTATGCCTTAAGTGTTAAAAAAAATTACACTCAGCACAAAAAATCAAGCTTATCGTTTATAGACAAATATTGCTCAGACCAAAATATTGGGCTTATGGGTTTAAAAAGGGTTAAAATGTACTCATCATTATCATCATTATATCGCACTGAGTACACAGATTCCCATGACCCTCTCTTGATACCTATTCCTATCAGTCATTGCTCCTGGCAACTCCTCCTCATAACATCTAGTATCAACACAGAGCTAATTAATATAAGTCTTTGCTGGTCAGCCCACTCTGTTGTGTCCATGTGTAGGTGTCCACAGGAGAACGTCACTTATGAGTTTGTTCTTAATATACTTAAATATCACACCTTTTATAAATAAGAGACAACAGAGAAAAGTAGAAAAAAAAAGAAAGAAAGTCAGCCATTTTGTTTCTTGTGAACCTACTTATAAATGGTTTGGTTGGTTGGATTTTACAGCATGTCAACCCATTGGGTCATTTTATGCTGAAGATATTTTGGTTTATTCATTCTTGATGAAAACTCAATCTTTTTAAAAAAAAATTAATTTTGTTCTATTTAACCCATACATAGGACCCTAACTCGGAGTGGTAGTCAGTCCGAGTAAGAGTGGACCTCAGAGTAATGGTGATGAAGGGGTACTCCACATTCCCCAGAGCTCCATAATCAGAACTTCACCATCAGATAAAGTTTAACATCATACCCAGGACACTAAGACCCTCAGCCACCGCCTTCTCTTACAAATGGGACGATCATATTATACAAGTAATGTTAAATAAAAAATAACATTTTTTTTTTGAAATAACAAATATTTTTACAGAAGTTTATTAAAATATATATATTTTGAATAACTGACTTCTATGCACGTGATGAAAATAGAAATAAGAAATACAATAAAATAAAAATCCCAAATTTTCATAAAATTTTTGTTTGACAAGTTACAGAGATTTTGGCTGAAATATTCAAACTTGATGCCCCTCTTGACATGACCACTTAACGGATGTCAGTAATTCCGGAATATATTTTGATTTGAGAAATTAGAGGCCCAAATTGATACACCCAGATACAAAACCATAGGAAATCATTTTCAAATGATTAATTACAATACGGGGACAACCTTGTCAGTCAAAAAAACCAACAAACATCCTTTTTTTTTGTTTGATTTTCTTCTTTGAGTAACTGGGGTCAAGGTTGTCCACCCCCAGGGCTATCGTCCTCGGCTTCAATTCCAGGCAAAGCTAAGTCATGAGAAAATCGTTTTGTTTTTATATCAAATCAGCTATACCAGCCATCATACACTCCCTATAACTCAGAGACCCCTAGGGCTGGTTTAGCTCAGTCAGTAGAGCATTCGACTAGGAACCACAAGGTTTCGGATTCAATACTGGCCCTCGCCAACTCAATGTATGAGTAGTCCCATGATATGTGTGGAAAAGTGAGAAGCTGATGCCACGCTCCACCTCAGACACAAAAACAATCTCCTTGGTCTAGCGCTAGAGAAAAGGGGATAGACTCCCTTGCTGTCTGGCTGATACTGACTTTAGACCACCCCGACGACTTTACTTTTTTCTATATCTTGCAGAGTGGTAGGAGCCCCCTACCCCAAAAGGATGTCCTAGGTATAACATGAAACTGCATCTGATGGTGAGTCTCCAGTTCTGAGCTACGGAGAGTGTGGAGTACCTCTATTACCATTACTTAGGTCCACTCTGACCTGGAATGGTATTACCAGTTAGGGTCCCATTTATGAATCAAAGAGATCTGTTTGAAAATTATTCGTATTTGATAGGAATACTGTAAATTATAAAATATTAAGAATAGTTACTTGAAGCTCTAATTGTTTACTAAGAATTATTTTTGGTTACTTGAAACTATCTGTGTACAAAGAAATGACTTATTAAATAGTATTTGAAACCATATGATTATATTAGATAGGAATACTTGAAACCATACAAATGTGTACAAATTATTTGTATTAGATAGAAATATCATATAACTGTATGCAGAAATGCTAATAGGTATGTGTCCTGCATCCCTGATGCACAAAAATCTAAAAGGACGCAGTAAAATCATATTCATGCATCCCAGTGTTTTTCTTTTTTCTTCTTTCACCATTTCAAACTAACTGTAAATAGATTTCAATAGTTTCTTAGAAATGAATTACACAGGATAGGTTATAAAAAGTAGAAGTTGGGACCCATAAATTTTCCCGGGGACTCATTCAAAGCAAATATGTGCATCCCAGGACACATTAAATCAAAAAGCTATTAGTATTACTGTGTATGTAAAAAATAGTTTTACCTACTACATAAAAATGTAAATATAAATGTACAATGTAAGTAAAGCCTTAAATCCAAGGCAAAAAATAACCCTGGACTGGTTGACATGCAAGTAAAATCAATCAACCAATCTGGGGTCCCTAATTTTCTGACACTGACAAGGGAAATTTGTTATGTAGGCTTTAATGTCTAGCTTATAGATTTCAAAACAAAACTAGCTGATTAAAAATGAAAGCTTGCTATGTCAGCTACAACACCAGCCTCATGCATAAAACAGATTAATAAATGAACCTGTTTTACATCATCTCAATTAATAATTAAAAAGAGTTTTTTTCTTCTTTATGGACAAAGACAAATGGTCTGATATTGTTATTGCCGAGTTATCAAATCATCATCATCATCATCAAGTTGCGCTGGCAGCATGGATATCCATGACAATTTCTAGCTGACCATCTCTATCTGTCATCGCTCCTGGGAGGTCCTCTACGCAGCATCCAGTATCCTTGCCAGAAGAAAGGTAAACATAAGTTTATTACCCTTTGCTACAAAAATATAATAAGATAGATTCCAACATGCAGCTCTTCAAGAAGGGTAAATAAAATCTTTGTAACAAGACTAGATATTACTTGACTACTACCCTCAATTATTATTTATGTGTTTTGTTGGACAAGTCCAACTTTTTGTAGGGGAATATCTTCCCTTACAACAGATATAGAGTAGTTGGTTCTCAACAGCCTAAGGAAAATAATTGTTCACATTTAATCAAACAAAATGCTAGTAGGCAGTTGTTCAATCTGGAGATGTAAAACAATTGCATGTATTTAGTTAGAATTAACAATCTGGGCAAAAAACAAAAATGTTCAAATCAATAAATCTCTTAAGTGCTACCCAATTAGATAATCAAGAAGTTTAACATAATTTGACTCTAATAGAAACAACATCTATCAGGTCACCATCAATAAGAAGGGATTGCTTAAATGTCATTATATATATTCACCAACCCCTCCACACGAGTACGATACAACATAAAGTCAATTTCTTAAGCGGAGTTTAACAGGTTTGAATTCAGAGGTTTCCTTCTCCTAGATTGGTTGTCGAACCAAGGTTAGAGCCCAGTCTACCCTACTATTTACCCATAGCCGGAAGGAGAATAGTTGGATTCATGCCTTTCCCAAAAGGTATTAGCACAATGTGAAATGCAAAAAGGCTCGTCCAGGATTTGAACTCATCTCATCGTGTCCATTTCCTATGATGATAACCATTACACCACACGCCTCCATTTAAATGTCATTATATTATCCAAGATTCAAGTTGTAACTATTTACCCAATGGAGATGTGTACTTCAACTAGTGTGTCCTATATTCTTAGGATTATTTTTTCTGTCTATGTTTGTAATTTAATGTTTTGAAAAAATATATCATATTTCATAGAATAATCTAAGCAAGAAACAAATTAGTTTTTATAAGTTCTTAATGAGCTTATTCTAATTAACAAATTTTCCAACTAACAAGAGAAACATTTCAAACTAATTAGGCAGTAATACTTTACTTCAATTTATACATAACACATAATTCCTTTAAAAATAATTAAGCAATAATTTTATGTATAATGATATATATATGTTGTTGTTGTTGTTGTTGTGGAGTTCACATATGCTTCTTTGTTTGTATATCTGATGAGTCTTATTTTCAGTGTATATATTATATATATATACATATGTGTGTGTGTGTGTATGCATTATATATATATATATATATATATATATATATATATACATATGTGTGTGTGTGTATGCATTATATATATATATATATATATATATATATATATATATATGTATGTATGTCTAAATACATAATATATATATATATATATATATATATGTATGTCTGAATACATAATATATATATATATATATGTATGTCTAAATACATAATATATATATATATATATATATATATATATACATAACTTAAAAAAACGTCATTCCATAATAATTTATTTCGACCAGATTTTTTTTTAATTTAAAAAAAATAATATATATATATATGTCTATAATATATATTTAAAGGAAAATATTGGAATAATAAATGGAACTTAGTACATAATATCCAACACAGTTTCTCATTTATTTTACACATTTTCCCTCATGCTTCGCAGTAAAACCCAAAAATTATTTTCCCATATATATATATATATATATATATATATATATATATATACATAACTTAAAAAAACGTCATTCTGTAATAATTTATTTCGACCAGAAACTCAAAATATTTTTTTTTAATTTAAAAAATTAAAATTAAATTTAAAAAAATAAAAATAAAAAATTAAAAATAAAAAAAAATCTTTTGAGTTTCTGGTCAGAATAAATTATTACGGAATGAGAGTTTGTTAAGTTTTACTTTCTTTGAAACTTAAATATTGTTATGTATATAATCTAATTTATTGATTATTATACATTGAGCTCTCTTTAGGGATTCGTAAAAATCCTTGTATGAATATATGTTTGCACCTACAAGAGCATACAGTATGGTTATACAGTGAGATTTTGAAGATCCCAAATAGAACCATCCCTTACAACCAGTCATTTAAATTACCTCACACACACACACACACATATATATATATATATATATAAACACATGTGTATATAGATATAATATATACACCAAAAATTAGACTCATCATATATATATATATATATATATATATATATATATATAGCAATCAAAATTAAATAGAAAGAGGTATGTCAATGCTTTCAGTTTTATGTTCCACAATCAGCAGATGATAAGGACATTCACAGGGTGATCATCTGATAAAAAATTTGTCAATGGCACTGCTGCATTTGTCTTAGCGGTTGCACTTAGATAACTTTATATGTATAGACACAGTCTTACTATTACCTACTCCCACTTCTTATATATATATATATATATATATATATATATATATATATATATATAATTTTTCCATAAAATTTCCCTTAAAAAGTTATTTTTTTCCTTGAGAGAAATTTTTGGGAAAAATGTTTTCATTAATTCTTAGCTAAATAATTTAGAAGCATACACAATGACTTATATTATATATTATGACTTACATATTCATAATAACACTGAAAATAGATAAATTCCTGCTTTGATTTTATATATATATATATATATATATATATATATACAAGGTAAAAGTATCAAATTGACTTGTATGTTGGGGATAATTCTATTTGGGATCAACAAATCCTTGTATAAATCTATGAGTTTGCATCAACGTGAGCATGCATTGTGGATATAGAGGAGATATTGATGATCCCAAATAAAATCATCCCCTACATACCAGTCAGTTGGAATCTTTTATATACATATATATATATATATATATATATATATATATATATATATATTGTGTGTATATATGTGTATATATTTCTAGTTAAAACTAATAATAAAACAGTATAAATCACAAGACTCAGTTTCACGTTATGTATATATATATATATATATATATATATATATATATATATCACCAATTATAGAAATAAGTGGAGATCACAAGCCCACCTGATGATTGGAAACGGGAAACTTGGACTTGGGAGTTTTTACTCTGCATTATTTTTACAATTGTGATAATGCTTAGCATTTTGTATATTGAGCACTGTAAAAATTTTGCAGTTTGGATGTGCTTTTGGCATTGAATTCTATTTATATATATATATATATATATATATACACCCACACAAGACAAAAAAATGATGTACCTTCACATTTCAATAAATATATTAGCTATAAACATACCAATTTGAGAATATAAAATGTGTGTATGTGTGTGTGTATATATATATATATATATACATATGGTAGGAGCTAACATTAAAACGTTTTGGTTTGTATATTAAACCATCATCAGGGCATCATTGATATGTGATGTTATAACTTCTGAATAACATTCATATTTGAATATTACAGAGGTTATAACACCATATATATATATATATATAATATATATAAGAATATATATATTTACAGAACTGTGCAATAGACATTCAGCTGTTGTTATATTCTTATAAACATACATACATACAGTTATATATACAAAAAACATGTGTATATATATATATATATATATATATATATATATATATATGTGTGTGTGTGTGTGTGTGTGTGTGTGTGTGTGTGTGTGTGTGTTAACCAAATCCCAGATTTTAATAATACAGCAAAATTTCTATAATAGAGTAACATGATATTAAGTTTTTATGAATCCTAACATCTTAACTGATTTTGTATATTTTTTTTTCTTTTGAATATTTTGATGAATTAACAAAATTAGCATGGAAGTTTGCCAGACAAAATTATTCCACATTTTTCATCAAACGAAAAAAAGATTTTTTTTAGAATTAAAAATATCAACAGAAATTAAATAGCCCTTAGCTAAATGCAACAAAACTTAGATTTATATATATATATATATATTTTTTTCCTGTTTGTCTTTTTTTTTAGGGAGGGGACAATTTTTTTTCTTTTTCTTTTTTCTTGGATTGTTTTTTTTTACTTGTTAAATATTTATAGCTTCATTTATTCATTAAGGAATGAAAAAAATGTCACCACAAAATTAACATGAAATATTGAAATTGAAAACAGGGTAAAAAAAAAAGAAAATATAAATAAGAAAGAAAAAAATTCTTAAATGAGACAATAGCTCCTAGCAAGGAAAAGTTTAAAGAAAAAAGAAAAAAAAAAGATTTAAAAATGTTAATAAAATAATAATAATAAAAATACTAAAAAAAAAAAAGATTTAAAAATAATAATAATAATAATAATAATGAAATAATAATAAAAATAATAATGATAATAAAAAAAAAGAAATGTTTTTCATTACACATTCATTTAAGTATATTGATTATTTTGAATTGGCAAAAAATGACTAATATTTTTCAGATGCATAAAAAGTCCGAACCGAAATATGGTAAATCAAAGTTGGGAATTTGCATATATTTGAAAACACTTTGACATCTACAGACACTTTTATATGCACATACATCTGCGCATGCGTGTGTGTGTGTATAAGTTAAAATCTTATTGCCTTATCTATAGGGAAAGGAAAGGAAAGAAAACAAGAGAAAATAAATATAGATAAATATAGAAATATAGATATTTCTATCATTGTATTTTGGTTAGACAAGAAATAAACTATTAATATTTATTCCGAAAGAGAGAGTCATGCAAAAAAAAACAAAAAAAAAAAAAAAAACTGTGAGCAAAATCCATCAAAACTTTGATTGCAATTTTCTCAACTTTATAAAAAATATCTTATAGGGCACTTACCACATTTAATTACTACTATGTGTGTGCATTTATATATATATATATATATATATATATATATATATATAACATTAGGAATAGTAATAGTGGAAAAGAGTTATGGATCTATCATGATGTCAATCTCAATGATCTCATCAGGACCCTACCTTACACTTAACTAAGACAATGTAATTCCTTAGTTAAACTGTAATGAACTTCTGTTCCACTGCAATGGAAAACTTAAAGTAGCAATTGGATACTATATATATATATATATATATATATATATATAATATATACTTAAAACACAGATATTTGTAAATAATAGGTATACAAATATATATGAAGAAGTTTAGATAGAAAGATTTGATATATCTAAAACACAAAATTGAATTATCTAATATAAAGAGAAATTTTATGGTGTCTTTTAAAGTTTTAAAATCAAGTATTATTTGGATTATTCAGACTATTGTCCTCATCTTTTTTATCTGTACAAGGTTTCGACTGATGTGCCCTCACCCTTTAAAAGCAATTCTTTCTGAATGGCTCAATTTTTTTATAAATAAATAAAAACTGGACAATTTTTAAAGAAAAAATTCAAACTTAAAAAAAAAAATATTCACTTATAAAGAAATTTGAATTATTGTACTACCTCCATCCCCTGATAGATGTTACCATTTAGTATATGAATTCTATGTGACTTTTTCTTCATCAAACACCAATTCTAAGGGGATAAAGAAAAACAAAAAACAAATCTTGCTTTGAAATTTAAGAAAAAATTCCAAAGTTGATCTATTTCTAAATTTTCTATATTTTAAAGTTACTCAAATTTGAAATGTAAACAAATTTGGAAAGAAATCTGAAACAAACTTTATACAGCTCTAACCTGTTTAACATCATTTGTTTTTCATTAGATTCAGCTGTAAATTTCAATTTTAATCCAAAATATTCTCTTCTTCAGCAAATTGAATATCTTCTTTGTGTGATATACACAACATTCTGACCATCCTATTCTATGGCCTTCTTTAAATCTACTTCAGAGAGCCAATCAACTCTACTACTTTAGCCAAAACTAGAAAGGATATATAGATAGATGGTTGATTGGTTGATTTTATAGCAAGTCCACAATTATGGTCTCCAAATTATAGTAAGACAACAATTTATTTTCACAGTCATTGTTTACAGGTAAACCTTCATATTTGTTTTAGTTTTGTATTTCATTATTGTTTAATTTTTTATTTGTTTATTTGAAACTTCATTGATTAATCAATCCCACAACTTCTTCTTTTGCAGGATTAACTTCTTCAACAAACCTTCATGAAAGAATCATGAGAATTTGGTAAAAATTCCATCTTTATTGTTTTATATATATATGTATATATATATATATATTTATATATTCATTGATTAATCTTCATTTTGTCTGACCGTTCCGTTCTATGGCCTTCTTTACATGGACTTCAAAGATCGGTTTGATTTGGTTTACTGGCTTATCAAACCTGTGGGTTATCTAAAGCCAACTCTTTATTTAGATATATATAGATATAATATACAAATATATATATATATATATATAACTATATATAACATACTATATATAACATAACACATCTAATACACATAATACAATAAAATATATATGCACGTATACATGTATGTATATATACATACATGTTTTGTAAAGGAATAGTTTGTGGTAATTTTTTTAAAAAACAAATTGTGAGATCACAGTAATCAATATTGCTTTTCAGGTGGACTTCAGAGAGCCTAGTCTACTCTACAACTTAACCCATAACTAGAAGAGATATATAGATAGATATATAGATGTTGGTTGGTTTTATGGTATGTCCACCTTTTTTATTTTTTTGGCTGAAGTTAGATTAACAATTATGGTCTCTAAATTATAATAATACAAAAATGTATTTTCAGTCATTTTATACAGGTAAACATCTCATATTTAGTTACAATATCAATGTTCTAGGAGCCAATGTATTGATAAAGTTCACGGTCATTTTAAACAGCTAAATGCTTTATACTTATTGATTAACTGATTGATTTTAATGGCATTTCAATCTATCTCAGGTTATTATGCCTAGTTAGGGAATCAGGTACATTGTATATTTATATTTACATTTCTTGTGTAGTTATGTTGAAATAATTTTTTTTAGTTACATGATATCATGTATTCTTATATATACAAATAATTTGCATACAGTTGTATAGTATCAAGTATTTCTATCTAATACTAATAATTTTCAAATAGATCTATTTTAGCCACAGATTGGTTCCTAACAAGTATTAACATTCCAAGTGAGAGCGACCCTGGTAGTAATTGTAATAATTGTACTTTAAAGCCTCTAGAACTACAGAACTGAGCCTAACCACAAATTCAGAATAGTCATACCCAAGACCCCTCTTTTTGCAGGAAATAAGGTCTACATATTATAGGACCCACTAACAGAGAGGATGTTAATATTTAATAATAAATTAATAATTTAAATAAACAAATTAATAAAATGAACTAATCTAGAGTTTGGATCGGGACCTCAAATATCTCTGCATTCAGTCTCATGCTCTACCACTGAACCATACCTTCGAATACCACCAAATGGATTGTGGGTAATTAACAAAAGGCAGAACTATTAGAAAAGTATTAAACAAAAACTTTTTGAAAGAGTTCTTCTCTTCAAAGCAAAAATAGAAAATAAATGCAATAATTACCGAATAATAGACAACATCGAAAAGAAAAGAAAAAAAAAAACAGAAATAAAAAATAAGAAATTTAAAGAAGAACATTTCATTTGGACCTGCGCGTTTTACAGCAAATGCTTGTAATTTTACAAAAAGTTAATTAAGTCATTGAACCTTCGAGTGGAAAATGAAGAAGAGGCAATGACGTGAATACCTTTTGTGGAACACATAAGAATTTTCATTACAAAAATATATATTGAGGGATGAAAAGACAATTTGTTGGGTCTTTTCACTGGTGCTTCCATCAACCATTGTTTTTGAAGAATGGCAGAAATTATAAGCATTGAAGAACGTAATTCAAACAAGAACATCTTTTTCGAAGAAAGAGAACTGAAAGACCAAAAAGAAGAGACAGAAAAGAGAAGAGAATTTCAAAGTTTTCAAGTATTCTGAGTGAGACACAAAGAAACCTTGAATTGCAATTTATAATGTAAACACATTTTATGGATGGTCGGTTATATTAAGTACTAATAAACACCGTTGGTGCAAGTATTGAAATATTAATGTGTGCCAAAAGAGAACAATGATGGAAGTATGTATCTTGTATCACTATTTTATCTACCCAGGTACTGAGGCCCAAAGAAATAAAATGTAATCTAAAGTAAAGTAAGTCATCGAGGTGGCCTAAAGTTGGTATCAGCCAGACAGTGAGGGAGTCTATCTCCCTTTCAATAGCACTAGACCAAGGAGATTGTTTTTCAGCATTTGAGATGGAGCACACACCTACCATCAGCTTCTCACTTTACCACACAGATCTCTGTGCTACTCATAACTGAGTTGGTGAGGACTGGTATCAAACCAGGAACCTTGAGGTTCCCAGCCTAACACTATACCAACTGAGCTAAACTGGTCCTTAATCTATCTACATATATAAAGGACATTTGGGTGTATGTTGTATGTCCAATCAAACTATGAAAATAAAACACTTTATATATATATATATATATATATACACATTAAATATCATTATTTCTTGCTTTTTGTGCAAAAATTATGAAGATTTGATTTATATTCACAAAGATATCTAAAAATTAAAATATACATAATAATAATAATGGATCTGTAAGACTAACTTGCTAACCATTACACCACATTGTTTTTTAGTCCCCCTTTCTACCCAGGTGATGCTAAGTAGCCGCTTCTAGTACATATATAAAGGGCAGTTGGTGTGTATGTATGTATGTATTTATTTATTTTTGGATGAAACAATTAACAACAAAGAAAATATATACATACATAAAATAATCTCCCATTTTTGTTTTTTATACAAAAATTAGGAAGATTTGATTATAATCAAAGTTATTTAAAAATTAAAATATACATAGAAATAGCATTGAAATTTACTTAAAAATGTCCAGCATTTGTAAATTTCAAAATAAAATCAATACATAAGGGGTTTTGCCCCCCCCCCCCCTTTACTCAGGTGATGCTGGGTAGCCACTTCTTGTACATATATAAATGACAGTTTGTATGTATATATGTATGTCTGGATGAAACTATAAAAATAAATCAATTAATGACAAAGTAAATATATATACACATTAAATATCACCACTTCTTGCTTTTGTGCAAAAATTATGAAGATTTGATTTATATTCAAAGATATTTAAAAATCAAAATATCCATAGAAATAGCATTGAAATTCTACTTAGAAATTCTACTTAAAAATGTCCAGCATTTGTAAATCTCAAAAGTAAACAAATTAATACACCAGGGTTTCCCCACTCCTCTACCCAGGCAACACAAGGTAGCCACTTCTAGAAAGATAAAATAGCTGTAGATAAAGTCTTCTGTCTTCACCCAATTCTTCTTTCTCTCGGATGTTTTCCCCTCCTTAAGTAAATTTTGTGTTTTATCATTACTCATTCTTCATACTTACTGATGCGTAAAACCCTTCTCATGCCACTTATTTTCATGGCTTTGTCATGAAAATCTTGGTTTCATCTGACAGAGTCCGGTGATAGCACCTTTAAGGATTTGTACTTCAATTTTCATTATGCTTTAAGTCAGGTGGCACAGCATTGTTTTTGTTTTCTTTTTTTTTAGATTTTTTAGTTTTTTTTGTTTTTTTGTTTTTTAACCCCCAGTCAATATCTTAAAGGTCTTTATAACAATCTTTCAACTTAAGAAAAAAGAAAAATCTTTCAACTTAAGAAAAAAGAAAAAAGAAAAAAAAAAGGAATCCTATCTCACTTTTTAAAACATGACTGATTTTAAATCATTTAAATATTTTAAGTATGTGTCCGTCTTTTTAAGTTTTGTACTGGAAGTAACATAATCTATGGACAAATGTCAAGTTCAAGATAAAATATGCTGACAAAAAATAACACCCTAAATATTTGTTTCAATTTAGTCCAGATAAAATGAACAGGTAATCTAGCTGGATTACAGTAAATGAACACATATACAGATCAATATGTGCACAGGTTCCAAACTAAGGGGTGTATCAACAGTACTCAGATCTCATATATTAATACACTGTATATCCCCCTTGGGCATTGAATAATCCACAAACGTTGATATGCCATTAAACAAAGAAACAAAATGTTATCTTTGCTCAATTTAAACTTTGGAGAAGGAAGACTCTTGATTTCAAACCAGCTGTACTCTACTTTAAAATGGATCTTGTATCAATCCTGCTTACAGAAGAGGGGTTAGGTAGATACATACACTGGATTGTGAAACATTAAATGAACAGGTAATCTTGTTGGATTACAGTAAATGAACACATATACAGATTAATATGCGCACAGGTTCCAAACTAAGGGGTGTATCAACAGTAATCACATCTTATATTAATACTCTGTATATCTTCCTTAGGTCTTACCACAGGACTTTACACTTGCATGCATATAAGGACAGTATTAGAGTCATAGGAAATGGATCCATCAACCAAAGTTCACATCCTGAACAAGGCTATTTGTATTTCACATAGTGCTAATACCCTTGAGAAAGGTATGCATTCAACTACTCTCCCTTTGGCTATGGGTAAATAGATAGACAGACTGGGTTCTTTAACGCTGGGCATGTAGCCAGTCTAAGAGAAGGAAAACTGAATTAAAACCTGTTAAACTCTACTTAAGAAACTGACCTTGTTTCACATCCTGCTCGTGAGGCAGGGTTGGGGTATATATATATAAGAACAGTATGTTGATATTACTACATCCTAAAATGGCTGATGACTTTGAATTAAAAAAAAAATGCTATTACAAAACTTAGCCAAGTTGTTTGAAATCAATATTTGTTTTCCTTCCCATTTTCATTTGCAACACCTTTGCGGCAGTCTCTCCATAGTCAGCTATCCATGGTTAAAGTCACCCTGGCACAACACCATGAAGTAAAGAGGTCCAAGAGAAAGCAACAGCAACAGAACACCAGTACACCATCAACATGGCCTTGACATGCTACATCTGCGGTCAAAACTGTTTTTCAAACCTTGGTCTTCACAGTCACAGAAGGTGCTGTGCTAAAACATAACTTCAGGGTATGAGAAATCTATGGTGTTCCAAGACTGTGATGCCGATGAAATTCAAGACCAGAGATATAAGTAAAAAGGATTTTGCAAACAAATTTCTAAAGACAGTCCAAAAGGAACAAAAAGATTTTACTGAAAATTGATTCTAAAAAGACATTTGGAGATGGTTCTGTCTTCTATAGAGAGCCTCTTTTGAATTCTCTTTTTGGCTTTCTTTTCTTTAGTACCTGCCAATATCCGATTCCATCATGTAGATAGCGGCTCTTAAAGACACCGGAATCAGAATGTTTTAACAACTTCTAAAAACAAACACTTTTCCCAGAAATGCACTTGACAATTTCGATAAATATGGCTTCCTAGTTTTTACGACCAAATTTAATGTTTGAGTTATCTTTCTTCTAAAGTAACATAATTAAATGCAATAGAAAAGTGGATTTTACAAGAGTAATGAATTGTGCTTATGAATGTAATCTTTTAGTATCAACACAAAATACTATAAAGTGATTATTGCAAGGCTTAGTAGTGCTTTTAAATGAGCTGTAGATTCTTAGAAATGATAAAAATATATACCGAAGTACCAAAGTTATCGGCATAAGAACCTTATTTTATAAACAGTTTATTCTTGAAGCATTTAATTCTCTTATCAATATGAATGAAACACATTTGTTATGTGTATATTCCTATCTGTTCCTAGAACAAGTATCAATTATGTTGAGATATCTCATTCGAGTGTCCAATATTCCTTTCACTTTGACGAACAGTTTAAACATAAAATAGGTAGAATGAAATCAGGTAAAAATGAGATTTCTATATAAAATTGAATTAAAATCTTTCTTTTTGAAAAGGTTTTGCTTGATTTAATAAGAATTATATCTTGAAAAATAATGTTTTTATTTGTTTTTATATTATTTTCAATTTTTACAAATACATTTCAACTGAATTGATTGATTTAAAGGCAAGCCAATCAATTCAGGGTTATTTTATGCCTAGATTAGGAAATCATGTTCATTATATGTTCGTGGTTACATTTTTTGTGTAGTTGGTTCTTTTTTCAAACATGGTCATATCTAATATACATTTCAAATGGATTGATTGATTTAAAGACAAGTCAATTCATTCAGGGTTATTTTATGCCTAGATTAGGAAATCATGTTCATTATATGTTCATGGTTACATTTTTGGTGTAGTTGTTTCTAAAGAGTTTTCTTTTTCCATTTTTTTGAACATGTCAAATATACATTTAAACTTGAACGATTGATTTAAAGGCATGTCAATCGATCAAGGGTTATTTTATGCCTAGGTTAGGAAATGGTTTTCATTTTATGTTTATAGTTACATTTTTTGTGTAGTTGTTTCTAAAGAGTTTTTTTTTTGCACATGGTTTCATCACATATGAATAATTTTCAAACAGATTTATTTGACCTATAGATGGGACTCTAACAGGTACTACCACACTGGATCAGAGTAATGGCAATAAAGGAGTACTCTACACTCCACAGATCTCCAGAACTGGAATCTCACCACCGGATACAATTTAGTGTCATAACCAGAACAGTTTCAATTGAAAATTTTTACTTTTATCTCTTTTTTAAGATGGATTTTTATATGGAATAGAAAAAAATGATTTATCATCAGAGTTTTTAAAACGAAGAACAAAGAAAATTACGTTATTTTTGCATATGTGTAAAACATTGCTAATAAACCTAACTTTTTATATTATAATACACTAAATAAATGGATGTGCTTGTGGTGTAATGGTTATCATTGTAAAAAGTAGACACGGTTTCAAATCCTGAATGAAGCTGACTTGGTTCTTTAACCTTTGTATGGCAACTAATCTAAGAGAAGAAAACTCTGAATTCAAAAAGCAGTTGTGGATCTAGAGAGGGGTGGATTCTACCCTGCAATGACCAAACCAAATTGTGGAACCCATCAGTGAGCAAAAAAATAAATCTATCATATAAAAAAAAGATGTATTATTAAAATCTGCAACACAAATTTTAAAAAAGCAAAATAAATAAAACCTATAAATATTTTAGTGATACTGTTTGCCTTTCACATAGCACTAATACCCTTGGGAAAGGTATGGATCCATCTATTCTCCCTCCAGCTATAGGTAAATAGCAGGGTAGACTGGGCTCTTTAAACTTGCTATGGCAATCCGTCTAGGAAAAGGAAAACTCTGAATTCAAACGTGTTAAACTCCACTAAAAAATTGACCTTGTGTCACATCCTGCTCTTGTGGAGGGGTTGGAAAATACATACATTTTAGTGGTTTCAGTCTACACATAGCTGTGTTCAAATTATTTGTATTAGATAGGAATACTTGATATAACAGTGTGCAAACAAATTATTGCACACAAAAAAATTGCAATTAAAATAATGCTATAAAACATTGAAAATATAGTATTATTTGGATTATTCAGACTATTGTTCTCATCTTCATAGTTATCTGTACAATGTTTCGGACAATGTTCCCATCCGGCCTTCTTCAGATATTTTTTTCAGACTCTGGAATCTTCTTGTCATGAACGGAGCCATCACAGAACTCTGAACCTAACCCTTTATTCAGTCCATGGGGGTATCCTGTTCTCATTCCGCTAACCATAGCTGGGGTACAGGTGTTAAGCTGTGTTAATTATTATTCTATGTTACTGCTGCCCCTGACCAGGATTGAACCTGCAGTCTTGAGATAACTGTCACTTCGAACTGTCTTAACTTAACTCCTTTATCCACTAGGCTATGTGTTCAATTCCGAGAAATTGAAAATATAGTTATGTGTTCACTCAAACATCTTGAAATGAATCAATTAATTTCAGCATTAAATAACCCATATGGAGTTGATATATCATTAAACAGATAAACCAAATCAAACAATATGCTCGTTACTAATAAATGACAATGCTTGGTATAAATAATTCAAATACCATTAGCTTTGTCAAACAAAAGCAAATGAACGTAATGTACACTTTTCAATCATCATCTTTTCATTAAAGCAAAAACAAATTGACTTACGAGTGAAGCATCTGCTTTATCGATTGTCATAACAGGTGTCAGTTTGAATATTTTACAAAGTTTATGGATATTATCATTGGTATTTGATATTTCACACTAGTTTTAGATATCAGGTTTGTTTTTTTTCAAACATTCTCAATAAACAGATAAATATCCTTAAAGTGTAAAGAAAATTTTTTAAATCTTATTATAATGGAGATTTGGTATTTGTCTGTCTGTCTGTAACAAAAACTACATCACTGCTTATGCCACAATAGTCTCAGACAATGCGTAAGTTTATCAATGAGTATTTAACTTATAGTCAAAATCATTAATACATAGAATAGTTAAATCTTATTATTAACAATGTCTCTATGAAAATCTGAGTTAGATTTGCCTAAAAAAAACCCATGTTATTAGTGCGTTTAAAATCCTGGAACATGTCTTTATATATCACTAAGAAATAAAGGTTTACATAATATATGGTGTGGTTAATTTGCATACTGGTTTTAACAAAACCGGGTTAATAAATAATCACTTGGTGTTTATTGATCTCTAATTGTATTGTTTTATTCTCAAGCGTATTAAAATCAATGAATGATTTTATATTAGCACTATGTGAACGAAGCTACAGGTCACATAGTGCTAATAGCCTTGGGAAAGGGATGAATCCAACTATTCTCCTCCAGCTATGGATAAATAGTAGGGCAGAATGGGCTCTTTAACCTTGGTTAGGCAACCAGTCTAGGAGAAGGAAAATTCTGAATTCAAACCTGTTAAACTCCACTTGGGGTGGTCACTACTAGAATAGACTCAGCCCTAATTAGTCATCTATTTCACTAATAATTTATATAGAAACAAATTAGAATATGATTGAAATAAATGTAATCTTTTTATATGACTTCTTATTTAATTTTGTTAGTCTTTCTAATTTAATATATTTCATTACATTTAAAACTGAAATAGTTATGCTCAGAGGGCGCATATTCTTGCCAGTCATCGTAATGAAATAATGACAAACATTTTTTCAAAATTTAAACCAATATTTCCAATTTAAAATAATAACTTCATCAACCCAGCACTTTTATCTACTAATTCAAGTATGAAAATTACAAAATTCATGAAGAGATAAAAATTAATGAAAGAATCTTTCTGGAATTCAAATAATAATCTTTGACGTCATGTAATGGACCCTCACCAACCCAGCACCTTTTCTACTAATCTATCTAATTAAAAACAATTATTTTAAACAGATAAAAATAATGAAAGAGAGGACATGTTTTTTGTTTTTGCTTTTTGTTTTTTGTTTAAAAAAAATCTAAACATCAGCTAGAAGCTAAACATCAAGAAATTAACCATGTGTTGCCTGTTGTTGTATTGAATGGCAGGCGACTGAGTATCAGTTGTGGCATTTCATGTAGAAATGTGAATAGTTCATTTGTCAATCAGTAGATGGCGCTGTGAGTATGAGAGAGAGAGAGAGAGAGAGAGAGAGTAATTAACAGAATATAACCAGTGCAAATATGCAGAAGGAATTCAACCAGATATTGGAAAAAGGATGATGGGCTTCAATATGTGCAACAAGTTGAAAAAGATTAAAAAATTAAATGGCAACAATATTTTAAAGGGAAGACAAACACAGAATAATGGAATTGGATTACGAAATGGCAGAGAAAAGGAAAAAGGAAAAGAAGTTTAGCATTAAGAAAAGAAAAATAGAAAAAAAAACAAAAAAAACAATACCAGAATAGAAAAAAAGATAGATTGATTACTAAGTAATTAAGGGTTGGTTTAGCTCAGTCGGTAGAGCATCCACCTAAGAATCACAAGGTTCACATCTGGCCCTTGCCAATACATGAGTAGCACAGCTTGGATATGGGCAGTAAAGAGAGGATCTGATGGTAAGTGTGGCACTCCACCTCTGATACAAAAACAATCTCCCTAGTCTAGTACTAGTGAAAAATAGATAGACACCCTCAGAATAGAAAAAAATAGATTGATTACTAAGTAATTAAGGGCTGGTTTAGCTCAGTCGGTAGAGCATCAAACTAGGAACAACAAGGTTCACATCTGGCCCTCGCCAACTCAACACATGAGTAGTACAGCTTAGATCTATGCAATAAAGAGAACTGATGGTAGCTATGACACTCCGCCGCTGATACAAAAACAATCTCCCTAGTCTAGTGCTAGTGAAAATGAGATAGACTCCATCAGAACAGAAAAAAATAGAATGATTACTAAGTAATTAATGGCTGGTTTAGTTCAGTCTGTAGAGCATTCACCTGGAACCACAAGGTTTGCTACCTGCCCTTGCCAATTCAACACATGAGTAGCACAGCTTGGATCTGTACAGTAAAGAGAGGATCTGATGGTAGGTGTGGCACTCCACTTTGAAGCAAAAACAAACCCCATCGGGCTACTGCTAGTGAAAAAGTGATAGACTCCCTCACTGTCCAGCTGATACCACTCTGGGTCAGAGTAGACTTGGGAGTAATGGCAATGAACGGGTATTCCACACTCCCCAGAGCTTTAAAACTGGAGCCTCACTACCAGATGCAGTTAAGTGTCATAGCCAGGACATCCCTCATTTCAAAAACACACAAAAAAAAACTAACACCCCCCCCAAAAAAAAAACAAAAAAAACTTAGTAACATTAGCACCTTTATTTTAACTGATACTGATATCCAGTGCTACCCAGCAACTCCTGACACTACCCCTGCTAAACTGCATTGGTTTCTTGCCTTTCCTTTAGATCACAGGGGTAGTGTGGAGAGGGGGGTTTGCTGCTTGGGCAACAGCTCATCCTCCATATGAACCTGCCCAGACTATGTAGTTTGAACTAAAAAAAATTTTTAAAAATTGGACACTACTCCATTGTCTCTCACAGACGGAAGGTTGCCAACAACAAAGAATTATCTTAACTTGACTTAATTTCGAACCCACAAGGCAGAACAAAACAATTGCTTTCGGACCCTCAGGAGGGTTCCTCTAAAAATTGAGGATTTAAAGTTCCAAATGGACCCTAAATTCTTAATTAAATCTTTTCAATAAAGATAATGGTATAATATGAATATTTTAAAGTCATAGTTTTTCCTTCTTTGTAGAAAAATAAATTTATGATAAAATATGTTGAAAGTAGACAATTCTCGGGTGCATAACAATGAAAACATAATTAAACATGATGGCTAATCTGAATATGAGCACTGGTAAAGTTTTATAAATTATTCCCTGTGCACCAGAATGACCAGATAACAATATAATTTATTCAAAGCTTTTTTTCCTTCTTTTTGTTTCATTTTATTTTAAGGGAGAGTGAGAGTTGTCAGAAATTCATGGACCCCACATTGTCTCTCCAGGCTCCAGACTGATGTATCAGCTCATATGCAGAGATAAAATACAGAATTATAAATTACACAAATTAAATTCTTTTTTTCATATTTTTATCATCTATAAAAATTATATCAAAAGATATTATTTCATCACGTTTTTATTATTCATTTGTGATTTTGAAATTTTACCACGAGAAAATTGAGGTAAATAGCTAGAAAATTAGGGATTTTGAAAAAAAAAATAAAATAAAATTCTCATTTACTAATGATTAGACTAATATTATGATGTTTTGGACTGTTGTCCTCATCTGTTTTGTGGTATGTATAAACACAACATTCAGGCTGCTGTATCCTCGGGCCTTGTTCAGGTGTTCCTTCTTAAGTAAATATATCAAACATTGTAATAATTAATTAATCATATTGTGGTAGATCCAGAGGTCCTGCTAGTTAATTAATAATTAATATAACCTTAAAATTTATCTTGAGAAATAGTTTATGCAAAAAAGTTCCAGCAAATAGCTTACAAATGTGTATTCAATTTCTAGTTCAAAAAATGCCAGAAACTTTTGCACAAGCTTTATAAATTGATTGAATGATTGGTTGATTTTAATGGCATGTCAACTCATCTAGGTTATTTTATTCCTTGAGATCAGCAAATCGCATTCAATGGACATTTATATTTACATTCCTTGTGTATTTTTTTTTTTTTTTTTTCGTATTTTTTTGCACATCGTCCTATCGAATACAAACAATTTTGAAATCGATCTATTTGACCTGTAGATGGGACCCTAACAGGTACTCCTACTCCAGATCAGTGGACCTGGGAGTAATGGCAATGAAGCGGTACACCACATCAACTGGATGTAGTTTAGTATCATAGCCAGGACACCAACAGCGTTGATTCCCATTCACTGGAATGTGAATGACCACCATAATGAATATTGAATAACATGACACAAATTCTAATTTTAATCTAATAAAACAACTAGTGTCATAAGTATCTTGTTTCTTATAGAGTTTAACATGTAATGTCAAGAACTCATTTCATGCAATTATATAAGGGAGCATTTTCATGTTGAGTTGTGGTTGAATCTTATAAACCATGAACTTATTGTTTACATTGTGTTCCATCAATGTGGCTTTGTACTGGGTGGGGTGAGGTGGGTTGGGTGTTGGCTCAGTCTGACAAATAAATAAACATTTTGAACCGTCTCTTATTTCTGTTTATCTCTCTAAAAACACGCATAAACATGCAAACGTCGTCTCTCTTTTGCTGATGTCTTCTTAATCAATCCGATTTTCAACTCAAACCCCACAGGAAATAATTATTTATTAATATTATTATTAATTGTTGTCATCATCATCTTCATATTCCTCCTCCTCCTCCTCCTTCACTTTATCTAATGCTTTTTTTTTTTGTCTCTCAGTTGGTAAAGCATCCACCTAGAAATCACAAGGTTCTGGGTTTGATTCCAGTCCTTGCTAACTCAGCGCAGGAGTTGCACAGTTGGGGTAATCGGATTTGTGTGGTAAAGTGATGAACTTGCTCATTACATTGATGGGTAACTACTTAGTTACAGTAAGTATTTTTAAGCAACCTATGGTCGGTGCGGCCAGATTAATTAAAACCTACTAAATAATTATGTGGCCATATTAAGTAAAGTCTATTAAATAATTATACAGCCTGAGTGGTCAAATTAAGCAAAACCTATTAAATAATTATGTGGCCTGTGAGATTATGTGGCCAGATTAAGTAAAACCTACTAAATAAATTAAGAGGCCAAATTAAGTAAACTCTACTAAATAATTATATGCCTGTGTGGCCAGATTAATTAAAACCTATTAAATAATTATATGGCCTGTGTGACCAGATTAATTAAAACCTATTAAATAATTATATGGCCTGTGTGGCCAGATTAATTAAAACCTATTAAATAATTATATGACCTGTGTGACCAGATTAATTAAAACCTATTAAATAATTATATGGCCTGTGTGGCCAGATTAATTAAAACCTATTAAATAATTATACGGTCTGTGTGGCCAGATTAAGTAATGCAAGGCTGTTCTAAAAGTTTTGTTGTTTTTAAATCTCTTGAAAGTTCTTTTTGAGAATCTAAACTTTTCAGGTTCAGAAGGGGAAGACTTATTTCAGGGATCAAAAGAAATTCAGGAAAAACGAAAAACAAAAATACCCGGAAAAAAAAAACCCCCAACATATTTGTCTGGTAAGATTTTAACTAAAATTTCAAAATATCGATGTCTTTGTTCGTCAAGCAATCACTCAATTTAATTAATGTTTTGCCCACCGCTGGACAACATCTGCCAATGACATTCATAGAAAGTCGGTAGAGCCAGACAGGTGAACTGACAAGTAGTAAAAGGCTGAGGTGTATTGTCATCTGTGAAGCTAATGGCAGCTTGATGAGCTCCCTACTGTCAGGAGTGAAGAGTTGATGTCAGTCTCCATGACAAACAGAAAAATTAAGCCAATCAACAGTTTCTTGAAATCTCAGAGAAAACGATTCCTTAATGACAAACTTGGAAAACATTTAAAAAGATAGTGTTGAAAGTCGAAATGAGCTTTTTACGTAATCACTGAAACCCAATTAAATATGTCATGTCAGGGAGTGTTTCCTTGCTGTTGATACCATATAACCCAATACAACCTGTCTCGAGTTATGGGCATTGTGGTAGAAAATATGACGGGGAATCAAAAATTAATGCTATTTTGTTTAGGACATATTATAATTACATAATTACCAGCACAGGAAAAATGTATCATACATCAAAATGAAGCTGGTCCTCTGAGGATCACATCCCTACTTCTCCACATAGTCACCGTTTCTCTCAACAGTTCCACCTTTGAATGAGAGCATGTATTCCTGTCCTATAAAATTCTGTTGACTGTTCTTTGAGCCACTTCTTCACTACAGATTTCACTTCCTTGTCACTGGAATAATGTTTGCCTCTCAAACCCTTTTCATTATTTTCTATTATGAGTCTTTCAGAATGGAAATATTGGTTGGTTGGTTGGATTTTAAGGCATGTCAACCCCTGTTGGGTTATTTCATGCCCATGACATTTTGTTTTATTCTTGATAGGAATTCAATCTATACATATATAAAGGGCAGTAGTGTGTATGTGTATGTCCGGAGGAAACTTTGGAAAATAAAACAATTAACAACAAAGTAAATATATATACACATCAAATATCACCAGGGCTTAATTTTTGAGCAAAAATAATAAAGGTTTGATTTATATTTGTGAAAAGGATCAAAAACTAAAATTTCTTTGCACTTGATACTTTGAATAGTAGACATTAACGTTTATTTTCAGAGTGGCTGGATCAATGCAAGGTCTTTTTTTTTTTACATGGGGGATTTAATCAGGCATCCGCCGAGGATCCAACGCATGATTAGTTTATAATGGATCTGCGGGACTAACTTTTAAAAAATCCCCCCCCTCTACCCTGGCGATGCTTCTAGTTTTTTTTATAAAACTCAATATTTTTTAACATATTTTTTTCTATTTAACCCATAGACATTAACAGGTACTCCCACTGTGGGTCAGAGTAGACCTGGGGTGGAAATATTTAAGTCTCAGTGGCTAGACTTTACTCTAGACGCAAACAGATAAACAAAATATTGGTCCAATCTAAGCATCCTCTTTGCTAGGGTTAGGGTTAGGAGTTAGGGTTAGCAGTTATTATTATAAACCTTATAATATACTTTTTATAGCTTTAACCATTCCCATGTCAAATGTGTCTTTAGTTTAAAGTTTTATAATTAAAAAAAATTGCTATTGAATTAACAACAACATGAAATCAGTAAAAAAAAAAGTCTTTAATATAAAAACATGTCTTGCGTTTATAGTTTTATAATAAAAAAAATGCTACCAAAGTAACAACTTCAACATGAAATAACTAAAAAGAAATGCGTCTAAAAATCGTCTGTTAACCAACAACCAGAATTTAACAGTGAAAAGCAAAACATGTCCTTTTGAATCTAAGTCTCAGCTAGGGTGCTTATTAGTGACTTGGTCCCATTTTTTTTTTATAAAACTCAATTTTTTTAACAGATTTTTTTTCTATTTAACCCATTGACATTAACAGGTACTCCCACTGTGGGTCAGAGTAGACCTGGGGTGGAAATATTTAAGTCTCAGTAGTAGCTAGACTTTACTCTAGACACAAACAGATAAACAAAGATATTGGTCCAATCTAAACATACAGCATCCTCTACAGCTACAAGACACATCAACTTTTGTTACTGAACTGAGGGATGTTAATTTCTATTTAAAATTTTCCTATTGCACATACGAGCCTTTGTACGAGTGAAAACGTCTCAGCAAGGAAGTACTGAACAGACAGCACACATATTCCATAATTGAATTAAACATGGCACCACGAGGAATACTTGGAGGCAATATTTTTCAGAAGCAACATGTAGATCAGAACTTGAATGCATGTTCAGTGAACCAGTTATTACAATTAAGTAGATATAGTCGGCTGTCACAGTGACTTGTTTTGCTCTTTATACATATGCACAGGAGACCGCAGTATCATAAATATAAATCACAACTTTTACAAATAATGGATACCAAACTTTAGACCCATTCAATTGTACATGTCCCTCTGAATATATATATATATATATATATATATATATATACACTTAAATAATGTTATTACATGATTATTTACATATATATATATATATATATATATTATACTTATATAAATTATAATCATGTAATAACATTATTTATATATAATATTGATAGATAAATGCAGATGAATAGATAGATATATCTTGGATGTAATTGTTATTTACCAAGTTTCACTTAGACCAGGCATAGAAGTTTCAGGTTGTTTAAAGTACCTGCTGTTGCTTAAAACCCCATGCAAATAAATATACATAACTTTCTGTGTAGATATTGCATATTTGTGTGTATATATATAAGGGCCCGTTTAGCTTAATTGATAGGGCATTCGCATGGGAACCACAAGGTTCCAGGTTTGATATCAGCCCTTGCACCTCAGCATAGCATAACTTTGATCTGTACAGTAAAGTAGAGAGCTGATGGTAGGTATTGTGCTCCACCTCAGATGCAAAAACAATCTCCCTGGTCTAGTGTTATTGAAAAAGGATAGACTCTCTTGCTGTACAGCAGATATCGACAATAAGTCACTCCGCAAACTTAATTTTTATTCATATATATATATATATATATATATATATGTGTGTGTTTAGAATTAAGTGCTGAAAGCACCTCAAAACCATAAAATCTTTAGAGTGCTCCATACACAAAAATGCAGAGCAATATCATAATATATTTTACAATTATGAAAAATATAAACCAGAGTAATAACTCATGACTCCAATTTTCAGGTTGTCAATACTTGGAAGAATATTGACATCTGGCCAGATTTTGTATTAAAATAGGGAGTTACTTTTCAATCACCCTGTATATCTACATATATATATGGAGTTTCTACTATGGTAAAGTGTTTAGCATCCTTAACCTGCAAGCCATGAAAAGTGTGTTCAATTATCACTGACTGCTCCAAGATAAGTATCTTGCCTCAATGATGGTATTAACTTACAAAATATTTGTGTGTGAATATGTTGTGAGCAGTTATATATGAATGCCAGTGCTTATTAAAAGGGCTGACATATCCCAAAGATTGGTGGGAAACAAAATGGTCTCCTTTGTCACAGGATTTAAGGAACTCTCCCATGTCACAAGTCTGTTGTAGTCACATGACAAGGCGAACCCTAGAATCACTCGCTTTTATGACCATAACTT
Source organism: Doryteuthis pealeii (assembly GCA_023376005.1). Classification (NCBI taxonomy): domain Eukaryota; kingdom Metazoa; phylum Mollusca; class Cephalopoda; order Myopsida; family Loliginidae; genus Doryteuthis; species Doryteuthis pealeii. The sequence continues at coordinate 49,720,960 of CM042143.1, read as the reverse complement.
GAGAAGTGACAAATGTAGCCTTTTTGCTCCTCCACAGCAACAAACATGGTGCTGTCTTTGTTTCCAGACCTGAGAAATAGTAAGTGGTTTCCACCTCTTTGTTGTTTAGATTTGTCTTCATGTCCCTCAAACATACTGTGACTCTTTTGTAACTTGGGATGGGAACTTGTATGTTGTAGAAAATAGATGTATATAGTATTAACTGACTTGTCTTTTTTTCCTACCGAATATTCTGTGTTAGGTTACTCTTTTAGATAACCTAATGCATTATAAGAAATAGGTGTTAGCTATGAGTTAATACCTCGCTAATTCTTCTAAGATCATTTTATCCACTCAACATATTTGATTCCAAATTCAAGCAAATATGAAATATATTTTGGACAATCCAAAAAAAAAAAAAAAAAAAGGTTTTATTGTTTAGAAAGAAATTTACAAATCTTCTTTTGTCTTCTGGTTTTTCTTCTTCTTTTCTATGAAATGTAAGAGTCAAAATGTCTGGCCAGTTACCTACACAGATATACGAAACTGATTATTGCAACTAGAATATTCATAGATACTGTTATTTCTTTTTCAGACCAGCTCCTGCAATTGAGTTGATAAAGCAAAGATTTAATGAAATGTCTTTCTTGTTAGTTTTACCTGAAGATAATATCCATCCACTACGAGTATCACTTATTTTACAAGTCAACAAAATTTCCTATCTCAAAAATACTTTTTTATCCACCTCGGAACCCCAAGATTCCAGGTTCTATACTGGCCCTCACCAACTCAGTGCATGAGTAGCACCACTTGAATCTATCTCTAATGACAATGTTAGGGCAGAATATTGCAAAACTATCAGAGCAGCACCAACCACAAGGCTTGCAGCTTGCATTGAATAAAGTAGCACTTTTAAAGTAGTATTTTTTATTGATAAATATTTCCTTGTATATTTACTAGTTGCTCTATCGACTGAGAATGTTCCAGTCTGATACCGGCCCTCACCAACTCAGCACATGAGTAGCACTGCTTGGATCTGTGTGGTAAAGTGGGGAGCTGATGGTAGGTGTAGTGCTCCACTTCAGGCACAAAAACAATCTCCCTGGTCTAGCATTAGTAAAAAGACTCTCTCACTGTCCGGTTAATACTGACAATAGGCCATCCCACCAACTACTTACATAAATAGCAATTTCTGTCTGTTTGGCACTTACACCAGTGATCTGATCAGGATGAAATTTTACAGATATGTTAAGCTAATATTCCAGAACAGCATGGGCTAATTGGATTTCAATCAAAATCAATAATGGTACTCCTGGGGATATCTTTAATGGAGGAGGAAAGAGAAGACATTTCAAGGAGAGAGGGGGAAAAGAGTAGTAGTAGTAACTGTGCTTCCCCCTATCTCACTGTTTACTGTAATTCTTGAATGTTTCATTTACTACTACTACTACTACTGCTACAAATACATAATCTAATTGTTTTTAGAAAATACTCTTATGATATAAAATAGAATAATCTATATATAAATACAAATAAGAAATTTATTTATAACTTTTAAAATCCTGGGCAATGCCGGGTAGCACTACTAGTATAAAATAAACCTTTCTGAATATAAAAATGAATATTACCAAACACATCTTTGAAAAAGACAAGAAATGATAAACTTCCCAATCATTTCCCCTCCCCTAAATTCAAGCCTAGTAAGAGAATATATATTTTGAAATGATTATTTGTCTTGATAGATGTTTCTTTGATCATTTTTGGCCAAGGAACAATATTTCACCATGTGGCTCCAAGTGACCATTGCCCCAGGGAGAGTACCTATCACAAAGAAGGGTTGGGGTCAGGATCAATCTCTGATGACAAAGATATCCCCCCAAAGGGAAATGCTGAAATATTTTTTCATGATTGCACATATACAGATCTCTGATGTTAAAAAAAAAAAAGTTTTGTATCATCCCCATCCCCCTCCTCATCCCAAGAGAGAGGGAATAAATATGAATCTGATGAATACACCTCACAAAACTGATCAAAATTGTTGATGGGATTTCTTTCAAGATTGCAAGTCAAGATACTGCTGATGGGGTCCTATGGAACTCCCAACCCCACCGTAATCTTCTTTTTTTTTCCCCATACAGGTTTCCCCATTTTCAAAGAAACAAGGACATTATCATTGATATCATTGGCCTATCTTTTCTGACCGACTTATGAATATATTTATATCTGGATAAAATTTCTGACAGAAAGTAAGAAAAATAAGATGTGAAAACCAAGTTGGTGGAATTTCTATATATCTATTATGCCATTTCACCCTGTCTGGGCTTCATCAGAAAATGATATTTGAATGTAAAATAAAAATAGTGAAAACTTATAGTGTTACATAATTGATAGGTAGCCTATTGATTATGTACGGTAAGTGTAGTTTAGTTTCAAATTAACGGTTTAGTGGAAAAACACAGTAAAAGTGATTGACACTTTTTAACCCTGTGTTGACCTCTCTTCCAGTTCACCAGAATAACACCCGACAGAGGAATAAAACAAGAAAACCAAGTTGGTGGAGTATTTATATATCTATTATTATTTGAATGTAAAGTCAAGAAATAGTGAAAACTTATAGTGTTACATAATTGATAGGTAGCCTATTGATTGTGTATGGTAAGTGTAGTTTTGATTCAAAACTAACGGTTTAGTGAGAAAACACAGGAAAAGTTATTGACACTTTTTAACCCTGAGTTGACCTCTCTTTCGATTCACCAGAGTGAGCCATGTTAAAGTAGCTAGGAAAATCAGTCTTTGGCTGAGCATTGAGTGGGACAGACTGTAATGACCATGTTCCATTCAATTAGTCAAATTCTCACAGACTTTTCACTTGATCTGGGATACTTATAAAATAAAATATGAGCTAAAAAAAAAAAAAAGAAAAAAAAAAAAAAGAAACTCTTGTCTCATTAATTAAAAACAGAATAACAACACAGGATGTCCCAGTATCAAGCCAGGAAGAATCTCAGATCCAGAAGAAACCAGCTTAGAACCAGTCAAGATCCAAAATAGAAGATGACAGAGAATTAACTGATAGCAGCAACTCCAAGATGATAGAAGATGAGTATATGACCATGGGTTTACTCACCACAATCAACAATATACAAAGATATAAAGTATAGTATACAACCATAGAATCCACTGTAACCTCTTTGAATCAAAGATTCATACAATAAACTGGATTTTACAACATATCCCTTTTTCTGTCAAGATTAATATAAAACAAAACAATATTCCCAAAATTCACACTCAATTGTCCAATTGGAAACATGGCTGAGTGGATAAGGCAGTTAGGTTAAGACAGTTCTAAGTGACAGTTATCTCTGAAATCCGAGTTCAATCCTGAGTGAAAGCAGTTAGAAAAATAATTAATTAGCACAACTCCTACCCCAGCTATGGTTAGCGGAATGAGAACAGGATACCCCCGTGGAATAAATAAAGGGTTAGATTCAAAGTTCCGTGATGGCTCCCAAATACGACAAGAAAGTTCCCGAGTTCGAAAAGAAGGTTCCCGAGTCCGACAAGAAATACCTGAAGAAGGCCGGGGGGTATATCGGCCGAAACGTTGTACAAATAACAATGAAGATGGGGACAATAGTCCGAATAACGCAGATTATACTAATCTTCAAGCCTCATCTCAAACATTCAGGGAAAACAATATTCTACTTATAATAGGTTTACAGAGTTAGAATAACAAAAACTTATCCCTTGTATTTACTAATTTTAATATACAAGGATGAAGCCTTTTTCTTTTATGGAATCTAATGATGTTTGAAGTACGTAGTCTAGGCATATTATAAATAGATATGGTACTAACGTATCTCCTTGCAGGACCCCGGTGACAATGTCAAAGAAATCAGTGTTACCATCAGGGTAACATACCATTGCTTTAGTGTCTTTGTAGAACATAATTATAGCAGTAACTGTTTCTTTGGTAGGGCTGTTTTCTAGTAGTATTTGCTCCATTTTTCCTCTGTGTATGGAGTCAAATTCCTTGGAGAAATCTATGAACAGTAGTGTTGCCTCAAGATTCTTTGCTTGAACCCCTTCTATGATTCGACAAATAGTCAGGATCTGAGAGGTTGTAGATCTATTTCTGCAAAACCCATTTTGGTTTTTTATAATTATGATTTATTATGAACAATATTTCACTTCATACACGACAGTAATGGAGGGTAGTTGGAGGCCGTGGTGTAATGGTTAGAGTCAAATCCTGGACTAAACTACAGTTCACATAGCGTTAATACCCTTGGGAAAGGTATGAATTCAAATACTCTCCATCCAGCTATGGGTAAATAGTAGGGCAGGCTGGGCTCTTTAACCTTGGGTAGGCAACCAGCCTAGGAGAAGAAAAACTCTGAATTTTAACCTCTTAAAACTCCACTTGGGGTGGTCACTTCTAGAATAGGCTCAGTCTTAATTAGTGATCAATTTCACTAATAATACTAACATTAATGTTTTCAAATCTTTTAATTCAAAAATCAAATAACAGTCATATGCACAATTTCAAATGTTTTTAGTTTCCCACTTTTCTAAGTTTCATAATTATTGGCCTTCCTAATTATATTGCCATGACAACTTTATAGACAGTTGTAATGTTTTTCTAATATCTTTCATGAAATTAAAAAAAAAATTCCAAATCATTATTTGATGAAGCCCATACAGATCAAAATAAATAAACATTCTACCAAATTAGTTTTGACCGATTTATAAAAAGATAACTGCTTATGAAATTTAATTGTTCAGTCATTGTCTGTTTGAAAAATGAAATTCTGATGTTTTAGAAAAGAAAAAAAAAATAGAAGATAAAAAAAGGACCATTTCAGATTTTTTCTCTTTCTTTCTTTGAATTTTCAAAATTTTATTTAATTTATGAGGCATATGTTCATTTTGATATATATGCACAGAACAACATGCAAACCTTTCAATTCAAACTATTCAAAATTCTAATTTCTTGTATTCATATGAAAAAATAAGAAAAAAGAATCCTATGCAATAAAATAATTAGCATTTATAACAAACAGTCTGTCAATATATTAGGCATTTATATTAAATTTTATTATAAATATAGAAAATAGTTTGACACAGAAATATGATGGTACAAGTCTCTAATGATTAGATAAATACATCTACAATGAAATCATCCAATCAGAGACGCAATATTATGTCAGCTGTCACAATAGGAAAATGATTTTTCCAATCTAAAATAAGTCAGATTCTTGTAATTTGGAACTTTTTTTCATTTTTTTTTTCTTTATGATTTTGCAATTTACATATTCTGGTGCTTACGACAGACACCAGAGAATAAAATTCAGTCATATATTCATTAAATCAGTGCATTGGAATTTTATTATGGTTTTTATTGTCAGGACTACATTCTAAATAGACTTGATTAAAATTTCTGATGAATCTCATCTTTATACTTTCAGACATTACACAAAAAGAAAAAAAATTATATATATATATATGTATATATATATATATTATATATATATATATGCACATATTCATATGAATATAATATATTTGTTTTTATACTTACAGTAATCATATTTCCAATAACTGATGTCCATAAGCAAAAAGCATGTATATAGCAGGGTTGTCTATACTAAAGCACCAGAGGTTCCTTTTATTTTGTCGACACTGATTCCAACCAAATGTGTCTGAAATAAAGAAAAGACATAATAAAATCAACAATAAACACGATTAAGTTTTACATATAACTACGTCTTTCAAAAACGATGCATCTATACTTTTGACTTGTATTTCAGATTTTTCTTGTAATTTAGAATTGGAAAACTATTTATATATTTGCAGTTTTCTTAGAGATTATCTGGGTGACTAAATTAAGTACTCAGACACATCAATGTGAATTTTAGCAGTTAACCCTTACAACTCTGAGTCCCCAATATCTGTGGCCCTGTCAACATTGAGCTGACAAATGAAAAATAGCTGAAAATAGAAATTATGAATTTAAAAAAAGAAAAGAAAATAGAAATGATGAGTTAAAAAAACGTGTTTCTTAACATCCTATACCGCCTCATTCCACCTGGCTAGAAGTTATTTGTTTTCCTAATCTACCCCAAATGATTAGCCTTTGTTTAAATGTAATATTAAACATATTTAGAAGTCTTTGATTTAAGTGAAATAACAGGTAACTTTAAATGAAAAGGCCATTTTTAGCCATTTATTGATAAATCCTTAGAGGAATTAGGCTCTGAAATTAGAAAATTCTCAACAGGATGTTAAGAGTTAAAAAAAATTGAGTCTAAAAAAAAAATTGAGTACCCATCAGGAATGAATAAAACAAAAACGTCTTCGGCATAAAAAAAAACCAAGTGGGTTAACATGCTGTAAAAATCCAACCAACCAACCAACCTGCTGTTGCTTAAATGGTTACAGAACAGGCTCATCATTACCTAACTTTGGTGATCTAGCAGGAACCAGTGCTTTCAACATGACTTGACTGTAATCTTCTTTTTATTTTTTAAATTTTCTAATGACCTGACCCCCATCCTTGAGATGTGTCACTTTTCTCCTTCCAGGAAATTCTTGGAGATAAATCTCAAGTCAAATAACACTGAGTCTTTTATATTGGTTCTTCATCTGTTTTAGGTGTTTATTTTTTTAAAGAAAATAAAGTGTTGATTAAAAACCTTACAACTCTAATGAGTCTAAATAAGATTAGAGATAAACAAATACGAGTTAATTCTGAAGAAGTCTGATTGGATTTCATTAACTATGTTAATGCAACTAATTATTGCTTAATTGATACTTCTTTATACCTGTTTTAATCTTCATAATTTCCTACTCAAACATTCAAGACATGACAGTTTGTAATCAATCCAATTTACATGTTTAATTAAAACCACTAAGACGTCTTTTCTTCTTCTTTTTCTTTTCTTTTTTAAAAATTCAATGGTCATCTCACTCTCTCTCCTTTATTTCGTATTCATTTTTTTTTTTTTTAACAAAGTCTACGGTAGAACATTAACTGTTGGCTTCACATATTTTGGAATGATGGTACTGAGGAGAAAGTGCGATACCAAGTCAAGCTGATTAAAAAGATTCGAATAATCAAGAAAATTCTCAGAAAATTACAAATTAAGAATTCAGAAGACATTTTCTCTTAATGCCTCAAAACATAATTAACATTATTGCTCAGGGTCACTTGCAATTTATTCTTTTTTAGGTTGTTTTTTTTTTTTAATTCTTTTCACATTCTTTTTCAAATAAAGTTCTTATGTTTTTATTTTGCCATTTTTTTAAAAAGATTTAAATGCTAACACAGAATTATTTTTACTGCAAGTAAAAATTAACTTTAAGGTTTACGTAACAACTGATCTACCTGACGAGTTATTTTTTTTTTAATCTAAAGATTCAGCAAAAAAAAAAAAAAAAATTGGCATTTAATACCAAAAAAGTCAATTTAATACTTTACAACATAAATGCTTAAAAAAAAATGATGAGAATACTAGGATTATCTGCTCTTGACTGATTGATTCTATAAACAGTGATTTACTGACATTCCATCATGTCATTTGAACATAAAGATCATTATAGTGGGTGACCACACACAAACTGAAACGCATGCATGGCCAGTGTTAAAAAATTATGAGAATCCCCTTGGCATTCCTCTTTTGATAGATCCAGCCCTGCTTTTTTTTAGTACTAGGGAGCAGCTACTGCCTAGGGGAGATGCCTCCCTGGGATCACACTGACATTACATACAGTGTTAAAAATTATGAGAATCCTCTTGGCATTCCTCTTTTGAGGCACCTCAGGCACCGGGCAATAAACCCAGCCCTGCCCTTTTTAGATTAGGGAGCAGGTGTTGCCTAGGGGAGATGCCCCCCTAGGATCACACTGACATTACATATCTTACCAGTCCCATGGCCTAAGCTACTGGACACAGGGCCAGAAGGCCTGGTAAGTATATGCTACTGTCAAACTATCTTTGATTCATTGATCTTAATAACATGTCAACCTGTCTATGGTTATTTTATGCCAAAATGTTAAAGAATTCTGTACATAGTACGTTTATATTTTTTCTTAAGAATTTTTACATAGTTATATGATATCAAGTATTCCTATCTAATACAAATAAACTGCACACAGTTGTATTGTTTAAACTATTCCTATCAAGTACTATTAATCTATTCACAATTATTGGGCTTCAAGCAATTATTTCTATTTAATAATAATCTATTGTTTGCAGACAGTTATATAGTTTTAACTAACTAACAATAATAATAATAATCCTTAGAAAACCATTATAGCTTCAAGTAACTATTCCTGATAAAAAATAATTTACATTATTTATCTAATACAAATAATTATTGAATAGATCTTTTTGACCCATGAGACCCTAATACACCACTGCGGCAATGAAGGGGTGACTGCATACTAAACAGAGCTCCAGAATTGGAGCCTCACCACCAGATGCAGTTTAGTATCATAACCAGGACACCCCACCCCCATTTTTTTTCTTGGGGGTGAGGGTGGGGGAGGTTTTATCTCTGCAGGAGATAAAGTCTGTGTATTCTAAGGTTACCAAAAGGGCAGTTTTTTTTTAGGGGTAGGGTATAAATAGACATCACTATAGTAGTATGAAAGCCGGAAGCCCTTCCCTATTTAATCCTTCATTTTGCCTTTGAACCCCCAGAAATATCCGTATCACAGACTTAACGTGTTGTCAATTGACCTGGCACCAGACTCTTTGTCCTGTGCTGAAATTAGAATTTTTTCCTTCTCCTAAATGTCGCACCAGACTTCCCAACTGATCTCCCACTGAGCCACACACATGAGTGCAAAACATTTGCAAAGATGTTATTAGTATTTAAAACAGATGGAAGAAGTTCACAGCTGTAAAAATGATTTCTCAAACAGGTGGTAAAATATGGTAAAGTGAAGAGGTTCTTAATTCTTCTTCTTTTTTTTTTTTTTTTTTTTTCAGTTACTGACCCTCTGAGGGTGAAGTGAAACTGATAAAACCCTCCCCAGAGAAATGATCATAAATACAAAATTTGGTAAATGATACCAAGTCAGAAGTTTTACCATATTCCATGAAAGCAATAAAAATATAACAAACTTGTATAAAAAATATAACAAATTTGTATCAAATCCTTCAGAAAGAATTGTGTGGGTATGTGTGTGTGTATATATATATATATATATATGTGTGTGTGTGTGTGTGTGTGTGTGTGTGTGTGTATATATACATATATATATATATATATATACATAGACATACTGGGTGTCTATAAAGTCCGTGTCCATTTAAAACATTTTAGATTCTTAAAAGTACAAAGTCTATGCGGACTTTGTGAACTCATATATATATATATATATATATTATATATATGAAGATATGAGGGTTAGAGTAAAATCCAACTGTATGAGGTAAGGTAAAAGGAAAAGTGGACAAAAAATAATAACTCAAACAAGTAGAAGTAGGAGAGAAATATTTTGTTCCGCTTTATGTGAGGAACTTCATCAGTCAAATTAGACTGATGAAGTTCCTCACATAAAGTGGAATAAAATATTTCTCTCCTACTTCTACTTGTTTGAGTTATTATTTTTTGTCCACTTTTCCTTTTACCTTACATCATATATATATATATATATATATATATATATATATATACACACACATATATATATGAGGAAATAGCAGATTAGGACAAAAAGCAACAAAATATGAGTAAAAGTTGAAGAAAACAGTGAAACAGTGAATAACAAAATACAGACAATTACATTCAATTAATATTTCACCTCTTTTGATTTCAGAATTCATTAGAAAATTCTGATGCTTCTGAAATCAACAGAGGTGAAATATTAATTGAATGTAATTGTCTGTGTTTTTTTATCCCCTGTTTCACCCACCTTTATATATCTTCAACTCACATTATATATATACAGAGATGCTGATAGGTACGCGTCCAGCATCCCTGACGCACAAAAATCTAAAAGGATGCAGTAAAATCATATACATTCATCCCAGTGTTTTTCTTTTTCCTTCCCTCACCATTTCAAGCTAACTGTAAATACATTTCAATAGTTATGTAGAAATGAATTACACAGGATAGGTTACAAGATAGGAGTTAGACTGCTTTAGTTGAGACCATAAATTTTCCCAGGGACTCATTCAAAGCAAATATGTGCATCCCAGGATGCACTAAATAAAGAAGTTATCAGCATCACTATATATATATATATATATATATATATATATATATATATATATATAGAGAGAGAGAGAGAGAGAGAGAGAATGTGTGTGTGTTCCCAGTTTACAAATCTGTCAATGATTTCATCCTACCCCCGCCATCTGCACAAATGTTTCATGGCGTTCACTTGAAGAAAAGCCTACACTAGATTATTCTAATTTTCCTTCTCCTAAGTGCCACACCAGACTTACAAGTTGATCACCCATCAAGCAACATAAACAAGTGCAAAACATTTGGTAGAGATGTCATGAGTATTTAAAACAGATGGAAGGAATACACATCTTCATCAATAGTTTGACAAGTGAGCGGACCACAAACCAGTATCAGTGAATTTGATTCTCACAAGGTGCCTCACACTTTTGGCCTTGGTAATCCTTAGAGGAAATTAAAATAGATGGAAGGAATAGACATCTTCATCAATGGTCTGTTCATATGGTCAATTGCCGAGCAGAATACAGTTGGTTTGAATTCAATGTTTTCCTTCTCCTAGACTGGTTGCCTTACTGTTATATACTGTACCTATGAACATTAATGGGTATATCCTAATCCTCAGGAATACGGGAGTATTATGCTGACTGAGTAGTCTTATACCACTAGCTGTGATTTACCTTCTCCATGCCGCTGGCAAATATTGTATTTTGTTAATGTTATTAAGATTCCATTTCATTTCCAGTCTCCATTTCATTATATCTCATTTAGTAATCATTGTTTACAGAGAACAGAGTATGCTTATTAAGGACAACTCATCTTACAGAAGATTTGGTTTGGTTTGTTTTGTTTTACGGCATATCAACCTCAGTGGGTCATTTGATGCCGACAAAGCTTTGAAATAAATTCATTCTTAATGGATACTCATTTTTTTTTATAAACACATTTTACTATTTAATCCATAGATGATGGGACCCTAACAGGTACCACCACCCCAGGTCAGAGTGAACCTGGAAGCAATAGTGATGAAAGAGTACTCAACATTCCCCAGACCTCCAGAACTGGAACCTCACCATCAGATAGAGTTTAACGTCATTCCCAGGACATGTAGACCCTCAGCCACCACCTTCTAGCACCCATATGCTAAAAAAAGGGTTGGGGCTTGCCATAAGGGCAATAGGGTCGGGGCAATCATATAGGTGCTAGGGCTTGATGTGACTAGCTGATTGATCACAGAGGGAGCTTCTTACAGAAGAAAAAAAAGGGATGTGATTAAATGTGGAAAACCATTGAAACTACCTAATTGAAAGTTTCACATGTAGATATTTATATCAAAAGAGCTTGCCAGATTTTACAAGTATCAGGTAGAGATCATTAAAATGGCGATTTAATATCACTTGAATTTGGGACTACACATTTCACCAAGACGAGCAAATGGTCATGAACGCCAAGCACCTGTTCTAACAGCTAAGCCAAAATTATAATTAATTGAGGAACTTGAAAACTTCTATTTGATACATACAATTCAAAATCAAATAGCTAGCTTAGAGGTCATTTAAACAGCTCCTGTTCTTCTGTGTGTGTGGTGGGGGTGTTGGTATATGAACATATATCAAATGATATAAAAGGAATTCATCAACGTGAATGAAAACTTCCTCAAAGATGGCACAAAGCCAGCGCCAATTAATGGAAAAGTCAGATGACAAAAAGAACAACTGTTAACCACCCACCCTAAACTCAGCATCAGTTAACCAAAAAAGTGATTTTGCCATTGAGAAGTGGAGTTAGTTGGTTGATTGGTTGGGTTTTATGGCATGTCAACCCTTGTTGGGTCATTTTATGCCGAAGACATCTTTGTTTTCTTCATTCTTGATGGGTACTTAATTTTTTTTTTTAACACATTTGTTTTAAACTCAATGTTTCTATTTAACCCATAGATGGGACTCTAACAGGTACTACTACTCAGGGTCATAGTGGAACTGGGAGTAATGGTGATGAAGGGATACTTCTCATTCCCCAAAGCTTCAACCTGGAATCTCACCATCAGATAAAGTTTAACATTATAACCAACACATTAAAACCCTCAGCCAACATTTTCTAGTACATATATTATGAAAAGGGTTGGGGCTTTTTATAATGGCAGTAGGATTGGGACAATCATATAGGTGCTAGGGTTGAGATATGGAGATCTGGCTGTGAATAGAACAGAGTGGGGGGGGCTCAAAGTTTAGGTACTGGGCATGTATACCTAAAAGGGTGGTCCTCTTTAAAAAAAATGGTAATATTGTAAAAAGTATCTGGTACTTCCAAAGTAGACGGCTTCATTCTTGAAATGAGGGCACCTAGCGAGTATATGGTACTATTAGTATTTTTGTAATTTAACAATTGTAGTTATTTTTGACAATAACAAATAAAATTATTCTAATCAATTATTATTCTGATAACACCATTGCAATCTATTAGATTTCAATAGGCCACAGTTAAGAAGGAGTTGTATATTCTTATTGAATTATGAAATGACTTGATTAGTTGAATTAAAAATTAAAGTTAATAGAAACAATGACATCATGACATCCATTTAAAAAAATTGAAATAATTTATGATAAATTATCTTAATTTAATATCTAGATATATAGATGAAATATCTATATTATATCTACAGCTAGATGATAAATGTTATACTTAAGTAATATTCACCAGGTACTTTTTATAATATCACATTTTTCCTTAAGGGACCCCAGTTTATAACATGTCTGGTACCTAAACTTTGACCCCCTCCTCTGAATAGAAGGATCCATTGCAAACTCCAGGGCAAGGTAGCAATTCTTAAGTTTAGTAATGGGCTGAAGGAAGGAGGGGGGGAGATAGAAAGATCCTGATAGGTTTGAAAGTGTGTCTATCATTTTATTTATGCTTCTGACTTATTAGGTACATAACATTTGGGCCAAATGCAGCTCTCTGACTTTAAACACACAACTAAAATGCAAACAGGATTTGGAACAATCTCTAGCAAACAGGAAATGTAGAGCCTCCTTCTTATAGGAAAACATCTGTTAACTTCTCAAACACACAACTAAAAATAAACACATTTCTGAAAATTTTGTTTATATTTTATGACTGATGGGTACACTGATAATATTTTATTATTTTTATACTTGTAGATATGACATCTCTTGTATCAACTATGACCATCATGTTGAATATAATTAAACCTTTGTTAACTTTCATAATGGACACCATTTCAGATACAAAAAAACTATCAGAAGTTTTTTCTCTTTTAAATAAACTAGCAAATATATGCACCCTCCGGGTGCAAGTATTTTAGTTAAATTTTATTATAAATATGATATTAATTAGAAAGGCTAATGAAACTGAATAAAATGTAGATAAAAGATTTTGAACAGAGGGGTGATTGAAAATAGAACAACTTTGAAACTAACTCTTCCATCATTTTCCGTTACTCCCGTCTTTCATTGGTAAATCTTCTGATTAAACTGTTTAGTTAAAATAGGAAGTAAAGAATAATATTACAGTTATTTCTCTTGTTAAGGGATTTCTTTTAAGATTTATTGAAGAGATTTTTGATCATATTCAATAAGATAAAACCAACATTAGAAATCAATAATACTAAGCATATATTTTAAAAATCAATTTTTTAAGATCAATGCATATAGCCTTCCCCATACATAGTAAACCTCTATTTTTGTTATATATATATAATACAATTGCATGTCATTAATATGTAGATATGGTCAACAGTGTAAGTAATGTAAAACAATTTTATTAATAATTGAGGTTTAAATAAAAATAAATCATGGAGAATATGATGTAATAACTAAGGAATTGTGACGTGTATAGTAATTAGTTTCGGTTACAGACAGACAAACCACAATCTCCATTATAATAAGATACAACATAAATGTAGGATTTATTTGGCTAGAAACCACAAGGTTTCTAGTTCGACACCGGCCCTCACAACTCAGCGTATGAGTAGCACAGGGATCTGTGTGGTAAAGTAAGGAGCTGGTGGTAGGTGTGGTGCTCCACCTCAGATGCAAAACAATCTCTTGGTCTAGTGCTCGTGAAAAGGGATCTCCGTCTGATTGAATACTGACTTTAGGCACCCTGACGATTTACTTACTTTTTTACTTTATGTAACTAATGGCACGACAGATATAACAGTTGAGTTAATACAGTTCTAAGTGACAATCATCTGTAGGGCGCAGGTTCAATCCTTACTACAAGTAAAAATAACACTGAATACTTAACATAGTTTATCACTTTAACCTGGTCACGGTTAATGGAATGAGAAAAATCTACCCCAATGGATTGAATGTTACATAATCTATTTGGTTGCATAAGATTATTGTTGGTCCCCTGTAATTCTGAGGGGATGACCCTTTTCATACCATGGCCAGGTCCTTCAATGGAAAATTACAGAAGCCTGCCAAAATACGTGAAGTCACGTGGGACCTGTTCGGTCCCCAGTTTTCAGTTAGACGTCAGGCAGAGAAGACGACCATTTTAGGTCCTGCCCAAAACTGGAACTCACACGCGCTATGTTAGTCAGATATTTAGTTACATGAAATGTATAGTTAAGGAAATAAAAGTTTGTATAAGTAATATGTTCTTGTGGTTGATGAATGTCTTCGGTAACAAGACTAAGAAATGAATCCAGGACGACCAGCCAGCAGGAACATAGTAATAGAAAACCAGACCTTAGGAGATCCGAGACGCTAGACCAGACCAAGTCAAGATGTTAGAAGAAATACTAAAGCCGGCCAGAAGAAAATACGACCAGAAGTAAGAAGTAAAGAAAGGGTATACAACATGAATAAAGGACAGTTTGAAGTTCCGTGAAGGCTTCCAAGTTCGACAAGAAGGTTTTCTTGAGTTTGACAGAAGAAGGATAAAGGGCACATGACCGAATTGTTTACATAAGAATAAAGATGTGGACAACAGTCGGAAAAATCTAAATAACAAATTATCAAAAAAATAATTTCAGACAAAAATCGTTTATTTGTATTTTTGAGATGAGACTCGATGTGAATAATTCTGATGTTTCAGACTGTTGTCATCTTTATTGTGGTATGTATAAACACAACATTCAGGCTGCTGTATCCTCGGGCCTTCCTCAAGTATTTCCTGTGTATTCGAGCATCGTAATGACTCAACTTGGGAAATCATTTTAATAGTTTGACTGTTGATCAAACAGGCATTGAAGAATTTTTGAAAATCTAAAAAAAAAAAAATGAAAAAATATCTATCTTTTTAGATACCCAAACAAGAATATTTCCTGTGTATTTGAGCATCGTAATGACTCAACCAGGGAAATCATTTTTAATAGTTTGACTGTTGATCAAACAGGCATCGAAGAATTTTTGAAAATCTTAAAAAAAATGAAAAATATCTTTTTAGATACCCAAGAATATTTCCTGCAGATACACATTTTTTTTTGATTGATAAGTAAAAAGTAAGTAAGGTGGCCTAAAGTCGGTATAAGCAGACAGCAATGGAGTCTATCCCTTTTCACTAGCATTAGAACCAAGGAGATTGTTTTGGCATCTGAGGTGGAGCGCCACACCTACCATCAGCTCCTTGCTTTACCACACAGATCCCTGTACTACTCATATGCTGAGTTGATGAGGGCTGGTATTGAACCCAGGAACCTTTGTGGTTTTAGTCGGACACTCTACCAATTGAGCTAAACCGGACCTATCTAATTGATAAAAATGGTAAAACTAGCACTGATAAATTTTTTCTAATATATTTAGCAATCTGATTTAAACAAAGAGATTTGTGAGTGATGTGATCAAAGGAACATCTGATATTTTGCATCATTGATTTTTGCATCATTCTGTGACATTTCCTAATCTGACAAACTAAATCAAAGAATGCAACATTCGTTTCAAAAATCAAGGCAAGAACGGCATTCCAAGCAGAAATTTACCTATTACATTTCTTTTCTTTTTTTTACTCGAAAAAAAATATCAGCATGTAATTCCTCTGCTCATGGTACCATGTAACACAGTACAACCTGTCACATGGATGGATTGTAATCAGATAAACTGACTCCTTAACACCTGGTGTTTATAGTCATAGCTAGGGAAGAAGAGGTGGATTCATGTCTTTCCTAAAGTGAAATGCAAACAGCCTTGTCCAGGATTTGAATTTGGTCACTGATTCATTTCCTACATTGATAACCATTAGGCAAAGTGCACCTCCTTTTACTTGACAATTTGCTATACCAACGCTAAAGAGTCCATCCTGGCCTTTTATTAGCTGGAAGTAGAATAGATGTATTCAGGCCTTTCCTGGGTATGACAAACTGCATTTAATGGTAAAGTTTCTGGGAGGTGTGGAGTAACTTCTTTATCGCTATTACTCCCAGTTCCACCCTGACCCGGAGTGGTAGTACCTATTAGTACTGAATTTTTAAAAAATGAGTTTAAAAAGAAATTTTCAATACCCCATCAGAATGAATAAAACAAAATGTCTTCAACATAAATAACAAGGGTTGACATGCTGAAAAATCCAACCAACCAACCAACCAACCAAACATGTCTTTCTTCATAGCATCAACCTGAAATGAAATGCAAACAGTCTTATCCAGGATTTGAACTCAGATCACTGATTCTATTTGCTCCACTGCAACCAGTATGCTAACTGCACTTCCTTTTACTGGACAGGTTGCTATAAAAAAAGTCGTGGTGCCTAAAGTCGATAATCCAGTCAGTGAGGGAGTCTATCCCCTTTTCAATAGCGCTAGACCCAAGGAAGATGTTTTTGGCATCTGAGGTAGAGCGCCACCACTACCATCAGCTCCTTACTACCCGCACAGATCCCTGCTATACTCATACACTAAAGTTGGCGAGGACCGGTATCGAACTAGGAACCGTGTGGTTTCTAGCCGAACGCTCTACTGACTGAAGGCTAAAGAGCCCATTCTGGCCTCTAGCTGAGTGTCATCAGCCTGAAATTGAAATGCAAAATGCTTTGTCCAGGAATTGAACTCAGATTACCAGGTCCATTCTTGACAACAACAATACCATTACAACCACACATGCCTCATTTGCTTCTTCATCTGTGTGTAATTATTGTGTGTGTCTTTTGTATAAGATCTGAAACGCCGTCTATCCTCACCAAACTACATTTAATCATTAATGCAGTCTTCTTATTACAAAAGAGAGAGAGAGAGAGAGATGATATGAACGTTACAAATTGAGGAGAATCAAAACTGAAGATACGAGTAAAGCAGAATCACTATACTAAATAAGTTTGGATATCAAAAAGGAAATTCAGACAAGCAAAGAGGAACACGAACAGAGGTCAGTTCAGTTATTCAATTAATATCAATTGCTTCTTTTCAATAGAGAACATTTCTTCTTTTTTTTCATCCTTTAAAAAAAAAAAAAAAAAGTGACTTTTATTCTCGTTTGTGCTGTCCGGCTATGCAAAACAGCCATACATACTCTAGACTATCTTTATTACTTACTATTGATTACATACAAACTTTTACAAGTGTATCTTTTTTAAAGGCAATCTCATCTACATATCGCTTGCAAACACAAAAGAGCTCGATCATTCTCTTTGGTTATGAGGAAACGTGTTCGTTATAGATCTGTTTGAGAAAACTCGAGTCGTCGTAAGAAATGTTGATTAATTCTATGAAATAAAAAAAAAATCTGATCCTGACGTCTCAAAAGCTAACAGTAATGTTGATTTGATCTGATTATTGGAGAGTGTGAGATTGAGCATTTGAGGGGTTAACTGATATAAACCTCTTCCTTCTCAAAGGGGGAAAAAAAAAACCTAAAGCTGCTGCTGCTACTGCTGCTGCTTTCACACAAAACAATTGATTAGCAATTAGTATTTGGCAGAAAAACAGTCCCCCCCTCCTCCTTTCTTCTCTCTCGCTCGTTCTCTCAATAATAATAATTACTACACAAATCTTCATTTCGGATTCAATAAAAAAAAACAAGACAAAAACAAAAAAAAAAAAAATGGAATCTTTATATATCTTCATTAAATAGATTTTCTCTCCGATAAATAATGTTTCACTAATTGCTCAAAAAATTTTTTATCTTGAGGATGAAACATTTTGGAAATACCAAAACAAACAAAAATGATTAAATAAAAAATCAAACAAATGTTTGACCAATTTTATACTACTACTTGAGAAGAGTTTGTTTGTTTGTCCTCTATATGTGGAGAAAGGAAAGTGCGTGGTGTAATGGTTAAAGTCATGGGAAATGGACTCGTCACCCCGAGTTCAAATCTGGACGTGATAATTGCATTTCACTTAGCGCTAATACCCTTGGAAAGGTATGAATCCTACTCTCCCTCCACCTATGGGTAAATAGCAGGGCAGACTGGACACTTTACCCTTGGTTAGGCAACCGTCTAGGAGAAGGAAAACTCTGAATTCAAACCTGTTAAATCCGCTTGTGATGGTCATGACTAGAATAAGCTCAATCGTAATAAGTGATCTATTAAAAAAAAAAAAAAAAAAAAAAAAAGATATTTCTTTTTTTCTTTTTTTTAAAAAATTTTGTTAAACTTTGCTCTTGTAAATATTTTACTACTTTTGACTGATTTGAAACAATAACAATAAAGCTAAAGATTTGTTACTCGTGTAGATAGTTATGCAGCTAAAAATGACTTTTATGTCGTATCGTACTTGTGTGGAGGGGTTGGTAAAATATATATATGTGGAGAAAGGTAGACAAACACGGGATGTTGTACTAGATGGATATTTATTATAGGTAGTGATGTCGATGTTATAACGTTTTGGTTATCAGACCTTCTTCAGGACATGAGCTGAGTTCTTGTATTGAAGGAGGTCATTCTCATACTGATGAGAGTCTTGTGTTCATGATTGGGGAGGGAGGTGGTCAGCTGCTGATGCCTACTTTAAATGTTTAGTGTAGTAGTAAGATTTCTTTTTACCAACCCCTCCACACAGGCAGTATGTGACACAAGGTCAATTTCTTAAGCAGAGGTTTGAATTCAGAATTTTCCTTATCTTAGACTGGTTACCTAGCCAAGGTTAAAGAGCCCAGTCTGCCAAACTATTTACCATAGCTGAAGGGAGATTAGATGCATACCTTTCCCAAGGTTATTAGCGCTATGTAAATACAAACAGCCTTGTCCAAGATTTGTCTGTTCTCTAGAGATGACCAAATTGTTTTGGTATAAGTAAAGTAGATAGAGTAGCCTATAGTCAGTATTAGCAGGACAGTGAGGGAATCTATCCCCATTTCCCTAGCGCTAGATCAGGGAGATTGTTTGCGCATCTGAGGTGAAGTGCCACACCTCCCATCAGCACCCCACTTTACTGCACAGATCCAAGCTGTGCTACTCACATACTGTCCTGCTGAAAAGACTTTACTCCTCTCCCTCAAAAAAGGGATATCCTAGGTATGACGCTATACTTCATCAGAGTGAGGAGTACCTATTTATTGTTATTACTCTCAGGTCCACTCTGACTTGGAGTGGTAGTACCTTTTAGGGTCCTATCTATTGGTCAAATAGATTTTATTTGTATTAGATAGTTATATGATATCAGGTATTCCTATGTGCAAAAAACTGGGAAAAGCTGGCATTGAAGAGAACTGACTGGAGAATTCACATGGATGATGGCTAATAACCAGTTTTGAAGAGTGAAAGAATTGAGCATGAAAACCTTAAGCACCAACTTTGAAAGGGATAACCTTTCATATTAGAGAGCACATGGAGGGTTGGAAATGTCAAACATGTGGTTGAATTCTTCTTTCTAAGGCTGGATATGTCAATCATAGGAAATCTCATCAGGGACAATTCATGTAAACTCAAGGAACAAACAATGTGTCTTGTGCAATCTGTAACAAAATCTGTAAGTCAGCTTCTGGTCTTAAGAAACATATGGTGGGGTTATAAGCATCAAATTTTATCATCTGATCCATCTGATCTAATGGGAAGGACGTCCTTCCTATGTCATATTTGAATCAAACTTTGTGGATCTCCAGTAGGTTTGAGGAGTCATTTGAGGGCTCATGAGAGGAAAGGTTCTGGTGGTGGGGTTATAGAATTGTGAGGGACAGCAATGATCTGTAAAGATTATGCTATTGCTATGTGCACAAAACTAAAGAAACTATATAAAAAATGTAAGGACAATTCCCTAACTTATAGGCATAAAATAACTCCTGACAGGTTGACATCTGTTAATATCAATCAATCCAAATTTTGGCATTAAATAACCCATGAGTTTATATGCTGTTAAAACAAATAAACCAAACCAAAACTTCAGTTGATAACCCTTTAGTCATAATACCAGTGAATGGGATGCTGTGTGGTGTAGAATCTAAAGTAAAAATGTGCATATTATATGTTGTCAAATACAGTATATCTCAGATTAGTTGGATTATTAGTTTCATGCCTTTTATGAACATGAAAACAGCATTATTAATTAAAAATCTGAACTGAAAAGGTTTCCTTTTACAATCCTCTAATTATTCCATTACATTTTTATTTTTTGTTCTTAGAGAAATAAAAAAGACAATATTGAATTAAGCAAACAATTATATTTCATGAAGTTGCTGAACAGACAAAAGGCTCTATTATTCTCCGTACCCTACACAGTTTGATTTAGCAGAAATAAACAAAATAATGTTTCTCATAAAACAGAGATTAAGGCAGAGGGTTGTCATGTGACTAATAAAACGAAAACAACAATAACAATAATAATGGCCAAAACTTTGCTTTTTGAAACTTTTCTTTTGTTTTTTTTTTGGGGTTTTTTTTACGCTTCTCATTTCACTAATTTTTCGTTCTGCTTGCGATCAGCCATTGACCAATGTTTTGCTAATTAGAACGGGCATAAATTGTTATTTCTACAATTATTGATATTATTAGTGAACGTAATTAGGATAATGTTTTGTTTTACTTTGAGTCATTATTCGCAGATCTGGTTCATGTTTCAGCAGAACCATTATCTCATTTATATCTATTAACACCATCCCCTTTGCACTAACAAAAAGATATGCATATTAAAAATGAACACCAGAGACAATCATTTGAAAAAAGAATAGAAAAATTAATAATAGAAAAAAATAACCCCACCAACCAAAAAAAAAAAAAAATTATTAATTGATTTCTAAATATTCAACAAGTCAGATAAATAACAACAACTATTTACCCTGCTTATTCTCTAGGCAACAGAATGGTGTTTTGATCTTAAATAAATTGTGAAAACACGCTCCACAAGGAAAAACTGTGTGGCACTTGCCCCAAACTCTCTCAGTGAGACGAACAAGACATGCTGAAACTGCTGGAGGAGCAAAGGACAAACTCACCCTGTTTATTCTCTAACTGCTTATAATTCTGCATTTGGTCTTAAACAAATTGTGGAAACAACATTACACAAGGAAACACCTGTACAGCCACTTGACCCCTATCAGACAAAACCATTCAAGTGAACAAGACATACTGGATCCTGCTGGAGAAGCAAGGACAAGTTCGTGGAAACCAGCACTTGGACATGCTAGTGCAGGGTCATGCAGCAAAGACCTATATTGACCAGCTCTGCGTGGATGCTGTGCAGAGGATCTCTAAAGGGCAAATGAATGATAGGGACAGTTGGCGAGAGAATTGTCATGGATATCTGTGCTACTAGCATGAGATGATGAATGATGATTTAGCCCTGTTCATCTAGGACAGATTTTATGAATATATCAGTAAAAATATTGATTCTCCTCATCATCAATCGTCATGGGAGAGCTCAAGCCAACAAGGCCCTACCGGCATCCTCTATCACAGTCAGTTGTTTGGCCAGCAGTGCTGAGATGACTTTGCAGGTTTGAAAGGGTCCTCCGTGAGGACATTGGATGTAGGGTAACATCTCCACTCTCCCTCAAACTGAACCCAAACATGATGGTCTGGAGGGAGGCGAAGGATATGCCCACACCATAGGAAGACTGTTGAGTTCTCTTTCATTTCTCTTGTTTGAGGATGTGTTCAGACCAGTGTTCTCCTGTATCTTTCTTAGTACGGCCAGCTGTCAAATCTGTCTAAGTGGCCTGTTAGAGTCTCATTTAGTGGCCATGTATAAGAGCCTATAGAGGCAGTACCAGCACAAACAGAGGTACCAAGTAAATCTTCCTGCAGGAGATAGTTCGAATGTCCTTTACAGCAGCCAATAGAGACTGTATGACTCCTGCAACTGATCGCAAAGTGCTCTGATGATCGTATAGGTGAGAAACTGACAGTTACTAATCAGCAGTGATTATGTTTATGCCTAATTTACCCCCTCATATATATATATATATATATATATATATATATATATATATATACTATATACATGTTTTTTTTAAATTGATACTATAGTTTACTATACTATAAGTAAAGAGGGATCAATACCTTGATAGAGCATGTATGTCAATTGATTTGAAATCACATGCATTGACTTCATTTCTAAAGTATCATATATATATATATAATATATATATTATATATATACCATTAGTATATTATATATATATATATATATATATATATATATATTACATGTGAATTTTTGTGACCCTAGGTTTCATGCTTTAACGCATTCATCAGAATGCATTAAAAGCATGAAAAATTCACATGTTATATATATATATATATATATATATATTCATATATATCTAAAGGTTATCTTTTATCAGATGAAATAATAATATCACTTAACTGAGTGAAAACTACCAAATATAATAAATACAATGAAATACTAGCTTATAGTCAGAAGGACGCTGACTGGGACAAAACTCTAGCCAACCGTGGTTAGTCTCAAATTCAATGTCTCTAGCCAGCCTGAGGGCTGTGGCACCATCAGGAAAATGGTAAAATCATTGAGCAGAGTAGGTGGCAAGAAATCTAAAATCTGTGAAAGAAAACACTTTCATCTTGGATAAGTAAATAAATAAGGAAGAGATGACAGGAAAAATTCAGTGGAAAATTGGAAACAGGCAACGAAAATTCTTGATGATTAGAACATGTCAAGACTTATCAGGGATACACACACACACACACAACACCACACTACATTTATTTAATAACATTGACACGTATATATTTATTGTAATAAGAACATAATACAAATACACAACACACACACACAGCAACACACATATTATATATATATATACTATAAAACATACATATGTTAAACATAAATACACATAAGACTAAATTGCCATATATATATTGTGGAGTAAAAATTAAGGAAATAGTGAATAACAAAACACAGACAATTTCGCCTCTTTTGATTTCAGAAGGTTCATCAAAGATTTTTTTTTTTTTTTGGTTATAATGGTTAAAAAATTCTGATGAAGCTTCTAAAATAAAAAAATAAAAAAAAATATTAATTGAATGTAATTTTCTGTGCTTTTATGCACCATTTTCCTTAACCTTTACTCACATTTTGTTGTATTTTTTTAAAATCCGTTATTTCCCTCGCAAAAATCTAAAAGGACAGAGTAAAATCATATCCATGCATCCCAGTGTTTTTCTTTTTTCTTCTCCACCTCCATTTCAAACTAATTGTAAATACATTTAATAGTCTTAGAAATGAATTACACAGGTTAGGTTACAAGCTAGGAGTTAGATGGCTTTAGTTATCATAGAATAAAAAACCCTACAATCTAATTAAGAAACTTTAGTTAGGACCCATTAATTTTCCCGGGGATTCAATTCAATGCAAATATATATGTCCCAGGATGCCACTAAAAATCAAAAGCTATCAGCATATCACTATATATATATATATATACTATATATATATATATAGGAGAGAGAGAGAGAGAGAGCAGGGCCAACATTTTCTAGTTTCATCTGCCTGCAAAAAGGTAAAGTATAAATTAGGAAAGCCTGTAAACATATTTAAGTATATATAAAATTAGAGTTTTTAACTCTACTTAGTTATTAGTTATAGCTTATGTTTTAATATTACAAGTGTACCAAACCAATATTGTACGGATTTTTAGAACCTGTTCAAGAATGTCTTTTTAAAAAAAAGGAAGAGAAAAAAACAAATAAAAACAATAGAAATCTCCTTTTCTGACGTGTAATTTAACAATATTTCTTTCGTTCAAATTTGTCCTTATTTGGCAACAATGCAATCTTGATTAATAACAAAAATATAAAATATCATTTCTAAAAAATATCAGCAAAACCCTTAATGCCCAATAAATCAGGGACCCGAGTAAAATTATGGGAAGATGTTAGCAATTCTAAATTAAGGTAAGATTAATGAAGAATACTGGTTTGTAAAATAATTGGATAATTGTAAACGCAATTGTTTTAATCATGTTTAGGGAAAGAAAAAGGAAAGAAAAAAATCAATCTTTTAGATTCATTCACTAAATTGAAAAATATGAAAATAGGTGGCTTCACTTGAAAATAAATCAGAACAAAAAAAAAAAAGCTTTAAGAATTAGTGAGACAATTGTCCTGGATTAATTTTATGGCACAATGAATGCAATGAATTTTCAAGCCATTTGAGAAAATAAGTTAAATTTTTATTTGCCCTCTCTCCATTTTTTCTTTGGTTTTTTTTCCCTCTGATTTGCGTAAACTGTTGCTAATTAATTCTTTTAAAATTTTCCTGAAATTTACACAGAAGTGGGGATGGCCTACATACGATTAAAAGTAATATAATATATATATATATTTTACCAAAACCCTTCGCATGAACAGGATATGATACAAGGTCAATTTCTTAAGTGGACGTTTTAACAAGTTTGAATTCAGAAGTTTTCTTTTCCTAGAACAGGTGGCTTTACCAAGTTGAAGAGTCCAGTCTGCCCTACTATTTACCCATAGCTGGAGGGGTATAGTTTGGATTCATACCTTTCGCCAAGGATATTAGTGCTATGTGAAATGCAAACAAGTTTGCGTCTAGGAATTTGAAAAACTCAGGTCACGCATCCATTTCCTATGATCTAACTTTTATGCTATGCGCATCAATTAAAAATATGTAGAATAGAATTGTTTGGTTTTGATAAACGACATATAACTCTTTATGGGTTATTTACAAAACAAAATGTGATTCATTTGTAATGTATTTTTTATCATGACTATTTGGTTTATTTGTTTAATGAAATATCCAATTAAAAATAATAAATAAGTTAACCAAAATTTTAAGCTTTTCATATCATTTTTTCATCCATTCTGCCAGATAATTTTATGCATATGATTTATTTCACAAAAACTGTAGAAATTATATATTGAATAACCTAATATTTTTTAAACCTTATGCATAACATGCATACAATTTCAAAATAACCTTCATCATCAAGTTGTGCTAAACAGCATGGATCTCATGACTCTTTCTCACACCCTCCCATTCAGTCATCACTTCTGCAGGTTCTCTTGCACAGCATCCAGTATTCACCGCAAGAGCTGATTGTGAACAAGCACATGCTGGAACACTGTTGAAGAAGCATGGATGCACTCATAGTGTGTATCCTATGAGCACCTACATATGAGCAACACTAGTGTGGTCGGCAGAAAAGACTTCAATCACAATCAGCTCTGGCGTGAATACTGGATGCTGGTGCAGAGAACCTGCCAGAAGTGAATGACTGAATGGAGAGGGGTGTTGAGAAAAGAGTCATGGAGATCCATGCTGTTAGCACAACTTGATGATGAAGGTTATTAATGTATGCATGTTATGCCATAAGGTTAAAATTTAGTTATTAATATATAATTTTTTCTACAGTTTTTGTGAATAAACATATTGATAAAAATATCTGGCAGAAATGGATGAAAAAATATGATATGAAAAAGTAAAATTTGGTTAACTATTTATTTATTTATTGATATTTCATTAAAACAAATAACCAAATAGTCATGATGTTAATAAAATACATACAATGAAATCACATTTTGGTTGTAAATAACCCCATAAAGAGTTGATATGTCGTTTATGCAACAAACAATTCTAATTCTACATATTTTAATTGATGCGCATAGCATAAGTTAGAAATCATAGGAAATGGATGCGTTGACCTAGTTCAAATCCTAGACGAAACTGTTTGCATTTCACATAGGCACTAATATCCTTGGAAGGTATGAATCCAACTATACTCCCTCCAGCTATGGGTTAAATAGTAGGGCAGACTGGACTCTTCAATCTTGGTAAAGCCACCTGTCTAGGAAAAAAGGAAAACTCTGATTCAAAACTTGTTAAACTCCACTTAAGAAATTGACCTTTGTATCATATCCTTTCCATGCGAAGAGGTTGGTAAATATATATATATATATATAACTTTTAATCGTTAGGCCATCCCCACTTCTGTGTAAATTCTCATGGAAAAATTTTAAAAGAATAATTAGCAACAGTTTTTACGCAAATCAGAGGGAAAAAAAAACCAAAGAAAATGGAGAGAGGCAAATAAAATTTAAACTATTTTTCTCAAATGCTTAAAAATTCATTGCATTCATTTGCCCATAAATTAATCCAGGACAATTGTCTCACTAATTCTTAAAGCTTTTTTTTTTTGTTCTGATTTATTTTCAAGTGAAGCAGCTATTTCATATTTTCAATTTAGTGAATGAATCTAAAAGATTGATTTTTTTCTTCCTTTTTCTTTCCCTAAACATGATTAAAACAATTGCGTTTACAATATCAATTATTTTACAAACAATATTCTCATAATCTTTACCTTAATTTAGAATTGCTAAATCTTCCCATAAATTACTCGTCCCCTGATTTATTGGCTATTTAAGGGTTTGCTGATATTTTTAGAAATGATATTTTATATTTTGTTATTAATCAATTGGACATTGTTTGCCAAATAGACAATATTGAAGCGAAAGAAATATTGTTAATTACACGTCAGAAAAAAGGAGATTTTTCTATTTGTTTTATTGTTTTTTTTCTCTTCCTTTTTTTTAAAGACAATCTGAACAGGTTTCTAAATCCTACAAATATTTGGTTTGGTACCTTGTAATATAAACCATAAGTATAACTAATAACTAAGTAGAAGTTAAAACTTATTTTATATATACTTTAAATATGTACCAGGTTCCTAATTTATACTTTTACCTTTTTGCAGGCAGATGAAACTAGAAAAATGTTGCCCTGCCTCTCTCTCTCTCTTCTCTCTTATATATATATATTATATATATAATATAATATATAGTGATGCTGATAGCTTTTTGATTTAGTGCATCCTGGACATTATATATTTGCATTGAATGAATCCCGGGAAAAATTATGGGTCCTAACTAAGTTTCTTAATAGATTGTAGGGTTTTTATCTATGATAACTAAAGCCATCTAACTCCTAGCTTTGTACCTAAACCTGTGTAATTCATTTCTAAGAAACTATTGAAATGTATTTACAATTAGTTTGAAATGGTGAGGAAGAAAAAAGAAAAACACTGGATGCATGGATATGATTTTACTCTGTCCTTTTAGATTTTTGCGAGGAAATAACGGATTTTAAAAAAATACAACAAAATGTGAGTAAAGGTTAAGGAAAAATGGTGCATAAAAGCACAGAAAATTACATTCAATTAAATATTTTTTTTATTTTTTATTTTAGAAGCTTCATCAGAATTTTTAACCATTATTAACCAAAAAAAAAAAATCTTGAATGAACCTTCTGAAATCAAAAGAGGCGAAATTGTCTGTGTTTTGTTATTCACTATTTTCCTTAATTTTTACTCACACATATATATATGGCAATAGTCTTATGTGTATTTATGTTTAACATATGTATGTTTATATATATATATATATATATGTGTGTGTGTGTGTGTGTGTGTGTGTTTTGTATTATGTTTATACAATAAATATATACGTGTCAATGTATTAAATAAAATGTGTGTGTGTGTGTGTGTGTGTGTGTGTGTATTCCCTGAATAAGTCTTTGACTGTTCTAATCATCAAGAATTTTCCTTTGCCTGTTTCCAAATTTTCCCACTGAATTTTTCCTGTCATCTTCTTTATTTTATTACTTATTCAAGATGAAAGTGTTTCCTTTCACAGATTTTAGATTCTTGCCCACCTACTCTGCTCAATGATTTTACCATTTTCCTGATGGTGCCACAGCTCAGCTGGTAGAGACATGAATTTGAGACTAACCACGGTTGGCTAGAGTTTTTGTCCCAGTCAGCGTCTTCTGACTATAAGCTAGTATTTCATTGTATTATTATATTTGCTTTAGTTTTCACTCAGTTAAGTGATATTATTATTTCATCTGATAAAAGATAACCTTTAGATATATATGAATATATATATATATATATATATATTATAACATGTGAATTTTCATGCTTTAATGCATTCTGATGAATGCGTTAAAGCATGAAACCTAGGGTCACAAAAAAATTCACATGTATATATATATATATATATATATATATATATATATAATACTAATGTGTATATATATATATATAATATATTATATATATATTATGATACTTTAGAAATGAAGTCAATGGCATGTGATTTTCAAATCAAGTGACATACATGCTCTATCAAGGATATTGATCCCTCTTACTTATAGTATAGTAAACTATAGTATCAATTTAAAAAAAACATGTATATATATATATATATATATATATATATATATATATATAATATATATGAGGGGGTAAATTAGCATAAACATAATCACTGCTGATTAGTAACTGTCAGTTTCTCACCTATACGATCATCAGAGCACTTGGTCCAGTTGCAGGAGTCATACAGTCTCTATTGGCTGCTGTAAAGACATCGAACTATCTCCTGCAGGAAGATTTACTTGTACCTCTGTTGTG
This sequence comes from Doryteuthis pealeii, assembly GCA_023376005.1. Lineage (NCBI taxonomy): Eukaryota > Metazoa > Mollusca > Cephalopoda > Myopsida > Loliginidae > Doryteuthis > Doryteuthis pealeii. The sequence goes on along the minus strand of CM042143.1, from coordinate 49,691,994 downwards.
CTGGTACTGCTCTATGGCTCTTATACATGGCCACTAAATGAGACTCTAACAGCCCACTTAGACAGATTTGACAGTGGGGTACTAAGAAAGATACAGGAGAACCACTGGTCTGAACACATCTCAAACATAGAGAAATGAAAGAGAACTCAACAGTCTCCTATGGTGTGGGCATATCCTTCGCCTCCCTCCAGACCATCCATGTTTGGGTTCAGTTTGAGGGAGAGTGGAGATGTTACCCTACATCCAATGTCCTCACGGAGGACCTTCAAACCTGCAAAGTCATCTCAGCACTGCTGGCCAACAACTGACTGTGATAGAGGATGCCGGTAGGGCCTTGTTGGCTTGAGCTCTCCCATGACGATTGATGATGAGGAGAATCAAATATTTTACTGATATATTCATAAAATCTGTCCTAGATGAACAGGCTAAATCATCATCATCATCTCATGCTAGTAGCACAGATATCCATGACAATCTCTCGCCAACTGTCCCTATCATTCATTGCCCTTTAGAGATCCTCTGCACAGCATCCACGCAGAGCTGGTCAATATAGGTCTTTGCTGCATGACCCTGCACTAGCATGTCCAAGTGCTGGTTTCCACGAACTTGTCCTTGCTTCTCCAGCAGGATCCAGTATGTCTTGTTCACTTGAATGGTTTGTCTGATAGGGGTCAAGTGGCTGTACAGGTGTTTCCTTGTGTAATGTTGTTTCCACAATTTGTTTAAGACCAAATGCAGAATTATAAGCAGTTAGAGAATAAACAGGGTGAGTTTGTCCTTGCTCCTCCAGCAGTGTTCAGCATGTCTTGTTCGTCTCACTGAGAGAGTTTGGGGCAAGTGGCCACACAGTTTTTTCCTTGTGGAGCGTTGTTTTCACAATTTATTTAAGATCAAAAGCACCATTCTGTTGCCTAGAGAATAAGCAGGGTAAATAGTTGTTGTTATTTATCTGACTTGTTGAATATTAGAATCAATTAATAATTTTTTTTTTTTTTTTGGGGTGGGGGGTTATTTTTTTTTCTATTATTAATTTTTCTATTCTTTTTTCAAATGATTGTCTCTGGTGTTCATTTTTAATATGCATATCTTTTGTTAGTGCAAAGGGATTGTTGTTGTTAATAGATATAAATGAGATAATGGTTCTGCTGAAACATGAACCAGATCTGCGAATAATGACTCAAAGTAAAACAAAACATTATCCTAATTACGTTCACTAATAATATCAATAATTGTAGAAATAACAATTATGCCCGTTCTAATTAGCAAACATTGGTCAATGGCTGATCGCAAGCAGAACGAAAAATTAGTGAAATGAGAAGCGTAAAAAAAACCCCCAAAAAAAAACAAAAGAAAAGTTTCAAAAAGCAAAGTTTTGGCCATTATTATTGTTATTGTTGTTTTCGTTTTATTAGTCACATGACAACCCTCTGCCTTAATCTCTGTTTTATGAGAAACATTATTTTGTTTTTATTTCTGCTAAATCAACTGTGTAGGGTACGGAGAATAATAGAGCCTTTTGTCTGTTCAGCAACTTCATGAAATATAATTGTTTGCTTAATTCAATATTGTCTTTTTTATTTCTCTAAGAACAAAAAATAAAAAATGTAATGGAATAATTAGAGGATTGTAAAAGGAAACCTTTTCAGTTCAGATTTTTAATTAATAATGCTGTTTCATGTTCATAAAAGGCATGAAACTAAATAATCCAACTAATCTGAGATATACTGTATTTGACAACATATAATATGCACATTTTTACTTTAGATTCTACACCACACAGCATCCCATTCACTGGTATTATGACTAAAGGGTTATCAACTGAAGTTTTGGTTTGGTTTATTTGTTTAACAGCATATAAACTCATGGGTTATTTAATGCCAAAATTTGATTGATTGATATTAACAGTATGTCAACCTGTCAGGAGTTATTTTATGCCTATAAGTTAGGGAATTGTCCTTACATTTTTTTATATAGTTTCTTTAGTTTTGTGCACATAGCAATAGCATAATCTTTACAGATCATTGCTGTCCCTCACAATCCTATAACCCCACCACCAGAACCTTTCCTCTCATGAGCCCTCAAATGACTCCTCAAACCTACTGGAGATCCACAAAGTTTGATTCAAATATGACATAGGAAGGACGTCCTTCCCATTAGATCAGATGGATCAGATGATAAAATTTGATGCTTATACCCCACCATATGTTTCTTAAGACCAGAAGCTGACTTACAGATTTTGTTACAGATTGCACAAGACACATTGTTTGTTCCTTGAGTTTACATGAATTGTCCCTGATGAGATTTCCTATGATTGACATATCCAGCCTTAGAAAGAAGAATTCAACCACATGTTTGACATTTCCAACCCTCCATGTGCTCTCTAATATGAAAGGTGTATCCCTTTCAAAGTTGGTGCTTAAGGTTTTCATGCTCAATTCTTTCACTCTCAAAACTGGTATAGCCATCATCCATGTGAATTCTCCAGTCAGTTCTCTTCAATGCCAGCTTTTCCCAGTTTTTTGCACATAGGAATACCTGATATCATATAACTATCTAATACAAATAAAAATCTATTTGACCAATAGATAGGACCCTAAAAGGTACTACCACTCCAAGTCAGAGTGGACCTGAGAGTAATAACAATAAATAGGTACTCCTCACTCTGATGAAGTATAGCGTCATACCTAGGATATCCCTTTTTTGAGGGAGAGGAGTAAAGTCTTTTCAGCAGGACAGTATGTGAGTAGCACAGCTTGGATCTGTGCAGTAAAGTGGGGTGCTGATGGGAGGTGTGGCACTTCACCTCAGATGCAAAACAATCTCCCTGATCTAGCGCTAGGGAAATGGGGATAGATTCCCTCACTGTCCTGCTAATACTGACTATAGGCTACTCTATCTACTTTACTTATACCAAAACAATTTGGTCATCTCTAGAGAACAGACAAATCTTGGACAAGGCTGTTTGTATTTTACATAGCGCTAATAACCTTGGGAAAGGTATGCATCTAATCTCCCTTCAGCTATGGGTAAATAGTTGGGCAGACTGGGCTCTTTAACCTTGGCTAGGTAACCAGTCTAAGATAAGGAAAATTCTGAATTCAAACCTCTGCTTAAGAAATTGACCTTGTGTCACATACTGCCTGTGTGGAGGGGTTGGTAAAAAGAAATCTTACTACTACACTAAACATTTAAAGTAGGCATCAGCAGCTGACCACCTCCCTCCCCAATCATGAACACAAGACTCTCATCAGTATGAGAATGACCTCCTTCAATACAAGAACTCAGCTCATGTCCTGAAGAAGGTCTGATAAACCAAAACGTTATAACATCGACATCACTACCTATAATAAATATCCATCTAGTACAACATCCCGTGTTTGTCTACCTTTCTCCACATATATATATTTACCAACCCCTCCACACAAGTACGATACGACATAAAGTCATTTTTTAGCTGCATAACTATCTACACGAGTAACAAATCTTTAGCTTTATTGTTATTGTTTCAAATCAGTCAAAAGTAGTAAAATTATTTACAAGAGCAAAGTTTAACAAAATTTTTAAAAAAAGAAAAAAAGAAATATCTTTTTTTTTTTTTTTTTTTTTTTTTAATAGATCACTTATTACGATTGAGCTTATTCTAGTCATGACCATCACAAGCGGATTTAACAGGTTTGAATTCAGAGTTTTCCTTCTCCTAGACGGTTGCCTAACCAAGGGTAAAGTGTCCAGTCTGCCCTGCTATTTACCCATAGGTGGAGGGAGAGTAGGATTCATACCTTTCCCAAGGGTATTAGCGCTAAGTGAAATGCAATTATCACGTCCAGGATTTGAACTCGGGGTGACGAGTCCATTTCCCATGACTTTAACCATTACACCACGCACTTTCCTTTCTCCACATATAGAGGACAAACAAACAAACTCTTCTCAAGTAGTAGTATAAATTGGTCAAACATTTTGTTTGATTTTTCTTTTATTTAATCATTTTTGTTTTTTTGTTTTTGGTATTTCCAAAATGTTTTCATCCTCAAGATAAAAATTTTTTGAGCAATTAGTGAAACATTATTTATCGAGAGAAATCTATTTAATGAAGATAATATAAAGATTCCTTTTTTTTTTTTGTTTTTGTCTTTGTTTTTTTTTTTATTGAATCCGAAATGAAGATTTGTAGTAATTATTATTAAGAGAACGAGCGAGAGAAGGAAGGAGGGGGGGGACTGTTTTTCTGCCAAATACTAATTGCTAATCAATTGTTTTGTGAGAAAGCAGCAGCAGTAGCAGCAGCAGCTTTAGGTTTTTTTTTTTCCCCCTTTGAGAAGGAAGAGGTTATATCAGTTAACCCCTCAAATGCTCAATCTCACACTCTCCAATAATCAGATCAAATCAACATTACCTGTTAGCTTTTGAGACGTCAGGATCAGATTTTTTTTTTTATTTCATAGAATTAATCAACATTTCTTACGACGACTCGAGTTTTCTCAAACAGATCTATAACCGAACACGTTTCCTCATAACCAAAGGAATGAATCGAGCTCTTTTGTGTTTGCAAGCGATATGTAAGATGAGATTGCCTTTAAAAAGATACACTTGTAAAGTTTGTATGTAATCAATAGTAAGTAATAAAGATAGTCTAGAGTATGTATGGCTGTTTTGCATATGCCGACAGCACAACGAGAATAAAAAGTCACTTTTTTTTTTTTTTTTTAAAGGATGAAAAAAAAGAAGAAATGTTCTCTATTGAAAAGAAGCAATTGATATAATATTGAATAACTGAACTTGACCTCTGTTCGTGTTCCTCTTTGCTTGTCTGAATTTCCTTTTTTGATATCCAACTTATTTAGTAGTGATTCTGCTTTACTCGTATCTTCAGTTTTGATTCTCCTCAATTTGTAACGTTCATTATCATCTCTCTCTCTCTCTCTCTTTTGTAATAAGAAGACTGCATTAATGATTAAATGTAGTTTGGTGAGGATAAGACGGCGTTTCAGATCTTATACAAAAAGACACACACATAATTACACACAGATGAAGAAGCAAATGAGGCATGTGTGGTGTAATGGTTATTGTTGTTGTCAAGAAATGGACCTGGTAATCTGAGTTCAATTCCTGGACAAAGCATTTTGCATTTCATTTCAGGCTGATGACACTCAGCTAGAGGCCAGAATGGGCTCTTTAGCCTTCAGTCAGTAGAGCGTTCGGCTAGAAACCACACGGTTCCTAGTTCGATACCGGTCCTCGCCAACTTAGTGTATGAGTAGCACAGGGATCTGTGCGGTAAAGTAAGGAGCTGATGGTAGGTGTGGCGCTCTACCTCAGATGCCAAAAACAATCTCCTTGGTCTAGCGCTATTGAAAAGGGGATAGACTCCCTCACTGACTGGATGATATCGACTTTAGGCCGCACCGACGACTTTTTTTATAGCAACCTGTCCAGTAAAAGGAAGTGCAGTTAGCATACTGGTTTGCAGTGGAGCAAATAGAATCAGTGATCTGAGTTCAAATCCTGGATAAGACTGTTTGCATTTCATTTCAGGTTGATGCTATGAAGAAAGACATGTTTGGTTGGTTGGTTGGTTGGTTGGATTTTTCAGCATGTCAACCCTTGTTATTTTATGTTGAAGACATTTTGTTTTATTCATTCTTGATGGGTATTGAAAATTCTTTTTTTAAACTCATTTTTAAAAATTCAGTACTAATAGGTACTACCACTCCGGGTCAGGGTGGAACTGGGAGTAATAGCGATAAAGAAGTTACTCCACACCTCCCAGAAACTTTACCATTAAATGCAGTTTGTCATACCCAGGAAAGGCCTGAATACATCTATTCTACTTCCAGCTAATAAAAGGCCAGGATGGACTCTTTAGCGTTGGTATAGCAAATTGTCAAGTAAAAGGAGGTGCACTTTGCCTAATGGTTATCAATGTAGGAAATGAAATCAGTGACCAAATTCAAATCCTGGACAAGGCTGTTTGCATTTCACTTTAGGAAAGACATGAATCCACCTCTTCTTCCCTAGCTATGACTATAAACACCAGGTGTTAAGGAGTCAGTTTATCTGATTACAATCCATCCATGTGACAGGTTGTACTGTGTTACATGGTACCATGAGCAGAGGAATTACATGCTGATATTTTTTTTCGAGTAAAAAAAAGAAAAGAAATGTAATAGGTAAATTTCTGCTTGGAATGCCCGTTCTTGCCTTGATTTTTGAACCGAATGTTGCATTCTTTGATTTAGTTTGTCAGATTAGGAAATGTCACAGAATGATGCAAAAATCAATGATGCAAAATATCAGATGTTCCTTTGATCACATCACTCACAAATCTCTTTGTTTAAATCAGATTGCTAAATATATTAGAAAAATTTATCAGTGCTAGTTTTTACCATTTTTATCAATTAGATAGGTCCGGTTTAGCTCAATTGGTAGAGTGTCCGACTAAAAACCACAAGGTTCCTGGTTCAATACCAGCCCTCATCAACTCAGCATATGAGTAGTACAGGGATCTGTGTGGTAAAGCAAGGAGCTGATGGTAGGTGTGGCGCTCCACCTCAGATGCCAAAACAATCTCCTTGGTCTAATGCTAGTGAAAAGGGGATAGACTCCATTGCTGTCTGGCTTATACCGACTTTAGGCCACCTTACTTACTTTTACTTATCAATTAGAAAAAAAATGTGTATCTGCAGGAAATATTCTTAGTTTGGGTATCTAAAAAGATATTTTTCATTTTTTTTAATAAGATTTTCAAAAATTCTTCGATGCCTGTTTGATCAACAGTCAAACTATTAAAAATGATTTCCCTGGTTGAGTCATTACGATGCTCAAATACACAGGAAATATTCTTTGTTTGGGTATCTAAAAAGATAGATATTTTTCATTTTTTTTTTTTTAGATTTTCAAAAATTCTTCAATGCCTGTTTGATCAACAGTCAAACTATTAAAAATGATTTCCCAAGTTGAGTCATTACGATGCTCGAATACACAGGAAATACTTGAGGAAGGCCCGAGGATACAGCAGCCTGAATGTTGTGTTTATACATACCACAATAAAGATGAGGACAACAGTCTGAAACATCAGAATTATTCACATCGAGTCTCATCTCAAAAATACAAATAAAACGATTTTTGTCTGAAATTAATTTTTTTGATAATTTGTATTATTTAGATTTTTCCGACTGTTGTCCACATCTTTATTCTTATGTACACAATGTTTCGGTCAATGTGCCCTTTATCCTTCTTCAGGTGTTTCTGTCAAACTCAGAAACCTTCTTGTCGAACTTGGGAGCCTTCACGGAACTTCAAACTGAGTCCTTTATTCATGTTGTATACCCTTTCTTTACTTCTTACTTCTGGTCGTATTTTCTTCTGGCCGGCTTTAGTATTTCTTCTAACATCTTGACTTGGTCTGGTCTAGCGTCTCGGATCTCCTAAGGTCTGGTTTTCTATTACTATGTTCCTGCTGGCTGGTCGTCCTGGATTCATTTCTTAGTCTTGTTACGAAGACATTCATCAACCACAAGAACATATTACTTATACAAACTTTTTATTTCCTTAACTATACATTTCATGTAACTAAATATCTGACTAACATAGCGCGTGTGAGTTCCAGTTTTGGCAGGACCTAAAATGGTCGTCTTCTCTGCCTGACGTCTAACTGAAAACTGGGGACCGAACAGGTCCCACGTGACTTCACGTATTTTGGCAGGCTTCTGTAATTTTCCATTGAAGGACCTGGCCATGGTATGAAAAGGGTCATCCCCTCAGAATTACAGGGGACCAACAATAATCTTATGCAACCAAATAGATTATGTAACATTCAATCCATTGGGGTAGATTTTTCTCATTCCATTAACCGTGACCAGGTTAAAGTGATAAACTATGTTAAGTATTCAGTGTTATTTTTACTTGTAGTAAGGATTGAACCTGCGCCCTACAGATGATTGTCACTTAGAACTGTATTAACTCAACTGTTATATCTGTCGTGCCATTAGTTACATAAAGTAAAAAAGTAAGTAAATCGTCAGGGTGGCCTAAAGTCAGTATCAGCCAATCAGCGAGGGAGTATCCCCTTTTCACGAGCACTAGACCAAGGAGATTGTTTTTGCATCTGAGGTGGAGCACCACACCTACCACCAGCTCCTTACTTTACCACACAGATCCCTGTGCTACTCATACGCTGAGTTGGTGAGGGCCGGTGTCGAACTAGAAACCTTGTGGTTTCTAGCCAAAATAAATCCTACATTTATGTTGTATCTTATTATAATGGAGATTGTGGGTTTGTCTGTCTGTAACCGAAACTATATTACTATACACGTCACAATTCCTTTAGTTATTTACATCATATTCTCCATGATTTTATTTTTATTTAAACCTCAATTATTAATAAAATTGTTTTACATTACTTACACTGTTGACCATATCTACATATTAATGACATGCAATTGTATTTATATATACAACAAAATAGAGGTTTACAGTATGAATGGGAAGGCTAATATGCATATTGATCTTAAAAAATTGATTTTAATAAATATATGCTTAGTATTATTGATTTCTAATTGTTTGGTTTTATCTTATTGAATATGATCAAAAATCTCTTCAATAAATCTTAAAAGAAATCCCTTAACAAGAAGAAATAACTGTAATATTATTCTTTACTTCCTATTTTAACTAAACAGTTTAATCAGGAAGATTTACCAATGAAAGACGGGAGTAACGGAAAATGATGGAAGAGTTAGTTTCAAAGTTGTTCTATTTTTCAATCATACCCCCTCTGTTCAAAATCTTTTTATCTACATTCTTATTCAGTTTCATTAGCCTTTCTAATTTAATATCATATTTTATAATAAAATTTAACTAAAATACTTGCACCCGGAGGGTGCATATATTTGCTAGTTTATTTAAAAGAGAAAAAACTTCTGATAGTTTTTTTTGTATCTGAAATGGTGTCCATTATGAAAGTTAACAAAGGTTTAATTATATTCAACATGATGGTCTATAGGCCACCAGGTTGATACAAGAGATGTCATATCTACAAGTATAAATATAATATATTATCAGTGTACCACCATCAGTCATAAAATATAAACAAAATTTTCAGAAATGTGTTTTATTTTTAGTTGTGTGTTTGAGAAGTTAACAGATGTTTCCTATAAGAAGGAGGCTCTACATTTCCTGTTTGCTAGAGATTGTTCCAAATCCTGTTTGCATTTTAGTTGTGTGTTTAAAGTCAGAGAGCTGCATTTGGCCCAAATGTTATGTACCTAATAAGTCAGAAGCATAAATAAAATGATAGACACACTTTCAAACCTATCAGGATCTTTCTATCTCCCCCCCTCCTTCCTTCAGCCCATTACTAAACTTAAGAATTGCTACCTTGCCCTGGAGTTTGCAATGGATCCTTCTATTCAGAGGAGGGGGTCAAAGTTTAGGTACCAGACATGTATACTGAAAAGGGGGTCCCTTAAGGAAAAATTGTGATATTATAAAAAGTACCTGGTGAATATTACTTAAGTATAACATTTATCATCTAGCTGTAGATATAATATAGATATTTCATCTATATATCTAGATATTAAATTAAGATAATTTATCATAAATTATTTCAATTTTTTTAAATGGATGTCATGATGTCATTGTTTCTATTAACTTTAATTTTTAATTCAACTAATCAAGTCATTTCATAATTCAATAAGAATATACAACTCGTTCTTAAACTGTNAAAAAAAAAAGAGAGAGATTCGTGATTGAAGCTAAAAGAGCCCCATTCTGGCCTCTAAGCTGAGTGTCTCATCAAGCCTGAAATGAAACTGCAAAAATGCTTGTTGTCCAGAATTGACTCAGATTCGCTCAAGGTTCCATTTCTTGACATACAACAATAACATTACACCACCATGCTCATTTGCTTCTTCATCTGTGTTGTAATTAGTGTGTGTGTCTTTTTGTATAAGCATCTGAAAACGCCGTCTATCCTCACCAAACTACATTTATCATTTAATATGCAGTCTTTCTTATTACAAAAGAGAAGAGAGGAGAGAGAGATGAATAATGAACGTTAGCAAAATTGAGGAGAAATCAAAACTGAAGATGACGCAGTAAAGCAGATATCACTACTAGAAATAAGTTGGATATCAAAAAAGGAAATTCAGAACAAGCAAGAGGAACACGAACAGAGGTCAAGTTCAGTTAATTTCAATATCTATATCAATTGCTTCTTTTCATAGAGAACTTTCTTCTTTTTTTTTTCATTCCTATAAAAAAAAAAAAAAAAGTGACTTTTTATCTCGTTGTGCTGTCGGCATAATGCAAAACAGCCATAACATACTCTAGACTATCTTTAATTACTTAGCTATTGATTACAATACAACTTTACAAGTGTATCTTTTTTAAAGGCATCTCATCTTACATATCGGCTTGCAAAACACAAAAGAGCTTCGATTCATTCGCTTTGGTTATGAGAGAACGTGTTCGGTTATAGATCTGTTTGGAGAAAACTCGAGTCGTCGTAAGAAATGTTGATTAATTCTTGAAAATAAAAAAAAAGAATCTGATCCTGACGTCTCAAAAGCTAACAGGGTATGTGATTTGATCTGATATTGGAGAAGTGGTGGAGAATTGGAGCATTTGAGGGGTTAACTGATATAACCTCTCCATTCTCAAAGGGGGTAAAAAAAAAAACATAAAGCTGGCTTGCTGCTACTGCTGCTGCTTCTCCACAAAACAATTGATCTTAGCAATTACGTATTGGCAGAAAACAGTCCCCCCCCTCCTTCCTTCTCATCGCTCGTTCTCTTAAATAATTAAAACTACAAATCTTCATTTCGGATTCAATAAAAAAAACAAAAGACAAAAACAAAAAAAAAAAAAGGGAATCTTTTATATTATTCTTCATTAATATAGAATTCTCTCGATAAATAATGTTTCAACAATTGCTTCAAAAAATTTTTATCATTGAGGATGAAACATTTTTGCAATACCAAAACAAAAAAAACCAAAATGATTTAAAAGAAAAATCAAAACAAATGTTTGACGCAATTGTATACTACTCTTGAGAAAGTATTTTTTGTTTGTCCTCTATATGTGGAAAAGGAAGTGCGTGGTGTAATGGTTAAGTCATGGGAAATGGAACTCGTCACCCGCCAGTTCAAATCCTGGACGTGATAATTGCTATTCACTAAGCGCTAATACCTTGGGAAAGGTATGAATCGCTACTTCCCTCCACCTATGGTAAATTATAGCAGGGCAGACTGGCACTTTAACCCTTGGTACCCTTGCGTAGGCAACCGTTCTAGGAGAAGGACAAACTGAACAAACCTGTTAAATCCGCTTGTGATGGTCATGACTAGAATAAGCTCAATCGTAATAAGTGATCTATTAAAAAAAAAAAAAAAAAAAAAAAAAAGATATTTCTTTTTTTCTTTTTTTTAAAAATTTTGTTAAACTTTGCCTCTTGTAAATAATTTTACTACTTTTGACTGATTTGAAACAATAACAATAAAGCTAAAGATTTGTTACTCGTGGTAGATAGTTATGCAGCTAAAAAATGACTTTATGTCGTATCGTACTTGTGTGGAGGGGTTGGTAAATATATATATGTGGAGAAAGGTAGACAAACACGGGATGTTGTACTAGATGGATTATTTATTATAGGTAGTGAGTCGATGTTATAACGTTTTGGTTTATCAGACCTTCTTCAGGACATGAGCTGAGTTCTGTTATGAAGGAGGTCATTCTCATACTGATGAGAGTCTTGTGTTCATGATTGGGGAGGGAGGTGGTCAGCTGCTGATGCCTACTTTAAATGTTTAGTGTAGTAGTAAGATTCTTTTTTACCAACCCCTCCACACAGGCAGTATGTGACACAAGGTCAATTTCTTAAGCAGAGGTTTGAATTCAGAATTTTCCTTATCTTAGACTGGTTACCTAGCCAAGGTTAAAGAGCCCAGTCTGCCCAACTATTTACCCATAGCTGAAGGGAGATTAGATGCATACCTTCCCAAGGTTATTAGCGCTATGTAAAATACAAACAGCCTTGTCCCAAGATTTGTCTGTTCTCTAGAGATGACAAATTGTTTTGGTATAAGTAAAGTAGATAGAGTAGCCTATAGTCAGTATTAGCAGGACAGTGAGGGAATCTATCCCCATTTCCCTAGCGCTAGATCAGGGAGATTGTTTTTGCATCTGAGGTGAAGTGCCACACCTCCCATCAGCACCCCACTTTACTGCAACAGATCCAAGCTGTGCTACTCACATACTGTCCTGCTGAAAAGAACTTTACTCCTCTCCCTCAAAAAAGGGATATCCTAGGTATTGACGCTATACTTCATCAGAGTGAGGAGTACCTATTTATTGTTATTACTCTCAGGTCCACTCTGACTTGGAGTGGTAGTACTTTTTAGGGTCCTATCTATTGGTCAAATAGATTTTTATTTGTATTAGATAGTTATATGATATCAGGTATTCCTATGTGCAAAAAACTGGGAAAAGCTGGCATTGAAGAGAACTGACTGGAGAATTCACATGGATGATGGCTATACCAGTTTTGAGAGTGAAAGAATTGAGCATGAAAACCTTAAGCACCAACTTTGAAAGGGATACACCTTTTCATATTAGAGAGCACATGGAGGGTTGGAAATGTCAAACATGTGGTTGAATTCTTCTTTCTAAGGCTGGATATGTCAATCATAGGAAATCTCATCAGGGACAATTCATGTAACTCAAGGAACAAACAATGTGTCTTGTGCAATCTGTAACAAAATCTGTAAGTCAGCTTCTGGTCTTAAGAAACATATGGTGGGGTATAAGCATCAAATTTTATCATCTGATCCATCTGATCTAATGGGAAGGACGTCCTTCCTATGTCATATTTGAATCAAACTTTGTGGATCTCCAGTAGGTTTGAGGAGTCATTTGAGGGCTCATGAGAGGAAAGGTTCTGGTGGTGGGGTTATAGGATTGTGAGGGACAGCAATGATCTGTAAAGATTATGCTATTGCTATGTGCACAAAACTAAAGAAACTATATAAAAAAATGTAAGGACAATTCCCTAACTTATAGGCATAAAATAACTCCTGACAGGTTGACATACTGTTAATATCAATCAATCAAATTTTGGCATTAAATAACCCATGAGTTTATATGCTGTTAAACAAATAAACCAAACCAAAACTTCAGTTGATAACCCTTTAGTCATAATACCAGTGAATGGGATGCTGTGTGGTGTAGAATCTAAAGTAAAAAATGTGCATATTATATGTTGTCAAATACAGTATATCTCAGATTAGTTGATTTATTTAGTTTCATGCCTTTTAATGAACATGAAACAGCATTATTAATTAAAAATCTGAACTGAAAAGGTTTCCTTTTACAATCCTCTAATTATTCCATTACATTTTTTATTTTTTGTTCTTAGAGAAATAAAAAAGACAATATTGAATTAAGCAAACAATTATATTTCATGAAGTTGCTGAACAGACAAAAGGCTCTATTATTCTCCGTACCCTACACAGTTGATTTAGCAGAAATAAAAACAAAATAATGTTTCTCATAAAACAGAGATTAAGGCAGAGGGTTGTCATGTGACTAATAAACGAAAAAACAATAACAATAATAATGGCCAAAACTTTGCTTTTTGAAACTTTTCTTTTGTTTTTTTTTTGGGGTTTTTTTACGCTTCTCATTTCACTAATTTTTCGTTCTGCTTGCGATCAGCCATTGACCAATGTTTGCTAATTAGAACGGGCATAATTGTTATTTCTACAATTATTGATATTATTAGTGAACGTAATTAGGTAATGTTTTGTTTTACTTTGAGTCATTATTCGCAGATCTGGTTCATGTTTCAGCAGAACCATTATCTCATTTATATCTATTAACAACAACAATCCCTTGCACTAACAAAATATGCATATAAAAATGAACACCAGAGACAATCATTTGAAAAAAAGAAAAGAAAATTAATAATAGAAAAAAAATAACCCCCCACCCAAAAAAAAAAAAAAAAATTATTAATTGATTCTAATATTCAACAAGTCAGATAAATAACAACAACTATTTACCCTGCTTATTCTCTAGGCAACAGAATGGTGCTTTTGATCTTAAATAAATTGTGAAAAAACAACGCTCCACAAGGAAAAACTGTGTGGCCACTTGCCCAAACTCTCTCAGTGAGACGAACAAGACATGCTGAACACTGCTGGAGGAGCAAGGACAAACTCACCCTGTTTATTCTCTAACTGCTTATAATTCTGCATTTGGTCTTAAACAAATTGTGGAAACAACATTACACAAGGAAACACCTGTACAGCCACTTGACCCCTATCAGACAAACCATTCAAGTGAACAAGACATACTGGATCCTGCTGGAGAAGCAAGGACAAGTTCGTGGAAACCAGCACTTGGACATGCTAGTGCAGGGTCATGCAGCAAAGACCTATATTGACCAGCTCTGCGTGGATGCTGTGCAGAGGATCTCTAAAGGGCAATGAATGATAGGGACAGTTGGCGAGAGATTGTCATGGATATCTGTGCTACTAGCATGAGATGATGATGATGATTTAGCCTGTTCATCTAGGACAGATTTTATGAATATATCAGTAAAATATTTGATTCTCCTCATCATCAATCGTCATGGGAGAGCTCAAGCAACAAGCCCTACCGGCATCCTCTATCACAGTCAGTTGTTGGCCAGCAGTGCTGAGATGACTTTGCAGGTTTGAAGGTCCTCCGTGAGGACATTGGATGTAGGGTAACATCTCCACTCTCCCTCAAACTGAACCCAACACATGGATGGTCTGGAGGGAGGCGAAGGATATGCCCACACCATAGGAGACTGTTGAGTTCTCTTCATTTCTCTATGTTTGAGATGTGTTCAGACCAGTGGTTCTCCTGTATCTTTCTTAGTACCCCACTGTCAAATCTGTCTAAGTGGGCTGTTAGAGTCTCATTTAGTGGCCATGTATAAGAGCCATAGAGCAGTACCAGCACAACAGAGGTACAAGTAAATCTTCCTGCAGGAGATAGTTCGATGTCTTTACAGCAGCCAATAGAGACTGTATGACTCCTGCAACTGGACCAAGTGCTCTGATGATCGTATAGGTGAGAAACTGACAGTTACTAATCAGCAGTGATTTATGTTTTATGCTAATTTACCCCCTCATATATATATATATATATATATATATATATATATATATATATATATACATGTTTTTTTTTAATTGATACTATAGTTTACTATACTATAAGTAAAGAGGATCAATATCCTTGATAGAGCATGTATGTCACTTGATTTGAAAATCACATGCCATTGACTTCATTTCTAAAGTATCATAATATATATATATATATATATATATATATATATACACATTAGTATATATATATATATATATATATATATATATATATAATTACATGTGAATTTTTGTGACCCTAGGTTTCATGCTTTAACGCATTCATCAGAATGCATTAAAGCATGAAAATTCACATGTTATATATATATATATATATATATATATTCATATATATCTAAAGGTTATCTTTTATCAGATGAAATAATAATATCACTTAACTGAGTGAAAACTAAAGCAAATATAATAAATACAATGAAATACTAGCTTATAGTCAGAAGGACGCTGACTGGGACAAAAACTCTAGCCAACCGTGGTTAGTCTCAAATTCAATGTCTCTACCAGCTGAGCTGTGGCACCATCAGGAAAATGGTAAAATCATTGAGCAGAGTAGGTGGGCAAGAATCTAAAATCTGTGAAAGGAAACACTTTCATCTTGAGATAAGTAAATAAAATAAAAGAAGATGACAGGAAAAATTCAGTGGAAAATTTGGAAACAGGCAAAGGAAAATTCTTGATGATTAGAACAGTCAAAGACTTATTCAGGGAATACACACACACACACACACACACACACACACACACATTTATTTAATACATTGACACGTATATATTTATTGTATAAACATAATACAAATACACACACACACACACACACACACATATATATATATATATATATAACATACATATGTTAAACATAAATACACATAAGACTATTGCCATATATATATGTGTGAGTAAAAATTAAGGAAAATAGTGAATAACAAAACACAGACAATTTCGCCTCTTTTGATTTCAGAAGGTTCATCAAGATTTTTTTTTTTTTGGTTAATAATGGTTAAAAAATTCTGATGAAGCTTCTAAAATAAAAAAAATAAAAAAAATATTAATTGAATGTAATTTTCTGTGCTTTTATGCACCATTTTCCTTAACCTTTACTCACATTTTGTTGTATTTTTTTAAAATCCGTTATTTCCTCGCAAAAATCTAAAAGGACAGAGTAAAATCATATCCATGCATCCCAGTGTTTTTCTTTTTTCTTCCTCCACCATTTCAAACTAATTGTAAATACATTTCAATAGTTTCTTAGAAATGAATTACACAGGTTAGGTTACAAGCTAGGAGTTAGATGGCTTTAGTTATCATAGATAAAAACCCTACAATCTATTAAGAAACTTTAGTTAGGACCCATTAATTTTCCCGGGGATTCATTCAATGCAAATATATATGTCCCAGGATGCACTAAATCAAAAAGCTATCAGCATCACTATATATATATATATATATATATATATATATATAGAGAGAGAGAGAGAGAGAGGCAGGGCAACATTTTTCTAGTTTCATCTGCCTGCAAAAAGGTTAAAAGTATAAATTAGGAACCTGGTACATATTTAAGTATATATAAAATTAAGTTTTAACTTCTACTTAGTTATTAGTTATACTTATGTTTATATTACAAGTGTACCAAACCAAATATTGTAGGATTTTAGAAACCTGTTCAAGATGTCTTTTTAAAAAAAAAGGAAAGAGAAAAAAACAAATAAAACAAATAGAAAAAATCTCCTTTTCTGACGTGTAATTAACAATATTTCTTTCGTTCAATATTGTCTATTTGGCAACAATGTCCAATCTGATTAATAACAAAATATAAAATATCATTTCTAAAAAATATCAGCAAAACCCTTAAATAGCCCAATAAATCAGGGACCGAGTAAATTTATGGGAAGATGTTAGCAATTCTAAATTAAGGTAAGATTATGAGAATATGGTTTGTAAAATAATTGATATTGTAAACGCAATTGTTTTAATCATGTTTAGGGAAAGAAAAAGGAAAGAAAAAAAATCAATCTTTTAGATTCATTCACTAAATTGAAAAATATGAAAATAGTGCTTCACTTTGAAAATAAATCAGAACAAAAAAAAAAAAGCTTTAAGAATTAGTGAGACAATTGTCCTGGATTAATTTATGGCAAATGAATGCAATGAATTTTTCAAGCATTTGAGAAAAATAGTTAAATTTTATTTGCCTCTCTCCATTTTCTTTGGTTTTTTTTCCCTCTGATTTGCGTAAAACTGTTGCTAATTATTCTTTTAAAATTTTCCATGAAATTTACACAGAAGTGGGGATGGCCTAACGATTAAAAGTATATATATATATATATATTTACCAACCTCTTCGCATGAACAGGATATGATACAAGGTCAATTTCTTAAGTGGAGTTTAACAAGTTTGAATTCAGAGTTTTCCTTTTCCTAGACAGGTGGCTTTACCAAGATTGAAGAGTCCAGTCTGCCCTACTATTTACCCATAGCTGGAGGGAGTATAGTTGGATTCATACCTTTCCCAAGGATATTAGTGCTATGTGAAATGCAAACAGTTTCGTCTAGGATTTGAACTCAGGTCAACGCATCCATTTCCTATGATTCTAACTTTTATGCTATGCGCATCAATTAAAAATATGTAGAATAGAATTGTTTGGTTTGATAAACGACATATCAACTCTTTATGGGTTATTTACAACCAAAATGTGATTCATTTGTATGTATTTTATTATAATCATGACTATTTGGTTTATTTGTTTAATGAAATATCAATTAAATAAATAAATAGTTAACCAAATTTTACTTTTCATATCATATTTTTCATCCATTCTGCCAGATATTTTATCAATATGTTTATTCACAAAAACTGTAGAAAATTATATATTAATAACTAATATTTTAACCTTATTGCATAACATGCATACAATTTAAATAACCTTCATCATCAAGTTGTGCTAACAGCATGGATCTCCATGACTCTTTCTCAACACCCCTCCCATTCAGTCATCACTTCTGGCAGGTTCTCTGCACAGCATCCAGTATTCACGCAGAGCTGATTGTGATGAAGGTCTTTGCTGGCCGACCCACACTAGTGTGCTCATATGTAGGTGCTCATAGGATAACATCACTTATGAGTGCATCCATGCTTCTCCAACAGTGTCCAGCATGTCTTGTTCATCTTACCCAAATAATTTGTATGATAGGAGGCAAGTGGCTCTACAGCTGTCTTTTCTGGGGTGCTATTCAAGATTTGTTGAAGGCCAAATTTAGCAACCTTGTACAGTTCCTATCCAGATTTTTCTCCAAGCATTTTGTTAGAGTCCAAGTGGTGCAGCCATATAGTAGCACTGACAAAGTTACAACTTGGATGAATTCTCATTTTGTCTTATCAGTGAATAATCTTAGCAAGTATTTAATGATTCTTTATTCATACTTTTATATCTTTATGTAAATAAATAAATAAATAAATAATAAATTTTCATTTAGATTTTTATTTAAATTTCTCATCCTGAACCAGCGACAAAAATAGGCCCATTTTTAGATTAAAACGTGCAAAACAGGATATATCAGTCTTTAACTGCACACCAAATAGATTTTGTTTACATATTTGAGATATTTCTCATTTATCACTAATTTGCAGCAGGAATAAGGATATAATACAATCTGCTTTTTCTTCTTCTTCTTCTTCTTTTTTTCTGTCTACCCCCCTCCTTTTTCTTCATCTGTCTACGCCCCCCCTCTCCTCCCCCTGAAGTAACCAAAATCTGGTTGACATAAAATAATGATACTTTCAAAGTTTATCAACTGAAACAAATAAGACAAACAATTTGTGTAAAAAAAAACAAAAACAAAAAAAAACTTTTTTCTTTTTTCTTTTCTTTTTTCTTTTCTTTTCTTTTTTTCTTTCTTTGACTTTAGGAAGTGCAAGTTAAACAACCATAAAGTAATTTCTAAAATTTAATTGTTTTTACAGAAAGTGGAAGCTGAGACATTTTGTTCACCCCTTTTCCCTTTTAGCAAAGCTTAAAATTGACTTGACAAACATTTTTCTTTAATGTGCCTCAGATTCTTTGAAACACACCATAGCTCATCTCAGGTTTTCATCTACAAATTAATATTTCATACAACTAAGTCTTAGACGAAAGCTACACAATAAGGTTCCAACAATAAGTAAATGCAGATATTAACTTTCACTCTTAAAACATGCCAGAAACTCACTTCTCACGCATAAATACAGACCTAGCTCAGTCGGTAGAGCATCTAACTAGGAACCACAAGGTTCCGGGTTTGATACCGGGTTGATTTTATTCAATCCACTGTGACAAGTGTGGATATATTTTCTAATTATTCCTTTTAAAAAAAAAAAACAAGCCACAAAGTTAAAATTCACACAAAAAAGATGACTTGTCTGTATTTATGAGATGAGGCTTGATATGAATAATTTTGATATTTCAGACTGTTGTCCTCATCTTTATTGTGTACTAGAAACCCCTGCCCAGCAATGCCTAGATAGAGGGGCATGGGGAAAACCTGGTGTATTGATTTGTTTACTTTTGAGATTTATGAATTCTGGAAATTTTAAAGCAGATTCTAAATGCTATTTCTATGTATATTCTAATTTTTAAATATCTTCAAATATAAATCAATTTTTTTTTTTTTTGCACAAAAAACAATAACTGGTGATATTTAACTCTTAACATCCTATACCACCTCATTTAACCCGGCTGTAAGTCACATTTATTTTCCTAATCCACCCCAAACGATAGCTCTTGTTTAAATGTAATATTAAACATATTTAGAAGTCTCTGATTTAAAGGAAATAAACAGGTAACTTTAAATGAAAGGGAAATTTTTGAACGTTTGAATTCATGGATAATAATCTGAAGATGACATTTTATAAGGTAATTTAAAAAACCACCAAAACAGAGCCTGAGGTTACAGTGGCCTGAACTTTGTGTTTATACACAATGAAAGATGAGGAAATCAGTCCGAAATATCCAAATTATCAACAAAAAAAAAAGATGTTTAGTTAATTCCAATGTCGTATTCCATTCAGCATGTCAAGAAAGAATTGTTCTTTTAATGACTCAAAACCAAAAGAAGTGATTCTATAAAAGTTGAGAAAGTTTATAAGTCATTGACCAAACAAAACGATTGCGAATCGTATCCAGAATTATTGGGGCTCAGCCAAATACTCTTCAGAAAACTCGAAAAATGATGGCAAGAAAATAAGTAAAAGTCTTTTAATTGTCGATCAAAAAGACATTTATGAAAAGGTTTCTTGGCACAGTTCTCATTGAATCCTGTCAATACTGACAATGGGTGTAACAGTCCTTTGCTGCAATTACTTAAGCTGGTAAGATATGAGACAGAGATTTATTGGTTGGTTGTTTTGTTTTATGGCAAATCAACCCTTTTCAGGTCATTTAATGCTGAATAAAATCATTTTGATAACCGGTTTCTTACAGTACAAGCATGTTGGTGTTAAGATGTTTTGCCAATATATTGTCAGATAGCAGGGAGATGTGGATTCATGCCTTCTGCTGCAAGAGCATTAATGACCAGTGAACATAAGCTAAAATTAAAACTGATTTTTTTTTTTCATCTTTCTATTATTACATAATAGTTGACACATTTGCATAAGATTTATACACTAAATGTAACAACTATTGTGGGACAGACACAGCCATGGCCTAGTACCCTGTCCCATAATATCTGTTACATATGCATATATATTTCATGCACTAGATGTAACAACTATTGTGGGACATAGTATTATTTATTGTTATGATTTCCTAGGTGTCTATTTTAGTTCTTTGTACTTATTCTTACATTTAACACATTTTAATTTATCCTCATTTCGTTCAAATCTTTTACATTTTTATCTACATTAATTATTACATATTTATTTATTTAGGAAGTCAGACAGATTGATAAATAGATAAATAATAGAAACATTTTTTTTAATCTTTAAAAATTTAAATTAATACTTTATCATTAGTATTGATGGCAATCATTTATTCATACGTTACACTGACATACATATGATACTAATTTAGAGGCGCACAGAGCATAATGGTTACCATCAAAGAAAATGAACTTGGAGACTCAAGTTCAAATCCTTGACAAGGCTGTTTGTATTTCACTTCATATTAATGACCTTGGGAAATAATGTAATTGTAAAGCACAACTGGAGCTCGGACTCGCTTACTAGGATGTTGCCGTCCTATATGCTAACCACATAAATTAATACTTTATCATTAGGATTGATGGCAAGCGCGTGGTGTAATGATTAAAGTCATGGAAAATGAACTCGTCGCCCCGAGTTCAAATCCTGGACATGGTAACTGCATTTCACTTTGCGCTAATACCCTTGGGAAAGGTATAAATCAACTACTCTCCCTCCACCCATGGGCAAATAGCAGGGCAGACTGGGCTCTTTAGCCTTGGTTAGGCAAGCGGTCTAGGAGAATGAAAACTCTGAATTCAAACCTGTTAAACTCCGCTTAAGAAATTGACCTTGTGTCATATCCTGCTCGTGCGGAGGGGTTGGTAAATATATATATGCTACCCACATACGCCATGGGGACTACCCCTCAGCAAATCATTTGATACATAATAAATCCTTTTAGAATGAAAGAATTTCATATTTTGGGGGAAAAGAAGAAATCGGCCATTAGTAATTTAAAAAAAAAAAAAAAAAAGAAAGAAATATTCTGCCAAGTTGATTATTACTGAGCTAATTTCCTCACAAAAAAAGGAAAAATGAATTAGGATTAAAATTATTAAAAATTGAATCAGTCTTGAATGATTAAAAAAATTTTTTTAAATAAAGAAAAAGTTTTTGGCAAATTCTTTGATTCTTTTATTGAATTTAAGAAAATTATTCAAACATTTACACCTGAGTATTTTTGGTAATTAAAATTTTTTCCACTTCTGTAAATATATATATATATATATATATATATATATATATATATATTTTATATGTGTGTGTGTGTGTGTAAGTTTTAAAAAAATGAAAAAAAAAAAAAACAAGTTGCATTGTAGCATGATTTTATTTATTCAATGCAACTTGTTTTTTGTTTTTTTCATTTTTATAAATTTATATTCTGTCGGATTCACTTCTATTTTTTTTCTGATATAAGATGGCCGAGGGATTCAGGGATCGGACTGATGAAAAGTCAGTCAGGTTCCACTCCCGGCTAGAAGTAGTTGCTAAGTCTAGCCACACTGAAGAGACGTGAAACATCGAAACACTGTCTGTGGATGACTATATATATATATATATACACACACACCAACTCTTCTACATGAGTAGTATTTGACACATGGTTTTTAAAATCATCATGGCAGATGAAATGTAATAGTTTCCTGTCAAGAGTTTTGTGCTCAACAACAGAGTTACCTTTACAATAAGAAGAATTAGATTTCAAGATTATCTATCAGAAAATGAATTCTGGGGAGAAAGAAAAAAAATATCTTGAAAAAAAAAAAAAGGAAACAAGTGTAAAACAAACCAGCAACATTAAAATTGCTGTTAATCTATATATATATATATATATATATATATATATATATATATATATAAAGGGCAGTTGGTATGTATGTATACATGTACATATATATTCAGATGAAACTACAAAAATAAAACAACAAAAAGTATATATATATATATATATATATATATATATATATACGCACACATTAATTATCACCAGATCTTGCTTTTTGTGCAAAAATTATAAAGATTTCATTTATATTCGTAGATATTTAAAAATTAAAATATACATAGAAATAACATTTAAATTCTACTTCAAAATGTCCAGCATTTGTAAATCTCAACAATAAACAAATCAATACAACAGGGTTTTTTATTACCCCTTCTACCCAGGCAATGCTGGGTAGCCGCTTCTAGTATCAAATAGAATTGGTTATTCTCCATGGAATGTCAAAGATGCTAAATAAATAAAGGTAAGTATTTTGGTGGTATGATAAATCGCCAATTAGTGACAAAAAAGAAAAAAGGAACAAACAACAAAGACTGAAAGAATAAGTTACTGTTCAGTATTTAAAGATGAGAAAAGGAAAATAAACTAGAAATGATGATGCTTCTTTGTTATTAAATAGAAAGAAAATAAAAACTCTGAGGGAGAACCAAGAAAAAAAGGAACTTATTTAAAAGAAAGGAAAAACTGTTGCGTTAAGTTCATATTTTGGATAACCTTTAAGATTAAGTAGAAATTTTTCTAATTCTTTGTAAAAAATCTCTGAAAAATGTTCACAGAAAGAAATGGAGTCAGAGAAAAGTTTATTTGCTTCATCCGTTTAATTTCTGTATCATAACCTGAAAAGAGTAGGAAACCCCAGAAACTTTTTCATAAAACAATATTATTGTAATATAATGGAAATAGTTTCTTTGTAGTACAAGATTTTATAATAGTGTTTGGTTGTGTTTTACAGCATATCAACCCTTGTTGGGTTATGTCATGCCAAAAAAACGTTTTTCTAGTATATATATATATATATATATATATATATATAATATTCTGGTGGGTGTCAGAAATTTTATATGGTCCCAACCCTAAACAATATAAACAAATGCTGGAAAAATTATTCTTTAAGTTGGTCAAAAAGTCTTTCACAAAGCACTTGGTCTGATGAGAAACTAACAGTTACCAAGCAATGTTAACTTAGATCTACATATACTCTATCACTGATATTGAGCACTCTTTATTTACAAATATATAAAAGTATATTTATATTTATATATATATATATATATATATTTAGGCAGCATTTTTCTTTTAAACATGTTGTGTTAAACTCTACTAACGATTCTTGTCGGATGAGTTTTTGTTCAATCCTTTCTAACTGTCTTCCATCTTTTTAATGTCAGGGTGGAACTGATGTAGCAATCCACCAAAGGTTTCTTCACGAGCACTTTTGGCATGTCTATCTGCCATCTTCAGGTGTGAAACTGATGGAAAGTTTCAGGTGTCTCGTTTGAGCCCTTTTGGATAATTTACTAAGGCAATTAGATATATTATATATATATATATATATATATATATATATATATATATATAATATCTAATTGCTTCTTTACTTTTTCATTGCAATTGCCTTAGTAAATTATCCAAAAGTGCTCAATATATAAAAGAAATATAGAGCAATGATGATACTAGTATTAGTGGAAAAGGGTTAAATATCTACCATGGTTTCAATCTCAATGATCTCATCAGAATCCTACCTTATGCTTAATTAAGTCAAAGTCATTTCTTAGTTAAACATTTAACTAAAGAACGACATTGACTTAGTTAAGTATAAGGTAGGGTCCTAATGAGATCATTAAGATGAAAACCATGGCAGACCCTTAACTCTTTTCCACAATTACTAATATTTTATATATATATATATATATATATATATATATATATATATATACACATACACCCACATTCTTGTTTTTCTTCCCTTTTCTCATAATCACTACAGTTTCCTTTTTCTCGCTAAATGAAAAGGTAGATAAAAACATGACTCCCCTGAAAGAAATTGTATTGATATATCCATGTTGTCGGTCAGGATAAAAAAAAAGTGGACAAATAGTCAATCTGGCCAAGAGGATTATTTCTCTCTCTCTCTCTCTCTCTCTCACTCTCTCTCTCTCTCTCTCTCTCTCTCTCTGTTGCCCTTGAACATTTGTTGGCAGACCAGTGGCAAAAGAGAAAGGAAAAAGGAAGCTCATCTCGGAAGGAAATGGCAGGGTCACTAATTTGGGCAGGAGTAAATTGGGTAACAAGAGAAGAAAAAGAGAGAAATAAAAGCTTTTAAAGTGTTCATCTGAATCAACATATTTTTAGTTTGAAAGCTTTATTTCACCTAGGAGATTTCTTTTCCTTTCTTTTTAATTTAGAAATAAAGTAATTACTTTCAATAATGAAGACTTACACACTTTTGAGGGTCTTTTTTTTTTTATCTGAGCTCATATATAGAATAAGCAACCTTACTTGATATTAACAGCAAGTTAAAGTTTGCTGGTTTATTTTAGCCTTGTTTGGTTATTTACTGCCAAAACCAGTATTTTTTTCTTATTTTTTTCAAGCAATTATATAGTTTCAAATAACTAATGATTTGAATCAATTGTAAACAATTATAGCTTCAAGTAACTTAAAAGAATTATTTATTAAAATTTATACACAATAATATGGTTTTAAATAACTATTCCTATCTAATAATAATTTTTTTGTACATATTTATATGGTTTCTGTAAGAAGAGTAACATGAATCGACCGTCTCATACGACGTACAAAGTCCAGAATGCAAATGGTGGCACCCACCAGTCATTAAGTAGAGACTTACCAACAGCCTGCCACTAATATTTGCATAACACCATGATCGGTCACTCTAAGTTGACTATAAAGGGAGGTTACTCTAACCTACCCACACAGTTTCAAGTATTCTTATCTAATACAAACAATCTTACAGTTATATGGTTTCAAGTATTCAAATCTAATACTAATAATTTTTAAACAGATCTATTTCTTCCATAAATTGAACCATTCCGGATCAGAGTGAACCTGCGAGTAATGGCAATAAAAGTGTACTTGACACTCCTCAGAAATGGATTCTCACCATCATATGTAGTTTAGTTTCATGGGAACAATACTCTATTTTGGTAGGATCTTACCTGAGAGTAATGGCAATAAAAGTGTACTTCACACTCCCCAGAGCTCCAGAAGTGTAGTCTCACCATCATATGGAGTTTTGTTTCATGGGCCCAATACCTAATTTTGGTAGGATCTTACTCCTTATACAGCGGATGCAGTTGGCATATTCTCAGCCCTGTGAAGAACAGGGTGTCTAATTCTGACAATTGTCATGGAATACACAATGCCGGCAGAGAGAAGGTAAATATCATAAAACAATAAAAAATAAAAAAAGGGGTCGTTTTTCATTTGACTCCCCTCATCTAAAAGTGCAGCCGAAAATCCTTACCATTCCAACATGATGGGAATCTTAGTGCAGTGACATTTTGTAAAGTCTTAACATTATCTGTTTCTAAGATGGCATCTCTCAGTGGGAAACGTTACTTAACAGAGAAACAGATTTCTTACAAAAACTAAAGTACAAAGTCTGCCAGAAATTAAGTATTTATCAGCTGCTATAAAGGGACTACATAGTTGAGTTGTGCTTAGCGCAATGGTTATCATCCTAGAAAAAGACTTGCTGAGCCAAGTCAAAATCCTGGATGAGGCTGTTAGAATTTCATTTTGCGCTAATGCCCTTGGAAAAGGCATGAATCCATCTATTTTCTCTCGCAGTTATGCAAAAATAGTAGGGAAAACTGGGTTATTTAGCCTTGGTTAGGCACACATTCTAGGCTTCGTTTGGTTTGTTGGATTTTACGGTATGTTAACTCTTGTTGGGTTATTTTATGCTGAATACATTTTGTTTTATTCATTCTTGATGGGTACTCAATATTTTTAAACATTTTTTTAACTCTTTTTTTTTATTTAACCCATAGATCTGACCCTAACAGGTCACTCTGTTATGGATCATGGTGAACTCCACTCCAGAACTCTTGAATTTAGATGCAGTTTAATGTCATACCCAGGACACTAAGACCCTCAGCTGCTTTATATGATAAAAAGGTTTGGGGTTTTATGCATCCAACTATTCTCCTTCAAACTATGGGTAAATAGTAGAGCAGACTGGGCTCTTTAACCTTGATATGTCCACTGGTCTAGGAGAAGGAAAACTCTGAATTCAAACCTGTTAAACTCTGCTTAACAATTGACCTTGCAGAGAGGTTGGTGAATATAACAATTTTTGTGGAGATTGTATAAATAGTTACAGTAAGGCTTATTGAGTTAGCAATTAGAAGGTTTTATTTTTTTTTTTAATAATTCAGAATCCAGATGATAGAAATATCTCGTAGGTATATCAGTTTCTACACTGCACGATAAGAAAAATTGAAAATTTACAAAAATAGCCATTACTTGGTCATTTCTTCGTCACCACCAAATTGATTATCAGATCATACATGACGGCAGTAATATGCATATGCGGCTATAAACTCGCGCTGAAAAGATCAGACATCCTGGAATAAACTCCAGGTATTGTGTACACAATCTGATGACATTTTCAATGCAGTCCCCGATTTAGGTCATTCACTAAAGGTCAAACCACTTCATAAAAAGAAACACAAGGGAATACCATTAACACATTGCTCCCCCACCCCCACCCCCGCCGCCCCATGGGCCATAGTTTTCATTAACAAATATGATCAACATAATAAAAATCGATTCTTAGATATTCTTGTTTGGACTGCGACATGTGTTTTATTAAAACCAATAAATCAAAATTATTTAGATACAGCTGACACTAGAGTTGAAAATCACTGTTGGCTTGTGTGTATTTTTCTTTGTTCTTCTTTTTTGTTTTGTTTTGTGTTATCAAGATGATTAGTATTTAAAACCTTTTTTTTATTTCATTAAATGCCACTAAAGAATAGAAACATAAAATATAAATTTAAAAGACGGACACAACTGGACATAAGAAATACAAAAAACAATAAAGATATATGATTATCTCAATACTATATTCAAATTGGAGACAAAAAATATCCAAAAACAAAAAGCAATATTTAAGTTATTTTCCAATTGCTTTGTATTTATAAAATATCCAAAACTTTATATTACTCTACATATTTTTGTTTATATTTTGTATAATACATTTCATCTATCAGCTTAAAGTAAAAGAAAATTCTATTTCTACTATGTCATCGTAAGAGTCAAATACATAGAGATAAGGGAAATGTCTATTATGTGTATTCTTATTTTTTGGTTCATATACAGAAAATTACTATGCATATATATATATATATATATAGAGAGAGAGAGAGAGAGAGAGAGAGAGGTGTATGTCGATGTACATGTGCTAGGTTTTCAGATTAAAAAATGTTTACTCTCAAAAATTAAATGTTTTATTTATCATAGCATAATAGAAATTTCTATTTCTACTATGTCATCTTAAGAGTCTAATACATAAAGATGGAGGAATTGTCTATTATGAGCATTTTTATTTCTTTTGTTCATATACATAGAATTATTACATATATATCTATAAGTTAGGGTAGCAAAGACAAAGTCAAGTGCTTGATAAGTCAGTTTCTCGCATATGCAATTTTCAAACCAAATTACATAGGCAAGAAACCAAGCACTGTTGGCTTTATGTCTTCACTACCCTAACTATATTATCTATATATATATATATATTATATATTATGTAGATAATATGTGCTATTTTGTAAGTAAACAGTGCTCAATATCATTGATAGAGCATTTATATTTAAGTTAAGATAGCATGGACATGGAGTCAAGTACACCCGGTTACTGATAGTTTCTTGCCTATGCAATCTGAAGATCACATAGGTGAGAAACTGTCAGTAACCAGGTGTCATTGACTCCATGTCCACGCTACCTTAACTTTATATATATATATATATATATATATAATTCTAAGGAAGCTTCAGCCAATAATGAGTCGAAATATCAAGTGAATTTAGTTGTTTGTGTTGTTATATCCACATTTTCCTCTACTCCCAACCACACACACACACATTATATATATATATATATATATATGAGAGAGAGGGGGATAGGGGTAGGTAGGTAGGTATACATGTGCAAGGTTTTTAGATAAAAGTATTTACTCTCAAAAACTGGAAAATAATATTCAATTCACCATAGAAAAATGATGGAGTTTGCTTTATCACAGCCTAATAGGATGTACATGTTTTATTTCTCCTCCATATCCAGAAGAGTTCACAACATAGAAATAGTGAACTAATCTGGTGATTGTAGAAAATTGAAAACGTAAAAAGATTTGTTTGTTTCACATAAAGAAAGGAGTGGTTCTCATCAAGATGGCGCTTCTAACAATAATCAGTGGGAAGCCAATTTACTTCAAGATTTAATTCACACATAGAGTTTAAATTTCCCAATACCAAAAGTAAAAAATAATATGTCTGAATTTTTTTAGACACATGGTGCAACAGATATAAGGGTTGAGTTAATACAGTTCTAAGTGACAATCATCTCTAGGTTGCAGGTTCAATCCTGGCCAAGGGCGATAATAATATAGAATACTTAACATAGCTTAACACTTGTACTCAGTAATGGTTAACAGAATGAGAACAGTCTACCCCTGTGGATTGAATAAAGGGTTCAATTTGAAGTTCTATTAAGGCTCCTGATTATGATATGAAGGCTCTCGTGTTCCTTTTTATCACAACTTCCCCAGGCTGACAATCTACATCAATAAGTAAGTTCCAAGTGGCCTATTTTCAGTGTCAGCCAAACAGTGAAGGAGTCTATCCCCCATTTTGCTAGAATTAGACCATGAAACTATATTGTTTTGCTGAGATGGAACAAAACACCTACCATTAGCTCCTCACTTTACTGCACAAATCCGATTATACATTCTGTGTTATTCAAACGCCGAATTGGCGGAAACCGACATTGGACCCAGAACCTTGCAATTCCAAACGAGTGCTCTACTAACTGAGCTAAACTGACATCAACAAATAAGTTGCAATGAATATGACACCAAGAGAGACTTAGAGAAAAAGTAACGGATGAGTTTAAAAGGCTACATTAGGAGCTTATGTTTGGTTTGGTTTATGGCATATCAACATCAGTGGGTCATTTAATGCCGATAAAGTTTTGAAAATAAAGTCATTCTTAATGGATACTCAATTTTTTTATGAACACATCTTTCTATTTAATCCATAGATGGGACCCTAACAGGTACTACCACTACGAGTCAGAGTGGACCAGGGAGCAATGGTGATGAAGGGGTTTTCCACATTCCCTAGACCTCCAGAACTGGAACCTCACCATCAGATAGAGTTTAACGTCATTCCCAGGACATGAAGACCTTCAGCCACCACCTTCTAGCACCCATATGATAAAAAGGGTTGGGCTTGCCATAAGGGCAATAGGGTTGGGGCAATCAGGTGCTTATGTCAACTAACAAGAAGGGTTGACATGCTGTAAAACCAACTAACCAGCCAACTAAAAATTATTATTTTAGATTCTGATATTTTCTTACATCTTAATTTTTTGTTGCTTTTTATCGCAACTTCTGCAGGATGTCAATCTACATCAACATGTAAGTTGCAATAAATATATACCAACCCCTCTGCACGAGCAGGATGTGACACACGGTCAATTTCGTAAGCGGAGTTCAACAGGTTTGAATTCAGTTTTCCTTCCCCTAGACCGATTGCCTAACCAAGGTTAAAGAGCCCAGTCTGCCCTACTATTTATCCATAGCTGGAGAGAGGGTAGGATTCATACCTTTCCTAAGTGCTAAGTGAAATGCAATTACCACATCCAGGATTTGAACTCGGAGTGACAAGTCCATTACCCATGACTTTATTACACCACGGACTTCCATAAGTTGCAATAAATATAGCAGCAAGAGAAACCAAGAGAAAGAATAAAGGATGAGTTTAAAAGGCTTATGTCAACAAATAATAAGGGTTGACATGCTGTAAAACCACCCAATCAATTGTTTGGGACATGTTTGCAAATGTTTAACAAAATCAAATGGAGAATACAATGTCCGAAATTGTTTGTATTTTTATTTCAATATTAAACTCATTGAAAAAGGATCTTCTTTTCAAACAAAATAAATAAAAACACCCACACTCAGCAGATGATGAAAGTAAAATTCTAATAACTAAGATAACAAAGAAAGATTACTACAATTAAAAATAAAACAACAAATTAAAAAACGCCAAAAAAAAAAAAAACGCCAAAAAAACACTAAAATAAGATTTAAAAATAAATGAATAAAAAGGTTCCGAGACCACAAAAGAAATGAAACTAAAGTCCATTACAAAATAATTATCATAATAATGGTAATAATGCTTCCAGGATGGTCTTGAAGTGGAAAAGGAAGAAACACTTTTATTGTTTATTTGTTTTCAAATGAAAAATTCCAATGTACTCACTTGAGTAATATCATGCAACTGGAAGGACAGGCTGAAATTTGTCGGCCCAAAAGTAAGAACAATCAAATAAATCGAGAAGCAGAGAAAATCTAGAAGCAAAAAACAAAAAGGTTCAACACTAAGTAAATAAATAAATAAATAAATAAAAACCTGCTACGAAAATAAAATTAAAATAAAAGTCAATAAAAAGAGAAAAGAAGACTTGCATAGCATACACATCACTATTGTAGTCATTTTGTTGGAAATTATAGAATAAATTAGAGATGAGATGTTATCTTCATAAAAGAGAAAAAGAAAGAAATTGATAAGGAGAAGGAGGAAAACTTTAATTTTTTCTTTTTTTCTTTTTTCTTTTTTTTTAAAACAAGCTTGAGTTTTAAGAGCAGGTCTAATATTTGATGACGTTTTCAAAAAAAGAAAAAGAAAAAAAACGTCACCAAATATGGAGTTGCACTTAATTCTTGTTATTTTCATACTTTTGATCGAATTCAACTCACAGTAACAGGATTCCAGGTGCCATAATCAATTTGTTAAATAGAGCATTCCAGGCATCTACCCGTCTGGCAAAGAACACACACACACACACAGATCTACAGATACAGGGGATATAGGCAGATATACACGCAAACACAAATACAGATGAATATATATGCGCATACAATTAAACATCCATATTTGCAATTAAACACATGTATATGCATAAACACACAGATGTGTGCAAATTCAAATATATAAGAATTAAATTTTTCATACCTATACATAAATGAATGCCAAACCTCTATATACAAATCGCAGATTGATACATGGGTACACACACACACATAGAAATATATATATATATATATATATATATATATAATAAGGATAATCTACTGAGTCAGACGAACCTACTATTAGTTTCGCATAAAGCTCTTCAGGGCTAAAATCTGACATCTGAAAGAGTCAGATTTTAGCCCTGAAGAGCTTTATGCAAAACTAATAGTAGGTTCGTCTGACTCAGTAGATTATCCTTATTACTTGGCTCTACTTAGGTATCGAGCACTTTTTACAAATTAGCTTCTCCTAGCGGTTATATGAATATATATATATCTTATATACATATATATACATATAAATTGTTTTTTCTTTTGGCCAAATACTATACCAATAGATTATTTTTTGTTGGTACGAATATCTTGGTCTTTTCTTTTTTTCAAAAATTTTTTTCTTCCTGGTTGATGTTTG
>CM042143.1:49579570-49654570 GCA_023376005.1 Doryteuthis pealeii | reverse complement strand
CGTCAAGTTTCTTTGTAGACTTATCAACAAATGTGTTGACAAATCTTTACATTTCCCCTGATCCATTTCAGGGCTGCCAATTTCACTATTATGACAACCAATCACTTGACTGACATAAACAAAAAAAGATGGAGGCGAAATTATTTTCACTTTTCATTGTTATTTGATATGTGGACATGAAATTATTTGAAAATACCTCAACAAAATGTCCTCTCAAAGTTCCAGGTCATTCTCTTAGGAAGAACTGATTGTATTTGGATATCTATCTCAGACATATCAAATAATCAGAACCTTATAAGAAGACTTGATAAGAAGAACAGTATAATATAATGAATATAAAGTTGGGTTTTTTTATAGTATCTTTGAAGCATTGTGTGTATGTGTAATATAAAGATTTTTGAAGGCAATTTACAATGCAATATGTGTTGAAAATTATATTTATTTAACTTTTGTTTTTTTTTTCAAAACTAAATATTTTCGGAAGTAAAATTCCATCCTCAGAGTTATTGAAAGTACTAGGTGTTTTTTTATAGTATTTATCCCACTGCGATATTGTAATCATCTGTTGTTTAAGAAGTTGAGGAACGCCGTATATTTGAAAATTTTTTCCGTGATGTTAAATCAGCTATTTCCGTGATGTTAATTCGTGATGGAGCAGCCGAGCCGAATTAACATCACGGAAATAGCCGATTTAACATCACGGAAAAAATTTTAAAATATACGGCGTTCCTCAACTTCTTAAACAACAGATGATTACAATATCGCTGTAGGATAAGTACTATAAAAAAACACCTAGTACTTTCAATAACTCTGAGGATGGAATTTTACTTCCGAAAATATTTAGTTTTGAAAAAAAAACAAAAGTTAAATAAATATGATTTCCAACACATATTGCATTGTGAATTGCCTTCAGAAATCTTTATATTATAATGAATATATTTCAAATAGTTGGTTGGTTGGATTTTACGGCATGTCAACCCTTGTTGGGTTATTTTTGTCGAAGATGTTTTGTTTTATTACTTTTGATGGGTACTCATTTTTTTTTTAACTTAATTTTTTAAAACGCATTTTTAAAAAAAATCATTTTTTTCTATTTAACCCATAGATGGAACCCTAACAGATATATCACTCTAGGTCAGAGTAGACCTTGGAGTAATAGTTATAAATGGGTACTCCACATCCCCCAGAGCTTCAAAATGGAACCTCACCATCAGATATAGTTTGTCATACCCAGGACACTAAGATCCTCAGCCACCATCTTCTAGCACAAATATGATAAAAAGGGTTGTTTTAATTATACATAAATTACTATAATTATACAGTAACATTTGAAATCATATAACCGTGCGCAAATTATTTGACATTTACAATAAAATGTTTTGATAGAGATAAAGTTCTAAAGTAACATTTTGGTTTGTGCAGCAGAATAACTGCAAAGAATGGTAATTAAAATATAAGGAACTTTCATAAGAAATTCAGAATTAAGAAACGTAAAAAAAAAAAAAAAAAAAAAATAGATACTTAAAAAAATAAACTTTACAAAGATATTTTACAAACTTATCAAAAGTTAATCATCTTAATTTTTCAGACTCTTGTCCTCATCTTTATTTAAACAACAATGTTTTAAATAGTTTGACAGTTGATCAAACAGGCATGGAAGAACTTTTTAAGAACTCATTCAAAAATCCCAGATTGGATCATTACTATACTCGGATACACAGGGAACACCTGAGGAAGGCTGGAGGATACAGTGGACGAAATGTGTTTATACATACCATAATAAAGTCAACAGTAAAAAAAAAAAAAAAATCGAAATGATTCTCATCAAGCCTCATCTCAAAAATACAGACAAATATTATCAAAAGTTAATAAATACAAACATCTTATAAGTGAAAATGGATGTATTAGCATATCAAATTGGACTTTTTTTTTAGTGTTTGTGAAAGACTATGAGAATCATCTTATAAAATGATAGAACTAACACGTGGCAACTGAAGTAGATAAGTCAATATATAATTACATTTTTCCCAATGGTAAATATTAAGCAATCAATAGAAGTCTTTATGTATATATTGCGCCTTAATGAATATAAGATCCTTTTACACTTGCTGGTCAACAAAGTCTATGTCGACACAACCATCTGTTTATGTGAGACAACCATCTGCAATTGAAAAAAGAAAAAAAAACTAAAATGTTCCCTTTAACTATATCATCGTACATTTTTAAATCAGATTCTTTGTTTGCCAAGAGAAAAGACATTAAAAAGCACTTTGTGAGGAAACCATTAGACAAAAAACCTTACACTTAAAATGGTGGACAATTAACATTGCAACCGTTCAGAAAAATTCTCCCAACATTCCACTTTAACTTGCTTGTTATGATATTACTTAAAGAACATTGTGAATTAAAAATAATGAACATCACCAACCCACCAAACATTTAATTTCTGCTTACAGAAGCAGTTTACAGCTGCTTTTAGCTACACTGAAAAAGTTCCATCTGCTGTGTGTATTATGGTTAATTATGACTTGATTTTGGCATTATATAACCTAAAAAGGGTTGGTATGCCATTAAACAAAATAACTACAACAACGAACCAACAGTATAAGAAATGGAAGATGATATGGAAATTAAACTATAAGGATAGCTTAATAAAAAAAAAAAAAAGGTTATAATGAAATGTGAATTTAATTCTCTGTATTGTCTTCATTTTCTCAGTAGAATTTGTAGATGACAATGCCCCCCTATAAATACCCCATATATATATATATATATATATGACTGTATGCAGATGACAATACATATGGTCCACTCCCCTGGTAGGTTGAGCTCTCTGTAAATGAAATTTTCTGATGGCCGCTAATTACACAAAAGTTGCATAACTCTCCTTAAGTGGATAGAGCACTCTAAGAAGCCTGATGTTTATATCTGTAAATTCCCTTTTTTAAAAGTGGGTATGTAGATAGCACAGAGGTAAGTTTTGATCCCAAACAGCCTGCCTTGTCTAGCTGCTCTAATAAGCCGAAAGAAAGGGCAAAACAAAACTGTATGTGGATTACAATATATATACATGTGTGTGTGTGTGTGTGTGTGTGTGTGTGTGAGAGAGAGAGTGAGAGTAGAAGAAACATCTACTCTCACAGAAACATGGGACATGTAACCTTGACCTCTAAAGTCACTAGAGGTCACCACAGGTCAATTTTATGTTTGTATTTCTATCCAAACAAAAAGAAACAATGAGTTTACTATAGATTATAAAAATGTTTCTCATATTCGCAGACAAAATGAGTGAAATAGTCTTAGTTCTAACTTCTTAGGATATACTTTTTTTTTTTTTTTTTAAATACAAGTTAAAATTTAACCTTTAGGTCTTTTTTTGCCCTGAGCAATGCAGGGTACCCCAACTAGTATATATTAAGCCAAAGCCAAATATACTACTAAATAACATTAAAATTAATTAAAAGAATAAAACAGAAAACGTTTTCATCAAAAGGAAAGGCTTAAAAAATAACAACAAAGTAATGGAGAAAAACAAGCAAAAAATATCTTGAAAAAATAACTGAAAAATGTTAATGAGAAATAAGAAAGAATCTTGTTTTGTTTATATTGTTTTTAAAGAGAAAGTTGAAAGGTCAACATTGTTTTTTTTTTTAAGTTCTGTTTTTTTAAATGACTATCAACAATAAAAGTCAAAGAATGTAGACTTAGTAAAAAACAAAGAGAGAAACTGATATTTTGGATTTTATGGCATGTCAACCCTTGTTGAGTTATTTTATGCCTAAGAGTACTCAATCTTTTTTAAACACATTTTTTTCTATTTAACCTATAGATGTGACCCTAACAGGTACTACCACTCCCGGTCAGAGTGGACCTGTAAGTAATAGTGATGAAGGAGTATTCAAAATTCCCCCAGAAAATTCACCACTAGATGCAGTTTAATGTTTAATACCCAGGATATTAAGGCCATCAGTTACTGCCTTCTAGCACATCTATGATAAAAAGTGTTGGGGTTTGGCATAAAGGCATATATAGGGTTTGGACAATCATATAGGTGCTAGGGCTTGATGTGACCAGCTGATTGATCGGAGGGGACCTCTCTAACTGCCCGTCTAGGCTAAGAGAGGGTCAAAGTCGAGTGTTGTATGTCATGGACTGCTCCGCCATAAGCATCATGAATCGCCACACATGGCCAACAGGTGGCCCCATTGGTGGGAAGGGGGTTTACCCCTCTGCAGAGGTGCAGTCGGTGTATTCTAAATTCCCAGCCAATAGGGTTGGGATAATCATATAGGGCTATATTCCCATTGAAGAAGATAAAAAAAAAAAAAAAAGAAAAAAATGTTAAAGATGAAAAGTTTCAATCATTACAAGAAAATCTTCAGTCTTAAAATTTGCTAAACCCTTTCACTGCATAATTTCATGGTCATTCACAAAATGGTGTTAATTATTAGCAATGTACAAATTCACACACCTGCTAAA
Source organism: Doryteuthis pealeii (assembly GCA_023376005.1). Classification (NCBI taxonomy): domain Eukaryota; kingdom Metazoa; phylum Mollusca; class Cephalopoda; order Myopsida; family Loliginidae; genus Doryteuthis; species Doryteuthis pealeii. The sequence continues at coordinate 49,650,091 of CM042143.1, read as the reverse complement.
GCACTAGGGTTTTTTTTTTCCAAATTACCAAAAATCAGCTAATCATCGGGTATTAATAAAATTTTCAGTATTCAAAAGCAATAAAAGATGAGGTTTCTTCTAAAAGACTTTTTTTATTGTTTTGTACCATGTACCCCCCCCCCATCATTTTGTCAATTTGTCTTCCTTAATGAAGGTGTAGGTAAATGATTTTTACATTTCTCTGAAATTTTGAAATGAGGCTTGATGATTTGTATTATTTGTATTATTCACACTATTATTTGGAGGGCAAATCGGACAAAACATTGTGTAGATAACAAAAAAGATGAAGACAATAGTCCGAATAATCCAAATACTACTAACTGAGTTCTACAGCAAAAGGGTTAAAAAAATAAATGAAAAAAGGTAGACTGAATATAAAATAGAAATCAGAAATTAAATGATGAAAAATAAAAACACCTGAAGAAGATATCAGAAGATCTGAAACACATGTCGCCAATGTAAAATAATGATTTTTATAAATTTCTTTAAAAAACATAATCTATTTTGCTGATCGTTTTTATAAAATATTTAATCTTCTCCCGTTGGACCTATAACAACACTTTATATATATATATATATATATATATATATATATATATATATATATATATACAGTGATGCTGATAGCTTTTTGATTTAGTGGATTTTGGGATGCACATATTTGCTTTGAAGGAGCCCCCCACCCACCCCCGAGAAAATTTATGGGTCCCAACTAAAGCCATCTAAATCCTACCTTGTAACCTATCCTGTATAATTTGTTTCTAAGAAAGTATTTACAGTTAGCTTGAAATGGTGAGGGAAGAAAAAAGAAAAACAGTGGGATGCATCGGTATGATTTTACTCTGTCCTTTTAGATTTTTGTGCATCAGGGATGCAGGACATACCTATCAGCATCTCTCTCTCTCTCTCTCTCTATATATATATATATATATATATATGTATATATAAACTTACATACTGAAGAACTACAGTGACCAGAAAGGAAACATATTCCATACTTGAAAATTAATTTTCTAAATTATATGAAAGCTTTCAAGATATCTGTCAAATAATAATAATAATAATAATAATAAAGGGGTAAGGGGGAGGAGAAAATGCAGGCAGATTATTTTTGCCATCATTGAAAAAGGCGGCAGTATATTGATTCATTTGAATCTCATCAGCAAGTTCATCTCGTTAATATGATGCTTTGAATCTAGTTTTTCAACAATCAATTTAAATTGCTATAAATTTATATCTCAACTCTCCTTTTGTTGATGAAATTCTTCATTTTCATTGTTAATTAGCAAGTTGTAAGATTTGCAGAGAGGAGAATTTGCAATGAAATGGAAGAGGAAACAAGAGGCATCGTGTGTCAGTGCGTTGCTTGAGAAGTACTGACACTTTTTGTCATCATTTTTGACATATCATTTAACCCAGCCGCTTAAAAAAAGCGTTATAATTATCATCTAAAATTTCCAATTAGTATCTTCTATTAAATTCATTAACCTTAACAGTTCAGACAGATTTACGCAATCGCAACTTGATTGATTCTATCATTGCCGAATTCAATCAGCTCCAATTAAAATCATTTGAAATCACATAAGCTTTGATTATGAAGACGAAACCAGCAAAGATAAAGAAATTTCAAATCCTATTTCTTTGCGGCCTCAATGGAGAAAAGAAACCAACAAGAATGAACATAGAATTAAAAGAAATTAGTCTTTTTTTTTTCATTTTATTTTTTTTTCAATTTTTATTTTCTTCTTCTACATCCAAAGAACTTTATTTTTATTTCTATTTTATTTTATCCTTTATTTGTTTTTTGTAACATTTGTGGATCTTGTCATCATTAGTATTATTAATATTATCATCATCATCACTATTATTATCATCATAATTATTATCATCACTATCATCCCTAGTATTATTATTACCATCATCATCATAACTAGTATTATTATCATTATCATCACTAGTATTATTATTATCATTATCATCACTAGTATTTATTATTATTATCATCATCATCAGTATTATCATCATAGACCTTACAATAATTAGTATTATTGGTCTTCATTTTTTTTTGTTTCTTCTTCTCCAAAGAAATTTATTTTTATTTTATCTTTCATTTTATTTTTTAACATTTGTGGATCTTGTCATCAAGATCCTTAAAATGTGTCTTTTTTTTTCTTTTTTTTTTTTGTGGTTGTTGTTGTTGCGGAAGAATTCATCCAATTGAATTTGAACTAAAATTAAAGTCGAAAGTAGCTCCTAATTACTTCTCATTTGACTGCAATGAAGAACACACAGCTTGAGGAGCAGAGATAATATTTGCCTCATTTAATAAGTATCATCTTAATTTCCAAAAACAAAGATGTCCAGAATTGTGAGACAGAAAGACTTTGGAAAAATTTTAGAGTCCACATACCAATTCTAGGTAAACAGTTACTAAAAGACATTTATCTGAAACTTTAAGAGTCAATTGATATCTGTTTGCATATTCATAAGTTGGAGGCATGTTATTGTCTCCAGAAATGGACTTGACGAGCCAAGTTTTTACCTCTGTTAGGGTTTGCCCTCCTGCTGATGGTTTCATTCTTCAACTTTTTATAGCTCACATGATGAAGTTTTTTATTATTATTATTATTATTTAAGCAGCACCCCACAAAAAGCAGCTTTATGGCCACTTATGTCCTGTAAGACAAACAAGACATACTGAAGAAGCAAGGACAAAAACATAAGTGATGTTCTTCTGTGGACAACTACACATGGACACACCAGCTTAGACTGATCAGCAAAATCTTTCATTAATAAGCTCTGTGCTGATACTGGATACTGTGTGGAGGACTTGCCAGGAGCAATGAATAATAGGGATGGATGCAAGAAAGTCATGGAAATCCATGCTGTCAGCAGACTTGATAATAATGATTATTTAAATCCGTCACATAGGAGGCATGCTTAGCATAACAGTTATTATCATATAAAATGGTATCAGCAACCCAAATTCAAATCCTGGACAAGGCTGTTTGCATTTCACTTTGTGCTAATGCCCTTGGGAGAGGCATCAATCCAGTTGTCCTGCCTCATTTATGGGTAAATAGTAGGACAGAATGGGCCCTTTAGTCTTGATTAAGCAACCAGACTGGTAGAAGGAAAACTGAATTCAAACCTGCAATAAAGTAGGCCTATTGTCAGTATCAGCTAGACAGCGAGGGAGTCTCTCCCTTTTTTGCTAGCACTAGACCAGGGAGATTGTTTTTGCATCTGAGGTGAAGCAACACACCTTCCTTCAGCTATCCATTTAATGCCCAGATCCAAGCAGTGCTACTTATGATTCATTCAATAGAGCATCTGCCTCAGAACGACAAGGTTCCAGGTTCGATACCGGCCCTTGCCAACTCAACAACAAACCTGCTGTACTCTGCTTAAAAATTCACCTTGTATCACATCCTACCTGTGGGGAGGGGTTGGGTAAAAAAAAAAAAAAGAAGAGGGGATCAAGATTCAAATTTCCTTTTGGCATTCATAAAAAAAACAAAAAAACAAAGAAAAAAAAAACATGAAAAATACACATTTTTCTTTTTGGATTTGTTTGTCGTGATAATTTATTTACGAGTATGGTTGATGCAGCAGCAAAAACTCAAAGACAGATTATCGACCTGCAATTCCATTCCAACAGGTGAGAGATCTTCACTCAAAAAACAAAAAAAAATTAAAAAAGACAAATCTCTAATTTCATAATCAGCTTGTCATCATCACCAGTCTAGCGATTTCACCCACAGGCCAAAAAAAAAAAAATGGCTAACAGCAGCTGTCATATTCCCACGAATATCAAACGATGAAGTTTGATGGGGAGAGAGTTATTAACAATTCACAAAGATGCCTAATGATGAACAATTAGTTAATGTTGGCAGATCAGTGAAGGTGCCACAAGAATTGATGAGAGACTACCAATGCAAAGTATGTGTGACTCATTTGCAAGTAGGACTCGGCTACTTCAAGAAAACTAATATAATGAGCATGCGCAACCAAATTAGATTAAATAGAATAAGAGATAAGTGAGCCGAAAGATAAAAATTATGATTAATATACCAACAGATTCTACAAGATCTTATTTGAAAAAAAAAAAAAAAAAAAAAGATGGAAAAAAAAAAAAAAAAAAAGGCAAGCAGCTCTAGAAGTAATCTAACACGTTTTTGAGTCTCAGGCAAAAATTACTTAGTGTTTTAATCAAATTCAATATAATGAGAGAGCCGAATAGAGATCCAGTTTATTAGAGGAGTGGGAGGGGTTGGAACGTATCTTCAATGAAGCAAGATGACTTAATCCACATAAAAACTGAGAAGATTACATGAGGATGGTTGTCATGGAGACAGACTTGTGGCCACTTAATAGACAAACGAAAGTAACCAGTCGAGAAAACATTCCGCTTAATGATTATTCAAGGAATAAGAAAGAAAATGAATCAAAGCCGTGGCGCTAAGATATGAGGACCATCCTCGGACAATTGGAGGATTTACTTTATTGGAATTCATTTCCCTTTTCCTCCTTTCTCACCGTTCAAAGTGGTATTTAAAAAAGATATACTTCCTTTAATTTTTGATAGGACATCTCCAGAAAAAAAAAGGATTGAGTTAATATTTGATTTTGATTTTTGTAGGTTGACTTTGGCATTGAAGTTTGATCCTGATGGCTGACCCTGGCGCAGTTGCTAGAGGTCACCGAAAATTGGGCTTATCAACACATTCTGCTTAAACAAAGAAGAAAAAGATCATTGACAGTTTTGTTGGTTGGTTGGATTTTATGGCATGTCAGTCCTTGTTGGGTTATTTTATGCTGAAAACATTTTGTTTTATTTATTCTTCATGGTTACTTAATTTTTTCAAACACAGTTTTTTTCTATTTAACCCACAGGTGGGACTCTAACAGGTACTACCACTCCAGGTCAGAGTGGATATGGGAGTAATGGTGGTGAAGGGGTACACCATATTCCTCAGAGTTCCAGAACTGGAACTTCACCATCAGATAGTTTAATGTCATACCCAAGACACTAAGACCCTCAAACACCGCTTTCTAGCACATATATGATAAAAAGGGTTTGGGCTTGCCAAAAGGGCAATAGGGTTGGTATAATCATATAGGTGCTAGGGCTTGACATGACCAGCTGATTCATTAGGGGGTCCTCTCCAACCACCCATCTAGACTAAATGCAGTGTTGCAGGTCATGGACTGCTCAGCCACCAAAATTCCATTCTTAAGCATCATGGGTGCCAACTACAGCCCCACTGGAGGGTGGGGGCTTACCACTCTGCAGAGGTGCAGTCGGTGTATTCTACAGCCCCGGCTGACAGAGCAGTTGATTTTTGTAGGCTGTCTTTGGCATTGAAGTTTGATCCTGATGGCTGACCCTGGCGCAGTTGTTAGAGGTCGTCTGAATTGGGCTTATCAACACTTTCTGCTTAAACAAACAAAGAAAGATCCTTGACAGATCTCAAACATGAACGATTTGAAGTGGAAACCTGAATGGCTTATTGATACGAACACAATTAGACTGAAAATCTAGGAGTAAGGGTAGACCACTAAAAACAGGAAATGATTTTCTGGTACATCAACACTTATAGGAGTCATACAAAGTTATAATGAAAACTCAAATGGTGCACATGATCAATGTATAATATCATCCATAGCACATTGGTTAACAAATTTGTCTCAAAGGCCTATTTAGTCATGTGATGAGTTGTCATTGACTGATTTTATCAGCATATCAACCCATCTAGGGTTATTTTATACCTAGAGGTTGGGGAATTGCCTTCATTGTAGGTTTATATTTACATTTTTTGCACATGTTTATATTAAAAAAAAATTTTTTTTTAGATCACTAATTAGGACTGAGCCTATTCTAGTAGTGAGCGCCCCAAGCAAAGTTTAACAGGTTTGAATTCTGAGTTTTCCTTCTCCTAGACCAGTTGCCTAAATAAGGTTAACGAGTCAGGTCTGCCCTACTATATACCCATAGCTGGAGGAAGAGTAGTTGGATTCATACCTTTCCCAAGGGTATTAGCGCTATGTGAACTGTAGCTTTGTCCAGGATTTGAACTCAGGTCGACGAGTCCATTTCCCATAACTCTAACCATTACACCATGCACCTTCAACTTAATTATATGATATCAATTACTCTGATCCAATACAGTATGGTTGTCATGCTGAAAGTACCAGTTCCCGTTAGATCGCCAAAGTTAAGCACCAGTTCAATACTTAATTGGGTGACCATTTAAGCAACAGCAGGACTGGAAGCAACTTGAGTTTTTTCTTTAACTAAATGACTTGTCATTGAATGACCCAAACGAAGGTTGATATTTATTAGACCCATAGATGAAACCCTTACAGGTAGTACTACTCCAGGTAAGTATAGACCTGGGAGTAATGGCAATGAAGTACTCCACACTCCCCAGAGCTCCATACCCAGGACACTCCCTTTTTAAGTGGGGGTTTTCTCTGCAGAGGATACAGTAAGCATATTCTAAACCTTACCAGCAGGTCACTATATATATATTTAAGTATTCCTGTCTAATACAAATGATATGCATACAGTTGTATGGTTTCAAATTTTCCTTTCAAATAATAATTCATACACAGTTAATCTGATTTTATAGAACTAATAAAAATCCTTAGTAAACAATTATAGCTTCAAGTAACTATTCTTAATGCAAAAAAATTACAGTTGTATAATATCAAGTATTCCTATTTAATACAAATAATTTTTAAACATCTATTTGATCAATAGATAGATAGAACCCTAACAGATACTATCACTCTGGGTCACAGTGGATCTGAGAATAATGGCAATGCAGGGCTACTTCACAGAGTTCCAGAACTGCAGCCTCGCCATCAGATGCAGTTTAGTGTCATACCCAAGACACTCCTTTTGCCCTTGCTTAAATTTTCACTGAAAGACCATGGATGATATTAAGGCAAACATAATAAAGCAGCTGATGGTATTCCCAAAGGGAGTATATTGCCCTAATTTTCTCCATTAATATCAAATGACTAAATATTTTTTGGACCCACCTCATATAGTAATATATCTACGATTGGATTCAATTGCTTACTTGCCAGATTAAAAATAAAAAATTTAAATTAAATTAAATTGAATAAAAAAATTTATCCTTTGTGACTGAAAAGTGAGATCTTTCCGCCAACCAAAAATTATGAAAATCTTTGAGATTTCTACATTATTTGAAGTTAAGATCCAAGCGCAGTACATATATATATATATATATCAGAGATGGTCTATCAATCGAGAACCCCATTTTCATTTCTGTTGAAACGTGCTTCTCATTAGCACTTAGTTAATTATCGTTATTCTGCAAGTAATGAAGTTACACAACATTAATATCAGACTCTAGGGGAAATCTGCTTAGAAAATCAGCTTTAATTAATAGATTTCTAATGGATATGAAATAGTTAAATTATTTCCATATATGCCAGAATGTCGGAGTTGTAAATTTAATGGCAAGCCATTGTTTCCTAATTAAGTCATCGTCTGAAGAAGATTAAAAATATATAAAAATGATTTATATAAGTAATGAATTCGATGGGGGCCTCTGTGCATTGATTTCATAATATATGTCTTGATTTTACTTTCAAAATACATAATGCACCATATTTGATGGCCACAATTTTTTCCAAAACAAAAGACTTAAACAAGATATCTCACAGATCTTATACAGGCAAAGTTGTAATATCTGGTGGGCTAATATTTCTCCAGATACTGTATATATTTACCCAACCCCTCCAGCATGGGCAGAATGTAGCACAAGGTCAATTTTCAAGCTGGTATGAATTCAGGGTTTTCATTCTCCTAGCCTAGTTGCCTATCCAAGGCTAAAGAACGCAATCTATTCTACTATTTATTCATAGCTGGAGAACAGATGGATTTCCCAAAGGCATTAATGTAAAATTAAATAGACATATCATATTGCCTGCATTTCATAATACTGTAATATTAAATGGAAATGAGGAGGGGTTATCTATGTCATTAACTATTTGTATTTACCCAACCATCCATACAAGCATGATACGGCACAATGTCAATTTTTAAGTGGAGTTTAACAGGTTTGAATTCAGAGTTTTCCTTCATCTAGACTGATTGCCATACCAAGGTTAAAGAGCCCAGTCCGACCTACTATTCACCTATAGCCAGAGGGAGAATAGCTGTGTGTATACCTCTCCCTAGGTATTAGTGCTGTATGAAATGCAAACAGCTTCGTCCAGGATTTCAACTCAGGTCACCTAGTCCATTTACTGTGACTAAAACCATTACGCCACGAGCAACTCCATATGTCATCAAATATAGTAGTTATAATGTTTCAGTATTATTCTATATTCTAATTATTATTATTTATTATTTATTTATTATTCTACATTATTTATAATTTATTTACAATATATTCTATATTATCTATTTATTATTATTATTATTCTATATTATTTATAATCTATTGATAATATATTCTATATTGTCTATTTATTATTATTATTATTATTATTATTATCATTATTATTCTATATTATTTATAATTTATTCATGATATATTCTATATTATTTATTTATTATATTATTATTTATTCTATATTATTTATTAATATATTCTATATTATTTATTTATTATTATTATTTATTCTATATTATTTATAATATATTCATAATATATTCTATATTATTTATTTATTATTATTCTATATTATTTATAATCTATTTATAATATATTCTATATTATTTATTTATTATTATTATATATTATTTATAATTTATCTATAATATATTCTATATTATTTATTTATTATGATTATTATTTATTTATTTATTTATTTATTTATTATTTATTTATTATTCTATATTCTAGTCTCAAAAACTTATTGTCAATTAGATATTTCCATGCTATTTTATTTATAGTGGATATTTTATATAACACTGTAACATCTGAAAGTTTTTATTGAAAAGGTTAGAAAGCATATAAAAAGTCTTCTCAATTGAATTTTTAAAAATATTTGAAACAGAAAAATGAATTTAAAAATAATAATATGATATAAAATGACTTGGTTACATTGTCTGATCTATTACTTCTCTCATTACTGTATAACAACAAGGATTTCTATAATGTCTATATTGTATGATGAATATTATCTGAATGTGTGAATTTCAATATATCTTTCTAGAATAATAAAAATTGATTTTTTTCTTTTTGTATTTATTTTCAGAAAGTTCATAGAATCCTGCCAATGGGAGAATTTCTCATCTCAGTTTCACAATCATTTGATGCATTACATTTTTAACGTGAAGATAAGCATTGTCTTGTTGGAAAATCATATCAACTTCCTTGTTCACAAAAACCTTCTCTTTGACCATTGTAGCATTGAAACAAGCCAATTGCTCATTGTAGAGTAACAGCTTGTCCACGTCCAAACAATTTGTAATAATTCCTATTGAACTTTATGATGGTTCATGTCAAGTCATCTTTCTAGATTTTTAAAAAAAATTTCTTGAAATTTTTTAATGATATATGACAATTGGGATTGGTTGGTTTCAATGGCATATCAACACATCTCGGGTTATTTATGCCAAGACATTAGAGAATCATGTATATTGAACTTTCACATTTACATTTTCTGTGTAGTTGTTTCTTAAGAGTTTATTTATGGCAGGATTTATGTCAGTGTGTTATAGAGGTGTCTAATTTGTTTCTTGTAATAGTGTGTAAAGTCAAGTATTCATTTCAGTCTGTTGTGTGTAGGGTTAGGTTTTATCATGTTGGTGCCATTTTGTGGGTTGCAGAAATTTGATATATAGATGTGACCTTAAAATAAGTTACCATATTGACTCAGAGTGGAACAGAGAGTAATGGCAATGAAGGAGTAGTCCACACTCCCCAGAGCTCTAGAACTGGAGCTTTACCACCAGATGCAGGTTGGTGTCTAGAGAATAAGCTGCATAAGAATGTTGTGTATGATCTTAAACAAATCTGGAGAAGCAAGGATGAACTCATAAGCGACGTTCTCCTCCGGAAACCAGCACATGGGCATGCCAGTGCAGGCTGTTCAACAAATACCTACATTGACACTGTGCAGATACTGGATGCTGCACAGAGGACCTCCCAAGGGCAAGAGATTGTCATGGATATCTGGGCTACTAGGGCAACATGATGATGATGAAGATGATGATGATGCAGGTTGGTGTCACCCAAGACAGAGGATACAATCAGCATATTCTAAACTCCATTAACAGAGCAGATACAACAAATTCATGATACATTTAAGATTTCCTTAATATCTAATATATATACCTTAAATTTTTTAATTTCTTATGCAAAAAAAGTGATGGATGGTAAGAAAAAGGAAGATACTTTTCAAATAATTAATTTAAATTCTAACATTTTTATGATTTGCAATTCAGATTCTTTTTAAAATAATCCCAAACTTCGAAGAAATAATCTTAAGATCTGGATTTGGATTATTTACAATGACATTGATTATATCAGATTATTATTTGTACAAAACTTATTTCAATTTAGATTCATGAACGAGGTGCTGAAATCAATATGTCAATAAACAGTTGTTCTAATTTAAGGAAAGAAATAAAATAATCATTTTAAAAAGTTATGTACTTTTTACAAAGAAACAAAAGCCATTTAAAAGATTAAGGATGTGAATTCAATTACTTCTAAGTGTTTGTTGTGTGAACTTTTCACAAGTTAAAATTCATTTAACCTATTCATTTGTTAATTGTTCTACAATAGGTTTGTCTTTACATCTGTTTATTAATGTTGAAAAGGGGAGAAACAAAGTGTTATAATTGTTAAGATAAGAAAATGGAAATAAAGAATTTGAGAAAAAAAATTAAAATAAATAAATAAATAGAAAAAGAGGCTTGATGGTTCTGTGGACAACAGAGTTTTTTTTTTTTTTTTTTTTTTTTTTTAAGAAATCACTTTCTTTACTCATTATTGATCATTCAAGTCTGGCAATTAAAGAAGAGAATTTGGCAGTTTACAGCTTGTCTTTTCACTTTGAAAAACAAACTAAGAAAATTTTCACTATGTTTTGACACTTCCCCCTCGACACAAAAAAAATGCTATCAAGCAAAATATGTATTATTACATTATTAGTGTATTATTATAAAAGAAATCTTTTTTAATTCTATTTTTAAAAGAAATCTTAACATCTTATGAAAAAAACAAACCTTTTGTCTTCTTTTGTTAGCCATGATTTGAGAAGACCAGATCAAAACATTGAGTATAAAAAAAAATGAAACTAGTCTAAATATGAATCTGAATACATTGAAAATTCTAATGACCACATTCAGCAAAACTGAGAAATATACAAATCAAAACTAAATCATTCAAAAAACAATAAATAAAAAGAAGGAAAAATCAGTTAAAAAAATAATTGACTTAAAACTGAAAATATAAACATAGTCTAAAAACAAATAGAAGTACAAGTGCCAGGATGTAAAAAGCTTAAAATGAATCTCATGATGAACAGCTAAGGATGTTAGAAAGCTATAAAAGATTCCCAGCTAAATCAGATAAACCTAATTATTGGATTTCAAAAATTAAACCAATTGAATTTTACCTGGCTGTATTATGTTTATTTTCTAAATAAGAAAAAACAAGTACTTGATTATAAAGAATATTAAAAAAATGTAATTACAAAAATCAACTGAAATTGATATGATGAAAGAAAATATGGGTAGAAATTAATAATAATTGACAATGGTCTAATAAGAAAATTCAAGAGAAATACAAAATAAAAATAAATAAATAAGATCATTTTCTTTGGATTTTTAATATTTTTTCCTGATGTATATAACCAGGTTTTAAACTATTTGAGAAATCTTAATATTAGAAATGTTATTAAAGTTAAAAATACAGAATAATAAACAAAACTAGTGATGATTAAGAAACATGTTATTTGCTTCAGCAATTCTATGTAATAAGAAGAAAAACAATAACAGATTTTTAAAGTTTAAAATTCAATAAAATTTGTTCAAAATATCACAGCCGTGCAATCTTGAAAATTAATTTTTCTTTTTTTTAAAGAGTTCAGCTTGAAATTCATTTTAAAGAAAGGCAAAAATAATTAACTTGATAATTAGATGAAAATTGCTAGTTTTTTCATTTTTTTTTTTTTTTGTTAGAGTAAAATTAAAATATTGAAAAAAAAAGAAAAAAAATAGTGCTGCAATCATCAATTGAATATACTAAAGAATTTTCAAAGTTTCTTTCAATTTAAATAGCTCTCTTAGAACTTGGCATTTTTCTATTTGCAATGTTAATGTCTTTTCTTTCATTTCAATAAAGAATTGCTAATATGTAATTACTCAATGAAATAGAAATGGATTTGTTGTATAAGAAGTCTTTCTTTTTTTTTCTTCTTTCCTTTCTATATAACAAGAAACAAACTATTAAAATTGAAAAGGAATATGCTAGAATCTTCATGGACATTCTTCATCATTTCAATATTCAGATTCCATTCCATTTTGAAAATTCTTCCTTTTGAGTTGAGATTTTACCATTTGCCATTTGATTGAAAGACAAAGATTCGATTACTAAATTGTGTGAAGCCATTTTCTTTTTATTCTTGAAAACTTACAGATTCTTAGAAACATTTTGTTTTTTATTCACATGTAAATGTAATTAATAAATTAATTATGACTGACATTACGAGAGAACACCAAGAAATATTTTTATAAATATAATTTTAAATGCCAGCTAATCATAATTTTGAGAGATAAATTTCCTTACAAAAGTGAAAGATATCTTTTTTATGAAATTCTCTTAATTAGCATTAATATCTTTTACAGACACAGAACGTGTTGAAAATTGACATTTTCTCATTTTTAATGTGGAAAGGTTAATTCAAAAGAATTGAATAACATATTTTAAATAATTATCGGAAACAACTGGAAGAAACATTTAAAATGCTTAAAAATATAATTGCTTAAAAAATGTTATGAGAATTGAAAATATTATTTATTATGATGATCATTTTTGGTCATGTAAGTTTATTTAAATGTTCAATAATTAACTTTTTGAAAACAGATATAGAAAGTTTTTTTTTTATAATTCTAAAAAAATATATTGAAAATTACAATTCAGATAATATTCATCATTCAATATAGATATTATAGCAATACTTGCTGTTATTATTATTATGAAAGATGTTACATAAGATTAGACAAAGTAAAAAATCATTTATATCATATTATTATTTCTAAATTCATTTTCTGTTTCAAATATCTTTCTTTTTAATTCAAGTGAGAAGAATTTTGATATGCTTTCTAAACTTTTCAAAAAGTTTCAAATGTTAGAGAAAATATTCTCAATATTTATTCAGAATATGAAAGAAATAACAAAGTAGGAAAAACTTGTAGGGATCCATTTAAAAAGAAACAAATAACAATAAAACAAAAAGATGTTCAACATTTCAAAATGTTAAAATTAAACATTTAATTTCAAATGTTTAAATCATTTTGATTAAAGCAAATCAAATGTAAATAATTATAAGGTTTTAAAAATTTAATTCATACAAATCACAAACTTAGTTGATTTTTCTTTGACTAATTAAACAATTTTTAATTACTATTGGATATCCTATAAGATACCCTCACCACATCTAAGCTAAGCTTAGTAAATAACTATAAGATATCCTCACCCATTTTATCTAATATTACGGTATTATAAAGTTAGGCTAAGTACAAGAATTCTAGAATAGTTTTTATATTAAAGATTTACAACATTGCAAATATGATGTTCTTTTTTTTTTATTCAATATCCCTTCTTGCTTTCATAAGAAAAATAGTTAGTTCTTAATATTTTAAATATTTTAGGGTTAGATTTTAGTCATTTTGGGAGAAAAAGTATTAATGGAAGGATCTATATGCCAACAAATATAGTAATTTTAGTTATAATCTAAATATACAACAGAGAATCAAAAAATGACTTTAAATATAAGTTTCAGTGCAATTCTAAATATTTTTGTTAATTATTCTATCAAACTATATAGAAATAATTCTTATTTACATATAACATTTTTTTTTAGATTCAATCCAATGTAATTTTAGACCAGACACAAAAATGGAAATTACATAATGTTATTTTACTTAATAGTTCTATGAATTATTATTGAAAATTAATTGAATAATTACTCAAATTTACACTTTACATGTTTTAGATGCCAAATATTATTTATTTATCATACAGTGATTTCACAAAAAAGTCTCAAGTACCTATATTTTTGTGATGACTTATAAATTGATAAATGCCATTAAGAGTATAAAAGAAGAAAATTGTCTGAATAGCTTAAACCTATTAAAATTAAAAGGGCAAATATAACAGGAGTTTAAATAAAAGTTTCTTCAGTAATTTACTAGTGATCTTTATCAAGTTCAGGTTTAGTCTTTCTGTAAATTCTAAAGTTATTATGAGATCTGTCATATAAACTGGGAAATATTGGAGATTACTACAAGAAATAATGATAATTTTTAATCTATTTTTATTTTTAGATGAAACCTTTTCAATCAGATGAAATAAAATATAAAAGTCAAAATGAATAAGTCAGTATTGTTGTTATTGTAAAAGAAAAGACATTAATGAAAACATGTCTGATTTGTAATGTTATAAAAATTTAATATGAAAAATAGGGAGAAAAAAACATGTGTGCAAATGAATAACTGATATGCAGACTTAAATCTAAACAGAAAAAAAATCTAACAAAGGTAAGATAAGGAAAAAATCTAAATTGTGAATTTCATACTAAGAAATAATGTATCTATTTAGTACTGGATTAATAAGTAAAATATAAAAAAAGAAAATCTTCATAAAATGGTTTATTTTGTTCTTTTGAATGAAATAAATTTAACTCTTAACATCCTGTTAAGAATTTTATAAGTCCATAGCCCAATTCCTATAACCATTTATCGATAAATGCCTAAAAATGGCCTTTTCATTTAAAGTTACCTGTTATTTCCCTTAAATCAAAGACTTCTAAATATGTTTAATATTACATTTAAACAAGGGCTATCATTTGGGGTAGATTAGGAAAATGAATGTGACTTCTGACTGGGTGGAATGAGGTGGTATAGGATGTTAAGAGTTAAAAAGAGATAAAGATCTTCTTTTAACATAATTACACCACAAAATCATGAACTTGCAGTAGGTGAGAAGCTGTCAGTAATCAGGCGCCACTGACTCCATGTCCTCACTAACTTAACTTATATATATATATATATATATATATATATATATATATATATATATATATATATACACATAAAATGGTATTTTAGACTTAAATATTGTATTAAGAAGAGATATGAATTCTGTTTAAATAAACTGAAATGCATTAATATGTTCCAACTCCACCCACAAATCAGCCTCATTTTTGGTTATGTTTCTTTGAATCAGAAAATATATTGTACTGAAACATAATAAAATAGAATGTAAGTAATTATGTGCAGTAATATGTCTTGATATTTTCTTTTTCATGAATAATATTTTTCTTTGGAAACTTCAATGATTTTAGTGAACTTATTAACATAAGAGTATCTGAAGATCACTCGTACCTCAAATTTTATCTCTCAACACAAAGAAAATAATTGTCCAAGGACAGTTTGTAACTCAGTGCACTCATAAGTCAAGGTACTACTATATATATATATATATATATATATATATGTGTGTGTGTGTGTGTGTGTGTGTGTGTGTGTGATATCAAGTGTTTTCTTGATAGGAGGATTCAACCAAAATTGAGAACTCAAACCTACATATAAAGATTTGTGGATATATTTTTACATATACAGAGTATCATAAATAAATGAATAAATGGATACCTTGGTACAGATATAAATTTATTTCAGCATTTCATTGCCTCCACAGTCTGATCTTTACAAATTCAAAGACCTCACACCCAGTCTTATGGGTATGATCTTACTATTTCACTAGCAACACTGAAGAGGCAAATAAATGCCAAAATAAATTTATCACTGTACCAAGGTATCCATTTATTTGTCTATATCTTACATATATAAAGGGCAGTTGTGTGTATATGTATGTCCAGAGGAAACTTCGAAAATAAAAAATTAAAGACAAAATAAATATATATACACATTAAATATTGGTTTTTGAGCAAAAATAAAAGATTTTATTTATATTCATAAAGATAATTAGAAAATAAAATTTAAATGATAAAAGCATGGATTTTTTTTTCATTTGATATTTTAGATAGTAGACATTAACATTTCTTTTCAGAGTAACTGGATCAATGCAAGGTCTATTTTTTTTAAATGGGGCATCCCACGTGCGGAACTAACTTTAAAAAATCCTCTCTACCCAGGCGATGCTGGGTAGCCACTGTTAGTTTATATATATATATCATATGAAATATTTTTTGTCATTTTCTTGTAATGTTGATAGTTAATTGTCTGTTTAGTCTTGAGACAAGAGTCTTAATCTTGAGAAACAAAAAAGAACAACAGTTCAAAATCAGAACTGGCCAAGTAGCAGAAAACAGTGTTGTTAAGGAGAGATAAAGTTCATTTTCTAGTTTGCAAGTCAATGAGAAATTATAATATTGAAAAAATAAATCAACAGAAATATAGCAATTTAATTTTTCTACAAGACAAAAAAACAACAATAACATTATAAAAAGCAAAACTTTGGCCGAGTCTTCATCAATACAATGTTAGTAAAATAAATTTAAGAAATGAGATAAGGAATATTTCAATTATCATAGATCATATGGTTTTTGACAAGAAAGAAAAAGATTAAAACATAATCTACATCTTATGAGCTCATGAAGTCACTGACAACAATCAAGAATGTTATATAGACTTTCATAAATCATTATATATATATATATATATATATATATATATATATATATATTTGGTGATGAGGATCATTCCATGAGGATTTCAACTGTAGTGATACAGTGAGAACCCAATGCGCCAAGTACCAGTATATAGACGGACAGATTTATATAGTGAATAAATGAAGGAAAAAACATTAAATTTGCATCACAATGATGCAAATATAAAGTTTTTTCCTTCATTTATTCACTATATATACATATATATATATATACACACATATATATATATATATATACATACATATATATATATTTGGAAGATTATGTGCTTAATTAAAGTCATACCTAATTTGTTAATTAATTAATTATAATTAAATAAATTAGGCGTGCATATCAGTTTAAATGTAAAGCGTAAACAAATCGAGAAAAAGTCGACTTATTCTCAATTTGTTTACGCTTTACATTTAAACCGATATGCACGCCTAATTCATTTAATTATAATTAATTAATTAACAAATTAGGTATGACTTTAATTAAGCACATAATCTTCCAAAAATTGTCGGCCTTCGCTATTTCAAACACAATGTTTTTCCACTTCATATATATATATATATAACCTTTGCTTTTAATATCCTATAAAAATGTATCTTCATGCAAATTAGTTGAAACATGCTCTCTATACAGGATTTTAAGTTAGTTGGAAAACCTGAACTATGTATTCATATATACAGTGGATTTCACAAAAAAAGTTTCAAGTACCCATATTTTTGTGATGACTTATAAATTGATAAATGCTATTAAGAGGTTAATGTTTATGAACTTATGGTCATTACTCAAACTACCAAAGTAAACACAATAATACAATTTGATTTAAATTTTGATATAGAAAAGAAAAGCTGTAGGAAAGAAGAACAAATATGAAAAAATGTTATAACTATAATTTCTGGTTAGAAAACTTTCAGGTAGATATCTACTTTATATGGTTAAACAAAAAGATAAAGATTTTGTTTAGGTAAACTAATGGACAGTCAGGGTTCAGTTTAACTATATACTTTACATGTTAAATTAAAGCTTGATGAAAAAACTTAAAAGGTTATGTAATTTAAAAAAATAATTAACCATGTCCCACTATTAAATACAGATTTGGTGGCTATACCTTTAGTTGACCTTGTGTTATGTGATTAATGACATATGGACAATAAAGACATTTCATTTATAATAATAGGATAATATTTATCATAATAAAGATGATAAAAAATGATAATAACAAAAACTAATATTTAATCAGCTGAGTGTTACATGTTAAAATTGTAAAAGAAAAAAAATGAAACTATTTTTAATCTTAAGCAATATAACACTTGATAAGTAATTTTACTAAATAACATTTTTTCTGTAACATACTTTATACTGGAAGGCAAAAAGAAAAATGACAGGTTATTCAATAATGAACTATATATATATATATATATATATATATATATATATATATGATATGATATGACAGTCACACGATGGTCAGTGAAGGGATGTAGTTCCGAAAATTTACCCGTAAATAAATGAAACTCAAAAAACTAGATGCTTCATATTTATTCCTCAACTACCATATTACGCTAATATAGCATAATAAGTACGTTAATGCTTCACTCCTCAGCCCAAAACCTAGTATAAGATCTCAAAACGGATACAAATACTAACATTCACCTCAAATATATATATATATATTATATATATATATAGGGTGTCCCAATAAAATTGACTTAGTCTAATAATATAGCCAATTCTCACTCAAATGATCTCAAATTTTAACAAAGTTTGTCAAAACTAAGTTTAAGGTTTTAATTTTTTCCCCAGGGATACGGATGACATCCACTAGCAATGAAAAGGCATTTTGTGTGTTAGAATATTCTCACAGTCAAACAAGAGTGTGGGGCTTTATGAAATCAATTATAAATTCTATATCCCTCTGAAAATCTTGTTTAAATTTTCATAAATAAATCTTTTATTATTCAACATGAAGCCTATTTAATTTTGTTGGCTTAGGATTTGTAATTATTTAGATATTCACATTTCAAATGATGTCAATTTTTTCTGGACACCCTATATATATATATATATATATATATATATATATATATATATATATATCCTTCTACAAAATAGGGAGTTAATGGAAGAATATATATTTACATATGATGAAAGGGTAATGGAAAAAAATGATGAATACTTTATCTCTGTTTTGGCTCATTTTTCATAAAGAGTCGGCCAAGATAAAAGTTGGAATGGATTTATGGCTATTTTTTTGGGGGGAGGGAGGTGTTATTTTTTTCTCATTTTTTTATTTAGACAGGAAGAGGTGAAAATTTACATGAGTACAAGCTGCTTGTCTTCAGCTTCAATGAAGAGAAGGTCATTTTGTCAGAAAATGGTTTCTTCTGGGAAGAGGAAGGAATTTTAAGATTACCACCAGAAATGTTGATAAGATGAGATGGAATGGAATGGATGAAGAACAAAGAAACTCCAAGAAATGAAGCCAAAAACAAAAAAAAAAATCTCTTTTTAAAAAAAAAAAAACAAAAGCACGATAAGAGAAGAACAAAGACATTGATGGGAAAAATATATACGAAGAACAAAAAGAAGCCGGACAGTTTTGTATACAATAAGTGATTTATTAATTAACCTGGTATGCATCTAAAAAAAATAGAAAAACCTGTAAACATCAATGACCAAACCATAAATCAACTGAGTAAAGAAAAATAAAAAACAAAAATATTCTTAGAAAAAAGAAAAAAAAAAGAACCATCTTGTCAAGTCTACCTCTTATGTAAACCGACTTTGGAGAAACATTATTTATGCTGACAATCCTCTGCCTTCTTGACCAGGGGTGTTTATATATGGTTATTCAAATAAAATAGTATATTCAGCAACCCCCGGGAAAGATGAAAGGCATAATAAGGTTTGCTCTGGAGCGCTTGGCAAGATTTCAGTAACACCAAGTAACTGATTGGCCCAGATTGAATGAGAGGAAACTGCGAATGTGCTGTTGGTCAGTACGTGCCAACGAAGCTTGTAGTGTGCAACAAAGAGTCGTAATAGTCCGAATGATAGTGGTAGTAGCAGTGGTCAGTCAGCTACAGCATGCAGTCCATCTGATGAAGTAATATGCACTGACATGATCTCTCTCCCTCCCTCTCTCTCTATCTTACTCTCCTTTTTCTCCTTCCTCCCCTTCCCCCTTGCACTCTGCTTACCATTTCCTGATGACCAACTGACCTGACTGACCAACGGGCTGGAAGGTGGCTGGAGCAGCTGTCACCAATACAGACTGCCAACCAGTTGACTTACTCACTGACTGACTGACTGACTGACCTAAACACCCACTGACTGACCGACTAACAAGGGCCAGGGAGGTAGAAGGGCCTCAGAATCAGGTAAGAAGAGCACAACCATCTAAACATGCTTGCTGGGAGTAATTGTGACCACATGTGTACCCAACCAAGTGTGCATATGATAGAGAGTGTGTGTGTGTGTGTGTGGTGGTGGGGTGTGGGTGGGTGTGTTGGTTGGAGTGTGGGAAGAGGAAGAAGGCCAAGAATAGAATTTCCACTTGCCCTAGAGAATATGCAGCTAAAAATAGATTGTAGGGAATCCCTTTGAGAAGTATAAATAACTCAGAAACTGATCGGGAGTCTTAGAACCATTTGTGAACACACGCAGCATGGAAACTGGACTGAGGAGTATGTGAATGCACACATACAGGAAGAAACAATGAAGTAATAAGCATGAGGAGAGTGTCATTTTCTTCTTCTTTTTCTTTTTACTATGTAAATACAAAACAATATCCCACAAGATTTTTGTTATTGAGAATTGAAATAAGATCAATATGCAAACAACAAAAAAAGGAATAGAAAGACAATAAAACAAAAAAGAAACTTAAGTTTAACTCTTGTCTGAACAAAGAGTCTTTTCTGAGAGTCAGTCAATTTGATTAATTTAACAGCATGTCATCCCATCTAGGGTTATTTTATGCCTAGAGGTTAGGGAATCACATTCATTGTCTGTTCATATTTACATCTTTTTTTGTAGTTGTTTTTTTTTTAAGAGATTTTTTTTTTGCTCATGGTCCCTCTGAATAAGAATAATTTCTAAACAGATCAATTGGACCCATAGATGAGTTGGTTGGTTGGTTTTTTATGGCATGTTAACCCATTGGGTTATCTTATGTTGAAGACTTTTTTGTTTTATTCATTCTTGTTGAGTATTCAAATGTTTTAAAAACGTTTTTTTATAAACTTGTTTTTTGATCTAATTAATACAAATAACTTTTACTTGGTATTATCTATATATTCACTCAGCTGTACTTATTACTATTTTCACAAATAAAATCCAATCTATCTTTTGCAGGTACACCTAAAAATTCCTGAACTCAAAAATTACTTCTGTAAGAAAAAGATTTTTGAATTAATATTTTTACAGGAATTCAAATGTAGATTTTTGCTTAACTGATCTAATTTGATCTGCAGTTTGTTATCTATTGATTAAAATATACAATTGATCAATGTCATTATAAATGTTCTGAATTATTAAACCCCAATGTTGACCGACACAATATTTGATCTTAAATTTTTTTGTAAATTATATAATACTAGAAGCAGCTACCCGGTGTTGCCTGGGTAGAAGGTGGATAATAAAAAGTTAGTCTTGCAGATCCATTGATTGTTTTTGTCTTACATAATTGATTTATGTTTTAATCACAAATGCAGCCAATGACTTTCCCTTCACATACTATTCAAATCCTAATTTTTAAATATATTCCCAGATATATAATCTATTTTTTGCTCAAAAGCAAGCTCTGATGTTAGTGAATGTGTATATATATTTACATTGTCATTAATTGTTTTATTTACATGGTTTCCACCATACATACACACAACTGCTCTTTATATATATATATTTATATGTGAAGAAAGGAAGTGAATCCAATGGTATGTAGTTATATTAAGAAAAATGAAAAAAACACAGGTTTAAATGGTGTGAGTTTATTGGCGAATGCTGCAGTGTTTCGATCTATTAATTAGATCATCTTCAGGGCATTTGTTGGTATATGGAAGGTAATAAGAATTTTTTTTATCACAGAATAACGAGAAAAGCGAGTGGTAGTCCTTGTTATTCAGTCTGTTTAATATATATATATATATATATATATATATAGATAGATAGATAGATAGACTAGCTAAAGTACCCACCTACATCAGGTAAGAGGTCAAGACTTGGATCACAGCTGCTTAGAATGACTAGAAAATAATTCCTAGAAACTACAAACTGTAATTGTTACCTTAAAAGATAAATCTATATAACAGAAATGAATTTTATCAATTATATTTTTATATCATTTTGATGAATTCAACATTGTTCCGGGAATATTTCACAGAATTTTCTAATAATGAACAGTTTAAATTTTAGTTTATATAAGATAAACTTAGATATATTTATGTCACATCACTGATATTGGCCACTCTTTATTTATAAATATAGCAAATTACATAATTATTATTTATACTAGCAAATATATGCACCCTCCGGGTGCAAGTATTTATTTTTAATTTAATAAAATATTGTATTAAATTAGAAAGGCTAATGAAACTAAATAAGAATGCAGATAAAAATATTTAAAACAGAGGAGAGTATAATTGAAGAATAGAACGACTGAAACTTACTCTTCCATCACTCTCGTCTTTCATTGTTATTTTTCTAATTTAAGTATTTAGTTAAAAGAGGAAGTAAAGAATAAAATGACAGTTATTTTTTCTTGTTAATGGATTTCATTTAAGATTCATTGAAGAGATTTTTGCTTATATTCATTAAAATAAAACCAAACAGTTAGAAATCAATAACACTGAGCACATATTTATTAAATTCGATTTTTTAATATCAATATGCAAATTAACCTTCCTGTTCACACTGTAAACTGCTATTTTATTGTATATATAAATATAATTGCCTGTTGTTAGTATGTAGATATGTTTATATTTATTAATAATTGAGTTTAAAATAAAAATATAATCATTGAAAATGTGATGTCAATAACTAAGGGTGACTTGAGTAGTAATATAGTTTCGGTTACAGACAGAAAAACACTCAATCTCCATTATAATAAGATATATTTTCTGTCTGATGATTTTGGCGAGATATTAAATTCAAAGTAATGGAACAAGTAATGCAGGATCGTATTTTGATATTTTAAGTTTTTGACCTGCTCTTCTACAAAAGCATTGAATACTTTTTTACTCTTTTTCTTAGATTTTTTTTGCTATTATTATTAACTATATATATGTGTGTGTGTGTGTGTGTGTGTGACAGATATAAATATATATAATTCGAATATCAAAAATAAACAGGTTTTTCAAATTTTTGGTTGTGCTGAGAACTTTTCAGCCATGTCACTTTTAAATCCTTTTAGCAGCTTTGTCCGTACATTAAGCATTTTTATCCTTCATTATAAAATTATCAATTTTATTGATCTTATTCTTTTATTTAGACCTCATTACTGTTTATATATAATATATATATATATATATATAAAGCATCATCTATATATATATATATATATATATATATATATATATATATATATATATATATATATATATATATATATATATATATATATAATATATATATATATATATATATATATATATATATATATATATATATATATATATATATATATATATATATATATATATATATATCTGCATATATATATATATATATATATATATATATATAAAGATCGTCTGCATATATATATATATATATATATATATATATATAAGATCGTCTGCATATATATATATATATATATATATATATATATATATATATATATATATATAGAGTCGTCTGCATATATATATATATATATATATATATATATAAAGAGTCGTCTGCATATATATATATATATATATATATATATATATATATATATATATATATATAGAGTCGTCTGCATATATATATATATATATATATATATATATATATCGTCTGCATATATATATATATATATATATATATATATAGAGTCATCTGCATATATAAATATATATATATATATATATCTGCATATATATATATATATATATATATATATATATATAAAGAGTCGTCTGCATATATATATATATATATATATATATATATATATATATATATATATATATATATATATATATATATATATATAAGAGTTGTATATATATATATATATATATATATATATATATATATATATTGCATTCAAATGTTGTATGTATGTATGTATGTATGGTCCCATAAATAAGAGCATAAATTTTTCCTTATAAATCTGCCAAAGAAATAGAATAAAAAAAGAAAATTAAACTACATTTACATTGTTCACAGAAATAGTAATCTATTCAATTTATACAATTAATAATAGAAAAAAAATGGATTTGTGGAAATAGATCCATACAATCGGATATCTAAAAAGACATAAAATAAATCAGGAAGAAGATGGATGATATGGTTGATATTATTAGATTATTAGTTTAAAGAAGACAACAACAACAACAACAAATGGACAAAAATTATCATTAAATCATTTTCACTTTCAAAACCATCTAACATTCAAATTCCTATTTTCTTCCATTTTCTTAATTATAGTAGTTTACTTTCAAACAACAAAAAGAAAAAAAAGACAATTGTAATATAAAGAATTTCGGACACTGTATCCTCTGCCCTTCTTCTCAGGAGTTCCCTGTGTATCTGGGTATAGTAATGACCCAACCTGAGAAATCATTTTTAATAGTTTGACTATTACATTAGTCAAATTACATGCATTACTATACTAAGATACACAGGAAACACCTGAAGAAGCCCGGAGGATACAGTGAAAAGTTGTATTTATACATACCATAACAAAGATGAGGACAACAGTCCAAAAAATTAAAATTGCTCATATCAAGCTTCATTTCATAAAGTTTGACTATTACATTAGTCAAATAACAAGCATTACTATACTAGGATACACAGGGAAGGCCGGAGTATACAGGGGCTGAAATGTTGTGTTTATACATACTGTAATAAAAATGAGAACAACAGTTCGAAACATCAAAATTATTTACATCAAGCCTCATATTAAAAATACAAATAGAGAAATAAACTTTCAGCTTTTTGTGATACCATCCCCTGTTCGTGTCCACATAAAATCCCAGATATTGATCTTTGAATTCAAAGAACTTTAATTAGACACTAATTTTCACTTTTAAGAGCACAATAGCTGAAGAGAAGTGACGAAAAGATTAGAAAAATAAATTTATGGTCAAATAGTGACATTTTCTAAAAAAAAAAAAAACATTACAAAAATTTCAAAAAGAATCAAATGTTGGGTTTTAAAAATCTCTTTTAATTGGAGGAGACTATTTGGAATGAAAAGCCTAAAGGATTACAGACATGAGTGATGATCTGGAAACAAAAAGGAGTATTTAGCTAGAAGGCTGAAACACTTGATGGGATATCTTGGGGACCCGAATGAATCCCTTAGAAGGTGTATTCAGTGCTACTTGAAATAATGTGAAGGACACTTGCACACAAAACAAATATGGCTGCTCAAGGATTTTTTCAAACAACCAAAAGTAAGATCAAAAACAAAAATCATATCTCCACTTTATTCACTACTTCCTGCTTCCTCTTTTCTCTTTTTGAATTTAAGTATTTAAGAAAGATAGAACAGGATTTAAAAACGGATTTTAATTATTAATTATCAGTTTAAATGGTGGGAAAGATTAAATGCTTTTTTTTTTTTTTTTACAATAATCTCAGTGGTTAAATCATTATTGGTTGTTATTATTAAATAAAGAATTAAAATCTGATATTCAATTCTAACTTAGAGATAAAAATCAAACTAAACCAAAGATAAATTAACAAAGATACTTTTTTTTTTCTCAGATGATGGTCGGTTGAAATAAAATAGAAAGATGATATTTTAATCTTAGAAATAAAAATAAATATTGATTGAAAAAAAAAAAAAAAAAAAAAAAAAAAGAAACATTCTCAAAACTTATTTTTTCTTCTTTTCGTTTTAGTGATTTGCAAAGTAAGTGAGAAACTATTGATTAATAATTAAACCAAAGAAAAAGGGAAAAAAACAAACAAACAAAAAACAAAAAGAAAAGGTTTGTTTTTTTCTTTCAGAAAGAAAATAATAACTTCATAAAAAGTAATTTTCTAAGGAAATTTTTAAGATCACATTGTATTATCTTGATAAATACTTCTACAAAATATTAGTAAGAATTATAATTTAAAATGAAAAACTTACATATACACACACACACACAAATACAATTATATTATAATATTAACTAAGGCTGGTGGATATACCACAGTATGATAATTTAATTATTACGTTTGATATGTTTACTTAAGAGCTATTGCTAAATAGTTCAATATGTAAGAAGTATAATAATCTTGATTTAACTCTTTTTCACTCTTTTTCTCTTTCCTTCCTTCTTTTCCTCTTTTAATTATGTTCGATTGAAACAGATAAGCATTAACACTTCCACGGGTTCACGCCTACTCTCTTTCTTATATTTTTTCTGCATAGCATGATCTTTTTCTTCCCTTTCTTTCTTTCTAACAAAAACGGAATGGTCCATTATTTAACTGAGGTGACAACACACATAAGAATACTTATTAAGGAACACAAGTATTAATATATAGATTATTTTGGGGTTTTGAATTAGTTTTGTTTTCATTTCATTTATATACATATATCAATAAACCGAACAATGAAAAACAGAGCATATAGTTTCCAACATAATCTCCTTCCAATATTAATTGCACATAACTAAATACTCTTTCCTTAATCAAATAAATTAAATACAGTAAGTATTTCAGATCAAAATACAGCCAAGATATAAGCAAGATTAATCAAAATTTAATAATAATCAGTCATAAAATCTCTTAAATATGCAATCAAATAAAGTATTTTCCATTTATAATTATTTCCATTATTTCCAATAGTTTTTGAACAAAATTACATCACACGGTTTGAATGGGGATGCCAACATTACATGACATTTTAAATTATGTCTTTTTCTCATATTTAAATATCAACAGAAACTGCCACATACTAAAAGTAGAGGCTCACAGACTTCTGTTTGCAAATAATTTATTTTTTAAACAGATGAAGGCCCCAATGATGGTTTGTTAAACAAACCAAAACACAGTAGCGCCAGCTTAATAAACATTACCCATTAATGAAACTTGTGTTTTTCATTTTTATAAAATCTTTTATACAAGTTACTTATTTATATAGGCAAATCAATGCATACAGAGCTTAAATAATGAAAAAAAAGCATTTATTTAACAAAAATATTTATTTTCAACATAATCTCCTCCCTTGTCAATGTGCTTAATTTTGAAGTGAATATCAATTACCGCAGATCAAAATCCAGCAAATTGAGTCAGGGCTGTAGACTTACTTTGTCCCACTCTCGTATTACCCCCTATTTATTATATGCGTAATTCCATGTCAAATCATCCAGAAAAAAGTAAAATTGTCACCAACCCCCTTAAATTTTTCTGAAATTTTGTACAGGTGTGGACTATGTTAAATTTAGACAATCCCCAAAATTTGAGCATCCTATTTCAAAAATTGTCGGAGTTATGTCAATTTTTAGCTCAACAAATTTAGTGGGTTCGCGAAAAATAGTGACTTTTTACCATATTGAAATAATAAAACTTGATTTTTATAATGAGCAAATTAAATGATATTAATGTAAAATAAATTTTAACTATTTTAAAATTGAAAAAGAAAGGAAGACTTCTTAAAGGAAATCTTTGTACAATTTATTAAAAAAAAATGTATTTAATATTTATTTTCCACTCAACAGAAATGTTAGCTTTTTGATTGCTTTTATCATTAACTGAGTCATAATCTAATGCAACATTAAAAAAGCATTTTTCTTTCCCATTGGTTCACTCATTATCATTAAATTACTTTTGATAGTCTGCTGGTTAACCCCGGGTCAAATATGATCGGTGGAGGTTAAGCAGACAAATACTAATAAAATATAAACAAATATTTTCTTCTTCTCATCTTATTAACAAGGACTTTACTTGCTTAGTCGACTTTTAAATATGGTAATCCTACAATTAAAACTGTTGTGACATAAATGTTAATGAGATGCTTAACAGGACTTACAGAATAGATTGTAAAATTCTGTCCTTCCATAGTTTTTTTTTAGCCGATCTTTGATCAGTCTTTGATAAAAGGCAATTAACAATGATGAAGAGAGAACGATTGAAATGCCCATTGAAGTTTTGTTTGTTTGTTTGGTTTTTAAACAGATTGAATGAACTACAGTCAAAATTTTTTTACATTCTTTTTGTCCATAAAAACGAAAAAAAAAAAAAAAAAAAAAATGATATAGAGAGAAAGTAAGGAAAACTGGTAAGATTATTTAGCCATTATATATTAAAATATATGACCCGTTTTAGCAGGTCTCATACTCTGATGCATATCTCATTTTCATTAACCTGGTTAAACCGCTCATATAACTTTAAATGTTTTAATGGTTGATTATTTTTCAACAAAAGATAAGCTTCTCTTAATAAAAACATAAACAGTTTGATAATTTTCATAAGAAAAAAAGAAAGAAAAAAAAGCTAATTTTATAAAAATAGCAATAAATTTAAATGAGAATATAAATTTGTAAATTGCAAAGAAAATGGGGAAAATAGTTTAAATTCTTTCCAACCAAATATTTTTTTCATAAATGTGTTAATATAAGCAAAACCATACAATATATATTAAGTTGTTTGAAATATAATGGACAATTTTACATTTAAATGTGCAATAAAATTGCCTATTATTTTCCAAACAACCAAATATTTATAAATGCATTCTTGATTTTGTTTAAATTTGTTACTCAATGTGTCCCAGTAATAGTTGTTACATTTGGTGCATTAAATTTATATGTATATGTAATAAACAATATGGGACAGAGTAATATTTTTGATATTCTACTTAGAGATTTAAAACTGTGAAAATTTAAAGATGTTTCTAAATTCTTTAATAAAACTTATAAGAAGCAAAAATAATTCGAATTCTGTCAACATTGTGCATCTTTGTTAAGAATGATCTTATTACACCTAATATCATTTTTCCTATGTGTGTCATGGGCTGGTGGCCCCAGAGGTAGAGTTTTGACTCTGTATTCTGTGGTCACTGGCTTGATCTTAAGTGAAGGAAATCATGGTATACACTGCTCAGGAGACCAAATAAGGTCGAAACAGCTGTCCAGTGTTCTGCATGTTGTACGCAAGTTTGCTGAATTTTCTGATTGTGGCAATTAGATTTAATTAATAATATTTTTATAATACAAAGATGAGGAGATAGATACAAATATATATCTGCATTTTTCAAATTCAAGATTGAACATAACATTAACTTGTGTTTTTTCTTACTTTAATTTGAATACACCAACTGCAGCCTGTGCAGAGGAATATGAGTCCCCATAGCCAAAATGTGTCCATAGTATGATTAATTTTATTTAATAATAAATAATGACATATGAAAATCACTGATATCATCAAGAGGTATGTGGTGTAATGGTTACCATCATAGGAAATGGACACAACGAACAGAGTTCAAATCCTGGATGAGGCTGTTTAAATTTTACATAGCGCTAACACCCTTGGGAAAGGTATGAATCCAACTATTCTCCCTCCAGCTATAGGCTATAGTAGGGCAGACTGTGCTCTTTAACTTTGGTTAGGCAACCAGTCTAGGAGAAGGAAAAATCTGAATTCAAACCTGTTAAACTCTGTTTAAGAAATTGACCTTGTGTCACATCCTGCTAGTGCAGAGGGGTTTATATATATATATATATATATATATATATATATATATATATATATATATCATTTTATTTTCTTTCCTTTATTGAATTATTAATAACAGATGAAAGAATGATGAAGTCAATATAAACAATTTCAATTTTATTTGTAAATAAAGACAGAGAAGCCATTTTTTAAAAAAAAGACATTTTGTTGTTTGCATTGTTTAACACTTCCCACCCCGTCCACCCCAGAATCATTTCAATAAATTCTGTACTGATCTACTTAGAAATTCAGATTTTTAAAAAAACAAAAAAACACCAGTATATTTTGAAAGACAATTGACAATAAAGAAAGTCTAACATGAAAACTTGGAACAGCAATAACAATGAATAAAAACCCATGAAAGGCATAAAAAAAAAAATCTCCGGGTATATTTAGTCAACAATATTACAACAACTTTCAAAAGAGAAAAAGCTCTGAATTTAATTCATAAGATATGACTGAATAAAAAAGTATTATTAATGAGATACAAAAAGTGATATATATGTATTATATTTGTGTGTGTGTGTGTATGTGTGTGTGTGTATTTATGTTGTATATGTAATTGTAGATGTGTTTAATATATGTGTATGTATGTGTATGCAAGCTTTCGGATTATTATTCAGATTAAGCAAGATAACCAAGGTTACATAATGGAAATTAACTAAAAAGTATGGAATGAAATGTTCAAGAGGAAATAAAAGGATCCCACGAGTAAATAAAAGTAAATTACTATAATGGAAACGAAAATAGTCAAATTCGATTGAGTGAAATGTCAGATTGATATTGCAAATCTCAAGCTTTGCAATTGAGGTAAAGAGAAGAAGAAGAAGAGCACGTCGTCTACGGAATGTAAATGAGTGAGAAGAGATGATGAAACGAAATGAACTTGGGATGGAATTCTTTAACGATATGGTAATGAAATAGAAAATGTTCTTGTCAGAATGTCCCTTGAAAGTAGACAATGAAAATAGGTAAAAAGAGAAAAGAGAGAAGCGATTGAGAATGGCAGAAGAGAAACGACTAATGGTGATGAAATAAATGGAATTGAGAATTAACTGATGTCTGCCCACTGTTCCTAATGACGGACAATGAAATTAAATAAGTCATAAGAGACAAAAGAGAGGAAAAGGAGAGAGAGAGAGAGAGATGAAAAGGAAAAGGGAGAAAGAGAGAGAACAGAAAGGGAGAGAGAGAGAAAGAGGGAAGAGAGAGAGGAAAAAAGAGAGAGAAGATGAAAAGAAAAGGAAAAAGAGAGGGAGGGAAAGACAAGAGAAAAAAAAGAGGGAGGGAGAGACACACACATGAGGAAAAGGAGAGAGAGAGATAGAGAGAGACCAGAGAAAAAGGGAGAGAGAGATAGAGACAAGAGGAAGAGAGAGACAAAAAGAGAAAGAGAGAGAAGAGAAAAAGAGAGGAAAGAGAAAGAAGAAAAAGAGAGAGAGAGAGAGACAAGAGAAAAAAAGAGAGAGGTAGCGAGAGAGACAAAAGAAAAAGGGAGAGAGAGAGAGAGATGAGGAAAAGGAAAGGGAGAGAGAGAGAAGAGAGAGAAAGAAGAGAGAGAGAGAGATAAAATGAAAAGGAGAGGAAAGAGAGAGAGAGACAAGGGGGAAAAAAGAGAAATAGAGAGAGAGAGAGAAAGGCAAGAGAAAAAGGGAGAGAAAGAGATAGAGACAAGAGAAAAAAAGAGAGAGAGAGCAAGAGAAAAAGGAGAGAGAGAGAGAGAGAGAGAGAGAGAGAGAGAGAAACTTCATTAAATTTTTACCAACCAACCAATCAAAATAAGTAAAACACACAAGAAAAAAAAAAAAAGTTTCTGCCCTCATTTAAAAACAAAAACAAACAAACACACAAAAACAAAAAAAACAAAAAAAAACAACCGCCCACCAAAAAAACAAAAAAAAACCAAAAACGTCTTTATGAAATGAATAATAATCAGATGGAAAATGAAGATTCTGTTCTTTAGGTAAGGAACTCAAGTGATTAAAGAATTTTATATTCAATGTTGGATTTTTCAAAGTTTGGAGTCGAGTTCATTTATCTAATGTATCGCCGACATTCTTCATTTGGTATTTGATGATTGCATCAAGGCAAAGACGAAGAAGAGGACGTTTTCTCTCTCAATCTGACACCTTCATCGTACAAGACAACAGAAAAAGGAAAAGACATTTTGATGGCTAATGCAATCACAAATAATAGAATGAGACACAAATAGCTAATATATATCAAGGCTATTCAAGTGTCAAGTGTGGATATGTGGATGTAGATTCTTGATTTTACGTTCGGGAGTTGGGGGGGGGCGAGGGGTTCAACGGCAAAGAGGAATATTAATTGCAATGAGGACTGAACGCACAAATAAGTACACAAATGCCCATTTCTTTTTTTGGTAATTTGGAATTCTTTAAATATAACAGCAAAAATTATGGTGCTGGGCTGATGAATTTCATTAACAAAAAAGAAATAGTTACAATAATGTACATTTTACAGTTGCATTGTGATAAAATATCTATAAAAAAAATAGGGAATTAACAAAAACACAAAATGAATAGGGGGGGAGGCGCTGAATGTGTATGTGGAGAGAGTTAAAAATGAATGGACACATTAATTAATGAAGTACCAAAACAGCTTTTTAAGACAAACACACGCACACACATATATATACACACACACACACATACATATATATATATGCATACATACACATGTATGTGTGTGTATATATATATGTATATACTAGACAAAACGTGAACCATGAGTCACCCATTCAGCTTTGGCTAGATAATTGAGATTAGGGAAAAGTGAGTTTGTAAAACAGATTGAATTTTTAATAAATAAATATGACTGGACAAAACATTAAAATCATTTTGTAAGATTTTAGGAAAGGGGATGTTTGACTTAATTTAAGCTACGAGTTGCTGCTTGTAAAATTTAACTTAGAAATACATTTCAAATTCTCCCATCTCTCTCTCTCCACTCTCCCAGAGAAACTAACATATATAACAAGGAGTTAATCAAGAGATACATAGAGGGGAAGAAAGTGACAGACAGAATGTAAAGTAAGAGATTGGTCGGTTTTTGACTTAACTGCAAATTACGACTAATTCGAATCAATTAAAATGGAATTTTTTTCAAACATAATTCAATTCTAAAAGTAAGGAATAATATAGTATAATTTTCATTTCATTAAACTAAACAGTAAAAAAACCTTTAGGAGACAAAAGTTAATTTGCTCAACTTTAGTATAATATATATATATATATATATTTACCAACCCCTCCGCACGAGCAGGATGTGACACAAGGTCAATTTCTTAAGCAGAGTTCAACAGGTTTGAATTCAGAGTTTTCCTTCTTCTAGACTAGTTGCCTAACCGAGGTTAAAGAACCCAGTCTGCCCTACTATTTATCCCTAGCTGGAGGGAGAGTAGGATTCATACCTTTCCCAAGGGTATTAGCACTAAGTTATCACATCCAGGATTTGAACTCGGGCCGACGAGTCCATTTCCCATGACTTTAACCATTACACCACGCACTTCCATGCTTTAGTATAATAATAGATATATGTTTGATTCCTAACTCATATAAAAGAAACATGAGAACACCTGAATAACCAGTAGACAGAGATATTTATTAATGAGAACTACTCTCATTAACAAGAATAATTTGTAAGATAACCCTTCAAACTAGCAGGTGCCCTAAATATAAATGTGTATTAATGTGTAAAATATGCATGTTTGTATATAATATATCGATTGGCCTCTGTCAAGACTGACAATGGAAGTAACAGCCTTCAGTCATTATTGATAGGCAGGTAAGGTAGTTAATGAAAAGTGTTGCGCCCAAATCCTCACCTGTTTTCACACAATCCTCTAGTACACCATACCAGTTATTCCTTCACGATATCAGTCAGTAAGACAGAACACAGGGAGGAGTGGATTCTAGTCTTTTTTATGGCCATAGGTATAAAGGAAATATGAGCAGCCTTGGCTGAAATTTGAAACCAGTATGACAATTTTGATTACTATATATAGATAATTGTTGATTAATGACCTATGTGACTTAAGATGACCTACACTTACATCTGTGATCTAATTTGAAACCAGTATGACAATTTTAACTTCTATATTATTATATGTGTAGATGCAGTTGGTGTAATGGTTACAGTCATGAAATGGACTCATTGAAGCGAGTTCAAATCCTGGACGAGGTTGGTTGCATTTCACATAGTGCTAATAATCTTGTGAAAGGTATGCATCCACCTGCTCTACAATATATAGGTAAATAGTAGGGTAGACTGGGCTCTTTAATATTGATTAGGAAACCAGTCTAGGAGAAGGAAAACTGAATTCAAACCTGTTAAATTCTGCTTAAGATATTAACCCAGTGTCACATCCTACTCATGGAGGGGTTGGTAAATATGCAGATATAGATGAACAAAAGTGATAAGACAAATAGGAATATTTCTTTATAGTTATTTATTTTATAATTATATAGAGAGGAGAGAGGGAGAAGAGAGAGAGGGGGAGGGAGAGAGAGACATCTGTTGTTCATTTAATATCATCTTAATGATTGAAATATGAGTATATGACTAACACAGTAGATAAATATCTACATTGTCAGTCTTGATATAACAGAATTCAAGTGTATAACATTTGGAGTTTGTAATTTAGGTTACATTAAGACATGTTAGCTGAAAGTCAAATTATGGAAATTACAATTCAAAGACTTATAATCTACAACATAAATGGCCATTTCTCTCTGTCAGTGTATAAGCAGTTGGTGATCTGATCATGATGAAACTTTACACATGTTAAGCTAATATTCAGAAACAGGAGTGGCTAATTGGATTTCAATAAAAATCAATAATAGAACCCTTGGGGATATCTTTACAATGGAAGAGGAAAGAGTAGATGTTTCAGTGAGAGAGGGAGAAGAGAAATAGTAGGTGTAACTCCTCTTCCCTCACTCTGTTTGCATTTCACTTTGTGCTAATGCCCTTGGAAAAGGCATGAATCCATCTCTTTCCACTACAGTTATGGGTAAATAGTTGGTTATACTGTGTACTTTAGTTTTAGGTGGGCAAACCAATCTATGAAAAGGAAAGACTCTGAATTCAAAACTGGAGGAGGGTTGCTCAGAGAATATGCACTGGCAAACCATTCTTATATATATATATATATATATATATATATATATATGTCATTTTCTTCATCTCAACACACATATACACACAATTTTAGAGTTTAAAAAAATTAGTATTATTTGTATTATTCAGACTATTGTCCTCATCTTCATTGTTATCTGTACAACGTTTCAGCCAATGTGCTCTCCAGCCTTCTTCAGGTATTTCTTGTCAGATTTGGGAACCTTCTTGTAATCAGGAGTGATCACAGAACTTTGAACCTAACCCTTTATTCAGTCCACGGGGGTATCCTGTTCTCATTCCGCTAACCATAGCTGAGGTACAGGTGTTAAGCTGTGTTAATTATTATTCTATGTTACTGCTGCCCCTGACCAGGATTGAACCTTCAGTCTAGAGATAACAGTCACTCTCTTTTAAAAAACAAAGATAATGTGTATATGTGTTGAATTAGCAGCCATACACATTTTATCTTTCTACTTTACCTGAAGAAAATTTTAGAATTTAGTAATCAATTTTTAACAATCATTAATTCAAATCATATATAAATTAGGGTAGCAAAGACATGAAGTCAACAGTCCTTGGTAACTTGGTTTAAAAATTGCATAGGTGAGGAACTGTCAGTTACTAAGCACCATTAACTTCATGTCTTCGCTACCATAATTTAGATATATTTGTTCTATCAATAATATTAAGAACTCTTTACTATATTATATATATATATATATATATATATATATATATATATATTTGGAGGATATGTGTTTAATTGAAGTCATACCTAATTTTGAAAATTAATTAGTTAATAATTAATGAATTTAGGCAGGCATATATTCAAATGTAAGGCTAAATAAGTTGAGAAAATGTCAATCCCTGAATGTACATTTCGACCTATTAGGTCTCATCAGCAAGGTTATAGACATGGGAGACTGCTCCGTGAGTGACTCGAAACCTCGACTGTCAAGCTGATAGGCGAAGTCTCTAACCGTTACACTAGCTGGCCATCCCACATTCTTCGCTTGTTTTGAAACTTATTTATATTCCACTTTTTATTTTGTTTGTTTACTTACCCTCATATATATATATATATATATATATATATTGCACATTTTGTCTAATAAAGAAAAAAAGTAGCCAGGAATCAAAAATTGATATGTGTGTGTATATATATATATATATATATATATATATATATATATATACACACATTTCAATTTTTAATTCCTGGTTATTTTTTTGCTTTACTAGACAAAACGTTACCCGTTGAGTCACCCATTGAACTCTGGGTAGATAAATGGGATTAAGGAAAAGTGAGTTTGCAAAGTGAATTAAATTTTTTTTAAATAAATAAATAAATACAAGCGGAGAATTAAAAAAAAATAATACTAAAATCATTTTGTAAGATTTCTAAGAAAGGGAACGTTTCTCCTAATTGAAATTTATTAAGATCCAAGATAGTGACCCCACTGGCTGTTTATGAAACATAATATACAAATACGTTTCATAACTGTCCAATATCTCCCTCTCTACACTCACTGAGAAACTAACATATATAACGAGGAAGTAATCAAGATATACATAGAGAGGGTGAAAGTGATAGGTAGAATGTTAAATGGGAGATGGGTGATTTTTTGACTTAATTAAAAATTATGACTAATTAGAACCATTTAAAATGAAATTTGTTCAAACATATCTCAATCCCAGAAATAAGGAATAGTTTAGCATATTTTTGGGTCATTAAACTAAACAGTAAAAAGGCCTTTAGAAGACAAAGATTGATTTGCTCAGCTTTAGTATTATATATATATGTGTGTGTGTGTGTGTGTGTGAAAATGATAAAACTGTAATAAGAAAAAGCAAAAAAAGCCAGGAATTAAAAATTTGAAGTGTAATTTTCTAATCACAAACTTACAGGTCTCTTACTTCCTAATCAATCTTTTTTTAATATTTCTATATTATAAGCAGATGTTAAATCAAGACAATATGTGGATGAAATTTAATTTGTCTAACTAATAATCTTCTGTCTATTCTATTTCAATTTGTAATTTCGAAAATTAAGTGACATTTTATTTGACATGTGAAGAAAATATGAAAACTAATTTAAAATAATGACAATAGGCGCTTCCTCTAAGCAATTAGCCCAAGGGCTAATTGCTAAGAAGAGAAAGAGTCTAGGAAGATATGGTAATCATTGGAGAGTGGTTTCTCTGAGTGTTCACACATCCACACTCTTCTCCTTCAACCACTGTTGATAAAAAATATTTTTCTTAACCTCCCACCAAGCCTGATTAACACAAGGTTTTTTTTTGGGGGGGGGGGTATCCAGCAATGATCAAACTTGCTTTCAGTAATAATGGATCGGCAAGACTAGCTTGTTAAAATAAACACTCAAATATCTGATTATTATTATTACTTTTATTAATATTATCATCATCATCATGTTTTAGCTCAGTTGGTAAAGCACCCGACTAGGAATCGCAAGGTTCCGGGTTCGATACCGGTCCCCTGTCAACTCAGCGCATGAGTAGCACATATTGGGTAATCTGATCTGAGTGGGAAAATGGGCAGCTGACTGTAGGTGTGTGCTTTACCTCAGTAAAAGCAATCTTCCTGTTTATTTGGTTTGTTTTGTTTTACGGCATATCAACCTCAGTGGGTCATTTAATGCCGATAAAGTTTTGAAATAAATCAATTCATAATGAATAATACAATTTTTTTTTATAAATACATTTTTCTATTTAACCCATAGATGGGACCCTAACAGATACTACCACTCCGAGTCAGAGTGGACCAGGGAGCAATGGTGATGAAGGGGTGCTCCACATTCTCCAAAACTGGAACCTCACCATCAGATAGAGTTTAACGTAATTCCCAGGACATGTAGACCCGCAGCCACCGCCTTCTAGCACCCATATGATAAAAAGGGGTTGGGGCTTGCCATAAGGGCAATAGGGTTGGGAAAATCATATAGGTGCTAGGGTCTTCCTGGTTTAGCACTAATGAAAAGGGTATAGACTAATACTTACAATAGGCCAATCTACCAAATTTTATTATTATTATTATCTATTTGTGAGGTTCACACTAATACTAACAGGTGCTTTTCACTGGCTTCTAAGTGACAACAAGTCTCCACAGCTTTCCAGGATTCCTTTGTTATTATCATCTATTCCATAAAGGGATTATTTCTCTTCTCTTAATAACCTATGATGTTTAATGTGGATCAGAAAGAGAAAAAAAAAAAGAAAAAAAGAAAAAAAAGAAAATTAGCTCATATATAATTAACAATGAAGATTGAAAGCTGTATGAACCCAGGCAATAGCAGGTAACCTTGCAAGTAATGATAAGATAGATAAAGCAGCTGCTGTGATGAGATTTAATCATGTGCATAAGGATATAAAATCACTCCTTTCTACATTGAACAAACTAGCAGCAGTTCAAGGTCGGGTTCAACCTTATAGCCATCAAAATCATGACAATCAGTGTCTTTCACAGTATTCAAATACAAGTATTTGATTGCTAGGCAGGCCATTACGATATTGAATAGATCTTCCCACTCCCAAATCAACAAGGCAACTCAATGAACATGTTATTTTAATGTTAGTCATGCAATCTACAAGGCAAGTCTGTCATTCTTTTACATAGATACTCATGTCAAATATCAGACCTCACTTTTTTAAATATATATACATATATATATATATATATATATGAATAAAATATATGAATAAAATATCTGACTTAATGGGAGAGAATAAGACATGAAAACCAATTTGGTGGAGTGTTTAGATATTTATTATGACATTTCATCAGATAATTATTTGGAAAAACTTTTTAATTTTAGGAAAGATATTGGAA
Organism: Doryteuthis pealeii; assembly: GCA_023376005.1. Lineage (NCBI taxonomy): Eukaryota > Metazoa > Mollusca > Cephalopoda > Myopsida > Loliginidae > Doryteuthis > Doryteuthis pealeii. Next base: position 49,611,319 of record CM042143.1, on the reverse strand, counting down.
TATATTATAACTGTCTATGAGGTTGTCATGGCAATGTAATTAGGAATGTCAATTGTTAGGAAACTTGAAAAAAGTTATGGTCATTATTTAAGCTATGAATTAATTAAAGGATTTTGAATTATTACTGTTGTGTGTGAGGTGAAATACTGCTAGTAATAAATTATAATTAACTATATTAGAATTAGTGAATTTTGGAATAAGTTAAGGGTTTTTCTAATCATTTAACCCTATGTCAGTGGTGACAGCAATCCCACCATGCACAATCAGTTCAATCTGCAAGTTCAATCTACACTATAGTTTTGATATTAATCTTGCCAGAAAAAGCAATGTTATAAAATCCGGGTCATTGATGACTATTTCATCATCATCATGTCGCGCAATTAGCACGAATATCCATGACAATCTCTCGCCAACCTTCCCTATCATTCATTGTCCCAGGGAGGCCCTCTGCGCAGCCTCGAGCATCTTTGCATAGTTGGTCAATGTAGGTCCTTAGTGGGCGGCCCACACTAGCATGTCCGTGTTGGCTTCCACAGGAGAATGTCACTTATGAGCTCGTCCTTGCTTCTCCAGAAGTGTCTAGCATACCTTGACCGTCTCACTCAAATGGTTTGTGAGATGGGGTGCAGGTGGCCATAGAGCTGTTTCCTTGTGGGGTGCTGTTTCCACGGTTTGTTCTAGACTGAACGTAGCATTCTTGTGCAGCTCCCATCTAGCTTATTCTCAAGGTGCCTTAGGGTCCAGGTGGTGCAACCATACAGCAGCACTGATATAACCACAGCCTGGAAGAATTATCGCTTTAACTTGTCAGTGAGATCAGATTTCCATATGACTGATAATTTTTTGTGGCCGACCATGCCTTTCCTATTCGTGTATTTACATTGCTTTCTGTGGATGAGATATTACTACCTAGGTATGAGAATTCAGATACACCAGTACAGGCCGAGTCATTACTGCATAGCCTGGAGAAGGCAGCAAAGAATATTGGCCTCTATGTGAACTCCGATAAAACTGAGTTCATGTGTTTCAAAAAGAAAGGAGACATATCTACACTCAACAGTAAGCCTCTAAAGCCAGTAGAACAATTCACATAGCTAGTTTGACTATTTGATACAAAGATAATATCTCCAGCATTTACTTTAATCTACCATTTAATTATAATTTATTACTGACAATATTTCACTTCACAAATGTATATACACGCATTTAAGAATACATGTATAGCTACACTTTTAATTTTGCAGCATGTTAAGCACCTGTTTATTTTCAAATCTCTTAATTCACAGCTTGAATAAGTCAAATGAAATTCTGAAAGTTTTTCCTTTCTCACTTTTTAAAATTTCATAATGACCAGCGTTTTTAATTACGTTGCCATAACAACCTGATAGTTGTAACATTCCCAAATATTTTTCAGAAAACTTCGTTTTCTCTAAATCCTTATCTGTTGAAGCTCGTACAGAGTGAAATATAATAAATATATCGACACACCTCCAAATTGTTTTTAGGTCTTATTTCTTTTCAAAAGTATTTTGTCTTTGTTCTTGGGCCAATTTGACATATTTCATATGACTAACTGCATAGTTCAAGTAAAGATGAATTTCCCAATATAAATTGTATGTGAGACATATATATTTAATGAACACAAATTGGTCCATTTAGCTTTCTGAATAATGTTAGTTTAAAGGAATTGTTTTTAAAAAAAAATGCTATCCTTTCTATCAGAAGACTTCTATTCATGTTTTCAGGAAAGATTGCTAAACCAGGAAGATTGCTTTTACTGAGGTAATTCTCAAGGTGCCTCATTAGGGTCCAGTTGTTGCAGCCATACAGCAGCACTGATATAACCACAACCTGGAAGAACTGTCGCTTTAACTAGTCAGTGAGATCGGATTTCCATATGAGTGATAATTTGTTTGTGGCCTTTCCTATTTGTGTATTTACATCGCTTTCTGTGGATGAGATATTACTACCTAGGTATGAGAATTCAGATACACTGGCACAGACCGAGTCACTACTGCATAGCCTGGAGAATGCAGCAAAGTTTAAAGGAATTGTTAAACTACAGTCAGCTGCTCATTTTCCCACTCAGATCAGATTACCCAATATGTGCTACTCATGCGCTGAGTTGGCAGGGGACCAGTATCGAACCTGGAACCTTGTGATTCCTTGTTGGGTGCTTTACCAACTGAGCTAAAACATGATGACGATGATGATAATAATAATAATAATAATAATAATAATGATAATCAGATATTTGAGTATTTATTTGCCGATCCATTATTACTGAAAGCAAGTTTGATCATTGCTGGATGCCCCATTAAAAAAAAATTTTTTTTAAATTTAGTCTCATAATATTCAGCATTCCTAATTACATTGCCATGACAACCTGATACTTGAAACATTCCCTAACATTTTTCCTAAAATTAAATTTTTCCCCAAATCCTTATGTGATGAAGCTTGTACAGAGTTAAACATACTAAAATATATAAACACACCACCAAACTTTTATATATATATATATTATTAATTAATTATTTCAAAATTAGGTACGACTCCAATGTATTCTCCTAAATTGTATGTATGTATGTGTGAGAAAAATTTGTTTTAAAAATGAAAACACTCTGCCCTGATGATGACCTATTGTTTACATGTGTTTTTCTATTATTTTATCTTATATCTAAAATAATTTTAAATAGAATACTGTGTCTGTAAACAAATTCTGGTCGAAACACATGTCAACATAATACATTTCATCCATACAATCTTCCATTCATCTTTCATATATATATATATATATATATAAATACATATGTGTGTATGTGTGTAAGTGTGTGTGTGAGATGGAAGGCTGATTTATTCCATTCTGCCATAAAAATAGATGTTAATAATAAGTTAATCATAATTATAACTGGAAGAAATGGCACAGAAAATAACAATCCTGATAATAAACATTGGGAAGAGAGAGAGAGAAGTGAGATATGGAAACTAGCAGTAATATTAACATTAAAACATATTGCAATGGTAGAGAAAAAAAGACGACAAAATGAGAGTGACTGCTTGAAGGGTTCTTCAGAAAGATGGCAACAATGATAAAATAAATTGAGACAAAAGTATAAGCCTGACTTTGTCAAGAACACAGGCAATTCTTATTCTTCAATCAAGCTCTGCTCTTCCAAGAAAAAAAAAAAAAAACTAATTTCGTTTTTTATAACAAATGTCAGATTGAGAAATATCAGGAACATGCTAACATTTTGGAAAAAGAACATTTTTGGCAATATTTATGTCAAGCAAAAAAAACAAAAAACAGGTGCTTAACATGCTGCAAAATTAAAAGTGTAGCTATGCATGTATTCTTAAATGCGTGTATACATTAAGGTGCTGAAGAATGGAATGGCCTCAAGCCGAGAAACTTAGATGGTTTTTCACATATTCTTTCTGAAATTCAACACACTTGGAACAAAAAAAAAAAAGAAACAATCAAGAATTTGTTAAATAAAAATATTATATATATATATATATATATATATGTTAAAATAGTGTAGACATAAAGTCAATGGCATTTGGTGACTGTCTTTTTTGTTCATGTGATCATCAGACCAAGTGCCATTGACACTGTGTCTGGACTATCCTAACTTAGATATATATACTCTATGACAGATACTGAACACTATTTCTTTATAAATATAAGAAACTACATTATTATTAATATATATGTATATTACAAGGCTATTCATGCCCAAGACATGCTACATTAGTAGCGCCCCCATGACTAACCACGTTACAGGATATATCTTTTATATATTAAATATGTGTATATATTATATACTGTCAAGCACACACACACATATATATATATAATATATATATATATATATATATATATACACATAAGAGATTTAAATTTTGAACGAGGATAGGCATAGATGTAAATGGTGTCTCGACATTAAAAACCAAACGAGTGCTGCATTTCTTCTCTAATGCTTTTTGGTTACATCCATTGTTTTAATCAGAGTTATCCTAAGATCCTCCTGGTAAAACCTAGATAGATATATTCTGCTATTATCGGTTTTTAAACCAGCTCTACATATGTGTTGAGCACTTTTTTTTATATTCGTTCATTATTCCAACTTAATTAGTTACTTCATATCCTCGACAGTCAAAATTGCGACTAGCTTGATTTTTTTGTTTTTGTCTTCTATGTTAAGTCATCCACTCTTCAATATATATATATATATATATATATATAATACTGATAAAGTGCAAACATTATTGGTGTTTACATGTATGTCTAAGAAAACTATATAAAGCTGAAGAAAAAAAATGTTTAAAATGTTGACCTCGGTTTTCAAAGAACAGAGAGAAATTAGATGAAAGAAATTATTGAATTGCTCATTAAGAAGTCCAATCTCTTTGGAGTTTTTCCTGCTGTTTTGTTCCATTTATTTTTGTATGTAGACAAATCTTTTTCTTGTTTGAAGATTAATTTCTAATGACAAAATTGAAGTCAACTTCAAAAGACTTCAGAAAATTTCAGTGATATTACCTTTAATGAGACATAAACTAACAAATTCAAAAAGTTAGATAGGTCAACCTACTGCAGTAGCCTACCACATACACATACTCTCTCACACACACACACATATATATATATATATATATATATATATATATATATATATCACAATTTTGACTGTCGAGGAAAAGAAGTCAGAATAATGAATGAATATAAAAAGTGCTCAAAACATATGCAGAGGTGGTTTAGAAATCTGATAAAAGTAGAATATATCTACCCAGGTTTCACTGCAAGGATCTTCAGTAGAATTATCCTGAAGATCCTCACAATGAAACCGAGGTAGATATATTCTGTTTTTATTGGTTATATATATATATACACACACACACACACATATATATATATACATATGAAGTAGACAAACAATCTTGAGATGGCGAATAGCCGACAATTTTTAGAATATGTGCTTAATTAAACCGATATGCATGCCTAATTCATTTAATTATAACTAATTAATTTACAAATTAGGTATGACTTCAATTAAGCACATAAAAATATATATATATGTATATAATCATCTACAGACAGTCCTGTTTCAATGTATCACATCTCTTCAGTGCGGCTAGCTACTTCAAGCCAGGATCAAAACCTGACAGATTTTTGATCAGTCAGAACTTCTACCCATCAGGATATCGGCACACTCACTAACAGGAAGGGAATTTTTACTGATAAATACATACATATGTACAGGCTACCAGTGAGCTCTATCTGGTTTAAAGAGAGCATTGCAATATTATATATATATATATATATATATATATACATATATATATATATACACATATATGTGGCATAGCATAACATTTATTGTCATAGGGAAATAGATTTCAACAAGATTGTTTGCATTTCATTTCACACTAATGCTCATGGAAAGGCATGAATCTATCTCTTCCCTGTACCCTTGCTCTGTGTAGAATAGTAGAGTAGACTGGCTGTGAAATCCCTATTTCTACATTACCTAGGTTGAAATCTGTTATTTCCTGGTTGCTAAATAATAGATAACATTTTTTGTTTTAATTTCTCAGCCCGGGTCCCAGGTGTGGGGCCAATGGGAAGGGGAGATTTGGGATTCTAAAAGTTAACTGCCATTGATATATCTAAATTTATAAAATACCTTACAACAAAGGAATTTTTTGTTACTCTGTAGGTTGCATGACCAATAAATAGAACAAGTTACACTGTTTTATAGATAAGTAGATATTGAAAATATATTGGACCATATTACCTTTAGGCACCCCTTTTTGATCTCGATTAAGAAAGGACATGTTTTACATTACACCATCAATATCCGGTTGTTTATTAGGGTTGAGTTAGGGTTAAGGGTTAGTTTTATGATTTTAAAAAAAATCTAAAAATCATCTGTTAAAACAACCGGATATTGATGGTGTAAATGAAAAAAACGTCCTTTCTTAATCGAGATCAAAAAGGGGTGCCTAAAGGGCATATGGTCCAATATATTTTATTATTACTATTATTATGAATATTCACTGTTAGAAAAAAAGTTAAATGTCTCGATATAAAATTAAGTTCAGTTTTATAAAATGTGAGGTAATGTTTCAAACATAACTCACTTAAAATAAGATAAAAATTTATCAAGATAATTAGAAAAACAAATTTAAACAAATAGAAAATTATATGAAGGTCATAATAAACAAATGATATGAAGATTAAAACTAAAAGAAAAAACATTCAATGACCAGGTGCTTAATTCTCACAAAATAAAGTTTCTTTTTATTTTGTATTTAGAAAAAAAAAAGACAACACAATTTTGAGATAGAATTATGTGTGAGGTATAATCATTTTTATATAAAGTTTATAAAGAAAAGTATGTTTAGAAATTTTAAAAATGTGTTTTACCTTTCACTTTAAAAAAAATACATATTTTACTTAAAAAAAAAAAACGTTTAGAAATTTTTTAAAATGAGTTTTATCTTTCACTTTAAAAAATACATATTTTACTTAAAAAAAAAAACGTTTAGAAATTTTTTAAAATGAGTTTTATCTTTCACTTTAAAAAAATACATATTTTACTTTAAAAAAAAAACGTTTAGAAATTTTTAAAAAAAGAGTTTTACCTTTCACTTAAAAAAAAAAGGTTTAGAAATTTTAAAAACGTGTTTTACCTTTCACTTAAAAAAAAAAAAACGTTTAGAAATTTTAAAAACGTGTTTTACCTTTCACTTAAAAAAAAAAAAAATGTTTACAAATTTTAAAAACGTGTTTTACCTTTCACTTTAAAAAAAAAATATTTACAAATTTTAAAAAACGTGTTTTGCCTCTCACTTAAAAAAAAATGACATACATTAAAAATAATAATGCAGGATATTGATTAAAGGGTCTTGGCTTTCTTATGAATTTGATCAAAAACTCCCTCAAATATTAATCACTGTTTTACATAATGAACAACTGTTTTTCACATAAACAAAATTAACTATGTTAAAAAATCCTTCACAGAAAAGTTGATACAATAAAAGTGACAGTCAAAAGGTATTTGATAGTTTACTTGAGCAGCCATTATGCTACACTGTCAATATCAAGTCACACTACATTTATAAAATGTATATTTTAATCAAATTATAAATGTGTTGAATAGTTATCTCCCTTGATAAATTATAATGATCAGGGTGAGTGTGTACAAATCTTACATTTAATATTTAGTTGCAAATTGAACTGGAAATTGCTTTATTTTCTAAGAGCATTTTTTGCTGTGAAACCTCATGTTGAATATTGACCTGATAGATACAAAAAGAAAGAAAGAAAGAATCAGTTAAAACAAATCAATCTGTAAGTTGTGTCACACTCAAGCTTCTTTTGTGAGAATAATTTTCACAAAGTTATATAGCTATGGGTAAATAGTAGGGCAGACTGGGCTCTTTAACCTTGGTTAGGCCACCAGTCTAAGAGAAGGAAAACTCTGAATTCAAAACCTGATAAACTCCGCTCAAGAAATTGACCATGTGTCACATCCTGCTTGTGTGGAGGGGTTGGTAAATATATATATGGTTTCAGTTATACTAACTAATACTAATAATTTTTCCACAGATCTAGCTGATTATATAGACAAAAAGAGTCTACCTGGGAGTAATAATAGCAATGTCTGTGTGATTTTGCACTCTCAAAGATCCAGAATAGGAGCCTTATCACCAAATACAGTTTGGTATCCTATGCAAGATCAGCATTTTCTGGGCTTCACTTAAAAAGGTTTATAATCCCTTTTCAACTGATTTATATCACTTATAGATATGAGCCTATCAGGTACTACTACTCCAGGTGTGAGTGGACCTTGGAGTAATAGCAATGAAGGGGCAACTCCATACTCCTCAGAGATACAGAACCGGAGCCTCACCAACAGATTGCATTTTAGTATCCAATGCAGGATACCTGTGGAGGTGGGATATTTAACCCTCTGCAGAGAATGTATTCTAGGCTCTACTAGGGCATTCTAGACATCCAGGTAGGTAGTTCTCGCCAAAAATTAATAAAAGAGAGACAGTCTATGCTAATACAAGACCCCCCCCCCTTACAATACACACAGACAGACACACATAATCTGGATAAAAATCCGTTAAATATAATGAGAATAAGTGGCATTGTATATTATAATTTTCCAATTATAGAAAGGAAAATACATATAATACGAAGCAGACATTTTCCTCGGCCTTGTATTTAATACAATTTAATATTTACTCTGATATTATGTTCGCATAATCGTGTTTTATTATTTAATGGGGAAAATGCATCTTATGTTTGAAAAATTTATCGGAAGTAGAAGAATGTTATTCAGTGAAAAGTGATAACACAGAAAATAATTTAAATCAGCTGGGCTGCCTTGATTATATAATGTTGGGGTAGTAGCAAATTGCCTTGTGTACAAAAGAAACTACCCCAACATTTAAGAAGAAGAAACCAAAGTTATTTAAACAACCATTTTCTCGAGCACTAGACAACCATCTGATCTCAATCCCAAATGCATGGCTAATAACTACTACACTGATTTAAACGATATATAATCAGATAATACCATCACCCTCAGCCATTTATACCATTCTACTAGGTTTAGTCTTTAACTTTGCCTACATTAAGCCACTCACAGTGGCTCTCCCACCACAGTACAAAAACTAATGGTTAGTTCATTATAATTGAGCAGGACTCAGATAACAATAAGATTTTATTTGAATGTTAGTCCTTACTAAACTCTAAGTAAAGTTGGTGGAGTGGTCTATTGTCAGTATCAGCTGGATAGCAAAGGAGTCTATCTCCTTTTCACTAGTGCTAGACCAGGGAGATGTTTTTTTTTTTTTGCTGGAGTGGAGCACCACAACTACCGTCAGTCCCCACTTTACCACACAGATCAGATTACCCAATCTGTGCTATTCATACACTGAATTGGCAGGGAACCATAATGAACCAGGTATGAGGCAGGTATGGTTAATCTAATAAGGAAAATATTAACAATGATAAACATATATAATGATAATATATCATTATATATTTATATATATATATATATATATATATATAATATATAATTTTTTATATATATATAAATATTAATATATATAATTATATATGATAATATATGATATTGTCCATATATATAATATATATATATATATAAATAAAATTATGAAATAAATATATATATAAATTTACATATATATATATATTAATATATATACAATATATAATAGCATATATATATACAATGATAAACAAATAACAACACTGAGTTGGCAGGGAACCATATTGAACCAGGAACGTTGTGATTCCTAGGCGGGTACTTTACCGACTAAGCTAAACCAAATTATTTGATATCTCCAGCTTGAAGAGCTAACATGGAAGTGCATGGTCATCATCTTAGGAAATGGACTTGACAAGCAAAGTTCAAATTCTGGATGAGGCTGTTTGTGTTTCACTTTTGCGCTAATGTCTTGGGAAAAGCATGAATTCTTCTTTCTTACCCAAAAGCTGAGGGTAAATAGTAGGGCTTTTTAGCCTTGCTAAGGCAACTGGTTTAGGAAAAGGAAAATATTCTGAATTTAAAATTCAGAGACTGTGATACACCATTCTGCACTTATTAGCTCATCCAAAAAGTGTGGTGCTGGTCCGATACAAACTTTACAATATAAACAAATCACCCCTGCAGTTCATTTGCTAACCTTCAGTTTAATCAATGGTTATCATTGAATCGATGTACAAACATTATTATTATTACTAATTACTTGTATTGTGATACATTGTCTTTCATATGGCTATAAAGTATTCACTTTTCATCATCAGATACAATTTCTTTAAAAATGGTGCATCTTCGTTATATTCATTGCACATATAAATACAGTCCAGTTGGATATTTATTTTTTATCTTAATGGAGGCAACATATAAAAGTGACTAACATAACCAATCTATTACAAAGGATTATCATTGTTGTCAACACCAACACATCAGCTCAATGCTGTGCATCATATAGGCAAGAATCTCTTGTATAAAACTACACAATTTTTATTGCATGTGAGTCATATTTTGTTTTTACAAATTTTCAAATTTAAAAAATGATATATTAAAAAAAAAGAAACAAAAGGCTTCTCTCCCATCTTCAATATTCAGATCAATAAATAAAATTATACCTTGACAAAATCCATGACAATATAACAGCTGTCACAGTGTATATTATAATAATAATCTAATTTTTATATTTGTTTAACCTTAACATAGTAAAAATGGTAACAAAATGTTTGTTAGCACAGCAGCACTAAAATCTACTTAGAAAATAAAAGTGATTTGTAAATAAATAGTAATACAATATTGTTATTATTAATGCTTACAGCTATCACTATAATTTTTCAAGGGAGATAACTATGAATGCTAATTAGAGAGTGCTTCTTATTTGTTTATTTGCTATTGAATTTTAGAACCCAAACAGCAGGTACTTATGCCATTACCTAGTGTAGAATCAACATCATATTTTCCTTCACAGGAAGGCTGTGACTAGCGTCCAGTCACCAGACAAGAAAAAAAAAGAAGACAGTAACCAAATACAGGCTCTGTACAAACTACCAGAACATGGTCAAGTGTTTGGTATATATGGATAAAAGTATGCACACTAAAACCAGCAGCCAATGAGAATCCTGAAAATGAACTTGGCCAAGGTACTCAGTGGAACAGCCCAACTTGCTATTTCAACCACCTACCAAATCTGGATACTCAGAACATATTCAACTTGCAACACAGCTGAATACTGATCACTCAACACAAATCTCTATACCTAGAGACACATATAACCAGGACGCCTGAATTCTGTTTGGGGAATTCCTATGTAATGACAACCAATAACACCAATAGACTTTGGAAAGCTTTATTCTACTTAGAATAATTGGTACATTACTGAGAGTTTATATAGTCTAATATTCACTAGAGAGTTCTCCAAAGGGGAAGTAATCATAAAATAGGGGAGGTAACTCTCAATTACTTATTACACCCTATTTCTACAAAACTATTGGATTGCTTCTGATTAACAGTCTTCAGGCTGTTAAATAAGATTTTACATTTTTCAGCTATTTTTCTGTCAAGAGCCCAAGGTGAGGCCCAGGAGCATGGGGTAGGGGCTCAAGCTGGTTTATTTGTTTGTTTAATGGCATATCAATTTTTATGGGTTATAAAATGCCAAAATTTGATTAATTTAGAAATGTTTGATTGTAATCATAACAATTTTTAATATTCCATTTTTTAAAATTTTTATTTGATTATAATTTGTTTGCACACTGAGTTATGATATTAAGTATTCCTATCTAAAATAGATCATTTGCACTCAGTTGGATGGTTTCAAGTATTCCTATCTAATACTAATAATTGTATAGTTTCAAGTAATTATTTCTATTTAATAATACTCATTTGTTTGTACGGTTTGTTAATTTTTTTTCTTATTAAAAGTGTATATATTTTAGTTTTTCTTTCTTATTGAAAGTGTGTGTATATATATATATATATATATATATATATATATATATATATATGGTGGACACTTGTATTGTAAATGATAGTGAGGGTCAGCAGTGAGTGATCTTTCCTTCCACGTTGTGCATGCTATCAAAAAGACAGTGTTTTCTCAAGTTTGATACCAGCCCAGTGCAACCCAGCCTTGCTGTGAGCTATGAAGCCACACTGACAGATGAAATTATCTAAAGCGGGAGTCAAATGTTTTTGCTTTAAAGTTAGACGGAGCTGATCACAATGTTTTAATCTATTTTCTTCAATGCTTATATATATATAGTAAGTAAAGTCGTCAGGGCGGCCTAAAGTTGGTATCAGCCAATCAGCGAGGGAGTCTATCCCCTTTTCACAAGCACTAGACCAAGGAGATTGTTTCTGCATCTGGGGTGGAGCGCCACACCTACCATCAGCTCCTTGCTTTACCGCACAGATCCCTGTGCTACTCATACGCTGAGTTGGCGAGGGCCGGTATCGAACTAGGTACCTTGTGGTTTCTAGCCAAACGCTCTACCGACTGAGCTAACCCGGCCCCTATTTATTTGTTATAGGGTACAATACATAAATGCATAAAACAAATAAATACAGCTCTTACACCCATAATCGAGCAATTAAATTTTCAATTCTCCAATATTAGAAAAAACTACTAATATATATGTGCATGTATGTATCTCTGGAGTTATATATATATATATATATATATGTGTGTGTGTGTGTGTAGAGAGAGAGTGATAGAGGAAGATACAATGATGAATGAAGAAGAACAACAGTGGGTTTGAATTGTCAGCATTTGACATATGACAAACCGTCCAGATTTTAATATCTATAGTGCCGCTGCCACCACTGCGGCCTTGATGACGACACATGTAGCAAATTCAAAACGAATACAGATAAATGAGTTGATTCAACTGGAGAGCTTCATGAAAGGTAGTTTAACGCTAAGATAGAAAGGTAGGTGCAGTGGAAGGGCAACACACCTGGAGCTATTCTCTAATCTTATCTGTCTCTTCATTCATGAGAAATATCAACAAGATAAAAGTCATGTAGCCAGCAGGAATACTTAGCACAAATGAAAATGGCAGGGCTTTGTAGATAGCTGCGATAATTGAGAGGGTTTTTATCGGCAATGCAGCAAGAATCCAAAACCGTGGAAAATTGACAGAGGAAGAGTATGGACAGAAGAACAGCAAAGAGTCAATTATTCCATTAAATAAATGCTAATATCATCATCATCATCATCATCATGTCGCGCTATTAGCACGGATATCCATGACAATCTCTCGCCAACCTTTCCTATCATTCATTTTCCCAGGGAGGTCCTCTGCGCAGCAACCTGCATCTTTGCTTAGTTGGTCAATGTAGGTCCTTGCTGGGCGGCCCACACTGGCATGTCCGTGTGTTGGCTTCCACAGGAGAACGTCACTTATGAGCTCATCCTTGCTTCTCCAGCAGTGCCCGGCATGTCTTGTCCGTCTCACTCGAATGGTTTGTGAGATGGGGGGCAGGTGGCCATATAGCTGTTTCGTCGTGGGGTGCTGCTTCCACGATTTATTCAGGACTGCACGCAGCATTCTTGTGCAGCTCCCATCCAGCTTATTCTCAAGGCGCCTCGTTAGGGTCCATGTGGTGTATCCGTACAGCAACACTGATACAACCACCGCCTGGAAGAATTGTCGCTTTAGCTTGTCAGTGAGATCGGATTTCCATATTACTGATAATTTGTTTGTGGCTGACCACGCTAATATAGACTTGCAATAAAAACAGAAAAAAACAAAGAAGCAGAACACTGGCCATTCTCTATTTGGAAACACAACAAGAATAGAAAAAACTAGTTCAATGGTCAGGTTTGGTTTATATGTTTTACGGCATATCAACCCTTTTTGGGTCATTTAATGCTGAAACAAGTCATTTGAAATTAAAGTTTCTGTGTTTCAACTTTTTAATATCTTCAAATTGGTATAAATAATTTTCATTAATTTCATTCCGATTGGTTTGTTTAACAGTATAATAATCCTGTGGGTTATTTAATGCTAAAAACCGATGAGAATAAGACAAAAGTTGGCACTCAAGTTACATTTACTGGTGTAATTTTTGTAGATGTATTTTGTGGATGTATCTCATATCTGATCACAATTTACGACACATTTCTACTTCTCTCAAGAAGAACAAAATGTCAGTATTCTCAAACAAATCCCTGATATTATTTTTATTGAAATATTTCTGATCAGAGCAAAAACTTAATTTTTGAAAAATTATACACTGGAGTAGTATGATACTAAGGGAAAAAGAAACATTTGCTGGATGCATGTATACACATTTAAAAAAAAGGATCACAGCAAATGACTTTACACACAATACATAGTAGTCTTAACAACACATAGTAGTCTTAGAAAAATGATGAATCTAGTATTTAGCTAATAATAATATGATAGTAATAATAGTCACATCAACAACAAGAAAAATGTTGTCAATACATGATTATGGTAAAATCAGTTGTGTCCAAGAAGCAGAAATATCAATAGACGAATGAGAAATGACAGAAACGATAAAAGGAGGGGGGTAATGAAATCTAATTAAATAAAGTCTGATGAAACCCCGACAGGGGGAAGGGGAAATGTTAATCAGTTTGATTTTGAGAAAATGTCAAATAGGAAAAGAAGAATAAAAGATGGAATCAAGATAAGAACAAAAGGAGGAGGAGGAGGGGGGAAAAGATGGAAAATAGAGAAAAAAAGAAGAAAAAAAGAATAACAAAAAAAAAAAGAACAAAAAAAAAAAAAGAAACAAAAAAAAAAAAGAAACAAAAAAAAGAATTCAAGACCTCTTCGAATGAGATATAGTGGGGGATTTACATAAGTAATAATGAAAAGAGAAAAAGTTTTCCTTCTCTTCCTCTTCCTTCTCCTCCTGATGGGAACAGAAGATAGTTTAGGAAGAAAAATAAAAATAAAATAAAATAAAATAAATAAAGATGTCGATGAATTTATCTAGTAGATAATATGAAACTAAAATACCTCATAAAATTTGACTGAAAAGAATTTTAAACAAATATTCAGAACTGAACAAAAATATTTAAACAATAAATCTTGAAGTGTCTAGTTGAAAAAATATTTTTCTTTAATCAGTTGATATTTGTGTCTGAGAATTAACATTTAAATAGAAGAGGGGGGGGGTTGTAAAGCATTGATACTATATACTTATAAAATCTGAACCACTCCAGTCTTATCTATAAGGATTAGATTTTTTTAATGTTATCATAACACAGCAAAGATGACTCATTAGAGCAAGATTAGTGCAATGTTGCTAAAAGTGCAATTGCTCAATGTAAGACATTTTCCTATTGGCTGCTCATTGACCAATGCAATGTTAATGTATAGAAACCATTGCTAGAAGGACGCCCTGTGGTGTAAGACTGTGTAAAAAGTTTTTTTGCAAACTATCATAATTAAAAGTGAGTGCTTTATTGTTTTCACGCTATTGTACGATGACACACAATTGTTGATCAAATTAACGTTTTGGTTGCTTTTTATATACGAGTAGCAGTCAGAGAGCCCCCTCTGATCAGTCAGCTGGTCATGTCAAACCCTAGTGCTTATATAATTGTCCCAATCCCATTGTCCTTATGGCAAACCCACAACCCTTTTATCATATATGTTCTAGAAGGTGGTGATTGAGGGTCTTGGGTATGACATTAAACTCTATCTGATAGAGAAGTTCCAATTATGGAGTTCTAGGATTACTCCCAGGTCCAATTTGACCTGGAGTGGTAGTACCTGTTAGGGTCCTATTTATGGGTTATAAATAGAACTGAGTTTTTTTTTTAAATTGAGTACCCATCAAGAATGTATAACAGAAAACATCTGTGGCATAGAAGAATAAACATACTAAGTTCCAGTTACCATCGAATTGGTAAGCCAAGGCAACAAGAAAGCTGTAACTTAATACGGATCTAACCTTGTTGCCTTTTCTTACCAATTCGATGGTAATCGGAATTTAGTATGTTTATTCTACAAAAAAGACCCAATGGGATGACATGCCTTAAAATCCAACCAACCAGCTTTTGTATAGTAGATGTTTTCATGCTTATACTGATTTATATGTTTATCAAAGTTATTTTCATTAATTCGGATATTATTAATAGAAAAGGATACACACAGAACTGGATGCAATTTATCTTGTAGCAACAGACAGAGATGATTATCTGCATCACTTTAGCTTATTTGTCTCCACCCAGATTAAATGGGAATATGCACATGGGTACACAGATAACAAACCACTGTTTTTGTCATCTCAACATAACTAGGCATATGGTGTGTAGAGAGGAGGGTCGTTTTTACATACGTCCCCCATCTTTTAATTAATCTGTTCTAGCTGACGTTCAAATCACTGCCATATAAAAGACAATTTAAAAGACGTCAATTCATTTGATAGCCGCTAACATAGATAATATTTATTTTGATATTAAATGATAATGGACAACATAAAATTAAGTAACTATTATTATATCTAAATAATACTCGTGTTCCTTAATTGTATGACTGTTATCATTTTGCAACACCCTCTAGTTAAAAATGAGACCATCCAAATCATTCAAGATGAAATGAAAAAATGTAAATCCTGATTATCTTTGAAAGAAAGTAAGCAGGACCAAACCTGTTTCTTTCCTTCACAGGCCCCACAACCTGGTTTGGTCATGGGGGCTCTACTCTCGTAGTTTGTTTTAGTAGAGCCCATGTTTCTTTGGGTCAACAACTGCTTTGATTTCAGAGTTTTTCCTTCACCCAGACTGGTTGCCATACCAAGATTAAAGAGCCCAGTCTGCCCGACTATTCATCCATAGCTGGAGGGAGAATAGTTGGATTTATACCTTTCTTTATGGTATTAGTGCTATGTGAAATGCAAACATCCTTGTCCAGGATTTGAACACTTTCTATGACGATAACCGTTACGCATGAGCACCTCCCTTTCTTTCTTTATAAAAGGGTGCATATTACATCTCAAGAATATACCATTCAAAATATCATGTGAAGAGAAAAAAACAAAAAAGGAAGTTTAATTATTTAAAGAATTATTGGGACGTTAATCCTTCTCAACACTATTGACAGTATCTCACATGCCTACCTTGTGAAATATTGAAAGGGTGTTTGTAATAAAATATTACGTTCATATTTATTCAGTGATGTGTGTAATAAGGAAGATACTTAAATTCTCAAAATCATAAATAAGTCAAATAAATTTTTAATGTGTAAACTTTACACACAATTTTTTTTAAGAGATCCTTTTTATGATTTTAACACTTAATTTTTTTTTATACATAGTAAAAAGTAAATTTAGTAGAGTGGCCTATTGTTGGTATCAAACACACAGCAAGGGAGTCTATCCCCTTTTAACTAGCACAACTCCAGGGAGATTGTTTTTGTGTCTGAGGTGAAGTGCCTCACCAACCATCAACTCACTCAGATCCAAGCTGTGCTACTCACGTGCTGAATTGGTGAGGGCTGGTATCAAACCCTGTCGCTAAGTGGATGCTCTACCAACTGAGCTAAACTGGCCTTTTCAGTAAAGTGTGAAATAAGAAAGATACATAAATTCTTAAAATTATAAATACCTATTGTTAGTATTAGCTGCACTATGGGGGAGTCTATCCCCTTTTCACTAGCACTAGACCAGTGGGATTATTTTTTCATCTGAGGTGAAACATCTCACCTACCATCAGCTCCCCACTTTACCACACAGATCTGACCTATGCTACTCATGTACTGAGTTGGCGAGGGCTGGTATCGAACCCTCTCCCTCAGTGGATGCTCTACTGACTGAGCTAAATTGTCCTTTTCAGTAATGTGTGTAATAAGGAAGATACTTAAATTTTCAAAATCATAAATAAGTCAAATAGATTTTTAATGCGGAAACTTTACACATTATTTTTTTATGATTTTAACACTTAATTATTTTTTTTTAAATACATAAAATTAAATGCAAATATTCTGCTTAGAAGATAATAACATGTTATTATTAAATCAAACACCATCAAATTAGTTATTATATGTAAAATACAACATGAGATTTTCAATATTTTTGAAAAGAAAAGAATTGAAAAAAAAAAAAAAAAATTTTAAATAATAAAAATTAAAAATGAATCCTTTTCTTAACCATTTCCACAAATCAAAATTTAATATTTCCCTGTAGCTCTCAAAACAAAATATTGCAATACAAAATTTCCTCAAAAAGAATCTAATTAAATGAAATGTTTGTAAGAATTAAATATAACAGTAAAGAAAAAAAAAATCAAATCAAATTAAAAATAATGTTAATTTTGACAAATTTTATAAATTGTGTGAAAAACTTAAATATCTAATTTTAATAAGCATTACAAAATTTTTTTTTTGATTCTTATAGAAAAATCTTAATTGTTATTTGCTCTAGGCATCAAGGGTGATTTTGATGAATACATTAGAGACTCTCATTAAAGACCCTTGAATCATTAGTCAGTGACATTCTGTTCAACTATAGGAAGCGTTTTGGCATCAATTATTGTTCGTGATAATAGCATTTTGACAATGTTCTCAGAAGAAATCTGCTTTTTGAGGTAGACAGCAATTGTCACCTTGATGTGTTCAGTCGTCAAAAATTTCTTTCTTTTATTTATTTACTAAGCTCAATTAAGGATGTTCCTTGATTAATAGTAAATGAAGTGCAAAGGAAAAATCAAGGAAATAAGAATTGTCAAGCGATATGAAAGAAGAAAAAGAACAGGAAAACCAATGAGACGTTTTTACATGGAAAAAAGATAAATAAATAAAATAAAAACATTTAAAAAAATTTTTTTAAATAAAATATCTAAATAAAAATAAATGAATATATAAAAAATTAAATAGAAATCTTACATTAAGTATACTTTAATCAATGATAGGAAATTGTGTTTATATGTATAGTTACATGCATACACACACACATGATTATACAGTGTGTCCATAAAGTCAGTGTGCACTTTTAAAGAATTTATAACTTAAAAGTGCACATGGACTCTGTGGACACTACATATATATATATGAATGGGTCGAAATGTACATACAGAGATTGATTTTTCTCTATTTGTTTAGCTTTACATTTGAATAGGTATGCCCGCCTAATTCATTAATTTTTAATTAATTAATTTTCAAAAATTAGGCACGACTTCAATTAAGCACATATTCTCCCAAATATATATATATATATATATATATATATATATATGTGTGTGTGTGTGTGTGTGTGTGTGTGTGTTTCATCTGAAGTTTGTATTTTTTACAAATACATGAAAGTTATAGTCATGAGACTGACATGAGGAGGTAAGAAAACATTTATTTATGGTAAGTTTTATCCTGCCTAACTGGCCAGTATTGGAGCACATTTCTGATTTAGGAAATAATGTTTTTATAACAATTTGTTCATTTCCCCATATATATATATATATATAGAGAGAGAGAGAGAGAGGGGTGCACATACTCAGAATAAATTTGAAGAGTACCTTATATGTAGATCACTAATATCTATATTAATAAATAGGAAGTGTTTGTTTGTCTGTCCTCTATAAACAGCCAAAACATTCAACCAACCCCAAAGAAAAAAGTGTTAAATCAGGGCTTCTGGCCAGCCTCTCATGCGGACCACGTCTAACCATCCATCCATCTCCCAGGAAAACGGTGAATCAGCCATTCACGAACAACAATAACAAAATGTGGAGGAGCCATATTTTAAGAATTGCGAAAAATGTAACTGCATATAAAAACATTATAAATAGTTTAAAATAGGGAGTTACTTTTCAATCATCCTGTAAGTGTTGGCCGCTTACCCTACGTAGATGAAGTACTTCAGCTATTAATAGAATATTCCAATTTGATATCATTATATTCAAAACTTATTTAAGTCTTCAAATATCAATTTTGAATAAAATAGTTTGATTAAACTGGATCTTATCTTTTCATTTTGTGAAGTTGTTTCGAGAGGATGAGAAACCATTCAATTACCTAGTTCAACTGTACATTCATTTTTATTATAAAGAATTTGAAATTATCTTCACATTAATCAATCAAACAGAAAATGATTTAGACTTTGTCAATTAAAAAACAGTTATATTCAGAATTACAATTGAATTTAAAGTCATGATTTACTTTCTACAAAAGATAATTTAGAAATGAATGGATTTATATTTTTAAAAAATAAAAAAATGGAGATATTCTAGTTTTAGATATTAATTTTTGTAAAGCTTGTTTTATATGATTAAAAATATGATCAATAATCCCTACTAATCCACTGAAAACTTCTGGTGTATTTTTTTAATTCTTTATTGAAGTGTTTTAGAAAGAAATATTTTGATTTTTTTTAAATTTATTGTAGACACATGACATCTATGTCTTCTCATTCAAAACAAAATAGATTCATGAACCTTATTTTCTAGTCCATAATTGCTTTCTAAGAATTGTATATATCCCAAGATGACTGAAGAATTTAATTGCCTATATTAAAAGCATAAATATCAACTTTATCACAAAATAAGAAAATTTTTTAAAATTCTGAAGAAAATTAATGGCATTTACATAGAATAATTTTTATCATCTTTTAAAATATTATTTAAAAACTTTTTTTTTTAAATTCCGGCAAATTGAATTTTTATGAATTTTATTTTCAAAATTACAAACACAACTAAATAAAATAACTATTTGAATATTTACATTCCATGATATTTCATTAAAGTAAATCATTTTTTTAAATTTTTTATTTTTAATATACAAAGATTTTTTGATAATAAATATTACTGCTGTTAATAATCATTAATATTACTAGCAAAAAAACAAAAAAAACAAAAAACACCTTCCGGGCAGTGTAAAAATTAATTTTTGAAAGATATTGCCTGAGGGGGTGGGAGTTAAAGATTCAATATCAGAGAGTTTGTACCATAAGTATGTAAAAATCATCAAATTTATTAAAAGAGTAAAAAAATAAACACTATTTGAAATGGAAACTTAGTTCTCAAAACTTTGAATATATTAAGATAAAACAAACTATATATAAATATATAATACCGGGCATGTATTTATTAAAACTTGTTTTAAAAAAGCAATGAGGATCGTCTAAGGGTGCATGCTCAAATTTTCAGTGTATTTATTTTATATCATGACGGTAAATTTTGGGTAATGTGACATAGTTTAGGTTACAGACAAATAGAGACTTAATCTCCCTTATTAATAGATAGATAGAATTATTATATAACTAATTATAATTAGTTATCCATTCACCTGCACCAAAATTTATAAATCCCATTGAAAATAATAAGTTAGGAAGAATAATTTATTAGAAAAGAAAATAACTTGCCATTATCTCTTAAGACTTATGATTAATCACAGAGAATAATAGGGTTCAGTTTAGTTCAGTGAATAGAGCACCCGCCTGGCAATTCCAAGGTTCCTGGTTCAATACTGGTCCTCAACAACTCAGCACAAGTAGCACAGATTGGGTAATCTGAGATGTGCGGTAAAATGAGAAGCTGATGGTAGGTGTGGCGCACCACTTCAACAAAACCAATCTCCCAGGTCTAGCGCTAACAAAAAGGAGATAGACTCCCTCGTTGTTCATCTGATACCGACAATAGGCCACTTTGCCAACTTTACTTGAACTTATATCTATGAGTTTTCAAGAAAAGAATTTTTAAAAATAATGAAAATTAAAAATGAATCCTTCTCTTAACTATTGCCACAAATCAAAATGTAACATTTTCCCGGTCACTCCCAAACAAAATATACCAACCAATCAGAATGCAAAATTATAAATCCTGATTATCTGGTGTTGCTTATCTGCTGAGTTCTTTTTTCTTCTAAGTGTCGTCACCTTAGGTAAATAATGGACCATTCCATTTTTATTGTAAAGAAAGGGACGAAAAAGGACATGCTACACAGAAAAATATAATAAGAAAGAGAGAGAGTGGGGAAAGATAGACAGAGGAAGTGTGCATGCAGAAGTGATAATGCTAATCTGTTTCAATCGAACATAATGAAAAGATCGAAAGAAAGAAAAAAAAAATAGTGAGAGAGAGTTTAATCAAGATTATTATACTTTTTACATATTGAACTATTTAGTAATAGCTCTTAAGTAAACATATCAATAAAACAATGCAGTCTTAGGCAAAAGTGCTTTAGTTTGTAGAGGGTTTTTACAGAAAGAACAAACATTCTCCAACGTGTAGTTTTAATATCAATTGGAAAAGGTTTTTCTCTTGTTGAGAATCTACACATTTACATGATAGATGTAAAAAGAAAAAAATTATCTCCTTGTCTTCAGAACATTCATGTTTAATTAATTCAAACGTTGCATTCCGAAGTATATTTGTCCAATTCTAATGCAACTATTTGATAATAGATAAAGACATGTATTGACGCTTAGAGTCTACCATATTTATATTATGCAAGACATCTTGTCCCCTTTGAAAGGTTACTAACCTTAGCTAAATCAATACACTGAAAGGATACACTTACAGTGCTAACTTTTCAGTTGGTAGGTTATGGATACAGAAATATATATATATATATATATATATATGCTTGTTCCTTAATCTTCTGATCGTTATCATTTTGCAACACACTCTGGTCAAAAATGAGACCATCCAAATCTTCCAAGATGAAATGCAAAAATGTAAATCCTGATTATCTGATGTCACTTAATCGCCAAATACTTATTTCTCATGAGTGTTGTCACCTCAGCTAAATAATGGACCATTCCGTTTTTATTATAAAGAAACAAAGGGAAAAAAAGGACATGATACACAGAAAAAATATAATAAGAAAGAAAGAGAGTAGGGGAAATATAGAGACAGGGTGTCTGTCAGTAACCAGGTGTTGACTATGCCCATGCTCCCTTAACTCAAATATAAATGTTCTCTCAAGGATATTGAGCACTGTCTGCTTGGAAAAAAAAAAGTAAAGTAGACAGGGTGGCCTAAAGTTGTTATCAGCCAGACAGTGAGAGAGTCTATCCCTTTTTCACTAGCTAGCTAGACTGAGGAGATTGTTTTGGCGTCTGAGGTGGAGCACCACACCTACCATCAACACTTCACTTTACCACACAGATCGATACACTAAGTTGGCAAGGGCCAGTATCGAACCAGGAAACTTGTGATTCCTAGACGAACGATCTACCGACTGAACTAAGCCAGCCTTTGGAAATATAGCACACATATTATCTATAATATATATAGTATAACACATTAATTCATAATATATGTATATTAAAAATGATTATACGTATATATTAAAAGTAATAAAGATGCTTATCTTACAAGTGCAAGTTTAATGAGATTGATTGCCAGGTGAACCTTATTGGACAACTGATGTTTTGAAATTGACACAGGTAAGATAATGATCTTTATTACTTTTTCAGATTTGGAGATTTGCATTCAGTCTATTATTTCTTACTACTTACAGATGATTTTCACTTTTAACAAACACTAGATATTACATACAATATATATATATATATATATATAATAAGGATATCTATATATATATAATAAGGATATCTATATATATATATATATAAGGATATTACTTGGCTCTACTTAGGTATCGAGCACTTTTTACAAATTAGCTTCTCCTAGCGGTTATATGAATATATATATATCTTATATACATATATATACATATAAATTGTTTTTTCTTTTGGCCAAATACTATACCAATAGATTATTTTTTGTTGGTACGAATATCTTGGTCTTTTCTTTTTTTCAAAAATTTTTTTCTTCCTGGTTGATGTTTGGTAGTATATTTTTACAATCAAACTCTCTGCCGGGTTTTTTCTCTCCGCAAGGATCTACCAACACCCTTGGTATATTATATATATATTATATATATATATATATACATATAGTTGTAGAAAAAAGTTTTTCTCTCTACCATGGTTTTGGTGTTCAAGGTACACCTTCTTCAGGAGAACTAAAAAATTATAGGTAGCTAATTTTATATATACTAGCAAATATATGCACCCTCCGGGTGCAAGTATCTAAGTTTTAATGTAATGAAATATCGTATTAAATTAGAAACGCTAATGAAACTAAATAAGAATGCAGATAAAAAGATTTGAAACAGAGGAAAATGTAGAACAACTGAAATTTACTCTTCCATCACTCTCGTCTTTCATTGTTATTTTTTCTAATTTAAGTATTTAGTTAAAAGAGGAAGGAAAGAATAAAATGGCAGTTATCTTTTTTTGTTAATGGATTTCATTTTAGATTTATTGAAGAGATTTTTGCTTATATTCATTAAAATAAAACCAAACAGTTAGAAACCAATAATACTAAGCATATATTAATTAAAATTACATTTTTAATATCAATATGCAAATTAGCCTTCCCATTCACACTGTAAACAGCTATTTTGTTGTATATATAAATACAACTGCATATTATAAGTATATAGATATGGTTAACAGTATTAATAATGTAAAACAATTTTTATTAATAATTGAGGTTAAAATAAGGATAAATTCATGGTGAATGTGACGTCAATAACTAAGGGAATTGTGACTTGAGTAGTGATTTAGTTTCGGTTACAGACAGAAAAACACACAATCTCCATTATAATAAGATACTTGTTTGGTCTAGAATCATTTTTATTTCTCTCTGTCTTTTAATTAGTATAAACTTTAGTCTTTAAATCTAAACTGTTTCCCTTTGAAATTAAAGATTACTTTTCCATAGGCTTATCAGGCAAAAGTAATTTGTAATTCTATCTGTCAGCTGTCTTCAACTCCCATCCTTTTTTTCCTTTATTCATTTTGTTTATATCTTACTTATGTATACTACTGGGGTTGGAGTCTTCTTTTGATGAATATATATATATATATATCTATATATGTGAGGAAAAGTTAAGGAAAAAGTGAATAACAAAACACAAACAATTACATTCAATTGATATTTCACTTATGTTGGTTTTAGAAGCTTTTCTGATCAAGCTTCTAAAACCTTATGGGGGCAAAATATTAATTGAATGTAATTGTTTGTGTTTCGTTATTCACTTTTTCCTTAATTTTTTCTCACATTTTGTCAGATCCCTTCCTTATAAATCTCAGGACACGACAGGATAGAGCAGAAATATTAAGGCCAGCCAATAACAACATAATGAAATAATGTCCCCATTACATCTACTGAAACCTGTATAAAAGCAAAAGAATGAGAAATAAAAAAAGACTAGGATTGTATATGTACAGAGTAGAACAATCTTTTATTTATTCATTTATTTCAAAGATTGGATTCTGTGGTATTTCATCTCTCCAAGAAACGATAAGGCAAATGCTGTCTGCACTTTTCCATTTGGAGAAAAATAAACTCCAATGAAACAAAGAATAAATATAATATGTACTTTTATTGGAAATAAATGAGATATATATATATGATAAATGATATATATTTGTATAATATTGACTATCAATATTAAATACAGGAGAAATATGATTTTATTGATAGATATAAAATACTGTCAAGATCCCAATTGTAATGTCAAACTTTGATGCCATTAAACAGTTACACAATGTGCTTGATTATCTAAACCAGAGTTGAGGAACATTCGGCCTTTTAAACCATCAAGTGTGGCCTTCCATAGCCATGTCAAAAAATCATTTAAAAATCATCTCTACTTAAGAAAATCTGATATCACAATGATTTCTTTGAAAAAGTAATCTAAAAAAAAAAATCATTAAAAAGTTAGTAAAGTTTTTAATTTACAGGGTGACCCCCAAAAAACAGAATTTGGGTTCTATTTTTTTTTTTGGGGGGGTCACCCTGTATTCTAAGTAAAAGTTGGTGGAGTGGCCTATTGTCAGTAACAACTGGACAGAGAAGGAGTCTATCCCCTTTTGGCTAGCACTAGACCAGGAGATTATTTTTTGTTGAGGTTGAGTGCAGATCAGATTACCCAATCTACTCATGCACTTAGTTGGTGGGGACAGGTATTGAACCAGGAACCTTGCAATTCCCAAGGAGGGTGCTCTACTGACTGAGCTAAGCCGGCCCAACGACTTACTTTAATTAGTATATATTAATTAAACATAAGTTATTAACAGTTGAAACAATTTTTGTTTTGAATGTACTATAATTTTATTGCGTAAGGTCTTAGTAGTTGAGAATATATTTCAATGAAGCCTTTAAGCATAAATAATGATACCCCACTACTAATCTAAATATACAAATTACATTTACACACAGACACATGTGCACAGATATATGAACATGTACATAGTTCAATATGGTATATATCAAAGCCAAATCACGATGCATACAACAAATCTATCGGTTTAACATAGAATGGATATTTAAAATCAATCAATATATTAATACATAAACAGTTGATAGATTATAAACAGTGCAGAGATTGTTGTATATTTGGATCGATTCACAAACTGGTAAATTCAGTCGATCTTTCAATCCAATGAATGTTCTGTATGACATGTAAAGAGCAGGCCATGGTGTAATGGTTAGAGTCATAGGAAATGGACTCGTCGACATGAGTTCAAATCCTGGATAAAGCTACAGTTCACATAGGGCTAATACTCTTGGGAAATGTGTGAATCCAACTACTCTCCTTCCGTCTATGGGTAAATAGTAAGGCAGACTGGGCTCTTTAACCTTGGTTAGGCAACCAGTCTAATAGAAGGAAAACTCTGAATTCAAACCTGTTAAATCCGCTTGTGATGGTCATGACTAGAATAAGCTCAGTCCTAATAAGTGATCTATTAAAAAAAAAAAATTAAAAAAAAGATATTTCTTTTTTTCTTTTTTTAAAAAGAAAACTTTGCTCTTGTAAATAATTTTACTACTTTTGGCTGATTTGAAACAATAACAATAAAACTAAATGTTTGTTACTCATGCAGATAGTTATGCAGCTATGTGCCTGTTTATTAAGAAGAGCTTAGTTTGTCCACAAAAATAAAAGTATAAAACACCCGGTTAGGATCAACCTCACTACTCAGTAGTAATAATCTACCACTAACCATTACACCATGACAAGATGCCCAGTGTTTGCATATACATGATTGAATTTTCATATATAATGCATATAATAACAATTTTGTATATATTATATAATATCCAGTTAGCACATTAACTTTTCTGTTGCAGTGGCATTAGTGAATTATCCAATATATCAAAAACATAGAGCAATAATAATAGAGAATAGTAATAGTGGATTACTATATATATATATATATATATATATATATATATATATATGTGTGTGTGTAGAAATATAAATAAGAAAAAACAAAGTATTCCAAAAGATGAATTTATTTGTAGATGGTGAAGTCAACATTAAAATGTTTCGGTTTCTTCATCAGGACATTAGGATGAGTATGGTGTTGTCTAATGGAGTTAGAATTCTTTTCAAAATGAAAATGAAAGATGAGAAAATATTAAGGAAAATGTTCATATATATATATATATATATATATATATATATATATATATATAAACTAAAAGTAATTAAAATCTCACCTAGTTACTATAATTTTATAATTGTAAGTTTCATGCATCTTCTATTGAATAGAAGACACAATCATCAAATAAAACTAAATAAACTGAAATAAATTTTCATTTGATGATTGTGTCTTTTATCTAAGAGAAGATAGATGAAACTTACAGTAATGAAACAAGAGTAAGAAGGGAAGTAAGATCTTAATTATTTTTAATTTTATACTACTCTGCTGGTCAGTATTTGAGCACTTTAATTAATCAACTATTTTTTAAACAATTGTTTATTCTAATCTGTTCTATTATATATATATATATATATATATATATATATATATGTATGTGTGTGTGTGTGTGTGTGTGTTTTATCAGGCCAGTATTAAGCACTTTTCTGATTTATGAAAAAACGTTTTTAGACTGTTTATTCCACCACACACAGATATATGGACACTTTATATATCTCTCTCTCAATATATATATATATATACACATACTCATACACACATATATATATATATATATATATATATATATATATATGTGTGTGTGTGTGTGTGTGTGTGTGTGTGTATTAAAAAAACATCCATCACCATTTGAAAGTTTAAGCATCAACATCAAAATAAATTCATCTTTTATTGGAACAGTTAGTTTTTCTAATTTCTATATATTTATGTATATACATAAACACAGTTATAAATATATGTGTATATATGTATGTACATTATGTCTATCTGTATATAGAGACATATAGATAAATAGATTCATAATCCATGCATGTTTAAGCAAGATTTCAAAAATGAAAATTTGGATGAATTATTAGATGACAAATCCTAAAATGACAATTTTCAATAATTGACATGATATTGTTAAAAGACGGGTAAATAAGTAGAAAGATATCTAAATATAAGTAATAATTAACTGAAAAAAAAGGTTAAGACTTCAATCAGACCATAAAAAAGATATTTCAATCGTTCCACACGGATCAAAGAAAATCTGATTGTGAAGAAAAAAAAGAAGAAAAACGAGCATTAAAATTATTGGAGAACTTTGAAATAAATTGCATAAGACAAAAGAAGAAGAAAATTGAAAAATATTTTGAAGCCTAAAATTGTAAATAATTTAAAACTGAAAATTACAAATTTGAAGTGTGGCATTTGTAAAGATATAAGAAGTCTTTATTTTTTGTTTTTTTTTGTTTTATGAAACACATTTAATTAAAGCAGTAATAAGGTGGAAAAAATATTTTAAAACATAAAAAAATAAAAAAGAACAAGAAAGAAATTCACACCACTTGCGAGTTTTAAAATGTGAATTAAAAAAAAAGTAAAAGGAAGAAGAGATAAGTTGTCATTAAAAAGTGATAAAGACGTTGTGAATAGGTGAATCCAATGAAAATAAAAGTTTAAACTGAAAAAAGCAAATTGGACAAATCTGAGGAGAAGAAGAAGATAGAGTGAATGGAAGTTAAAATAATTTAAAAAAAATAAGATAAAGAAAGAAGCAATGGCGGACAAAAGAGGGGATTGAGATTTTTTAAAATGGCTTCAAAAGCTGATTTCTGTGACAGGATAAGAGACAGATTAAGACTGGGGAGGGGATATAAAGAAGTGAATTTCCAAGAACTTATCTGGGGGGTAAAAAGACTCAATGATTTAGTTTAATAACGATATAGAAATGTAGGGCAAGGTTGTCCAATATAAAGGAAGAATACTTTTATGGATTTAAAGTTAGATAATAATAATCATCACCAACAAAAACAACTAGAACAATTCTGAATATTTTCATCATTAAAATTGTTTAATTTTTCTTTTCTACACTTGATACTCTCAAATAGTTTTATAAATAAATCATACATTACAATACATAAACAAACAGGTTATTATTATTAATAACAAAGTTATAAACAATTCTTAACGGGATTCTTTAGTTGAAGTTTAAATGTCTCTTCCATAACAAATACGTCCAAATTTGTATAAATCAATTACTATAAATTTATAAAATACTAATACTGTCACTTTAAAATGAATTATATACGAATATAATAGGGATATACGTAAATATATTTAAAAAATATTACCTGGCCATCTTTAATAGTCTTATATTTGGATCATTTCTTAAATGAATAAATTCAACTAATCTTTCAATCCAATGAAAGTCATGTACAGGGCGGATTTTTCTTTTTTTCTTTAGAGGCAAGTTAGGTGAAAATGTTCTTATTGTTGAAGTCCTTGAAAGATTAGATTTAAAAAAAAAAACAAAAAACAAAAAAAAACCTTTTTAAAACCAACATGGCTACTTTCAAATACCATTGGATTTAACAAATAAGCTACAATATATTAAAAGTGGTAGAATAGCCCCACCCCCTAAAATAAAATTCTGTTCTTAATTTATATAACCTGTAAGGAAATTCTCCATACACATGCACATATACACATACATATATATTATGACTGTACACTATTCATTTTCCTGACATTAGTACATCATTCTATATACAACTTTGATGAGTTGTGGGGTGCACCTGAGTGAGCACTGTACTCAATTTCATCATTATTATTATTATACACAAACATTTTATATAATAACAGACATTCTTTTTTTTAATATCACCATCAAAATTCATTCAGAAAAATTCAATTGAAAAGCCTGATAATGAGAATGTTTTGATTGTTTTTGCATCTGAGATGCCATACCTACCATCAGCTCCCCACTTTGTAGTACAAATTCAAGCTGTGCTACTCATGTGCTGGGTTGGTGAACATTAGTATCAGACCAGAAACTTGTGATTCCTAGGCAGATGTTTATTCTTAGAACTTAGCTTAGTAGACACTGAGTACTTATAGAAAATGTCGAAGAACACGACTCTTACCAGGTTGGTAATATTAACTTCAGTCACAAAAGTAGCAATAATATTAATGGGTCATTTTCTGAAGTTTAGAGAAATTACTAATCCCAAACCAAAGTTAATGAAAATCATTCATACCAATTTGAAGATATTAAGGACTTGAAACAAAAACTTTTATCAAAATGACTTGTTTCAGAATTAAATGAGTCAAAAATGGTTGCTAAAAACTTTGCTCTATCTCTATGTGTTATTATATATATATATATATATATATATATATATATATATAGAGAGAGAGAGAGAGAGAGAGAGGGATACATACAGGCATTCTTATATACATATAAAATGTGACAGAATACATGTGTATGCATCTCTCTCATACATACATACAAAGAATACATGTATATGCAGTACTTTATCCTTGCTCTGATACATGTATATATATATTATATATATATATATGTATGTATGTGTGTGTGTGTGTGTGTGTGTGAGAGAGAGAAATGAAAATGAAAGAGAAGCAGAGAAATAAATAGACAGATATATAAACAGAATTATTTCCAAAATATTTTCAACCATTCTTTATTTGATAGAACAGAAAATGGTAACAAGAGAACTTCAACATCCACCTCCCATTTTCCAGATCATTTTTTTTTAACTATCTTTAATCACTGCACTGAATAAACTAAATCAAATAAATTAATATTACTAAACCAAAATTACCAATAAAGTGCAACAAATATTTTGTTAAATTCAAAGCTCTGCTGAGTCACTTTTTCTTTCGTTTATTCTTTTTTTAAACAAAAGTATGGATAAAAGTAATTTAAACATGGTTTTTAAATTTTAAAAAATTCAATTTGAAATTTTTCGACTAACTGCCACAATTACCAACAAATGTGACAATAGTGAAAGAGTACAGCTGACCAAATTGTGTCTTCAACAAAATGTAAAAAGTTTTAAAAGTATTTGAGGTTACATATAGTTTCTCGCCTATATGATCAGACCAATATATATATATATCCTATCTTATTCATTCTATACTTTCTTTCTTTTATTTCTTTTTTCAACATACCGTTGGATTCACTTCCATTTTCATTTTACACATATATATATATATATATATATATATATATATATATATATATCCAAAAATAAGCTCATAAATGTGTTTATAACTATATATTTAAAATTGATTTGAATTTATTAGAAAACTGTTAAAGTTTATTAATTAGCATAGCTTAACATAAAGATTCATCTGATAGCAACTTGAGATTTAACTTTCAAATTCACTATTTTTTTTTCACCATTAAATGAATTGTATATAACATAAGGCATTCAGATCTGTTTTTAAGAAGGATACTAAGCAGTTCTTTTATGCATTTTAATATCATTTGCTGTTTGACATATTATAATGGAGATTTGGTGTCTGTCTGTAACCGAAATTATGTCACTGCTTACATCACAATACTCTCAGAAATTGCTAAGTTTATCTATGAGTATTTAATTTATAATTGTTAAAATCATTAATACATAGAATAAATCTTATTTATTAATGATGTCTTTATGAAAATCTGAGTTTGATTGGCCTCAAAACAGCCTATCTTATTAATGCATTTGAAATACTGCAATATGTTTTATATATCACTAAGAAATAAAGGTTTACATAATATATAGTGTGGTTAATTTGCATACTGGTTTTAACCAAACCGGGTTTAATAAATAATAACTTGGCATTATTGATCTCTAATATTATTGTTTTATTCTCTAATGTATTAAAATCAATCCTATGAATGATTTTTATCTAGAAACCAATTAAAATATAATTTAAAACTTTTTAAATGTGTTCTTATTTAATTTTG
>CM042143.1:49567070-49574570 GCA_023376005.1 Doryteuthis pealeii | reverse complement strand
AAAAAAAAGAAAAAGGCCTTAATCCATCCTATGTACAGTCATCTGGCAACAAATTTCCAGGAAGGAATAAAAGGATTACATTTGGAATATACCATAATTGTAGCGCTCGGATACAATTGTCATTCCAGATACTGCACTAATCAACATTCACAGTGTAAGAATATAACACCCACTGGATAATCCTTTGCTCTCTGTAAGAAGGCCTGATTCAGAGGGGGTGCAAATAATCTACTGATCTAAGGGGGGGGTGCAAATAACCTGTGCCCCAACCACCCCATCCCATGATCCTATATCAAATTATTTCAAGATTTCTTACAAAACACATCTTACAGAGCCGACTTAAATTAAAGAATCTAATCAAGCAAAATCAGTTCAACACTGGAAACCTTGTCAAAAATACAAAAAAGGAAAAAAAAAAAAAAACCTAATTCATGTTATGAAGTTGAAATCTAAGTGAAAGATCTTGGTTGGGTGGTCGGATTTTAACCCTGTTAACCCTTGTTGGGTTATTTTATGCCGAAAACATTTTGTTTTATTCATTCTTGACGGGTATTCAAATTTTTTTTTTAATTAATTTTTTTACTATTTACCCCATAGATCCCCCAAACAGGTACTACCACTCCAGGTCAGAGTGGACCTAAATATTTTGGTATAAATTTAATAAAGTTATTAAAAGGTCTATAGGGCTAGGGTAGGATCTAACGGCAGGACAAAGGTTACGGTAAGACATATTAAGATGTAGGATTAGGGCAAGATATATCAAGATATATGGGTAGGGTTAGAGTAAGATATATCAAGGATTTGGGTTAGAGGGCAAGATATATCAGGACATAGGGGTAGGGCAAATATAAAGTTCCAGAGAGTCAAAAAGAGTTTATTTCTGTATTTAAGACAAAAAGAAAAATAAGTTTCTAGCTATTGCAGAATAATCTTTTATGGGATGGATTAAAAACAAAACAAAAGACAAAAAAAAAAACAATAACAAAAAAAAGAACTATCTCTGACAGCTCTTCACCTTTTGGCTTGTTTCGTTTCTTGCAAACCTTTCACTCTTTTTTTTTTTCTTTTCTTTTTTTTCTTTTTAGTTTTTTGTTATTTTTTTTAGAGAAAGTCTTTAAAAGGATTTTAATGTCCCTTTATCATGAAGATCAGCAACTGTGGTGATTATATCTGAACATTTGTAATCACAGTAATCCACTGGAAATTCTGCTAACATTCACAATGCTATTTTATCAAAACAAGGACAAGACCAGACGAGGAATTTCTTTGGATTTTTTTTTTTTTAATCTTTTTATTTATTTATTTATTCTGTTTTTTTTTTTTTGTTTTTTTTTTTTTTTGTCAAGAAGAATAAATAAATAAAAGGAAAAGCAAAACTAAGAAAATCTGAATCTGCTGCATATGAGGGATAAAAATCAAGAAGCCTGATTCTGTTTTATGAACAGTAATTGGCTAGTGTTTACCAAGACCTGCATGGAACTCTCTCCCTCTCTGGAACAAATTAGCTGGGGGTAAGGGTAAGGTTGGTGGGTGTAAGTGGGGGTGGTGGAAAGAAACATAAAAGAATGAGCAGGGTAAGGATATTGGAACTGGGTGGCATGTAGAGAAGAAAAAAAAAGGATGAATTAAAAAAAACAAAAAACATAAAAGAAATAAAGGATGAAGTAAATGAGAATGAGGAGGAGGAGAGGAAGAAGAAGAAGAAGGAGGAGAAAAAGAAAAAGAAGAAGAAACAACATTGTTTTCTGAAGACAGAGGGCTTGGCATCATTTTGAGAAGGAGAAGAAAGAAAGATAAAAATAAATAAATAAATGCTTCGCTTTTAATTACTTGCTTATTTCATTGTCAAAGTTTAATATGAAAAAAAAAAAAAAAATGAAACTGAAAAATTTTGAAAAATGCTTCAACTCAGAAATTCATATTTAAGGAAATGTTTAAATGTTCAATTTAAGAATTTTCTTTTTTTTTTTTTTTTTTTTTTTCAAAATTAAAATAAACTTGAATATTATCAAAACATGATGATGACAGATACAAGTAGTTAATTTTGAGGTAAGGAAATTTTCTATTCATGGTGAAGAGGAAGAGAAATATAAAATCGAAAATGGCTCAAATATGTAATCACTTTATATATATATATATATATATATATATATATATATATATATAGATAGATATGTCCACACACACATGTGTGTATATATATATATATATATATATAGATAGATAGATATGTCCACACACACGTGTGTGTATATATATATATATATATATATATATATATATATATATATATATATATATATATATATATATATATTATCATCAGGTCACGCTGACAGTAGATATACAAATATATATACACACATATGCGTGTGTGTGCTTGTAAGTTGGTGTATATATATATATATATATATATATATATATATATATATATACATATATATATATATACACACACACGGATATATATCATATGTATATATATATATATACACACACACGGATATATATATCATATGTATATAATATATATATATATATACACACACGGATATATATCATATGTATATAATATATATATATATACACACACACACACACACACGGATATATATCATATGTATATAATATATATATATATATACACACACACACACATATATATATTATATATATATATATATATCATATGTATATAATATATATATATACACACATAGATATATAACATGTATGTATATACATAATATATATATATATATATATATATATATATATATATATAAATATTTATGTGTGCAAGGAAAAGATAGATTTACATAAATGCATATAGATATTTACAATTTATTAGAGAATATAAAATTTATCATATATTTCAAAATTGATGAAGTAGATAAAATATAGATAAGTAAAACGTTTCACGAAAACAGGAGATTGGATATGGAATCTAATTTTTTTTTTATAGATATATAAAGACATTATGAATTGATTTCATGTCCTGTTATTATATTCAATATTTCTTAAACAAAAATTAAAATAGGTATCTACATTGTCCAAGAAAAATCTGTATACAAATTAGCTGCAATTTGCCCCCCCCCCCGACTCCAACAACAAAAAAGGTTTGAATTATTTAATGGCATATCAACTCCTAATGGGTTATCTAATGTCAAAATTTGATTGATTTGTAAATGTTTCATTATAATCATAACCGTTTATATTATGAACATTCCATTGATATATCGAGGGGGGGGGTGCACCTTACTTATATGGTATCAAGTATTCTTGTCTAATACGAGTATTTTCTTTGAACAGATTTATATTTGACCCATAGAAGGAACCCTAACAGGTACTACCAATCTGGTTCTGAATGAACCTGGGAGTAATAGCAATAAAGGGGTACTCCACCCACCCTAGATCTTCAGAACTGAAACCTCACCATCAGATTCAGATGCAGTTGAGTGTCATACCTAGGAAACCCCTTTGAGAGGGGTCTTATCCTTCTGCAAGGGATATGGCATATTTTTAAGCCCCGCCAACAGGGCAACCCAACAAAAAATAAAAAGGAGTAAAATAGAAAAATTTAAAAAAAGGAAAATGTTAGTCATTTATTTCATAATCTATAACAGACATTAAAAAATCAATCTTTGATGTGTTTAATGAAGTAATGGGAAATTATCAAGTATAAAATTCCACAAATTTTACTAATTAAATTTAAATTTGAGGATTATTTTTATTAATTTAAGAGAAGATGTGTATTTTCAAAGTGGTAAAAAACAAAAGCTTACTGCTGGTCCATCCACAGATTTTAAGCAATTAATTCTTCAATAATATCCACAAGGAAATTGAACATTTAAAAGTCGGCAGTCAAAAGACTTGAAGAACATAGAAAGAAAAAAAAAAAGAAGAAGATATCAAAGACCAAAGGCTTTTGAAGAACTGGAATTAAAACTGTTTATTTGTTCAGCTAGAAAAATCTTTCAGTTATATTTTAGCATCAACGTTCACTTTGGTTGTCCAAATAAAAAGTAAACTTGGCGGGGTGGCCTTTAGTTGGTATCAGCCAGACAGAAAGGGTTTGTTTGTTTTGTTTTACAGCATATCAACCTCAGTGGGTCATTTAATGCCGACAAAGTTTTGAAATAAATTCATTCTTGATGGGTACTCAATTTTTTTTTATAAACACATTTTTTCAATTTAACCCATAGGTAGGACTCTAACAAGTACTACCACTCTGGGTCCGAGTTGACCTGGGGGTAATGATGATGAATGGGTACTCCACATTCCCTGAGCTCCAGAACTGGAACTGGGGACAGCAAGGGAGTCTATCCCCTTTTTGCTATCGCTAAACCAGAGAGATTTTTTTTAGGTGGAGCGCCATACATACCGTCAGTTCCCCACTTTACCGCACAGGTCAGATTACCCAATCTGTGCTATTCATACGCCGAGTTGGTGGGGACTAGTATAGTATTGCAATTCCAAGCCGGGTACTCTACCGACTGAGCTAACACATTGAAATTGCACTCTTCCATCAAAAGAAACTTATATAAATAAGATAATGTTCTAATAACTTAAACAAATTTAACATTACAAACAGGAAGAATGTAAGGTTTTTGTTCTTATAGGGCAAAGGTGATTTGGGGAAAAAAGTTGCCAAAGAATTCAGTTAAATAATCATCATCCTCATAAAATGAAGTATGATGACCCTTAGAGTCCAAATTACCCACAGATATGACCTCTTGACCTTTTTTCTAATAATCACCATTTTCACCAGTAATCACAAGTGTTGAATCCAATTACTAAAAAGAAGAACAATGCCATTTATTGTTTTAAAGCTTTTTTCTCTTCTGTCTTATTTAGAGAGAGACAAGTAATCTATTTAATCTCTCAGATTAAAAAAAAAACAAAACAAAACAGATTAACTGAATAAACTTTAGATATAAAGCCAATAACAAAATTATGAAATACTTAGTTTTCTTTTTCTAAAAATCTTTCACTAAAAATTTTTTTAAATGCAATCACTTTTTTTTTTGGTAAATATTTAGGTGGAAAATTATCTAATATAAAAATAGGTGTAATCAATTTTATGTGAGTCTTATTTTATCACTTAACAAAAAATACATCTATATATGATATGTATAGATGTATTTTCTCTTATGTATATGTAACATATATAAAGGGTAATTGGTGTGAATGTATGTCTGGATGAAACTATGAAAATAAAACAATTAATGACAAAGTAAATATATAAAAACGTTAGATATCACTGTTCTTGCTTTTTGTGCAAAAATTATGAAGATTTGATTGATATTCAAAGATATTTGAAAATTAAAATAGACATAGAAATAGCATTGAAATTCTACTTATAAATATTTAGCATTTGTGAATCTTAAAAGTAAACAAAAGTTTTGCATGCCCCTCTACCCAGTTGACACCGGGTAGTTGCCTCTAGTTTAAAAATAAAGACAAAAAAATGCATAGCTCTTTTTCGTCTGTACTTAAATCTATACAAGTACATATTACTAACAGCTATTTCTTGCCCTATTAATGGAGCAGAGGATTATGACCCTTCCTCCCAAAAAATGTTATTTTGGATATGACACTAAACTGCATCGAGTGGTGAAGCTACAGTCCTGGAGCTCTGAAGAGTATGGAGTCACTCCTTCATTGCCATTACTCCGTCCTGGAATGGTAGTACCTAGTAGAGTTTCATCTATAGGTCAAATAGTTGTGTTTGATAAAATAAAGTATTTACCCGTTTAAAAATGATACATTTTGTACAGCATATAATTGGAGACCATAATGTACCTAAATAATGAGAATGGAATCATCTTTTTTTCTTATAAAACCTTTGTCTAACAAAACCTTGGAAAAGAGAAACAATAAAGGTTTTACAGGACTTGTTAATTCAACCTAGCAATTGCTAATTTCTCTGTTAACCTTGTATCTTTGCTTAGTAAACCTTTTCCCCTATCCTTAATACTCATTGTGTTTCTTTCTATTATTTCTCTGTTAACTCTGATACTCAAATTACAACAATTGTTAATATAAAATAACTAACGAGATCTGTTTGAAAATTATTAGTATTAGAAAGGAATACTTAAAACCATATAACTGTGTGAAAACAAATGATCATCATCAAGTAGGAATAGTTACTTGAAACAAGAAAAGGCTCACTTTGGCATAAAATAAACCATCAAGGGTTGACATGCCGTAAAATCAACCAAAAAAACAACCACAGCTGTTTAAAAATAATGGTGAGTCATAATGGTAAGATTCATTATATGAAGTCAATTTAGGTGTCCCATCATGGTCTAATGGTTAACAAGATAGTCTTGCACATCCATTACCACTGAAAAGCGACTTTGATCCCCATTGGATATCCCATACCTGTGACTTAGTATCAAATCCTACCCGTGGTGAATGGGCTGGGTAAATAATTTTTATTTTCTAAAAAATTTTAATTCAATCATCTCTATGCATCCCTTTTTCATACTTGGGTAAGGTTATTGAATAATGTGATATCTATCTAGGGCACCAACTCTTGAAAGTTGTTTAGCAAGTTCATCTTGTAGACCATTTATTAGTGTTGTGAATTTGATCCTCACTGAGTGCTACCTCTATTGTGGCCTTGTACCAGTCTAAACTTAGTAAATGTGAAATTCTGAATTTTTTTTTTTCTGTTTTATAATTTACTTTGAACTTTCTTTCTTCGTTATTATGTATTCTTGGTTTGTCAAAAAATAAATTGAATGTATTCTTAATTGCTTAAAGGTCCCCTTTAAACAACTGATATTTTATATTGTAACTAGCAGGACCTGTGGATATACCATATTATGATAATTTAATTATTACAACACTTAATATGTTTACTTAAGAGCTATTGTAAATAGTTCAATATGTAAAATGTATAATAATCTTGATTTAAATCTCTTTTATTCTTTTTTTCTTTCTTTTTTTTTCATTATGTTTGATTGAAACAGATTAGAGTCATCGCTTACGTGTTGCTTACCCATCTCTCTAACTTTCCCCTACTCCCTTTCTTTCTTTCTTATTATATTTTTCCTGTGTAGCATGTCCTTTTTTCCCCTTTCCATCTTTCTAATAAAAACTGAATGGTCCCTTATTTAGCTGAGGTGATGACACTCATAAGAAATAAGAATTTGTTGGATAATCTGGATTTATATTTTTGCATTTCATCTTGGATGATTTGGACGGCCTCATTTTTAACCAGAGGGTGTTGCAAGATGATAACGGTTGGACAATTAAGGAAGATGAGTATTAATATATAGATGAATTACAAAGAAATAGAAATTCTCTATAATTAGCATTTAAAACTTATCTCACTTGAGAAGCTATAATGATCAGGGTGAGCATGAGTGCAGATCCCACATTAATATTAAGTTACATTAGAAATTGATTCATTCTCTACATTATCAAGTCATTTAAAAATGTGAACACTTTAACTTTTATTGTTACATACTGAAATTTTGACTGTAATGC
>CM042143.1:49544570-49562070 GCA_023376005.1 Doryteuthis pealeii | reverse complement strand
CTTGAAAGATGTCTGTCTGTTTGTCTGTCTGGCAGAAGCAAATATGTCTTTGTTGCTTTTAGAGAGAGAGAGAGACAGAGACAGAGAGAGAGAGAGAGACAAGAGGTCCCCAAGTTTTTAAAGAGATAGTTTTACATACAGGTCAGCAGAAAATTGTTGCCTCCACCTCTTTCAAAATGTTTCACTTTGATTTCTTTCCCTCCCTCACCCACTCTTTTGCACACACCTCCTCCTCCTTCTACCTGTTTTTTTAAACTATCTCTCTCTCTCTCTTTCTTTCTCTCTCTTTCTCTCTGTCTCTGTGTGCTTCTCTCCTCCCACTCTCTGTACCCACTCTCTGCTAAAAGATCACCTGCCTTTTCCTCCATCCCAGAGTCTTATTCTTCCAGACTCTTCTGCTGTCTCCTCTACCCCCGACAAAAAAAAAAGAAAAAAAGATGGGGCTAAATCGACCCTTCAGAGGGTAGCAGGTTGGAGAAATGTCTGGAAAAAAGGGGAAAAGGTAGTAGATGAATGTAAAGAGGAAGAAGAGAAAAGTTGTTTGTGAGTGCTGTTGGGGGGGGGGGGTAGACAGAGATGAGGGGGTGAGGTTTATGGAAGGATGACAGCCATCTCAAATTTATTGTACACATGCTGATGATTGTGATGGCTGAGTGTAGTTAAATTCGAATAATAATCATAAAAAATACTGAATACTTAGAGGGAGAGAAGTCATGTGAATAAAGGGGGGCGGGGAGAATAAGTAAAATATATAGAAGGAAAAAAGAAGAGTAAGGAAAAAAGAAGAGTAAGGAATGAAAGGAACTAAGGAATGAAGGAGAATAAGGATTTAAAGGGACTAAGAAAAAAGGAGAGTAAGGAATGAAAGGGACTAAGCAATGAAGGAGAGTAAGGAATGAAGGAGAGTAAGACATGAAAGAGAGTAAGAAAAAGGAGAGTAAGGCATGAAAGAGACTAAGAAAAAAGGAGAAAAAGGAATGAAAGGGACGAAGGAATGAAGGAGAGTAAGGAAAAAGGAGAGTAAAGCATGAAAGGAACTAAAGAAAAAGGAGAGTAAGGCATGAAAGGGACGAAGGAAAAAGGAGAGTAAGGCATGAAAGGGAGCAAGAAAGAAAAAGAAATAGAGAGACAAATTAAAAAGAAGAGCAAGGAAACAAGAAAAAAGATAGGGTGTAACTAAGTAAAAGAAAGAAATAGGAGAAGAATGAAAGAGCAAGGAGAGTAAAGGAGAGCAAAGAAGGAAGAGAAAGAAAGAAAGTTAGGTGATTTAAAAGATAGATATCTTTAGACTTCTTTTTGCTTCCTCTTTATAAAACAAAACAAACAAACATTAAAATTAAAGAAAAGAAATAGACAGACACAAAAAAGCAAATATACAGACGCATGCAGACATTATACAAGAATGTATACACAGCCGGCAGAATAAATAAAATAAAACGAGAAAAACAAAGAATGAATGGGGGGAAAATACGAGAAAGAAAAAGGATATTGTAATGTTTAAAAATAAGCAAAATATATGGAAGGAACGAATCGTAATTAAAAATGTTTTTACTTATAAAGCGAATTTTTAAAAAAATCGGAATTAAAGAATAATAAGTGAAAGAGTTCTTTTTATGTTGCAGTATTTATTTGTATTATTGATAGTGTGAAGAAGAGACAGTACTTCGTTTTACTTGATTACACACAATGTGTGTGTGTGTGTGTGTAAAACATTGTATAGCAAAGTGTCCGTTTTTGTTGTTGTTGTTGTTGTTATAATAATAATAATAATAATAATAATAATAATAATAATAATAATAATGTGATTTAGGGGATTAAAAAATAGACGCAAGTAGAATAGAAGATGATGAGAAACATAACTACGAAGTTTATTTTTAATTTCTATAAAGTTAAACCCCTTTCTTTTGTGAGAGAATGATTGCCATAAAAAGGGGATATTTTCCAAAATGCCATAGATTCGCTCACCAGGTGCCCTGATTGCAAGAGAAATAAATAGAGAAAAGTCAAATAGAGAGGGAAACAAAAAGTACAGAGAGAGAGAGGGGGGAGAGAGAGAGAGGAAGAGTTCCTTTTTTTAAATAGGGGGGGGGGGCTCATAACAAATATTCATTGAAATTACAAATGTAAATGAATCCAAAAGTCTGGAAAAAGTAGCCAATATTTATTTAGCTGACCTCAAAGAAATCAACCACTACATAGTTTATCAAGCCTAAAATCATTGTCACATTTTATTTTTAAAACGGCTTTACCTAGATAGATTTGGTTGCAGATATAGTGGTAGGGGTTCTTCAAGAGGAGGAGAAGGAGGGGGAAGTTGTTATCAATAAGCCAAAATATGACCAAGTAAAATGTATATATTACTAACATTCTCATTGTTTGTATTTATGTAATATACACCATAAATTATAAAAAGCAAAAACAGCACACCGTAGTGAGATTTTAGTAGAGAAAAACATTTCAAAAATGTTTTTTTCTTAGTGAATTAAGTAATTCCAGTCCAATTTGCAACTGAATGTTTTGTTGTTGTTTTTTTTTTTGTTTTGTTGTTGTTTTTTGTTGTTTTTTTTTTTGTAAAGCCATTCAATTATCGACATTACGGAGAACTAAGAAATGCTAATTAATTATAATCCTTCCGAGATAAAAGCATCGGTATCATCATGGACAGTTGTTACAACGGGCCCAAGGGTCATCTAGTAATAAGTACTGAAATTAATGTATTAGTTTAGATCTACAAGTAGAGAAAATTAAAGTATAGTTTTGGCAAAAAAATTTAAATTTAAAACAATTTTTAAGTTTGGATCAACTTCTTTTTGTTGTAAAAAAAATCAAGTTTTTGTTCTTTCTTTTTTTTTTCTTTTTTTTTTAAATCCAAGGCAAATAAAAAAAAAAAACAAACATTCATTTTATCTCAAAAAAGGTTTATAATCTACAAACAATATTCCTGCATTAAAACTTTACATTGTAACGTAGACTAATTTAAAGTTTATGACGTTCTTGTTTTTTGTTGTTTTTTGTTTGTTTGTTTTGTTTTTGATCTTTCATTAAATTCAAATGTTTTGAAAATATTTTTCAAAAAGGTTTAGAGTCCCAAGTCTGAGAAATAAGAAGCATTCCTCTTGGGTGGTACCAGATGCCACATGTTGAAAAATAAAACAACAATGAATTTAAAAATAAAAAGTTTCTGAGAGAGAAAACCTAAGATGTTTTTCTCTTCTTTTTAAATATTTATTTTAAACCACGCCTACATTTGAATTTTAAGTTGAATATTCCGCACGCACACACGCAACAGTTAACTTTGAATAGACAAGGTGAACGAATTTTTTAAAAAAATTGGCTTCTTAAAAGAGAAGACTTAGAATTTCAAAATAAGACGCCCCCCCCCCACACACTTAATAAAAGTTTGATTTCATCCAATTTAGTTGAACAATTTATTCAATTAAAATAATTGAAAAAAGATAACTTCAATAGTTCAATTTTTTTTAATGGCTGATAAAATTTAAGGATTAATTTGTCAACATATTTTCGTTTTATTTCATTTGTTTTGTAATTAACTTTTCTAATTGATTAAAGAAGTTGGGTTTTGTGTTCTTTTTTTAGTAATCAAGAATTTTATTAAAGATTTTTATTATAGAAAAAATAATTGAAATGAAAATGAAAGTCTGAAAAAGACAGTAAGTATTTCCTAAAAGCTAAAGATTTTAACTAAGTATTTTTTTAAAGTTGAATGGTCTTTTTTATTTTTATTTTTAAAAATATTTTTAGAGGCTTTTTAATTATGATTAATAATTTACAGGGCTTAATTTTATTTTGTGGGTAAATTAAAAAGGAATTAAAAACAGAAATAAGAATAATAATTCAGATCTAAAAAAGAAACACATATGGTTAGGCACACGCATATTTATATTTAAATCTATATTTTTTTGTCTAATATTTGAGTCGATAGGAATTCACTGCCAGTCAAATTCACACACACACAAAAAACAAACACAATTACACGCGTATGCTTTGTAAATGCATGTGTGTACGCACATGGCTGAGTGCGCGCGCACATGCCTCCTCTTCGTCGTCGTCATCGTCATCATTATTGTCGTTGTTGTTGTATCTATTGAATGAATAGAAGGGTGGGAGTAAGAGGTAAGTCCTTTGCCTCTCACCTGGAAGGTGTACCTGGGTGGCTCTTCAAAAATGAAAATAGGTCAACGAATAGAAAAATATGCAAGTGGATAGAAACTTTAAAGTTTAAAATACTAATTGAAAAGAAATCAAGAAAATGCGTTGAAGTGACTGACTGACTGACTGACTGATAAAAACATAAAATTCCAGTTGACTCAGTCTTGTTTTGTTGACTATCTTTTTTTTTCTGTGTGGGTGGTTGTTTTATTTATTTATTTTACGAATAGTAAAAACTAGTTTAATCCCTGTGCACTTTTGTTATTTCTTTAATCGCAAAAAAAAGTTTAAAGAAACAAGATTTAAACTTTTTAAAAAACTTTTAAAAAAATCAATTTTATTTAAAGTTTTCAAAACTGTTGCTGCTGTTGTATGCAACTTTTTTAAAAATCGTTTCTTAAGAAAATGATATTTTCTAATAAATTTGAATTTAATATATTAAATAAAAACTACAGGGATGTTTTAATTTTCTATTTTTAACTAGTATAAAATATATATAAGTTGGTTGTTTCCCTTAAATACTGATACGATATAATAACTTAATTAAAAATAATCATTGTTTTATTTTTTTTAAATGCACTTTTAAAAGAAATTAAAGAGATTACGATAAACAAGAATATGTTGTTTTGATGAAGAAAAAAATAATCTTTTTTTATGTACAGTACACACATGGATCATGTTTGAGACAATGGCACGCAAACTGTTATCAAAAACGGGAAAATTTAAAGAAAATAAATTAATTAATTTTAAGGTTTTTAAAGTGAGCAAATAATTACAAAATGTAATTATTTAGCTTTTTGTACACATTGTATTGTTCAATTTTTTTCCTATATTGTTTCTCTTCTTTAAATACAGCAAATGCTTAAAGTGATGTGATGGCTCGGAAGGAAAAAATCTCGGTTGAAAAGATTTTTTTTTCTTAGATAATTAAAAAATAAAA
The DNA here is from genome assembly GCA_023376005.1 of Doryteuthis pealeii. Taxonomy (NCBI): domain Eukaryota; kingdom Metazoa; phylum Mollusca; class Cephalopoda; order Myopsida; family Loliginidae; genus Doryteuthis; species Doryteuthis pealeii. Next base: position 49,556,960 of record CM042143.1, on the reverse strand, counting down.
AAATACAGCAAAGTTCAACTGTATTTCACTGAACTTAACTACTTAAAAAAAAAAAAACTATTCTCAAAATATATATTTTTTTAATTTTCTTGTTTTGTTTTATATATATATATATATATATATATATATATATACTTAAACACTTTTGCCAATAATATGTTAATTGTTAAGGAAATAAACTATTTGTTCCGTTTTAGATAAGAATTAACTATTACATGTTTGTCTTTAAGTTTGTTTTAGAGATGAACAAATAACATTATTTGTTTTATTAAGAAGATTCGTCATAATTAGTGCATATTATTATTCATAAACGTTTGATTTAATTAAGAATTACCAAAATATAAATTGCGCATTTTTTCCAATTTCTATTACTGATATCGATCGTTGATCTCTTTATTTCATCGAAGCAAAAAAAAAAAAATGTAGAAATTTAAATATCTTTAAAAAAAACTATTTTATTGAAATATTTTCAGCAAAAAAAGCACAGTAGAAAAATAACCCCTTTTTTCCCCTCCCGATAACGACAGAGAACTAGTTGAAATAATACTAAAATCAAACCTGACCCCTTCACCTTTGAAAATAGTAACACATTATGATTACCTGTATAGGGTAGTGATGGTATTTAAGAGTTGACCTCAGTGCCTGTCGAACCATCTGCAGCCCTTCTCAAATGTAGTCCATAAAGGCCGTTTTTTTTTGTTTTGTTTTTTCTTTCTTTCTTTTTTTTTACCTTTTTTTTTCTTTTTTTTTTTTTTAAGTTGATTTTTGCTTCTTATTGTCTACCGGTAAAGAAAGAGAGAGTTGATGAAAAAGGAAAGGAAAGAGAAAGAGAGAGAAACGTTTAACGATGATAATGTTGTCGGTAAAAATTAAATAGCAATATGTACTTCTTAACCTGTCTGTCTGTCTGTCAGTCGGTCTGTGTGTTTGGATTTGTTTGGTTAGATTTGATATATTTAAAAAAATAAAAATAGAAGAGGTTGCCGGGGTCTTTAAGGCCTCCGGTTTCGTTACAGCACAACATAATCCCCCTTTTTTTCTTCTTCCTTTTCTTCTTCTTCCTCTCTTTCTTCTTCTTCTTCTTCTTCTTCTTCTTCTTCACTATAGACAGCCCAATATATTCCGTACTATATAACAACAATCCCTTAAATACAACATGCACACATGCAAGTACTGTGTGTGTGCGTGAGTATAAGTGAGAGAGGGTATATAGTGTACATACGTTTGCGTCTCCGTATGCGCATGTATGTAAATGTGTTATGCATATACATTTCTTTTAGTGCGAGTTAGTGCTTGTATCTGTGTCGATATGCGTGTGTTTATGTATGTGTGTATGTATGTGAGTGTGTGTGTGTATATATGTGGTTAATATATATATGTCAGGTACGTATGTATATATATATATACAAGCTGGAACCGTTGTTGTTGCTTGCTGGATAAGTTGGCCTGTTGTCCGTTACTACTGCTGCTGATTTCAATAATGTCCACTACTAGAGAAAGAAGAAGATGCAATATTTTTGCAGTAGTGGTAGCTGTATTTAAAAAACCAAAACAGAGAAGTTAGTACTACTAGATTGTTGTTATTAGTCTGACCAGTACCTAATGTTGTTGTTGTTGTTGTTTAGAGCCGGGCACCAGTTAAAGATAGACGACAACAATATTACCATCAGACTAGCCCTGTGACTGGTGGTGGTGATACGTTTCATACCAACCTCGAAGCAGACAAGCAGACAGTGTAACGTAGGCGCACACACACAACAAAACCGGAGAGAGATGCTGTCTTTCTTACTTCATCCAGAGATGCTGGTGGGAGATCTTATTCTTCGTCTTATTGGTACCCCAAAAAGGATAACATTACTATTATTTTTAGGATTATTAGGACTAACAGCAACGTTCATCATCATCGTCGTCTTCATCTTTATTATCATCATCATCATTTATCATTAATTCTAATTCATTAACGTCGTTTTTCCCCTCATTCTCATCATCGGCTGCAGTTGTAGTACAACTATTGTTAATAATAATTATAATAGAACAGCTTACTGTCAAACCCGGAGACGGACGTGTATATGGTAGATATGAAAATGTCTATAGCTGTCAGCATCACGGGTCCTAGATTGTGGTTTTAGAGAGGAGCTTTATTCTTTTTCTTTTTTCTTTTTCAAATATAGACACCTTGCTTGCATGTGTGTGCGATCGCTCGCTCACACGCACGCATATTCATAAAGGTACATATTGGTACGATAGGCTGTGTTTAACCAAAAGATTTATACCAAAATCTCGAATATTCCTGGTTTTTAAATCGGATGAGTAGTAAAAGAAAAGAGGCCTGACCTGAGCTGCCATGCTAAGAAGAAGAACAAAGCTGGTCAAGATCGTTAGAAAATTAATTAAATCATACAAGAGGAAGGCGGTTATTATTTTAACTCTGATTTTGAATTTAAAAATCTAAGTAGTCTTCAAAAACGAACCATAAATCTTTTTTGGAGTCAAAACTTACTTAGCAACAACTCTGTTTTTGTTTTGTTTATTTTCATTTATGTGTGTTGTTGTTGTTGTTGTTGTTTAGATCTGCCTAAAAAAATGACAGTGTTCGCTTTTATTCGGAACTCAAAAATATTCAATCAGAAAATGTGGATATGCACAAAAACAAGGGAGGAAGGTTTAGAAAAGAAAAGAAAAAACATCCAGCCATATCGACAGAGTTAAAGAAATAGGTTTGTCTCTATTTGGGGATTGTATGCGTGTGGTGTAAAGGGAAAAGAAAAATATCCAATGCTGGTTGCTTTTTGAGAAGGAGATAAAAGAAAAGAGATTAAGTATTATATATATATATATATATATATATATATATATATATATATATATATATATATATATGTTATAGAGTACAATACATTTATGGTGCAATTGTTACCATTGGTTTCAAAGCAGTGTGTTGGCCACTTATCGTCACCTTAAATGTATTGTACTCTATTACAAATACATACACCACTTACACCCGTAATCGAGCACTTTATTTTCAAATCTAAAACACTAAAGAAACTACACACACACACACACACACACACACACACACACACACACACACATATATATATATATATATATATATATATATATATATATATATATATACATACACACACACACATACACACACACACAAATATATATCTATATCTCTAGTTCTTTCTCTCTTCTTTTTCGGTAGCTACACTGTCACAATTTGATTCTCAATCCGAGGGAACTAGTGACAAGATATAAAAAGGCTACTATCAACGGCTTTAGAGACCGCTAAAAAAAAAACCTTGAAATATTCAGCCTGCAAACAATGGTTAGCAATTAAAGTGGATGTAAATTCTCACCCCCACCCCCACCTCCTGTTCCTTATTTTCCATTAAAACAAAAAACACCCTCTTTGATTTTCATGGTGCCACACGCAAGCAAGACAAGTTTCTACTCTTACATATTAACCCTTCCCTTTGCAAATGATATAATCGTCTGCCACACCCGGTAACTTCAAAACACACACAAACTCTCTCTCTCTCTCTCTCTCTCTCTCTCTCTCTCTCTCTCTCTCTCTCTCTCTCTCTCTCTCTCTCTCACACACACACACACACACACACACACGTTTCCTTCCTTTCGAAGGTCGGTTGGTTGTAATGATTATGTTAACTGACTTCGTTAATACACACCGTTTATAATTCATCATTTGGTGCAAGTATTTAGCGAGGGGGGGGGGGAGAGATGTATGTATATAAGAAAAATCCAGTCACCCTGAAGTGTTTGTGTATGTATGTGTGTGTCTGTGTGTATGCGCATGCACCGTAGCTTCCGAGGCGAACTTGGTCTGCAAATCTACGGAAAAGACTTACATTCACCCCAAAAATGCATTATATATATATATATTATATATATATATATATATATATATATATATACATAAGAAAGCGAAGAGGCAGTGCCCGTTTCCTATGGAAAATCTCAAACAAGAATTGAACTGTCACTTTTTTCGGTTGTACGTATTATTGTGACGAAACCCGACCACACTTTAAGAAACCTGTTAGTTGTTAGAGGGTCTGACAAGCTAATAATTGAAATCACAAACTTCTGTTGCTTTGGTAATTTTATTTGTTTTTTAAAACAATATTGAAAAGAACTAAATTATCTATTGAGAGAGAGGGGGGGAGGGAGAGATCCAAATTCCAAGAAGCGAACTAATTACTAACATTGCAAGGAAAGAATCGTAAGTCCAACTGAATGAATAAAAAAAAAGAGGCTGTGTTTTTAAAACGAGAGAGAGAGAGGGGAGAGAGAGAGAGAGAGAGAGAGAGAGAGAGAGAGATGGAGAGAGTTATTCCAAACTAGTATCGGCATTTGTTGATTATATATACTGAATACTCAGCTTATCGTTTTTCACTGACCGGGGCCGAATTTAAGGTCAGTAAAGAGTAATGAGTAAAACAGTGGGTAGTAGTAGTAGTTGTAATAATAATAATAATAATTATAGTGATGATGATGAAGAGGGTGATGGTGATGGAGCAGCCAGACGAAGTAATTGGAGGTGATTGTGGAGGGTAGAAGAAACACGAAGACAAGAGTCTTATTTCCCTGAACCACCCAAGATAGGGAGAGGGAAAAAAGAGAGAGAAAAAAAAAACGAAAGATGGGGTGGGTGTGGTTAGAGAAAGAAGTTGAAACACGAGATAGATAACTCATTTAAATAAGTTTAGCTGAGTCTGGAACAAGGCCAGAAGTATGGGTCACTCGGTGAGAATCGAACTCACCAGAAATATAGTTTGCTGGCCTACCTAGATTGGTATGAACAGGGTAAGACAGAAGATAGATATAAATAGGCTGAGATAGATTGATAGATATAAACAGACTGGGATAGATAGATATAGATGTGAACAGACTGGGATAGATAGATAGATAGATGAGAATAGATAGATAGATAGATAGATAGAGATGAGATAGATAGATAGATATGACTAGAATGAGATAGATAGATAGATAGATAGATAGATAGATAGATAGATAGATAGATAGATAGAATGAAATAGATAGATAGATAGATAGATATGAATAGAATGAAATAGATAGATAGATAGATATGATAGATAGATAGATAGATAGATAGATAGATAGATAGATATGAATAGAATGAAATAGATAGATAGATAGATAGATAGATAGATAGATGAATAGAAGAAGAAGAAGAAGAAGAAGAAGAAGAAGAAGAAGAAGAAGAAGAAGAAGAAGAAGAAGAAGAAGAAAGAATAAATGAGTAAGTTTAAAGACAGAAGGAGACTAATAGGGAAAATTAGAAATATAGAGAAATGATGAGAAAAAATCTTAAGATGAAAAAAAAGGAATAACCTCAGAAAAGCTATAAAAATAAGAAGGGGGGGTTGAGGAAGATGAAGAAGAAGAAGAAAAAACCTCCATCAAATAGTGAATTATATGTGCATAGCTTACATCACCACTGGAAAAAATACATAAATTAGATAAGCAAACATGACATTGGATTCCTCTGCCTCCTTGCACAGCTCCCGGCACAGCTTCTGTAATGAGTATTAAGAAATAAGACTATGTTCTTCCTAGAGCAAAAAAAGAAAGAGTTTAATGCTGATAGTGGGGAGAGAGAGAGAGGGGGAGGAAGAGAAGTAATGGAAGCCTGAAGTAGAGGATGAGAAAGGAGAAGCACACACACAATATATCTATATCTATCTATCTATATAAGTGCATGTACGTATTGTATAGATAGATAGATGAAAGAGAGAGGAAAAAAGAGAAGTAATAAAAGCCTTAAGTATATATATATATATATATATATATATATATATATATATATATATATATATATAGAGAGAGAGAGAGAGAGAGAGAGGCACAAACACACACAATATCTACCTACGTATCTATCTATTTATACAAGTGCATGTGCATATTGTATAGATAGATAAATAGATAGATTAGAGAGAGAGAGAGAGAGAGAGAGAGGAAAAAGAGAAAGTAATGAAAGCCTAAAGTAGAGAGAGAGAGAGAGAGAGAGAGAGAAAGGAGAAAGCACAAACACACACACACACAATATCTCCCTACGTATCTATCTATTTATACAAGTGCATGTGCATATTGTACAGATAGATAGATTAGAGAGAGACAGAGACAGAGACAGAGAGAGAGAGAGAGAGAGGAAAAAGAGAAGTAATGAAAGCCTAAAGTAGAGGAAGACAGAGACAGAGAAAGGGAGAAGCTCACACACAATATCAATATCTATCCATCATCTATCATCATATCCATCTATCTATCCATCTATCTATCCATCCATCCATCTATCTATCTATCCATCCATCTATCTATCCATCCATCCATCTATCTATCTATCTATCCATCTATCTATCTATCTATCAGTGCATGTGTATATTTGATTGATTGAAAAAAAGACTGGGGGTGGGGGTGAAGTTGGGTACAAAAAGGTTTGAATGGGAGCAAAATATACGAGATCAACATTAGTTGTTTTTTTTTATTCTTATTTTATTTCATATTTATTTTTCCTGAAATACTAATTTTCATCTTGTGATCTTGGATAATAATGATAAAGCCGGAAATATACTACAATACGAAAATATTGTCTTTTCTTACCACACTATATTTCTTTAGTTAACACCCTCAAACGTTTCTCTGACTGTATTAGTTTTCTCTACATATCTGTCTGTCTGTATGTCTATCAGCATGTGCTCCTTTTTTTATTCCTTTCTTTTTTTTTCTACAACTGACCAGTCTATAAATCTTAATTATCCTCGCTAACAATACAGTACAGTACAGTTTACACCAGTGGACAAAATAATCTATCTATCAATCTACCTACCTGTCTGTCTGTCTGTTAGCATGTGCCCTCTTTTTTCTCAACTGACCATTCTATAAATCTAATTTATCTTAGCTAACACTACAGTACTGAAACAAGTAGTTTGCTTCTGTTGACAAAATTATCAATCTGTTTGTCTGTCCCCGTGGCGTAGTGCCTAGCGTGCTGGACTGCGACACCATAGTAAACGAGTTCGAACTCCAGTCGCGCTATTACATTCACTTACGGACTAACACCCTTGGGAAAGGTACGGACTCCTTCATTCTACCCACTAGCTATGGGTTAAATAGTACCACTACTGTTCTTCTACAAGGATGGCTTTGGCATTAAATAACCCACGAAGGTTGATATGCCGTTAAACAAAGAAACAAAAACCTGCCTATCAGCATGTGCTCCCTTTTCGCTTCAACTATCTGATTATTTTAGCTAACACTACAGTGCTGAACTAAGTACAGTTTAATTTAGTTGACAAAATTATCTGTCTGTCTGTATGTCTGTCTATAAATTTGTCTATCGGGTAGGCAAGGCGGTGTTGAACAGTACATCTATAAATCAACATTAGCGAAGAAAAGATATTTGGGTCTGGCACATGTTATTTCATATCCACCACACACACACACACACACATCCTCTACGACCCCGACACCAGTTCTCGCCCCCCACCCCCACCCTCAAACACTTACCGTCCAGCACTGCCAACAAACCGCCTCATTTCTTCTTTCTCTTGTTCTATTAAGTTGGTGTTAGACTGGGCTCTTTTGTGCCCCCCTACCTAGCGATATCGGAATGCGCTAGCTATCTCATTAGCTAGAAAGAGATTTCAAAAGGTCGTTCTCTTTTTCCCTCCGACCACACAGGCACCATCACCCCAAACGAAAGAAAAACTCTTCTTTTTCTTTCTTTCTTTCTTCTTCCCCCCTCCCCCGCCTCTATCGTTCTTTACAACGTCAGCAGTTGCACGCTGCAGGGCTAGCATGCTGGTTTTCACCCTTCAGGCCCAACTTTGCTCTGTGAATTCCGCAATCAATGGCCGGACCTTCTTGTACACTCAATCTCCATTTTTACCTTCCTCGCCTTTCACAACGTCCTACACCCCAGCCACAACCCAAGCCATCTCTCTCTCACTCTCTCTCTCTCTCTCTTTCTACACATCCTAAACCCGACCCCCGACCATATTCTTTCTTTTTCTTTCTTTTCGCTTACAATATATATTTTTTTCTTTTTCTTCTCTTTCTTTTGTTTCTATCACTTCTTTGTCTTCTTCCAGTCCTGTCACCCCCTATTTTTTTCCCCTGACTGTGGCTGCAGACTTTACCATTGACAATGTCCCCTTTCCAGGAAAGAACTGACTTGGAAGCAAGCTATGTAGATAGTTATTTGTCTCTTCTCGACGAGCGTGTGTCTGTGTGTCAGTGCGCGTGTCAGAACGTACGTTTGTATATATACATATATATCTGTCTTAGACGTGTATGTATGTATGTGTGTGTGTGTGTGTGAGTGTTTGTAGATCTCTTTTTTTCCCCCTTTATATTTACATGTGTGTTTTATGTGTCCTCTCATAACTGTTCCTCGCTCTTCTTCCGTCTTGTGGCTCACAGAGACATGAGTTTTATCCCTATTTCTACTTGGTCAGATGCTCGGATATCTTTGAGTAGACCAACTCAGATTTTTCCTACTTTTCTCTCTCTCACCACCAAGAAGTAGATTCTAAATTAGACACACACACACACACACACATTATATAATATATATATATATATATATATATATATATATATAACTTCCTTAAATACAGCACTAGTCATTATGTTAGAATTATGAAAAAGCATCCTCATTTTTTCATCCAGAAAAATCTAAAAGTAGTCAACTACAAAAAGTTCATCTGTCAAAATTAATATATATATATATATATATATATATATATATATATATATATATATATATATACTTTAGCCAAACTATCAAGTTTTATTTTTACATCTAGTAGATAGAATTGGCATTTCATTGCTATTAAAGAATTCCTGGATATCCAGTAGATATTGTTGGTCAGCTGAAGAAAAGGAACACACACAAAATTCTATGTTATTTTTAACTTAAAAGAAAAACACCCACACACAAAAAAAAACAATTATTATTCAACAAAAATAATTCTTAATTGTTCCTATATATTTCGGCCTAGTTTGGTATTTTTAATTTAAATTTATTTTTTTTTAATTAAAAGATTCTTGGTGAAATACCTTTTAATGAGAGAGAAGGTGACTGAACAAAAAAAAAAAAAAAAAAAAAAAAAAGAAAAAAGAAAAAAGAAAAAAAATGTCCATTTGCCAATGTACATCAGCTGTATGAAAATGCAAGCAGTAAGTGATGTCTTAATCTAATGTGTGTGAGTGCTTATTAGCTTTCCCTTCTTCCACACTTCAAATGCTTTTTCTTCATCACTAGTAGACATTAAAAAAAAAAGAAAAAAAAAAGCGCTTATATATATATATATATATATATATATATATATATATATATATATATATAGTCTTACTTATTATTATTATTATTATTATTAATTTTAGCCGTATTCAAACTAATCTTTTTGTCTGAATGTTGACCCCCCCCCTATATTTCTTCTTTTCTTCTGTTATTTAATTTTATAGTTGCTTCCTTCTGAACCGAAATAATTTTTCCTTAATTTGTTCTTATATATATATATATATATATATATATATATATATTATATATATATATATATACAATGAAATCAAAAGAAAAACTTTTAAATCTAGCCGAATTTTTTTAACAAAAAAAAAAAAGGACAAAAATGAAACTTAAATTTAAAAAAGTGATTAAGAATTTTTTTTTTTCGAAGCCATTTAATCCTGTGTCTAAAGATTATCTATCTGCGTATGCATGTGCGCACGCGTACATGTGTGTGTGTGTGTGTGTGTGTGGTGTGTGTGTGTGTTTGATTAGAACTGTTGTTTTCTTTCTTATTCTTATGTAACATTACGAAAACACTGTAGACCGTATGATTACTTCAAGAAACCACATTAATCAGTCCTTCCTTTTAGTGGTGATAGTATTAACATAATGAGAAATTACTTTGCTGTAAAGACCTGAATTCAACAAGACCGAAAAGACCAAACAACATTCTATCACTTGAATCAATTGAATACAAAACGACTCCGACCACCAACAATCAGCTGGTGGCTTTTCTACAAGCACTCACTGTTGAATAGTGTGTGACTATTGCAGCTAAATGCTCCCCCGTAACAAACATACTAATGCATTACTACAACAGACAGCAACACATGCGGGTTTTCTCTTTCCTATTCTTTTTCTTTTCTTTCTTTGCCCCCCCCCCCTAGATTTTTTACAAAATAGTCAAAATTGATAACACTAATAATATATTAAATTTTTTTAAAAATTTAAATAAGCAATTTTTGTAAAAATTTCGTAACTTCCAATTTAGGAAAAACATAAAAGTTTTTTTTTTCCGTGTTATTTTTCTTTTCTTTTTTTTTTTCTTTTCCTGCTAACATTGATGATATAATGAATTTAAAGATTAAAACAAATAAAAACAGCAATTTAAAAAAAAAATGTAGTAACTTAGTATCGAACATAAAAGTTTCAGTCAAGTACTCTAACTTTTGAACAATACCAAAAATATGTTATTTTTTGTTGTATAAAAGATGGTGGTTGGTTGATTATTTTGTTTTACGACATATCAACCGTTTTCGGGTCATTTAATGCCGAATCAAGTCATTTTGATATCATGTTGCTTACATTACCTGCTGTTGCTTAAATGGTCACCCATCAAAGTATTGAACAGACTCGGCTGCTTAACTTCAGTGATCTAGCGGGAACCAGTGCTTTCAGCGTAAAGATGGTTATATAGGTAACTAAATAATTATATTTGATATTCATGTATATTATTTTATTATTTTGAATACTTTTTATTATCATTGGTAATAAGGTTATGCTAACTAATCAAAATTAAGTTTAATCGAAGCAAGTCTCAACACTTCTGATGACCATTCTTTTAACGGCAATATATTATTTACATAATAATGTATATACAGTTGGAGTATATGTCCCTAGACGAATGCCTATGTATCTAATATGCAGTCCTAACTCCACTGTAGTTATCCAATGTTTGGTGATGATGATAACAGATATATAGACATGGCAGGTAGATACGCATTTCCATTTTTATAGACGTCAAATTCTTATTGTTTCTTTCTGGGAACAAATTCAGTATCATTTATTACAAAACTGCGCACTGATTAATCTTTAATAATAAATATTTGTGATGACCAAAGGTTTTTCGGTTATTTTTATTTTTATTTTTCTCCGTCTTTTTGGAAGAAAAAAAAAGGAATTCTTGTTTCTATGACATCTTATTGTATGTCCCTTTAATCAGAAAAGAGAAAACAATGGCCAGATTAAAAGAAAGAAAGAATTGCTAAAAATAAGTTTCACATTCTTATAGACACATGGTTCGATTACAGAATCAATTTCTGATCTTCTAAAAAGTATTTAATGTTCATAGTTGTGTAAAAAGATATCTAAAATTGGAAAAAAATTACATTGATTTGAATGTTTTTACACAGGCATTGAATTTAAACAGTTTAGTCATTAACAACAATATATTTTCCAATTTAGGAAAGATCCATGTAGATTTGGAATTATGTTTAATATACAGTGGGCATTATATATATATATATATATATAATATGAAAACAACCACTGCATGTTGTTTTATCTCTCTAACCAAAACAGCAAATATATTTTGTTATATATGTTCAGCATGTTTAAATGCATGTGTGTGTTTGTCTGTGTATGCATACACCATCGTGTGTGTGTGTGTGTGTGTGTGTGTGTGTGATTATATTTACCTAGTTATTCAGAACATTTAAATATATATATATATATATATATATATATATATATATATATAATAAATGTTATACACATATAAGTATTATATATATAAGAAACATTGTGAACATATATGTATTGTATAAATATATAAGAAATATTATAAATGTGTACTATATATATATGTATATTTAAATTATATATACATAAACACTATACACATATATGCATTATATATATATATATATATATATATATATATGTGTGTGTGTGTGTGTGTGTGGACTCAATATAATTTGACAAACTATTTCCATGTTATTACATCTCTTCAGGCAAGTAAAATAATATTTTATAGGTACTGTATTCACACACATATTATATATATATATATATATATATAATATATACAATTTTTGTCTTAATTCAAGAAAGTGTTATCATTATTTTACTGAAAGTAATCTGAACATTATATATATATATATTATATATATATATATATATATATATATAATATAATATAAACACACATTATATGTGCATGTGTTTGTGTGAGTATGTACATTTGTAGTATATCCTTAAATTCTAAATATGGTAGACTTCTTAAATTAGTCTGATATCCTTAAACACACACACACACACACACACACCAC
>CM042143.1:49534570-49539570 GCA_023376005.1 Doryteuthis pealeii | reverse complement strand
AGTGTTATGTATAATAATCAATTATGATGCATTAAGGTTTCATATATCTTGGATTACTGACTGGAATAAAATGGAAGAAAAAACAAGAAAATCAAAGAATGTGGCATTAAAAGGGAAATGCTGTTTCTAAATTAAAAATGGAAGAAATAAGTAAAATCTGAAACTAAATGATATTCACTCTAAACTATATACACATACAAACTTGAAACCTGTTCAATATATATATATATATATATATATATATGTATATGTATGTATGTATGTATTTATATGTATGTATATATATAAAAATAACAAATATAAATATATATAAACATTATATTCAAATATATATATATATATATATATATATGTGTGTGTGTGTGTCATAACAAACATTTAAAACTCTCTCTATATATATATGTATATATAAAGTATAATACATAATGTAATATATATGTTTGTACATGTTTTGTATTTAGAATATACATATATATGTGTGTATATGTGTGTGTGAGTGTGCATGCATACTTTTGCTGCATGCACATTTGCTGTCAATTCATTCTCTTCCAAGCATACATATCTATACGTGAGTGTAGATATATATAGTTAAGACTGATCTACTATATATATATATATATATATATATATAAATGTGTGTGTGAGTGCATATATACATACATGCTTCATGCACATCTACTGTCAATGGATATATATATATATTTCTCTTACAAGCATATACCTATACATGAGTGTATATATATATTATATATATATATATATATATAACACTGATTTACTATATATATATATATATATATATATATAATGCACATTTATTGTATATACAAGAAAAGTATTTATACAGTTAATGTTCACAATGCTATTCCATCTTCTCGGATTATGAGATGCTTTTAAATTAACTTTTCAAAATGTAATTACTTTTAGTTTTTGTTTTCAATATTTTGAGTAGTCATAAAAAATAGATATAAAGTTAATTTTTAATTTGTTATATCATGCAAACTTTAATCTTCACCATGGACTTTCTATGTGAATGTCTGCTGTACAGAAATGCAAGCATAACAGTTCTCTGCCTCTATGCAACTGTAAAGGCCAATTTCAAATATTTTAAAAAAATGATTTTATATTTGAAAAAAAAAAAAAAAAAAAAAAAAAAAAATTAAACTCGGACCTTAAATTTTATTTAAGTTATAAAAAAAGTGTCAATAAATATAATGTTGAAAATACATTATACAATGCAAAGCAGAAATATAGAAAAAAATGTAAAAAATATAGAAATATATAAAAAATATTTTTTGATACAAATATATTATACAATACAGAATAATGTTGAATCTATGATTAATGTTATGTTCTTACATAATATTTAGGCATGGGCTCTATTAGATAATAAACAGGAGTTGTTTTGTTTTGTTGTTTTTCTTTCACTTTTTTTTGTTAAAATCTTTAATGAGATTGCCAATTTGAAGATAACTATTTGACCATTAAACACTTGCTGATACTTTTTCACCTGATAGTAGATGGTGACCCCTAAATTAATAAATAAAAGTCTCCCTTTAATTCTAAATTCATACATTCTAATTTAATGACTCAAGAAGAAGAAAGCAGCAGCCATGTTCTTGAGCAATCTCCTGTCCTATTCACTTGTCCTATGAAGTAAATAATTAACAAAAAAAAAGAAGAGAGAACTTTAAGATCTAAGGATTGATATCAAAATCAATTTATTTCACCAGTTGCATACAATGTATTATCTGACTAATAGAGAAGGCAACATGTGGCTCTTTTTTAGTTAACACTAAAACTACTGGTTAACTTCTCTACTGACCAATACAAGGTATTCTTCTATATTTAGAAGTCTAGATTGTCAAAATAGTTCAACAATTTTCTTTATCTACGTTCTCGTTGCTATGCCAAATTTCATTTGATTTATTCATATCATTTAACATTTAACATTAAACCAGTGTCATTGAGGCAGATCATAATTTTAGCTATTAAATATCATAGTTTTCTTCCTTCTTTTAAAAATCATACCTATAGTGTACTTATTTAAAAAAAAAAAAAAGAAATTAAAGAAAGGTTAATATGTATGCTACAATTTTTAATCAAAATTTGTAATAAAAGTTGAAATAATCATTAAAAACTTTTTTTTATTTTAATTAAAATAAGCATTGATTTTTGAATACTAGGATTTTTCTTAATTTCATAACTTATTAGTTAATTGCGATTACAATGCTTAATAAGGTGTGAAAAATTAAGACCCAAGTTTTGTTGTTCTCTAATTGATGGAATCTTTCTGGATAATACAGACATACAGGAATGTAACATACAATATATATAAGTAATTTGGACAACATGCAAAGAAAGTTTGTTTTTTCAAAAGCATGTCTTTTACAAAAACAATGAAATAAAAAAAGTCAATATATAAAATGACCACAAAGTGACCCAAGGAAATAAAAAAAATCTATATTGACAAAAATCATTTAAAATTTAGAATTAAAAAAAAGTTAAATATAAAATTTATTTTTAAAAAGAGGTGGGGGAGATAAATAAAATGAAAGTGAAGAAAATAAAGGAAACAAAAAAAAACAACAAAAAACAACAAAATACAAAACAAAAGGAAATAATGAAAGTGTTAAAAGTGGTTAAGGAAAGAAAACAATAGATTTTTTTTACTCACGTGTGTATATCAGTCGGATATATTTGTGTACATAGGCTTATCCAAATTGAACAAGTGCTTCGTCAATTTTCGTTTTTTTTTTAATTAATTTTAAATTTTTTTTTAAATTTTGTTTTGTTTATTTTTTTTTTTCGTTTTTTTTTAGTATTTGTTGTCAAATTTTTAAAAGTTTTTTAATTTTTTTTAAATTTAAAATTTTTATTTTATTTATTTATTTACTTTTTAGTAGTAGTAGTAGTAGTAGTAGTAGTTAGTAGTGGTGGTGGAGGGCACTCTGTGTTCAAGTGTTGCCAATGCTTGTCAGAATTTTGCCTGTGTATACCACTAGTACGTCGTCGTCGTCGTCGTCGTCGTCGTCGTCGTTGGGGTTAACCTTTTGCGAGTTGGCTCTTTAACTAGCAGCAGACAACAAACAATTGCTGATAAAAATCAGCCTGCAAGTTCATAACTCAAATAATTCTACTATTTTCTGCCTTCCTCCTCATTCTTCTTCTTCTTCCTCTTCTTCGCCGTCTTCTTCTTCTTCGTCTTCCTCTTCTTCTATCTTTCCTTTATCCACTGCCACTCTCTCACTTTCTCTTTCTCTCCCTCTGTGCAAAGTGCTCGTTTCTTCGAGTTGATGAGGGGGAAAAGAAACAAGAAAAAAAAAAAAAAAACAAACAACAAAAAAAGAGCAACTTTCTGTTTATATTGCTATTAATATTATTGTTGTTGTTGTTACCTCACACTGTAGAGCATGTTTATTATCATCATCATCATCATGACGACCATCGCAATAATCATAATTATGACTTTTTCTTATTAATAATAATAATGATATTTGCTGATTTGTACGTAGGCTACCTTTATGAAAAACATGCTGTCTTATTGGCGTTACTTTGGTGTGGTGATAGGACACATGTTATAGGCAGCAGTGAGAGATTAAATTGCTTTAGTTATAGCAGTAGTAGTCTTACTGGCCAAGTGGTGGACCAGAATATACAATATACATACATACATACTTACATGTGCGTGTGTGTGTGTGTGTGTCTGTGCATGCGCGTAAGTGTGCGTGTGTGTGCGTGCGTGTGTGATGAAACACATTAAAATGCCTTTGCTACTTACCACTAATCAATTGAGAAATAGGGGAGGAGAGAAAAGAAGAGAGAGAGAAAAAAGTCTTAGATATAAAATCCTTAGGTGAGATTTATTACATTTGCATATATTTGCACGTACTGTTAACTGTTAGTATATATTAAAAAGTGTTAGAGAAGAAATTATATATATATATATATATATAATATATATATATATATATATATATATATGCTACCTTTAATAAACTGAGATAAGCATGTAGAGTTCAATTACAAAATACAGTGGTTATGGGAAAATAGTTAACAACATAAAAATATTGCACATGTATGAAAACATTAAAAAAAACTATGCACAAGCACATTTCTACTTAAAAAATGACATTGATTGCAAATAGGAAATATGTAATCTCTTTCTCTCTCTCTCTCTCTCTCTCTCTCTCTCTCTCTTTATTATATTATATATATATATATATATATTATATCACACACTAAATATTTCTTAATTTTTTTATTTCATAATATTTCACTCTCAATTTATATATATATATATATATATATATATATATATATATATATATATTATATATATATATATAGAGAGAGAGAGAGAGAGAGAGAGAGAGTGAGAGAATATATTTTTTTCAACATCAAATAGTTTTTTTTTATATTCATTAGAATTTTTACTTCACTGAATTCCCCCCACACGTATATATATATATATATATATATATATTATATATATATATATATAGAGAGAGAGAGAGAGAGAGAGAGAGAGAGAGAGGTAAATTAATATTTTCAATTTTTTCATTTCATAAGAAATTTGTTCTCATTCAATTTTATCTCCACATATATGTGCATTTATTTGTATGTGTGAGTGCAACCCCTCCCCCCTCTCTCTCTCTCTCTCTCTCTCTCTCTCTATATATATATATATATATATATATATATATATATATATATAGAGAGAGAGAGAGAGAGAGAGAGAGAGAGTGTATATGTAGGTGTAATGTATGTATATAGATAGATAAATAATAGATATAGAGAAAGAGGGTGTGGAAGAAAGAGAGTTTGATAATATATATAGTTTGCTGATTTGAATATTGATAAATAAGAGAGAGGGTGACAAAATTTATGCATATGTGAAAGGTCCACACATTATATATATATATATATATATATATATATGTGTGTGTGTGTGTGTGTGTGTGTTTTAAAATTCTATCAATTTATATAGATATATTTCA